>OY757277.1:7084085-8284085 GCA_963584085.1 Pyrausta aurata
ATTCCTATTGCGACTTTTGCACGTGCGAGAAAAAAATGATGTATTCCTATGTGTACTGCAAAACCAAATTTTCCTAAAACTTATTGAGTTTTGTTTATGGGAGTCTCTTGTTTATCTAAAGTTATAGGTACTGTTCCCTTCTTTTATCTCTTTGAATATGGCAAGGATGCAAAGTAACACCGTGTATAAGGTAAAATCATTTTAGTTGATAATATTTTAACAGTAGATTCGTTCACATCATAGAAACAGGACACTATAATTATTTTATGGAAAATCAAGTTTTTTTTTTACCAATATCTTAAAAAAAATACAATATATTTTTTTAAAACAGCACCCTGACAATTTAAAAAGTTATCTACGTCATCGGCTTCGTCTCTCTCAATTCAATGCCCAAATTTTTCGTGTTACTGTTGTCAAAATGTTTTAATAGTTACTTATTTTGATCAATAGTTATTTAAAAATGCTAAAGAAATAAAAGTTTAATAAATAAAATTGTGTAGGTCAAAAACTCGAATGATATTTATTATGTTTTAATTCATATTTTTTTTCATTTTAATTTTTCATACGAAATAATTCGAAAATAATACAACTACAAATGTAAACACCTTATAAGAAATATCACAAATTCGCAACCTCTATTTATTACCTCCTACTTTTCTATTCTTTGCGTGTCACTTTTTATAATCTTTGATTTTCTCATATAAAATGGCGGCAATATCATGCAAAAAATTTATAACATTTTGAAAAAATCTTTATGTTGGTTTAAGTAAACATTTTAATTTCCTACCGATGGTAAGTAACGCCGGTACTTATCGTTTTGATTCCTGTTGGTTTTATTTTTGCATGTTTTTAAAACGCAAGATCAGTGAGTTGTTACTACTACGTATAGAGAAGCTATGCCAAGCAAAAAATGTGTCGCAAAAACGACGACAAGATTGTGACGTTTTCTTTGAAAATTTGAATTTCGAATTATGATTTGTACTACGAGTTGATGACCGGGCCATCAATTTAGGGAGCACAAAATTTGTTCGTGATGTCAGTTCCATACGCTAGTAATAGTAGTTCAATGCGCAAGATGGCTTTTTGTCAAATTAATTGACCAAATGTCACATTGGTTATCGCTACGAGCGGGAGTGAGTGACTGTGATGCCGCGCATGCGTTGATGGTCTGTGACCATCAACTTTTTGCGCCCGTAGTTTGTTCGGGATGTCAGTTTCATACGTAGTAATAGTAGTTCAATGTCTGAGAGCGATATTATATTGTGAAATTTTCTATGAATGAACCGACTTATTCAAAACGCAAAGATATTAACGAGACAAACTTTCTCACAAGTATACAAATACTAGACTATCTTAAACTTAAAACGACGACAAATGTACAACTTCTTTCAAACCTGTATATTTATGATGATGATGTAATAATTTGGTTTTAATTTACTTAAATAATTTAAATAAAAATATTGATTTGTGGTTTCAAATTTATGATAATTATCATTTTAGGTTATTCAAAAATATTCAATTTGTTTTATTAGATATTTTTTTGTTGGTTTAACAAGTCAAAGATTAAGAAAAAGTATTTTTTGTATTGCTCCACAAATTTACAACCGTATACCAGAATCCATTCGAGACACAAATGACATTAATTGTTTTAAATCAAAACTAGTGGATTATTTAATTGACAAATGCTATTATTCATTTAATGAATTTTATTCTAGGATTGTGTAATAATAATGGAAGGTTGGTACATAATATATTAATGGTTTGACGTAAATGATTAATTGTAATATTTAATAATAATAATAGATAGTAATATTAAATGATGATAATAATAATAATAATAATATATTTAAATTGTTCGATTGTACGCCTTCGTGGCAGGACACGGTTAGTTCTAAGCATGACATTTTATAAGACCCTTGTTGTATACCTGTGTTCCACAATAAAGATTTATGATTATGATTATAAGATTGACTGAAACAGTATTCCTTTACAAAAAATATCCAAATATGTGCGATTAAAGATGACCAGTATCATAACAAATGCTTTATTCAATTTAAATTGAACCGATGGTTTAGAATATTTTTAACACTCAGTGTCATATTTGTATTCTTAAAAGATGAAATAAAAAACAAAAATTGGGCACGATTGGGACTCGAACCAGCCTCTTTCTGGCTAACCGGAATAACTAATGTAAATAACTAGAACGGAATAACTAGTGTTGTGGTATCCTGTAATGATAGATATAAGTTTGGAAAAATAAAAAATAAAAAAACTACTTGGCCCGCTGTTGCATATTCAGACGGGTAGATGGCGCTGACGTCACGCAATGACGTATCCACAAGGGAGCAGAAATTTCGCGCGGTCGGACCGACAGCACGGAAACTCAATCCTCCTACTCTTAGAAATATGTCATTATGTAAATTTAAATACAATCTGAAGAATTTGATAATTAATGAATGTTTCTATACTGTTAATGACTTTTTACAAATGAATATTAAAGATGACTTCTAATAATTAATTGACGACGAACGAGAATATTTAGTGACATTAATAAAATTGAATTAAATTGAAATTTAAATTGGTTATCTATAATACTCGTAATCGTAATATATTGATTAAAGAATGTGCCTGTATCTGAAATGTACCTATTAACATGTAATGTGAAATTGTGAATATTTCTACGCCACTAGTGGCAGAATGTGCAGAACTAACTTAGTTTTTAAGATCTTACTCGTACATGTGCCACTTTCTTGGAAATAAATTATTTGATTATGATCAATTGGAAGAGCATTTGTCCCGGTTAGCCAGAAAGACGCTGGTTCGAGTCCCGCCCGTGCGCAAGTTTTGTTTTATTATTTCATCTATGAAATTGAACCGTATTGTCAAAGTGATAAGATACATTACCGCTTAGCGCACGCGTCGTCGGGCGGGCCGCAGGCGCAGGGGTGCATCGCGAAGTCGCCCTCCGCGTCTGACATGCAGTGGTACAGCATACACTGGAATACACAATATTAGGTATATAAGGTCAAATCGTTTTAGGTGATAATATTTGATTTGAACATTGTCTTTGTACACATCATAGAAACATGTCACGGTCATATTTTTTTGGAAAATTTTGTATTTTTTTAACAAAGACAATATTATAAATTGCACTTGTAAAAAGACAACTGTGAACCTGTGACAAAACACTATAAAAACAAAAATAAACTATAAAGACAATATTTCTTATTCAAACAGCACCCTGACAATTTATAAAGTTATCTCGGTCATCGGCCTCGCCTCTCTCAATTCAATGCTTAAACCTTCATTTTCTCTAATCTATAACTTAAATAATAATAAAAAATAAAATCTCAAAATAATTATCACAATAAATTTCTCAAAAACTAGCGGATAAAAACCCAAAGTGTTTTCTACAAAAAAATATAAATTTATTGTGTTGAATCGGCCCTTTAATTAAATATTATCACTTAAAACGAGGTGACCTAATATAGTAAAGGGGACTATTTGTGAATTAAATTAAGCAGTGACTAATTTTAAAAGTAAACTCTGATTTTTAATTAGATAGACCAAAATGACATTTAGTGGGATGCCACTTTTTCGTAATTTAGAAATAGTTGTTTTTTTATTCCTTTATCTACAGCGTACATGTATTATATTCATTGTATCTGTCGTGTACTTTCTTAGTAGTGGTTTTCAAATATTTTTTATGACTTTATTAGACTCGAATAGTCTAATAAATTCATAAAAAATATTTATTTTTGCATGTAGACCCACTGAGGGCACTAATACATTTATTTATTTGATGTAACGCATATGACTTGCAGCAATTCTCATGGATTACTCATGGATTCGGTAATCTGAATCTCTCAATGTAAAAAAAAATGTTTATTTATGTCGAATGAATTAATTTTCTTTTTCTTTCTTTCAATCCACCATGAATTTGTATCTACCCTGTATTTTTCGAATATTAGTCGTGCATTTTAGTATTATAACATACCTCATCATCATCATTATAAGCCAAAGGACGTCCACTGCTGAACATAGGCCTCCCCCACGGCTTTCCACAACGACCGGTTGTGAGCGGTCTGCATCAAGAGCGATCCTGCGATCTTTACAAGGTCGTCTGTCCATCTTGTCGGTGGACGTCCAACGCTGCGCTTTTGGTCGAAGGGTCTCCAATCTAAAACTTTTCTGCCCCAACGACCATCAGTTCTACGCTATGTGCCCTGCCCATTGCTACTTGAGCTTACTGATTCGCAGGGCTATGTCCGTAACTTTAGTTCTTCTACGTATCTCCTCATTTCTGATTCGATCTCGTAGAGAAACACCGAGCATAGCCCTCTCCATCTCCACCGACTTTGATAACATACCTGAGCGCATTTAATGCAGGTGACACACTCCACACATGACTTGCAGCAGTCGGGCGCGTATTCGCACGCACCGGCGCGATTCGCACTCTCTAAGTACCATTCGTGGCAGTGTCTGAAACGATAATATTTATTTATTTATTTATTGATTACAGGTACACTTACAGATTACAGTCAGACATGCATAGCTTACATTGATAATACAGTATCAGACTAGACGGCAACCTAAGATTAGTGTACACAACATGATTTACAAACAAACAGATACATTTGAGAAAGTTTAACATACAAGGTAAAGACACAAAAACACAGGTATTACACTACTTATTACTGTGTGAGGCAGAGGATGCCTCGGCCCCCAGAATTAGTGAGATTTCTTTCTTAAATGTGGAGAACCTATTGTTGAACACATCGATATCCCAACCACTGCGAATTAGCTCATTGTAAGTTCGACACATTCTAGTTATAGGATTATAAAAGGATGTATTGTTTTTATACACATTTAACGCGAAGGTATTAGGTAAACGGGTTCGGTATTGTGTATTTATGCAAATAGAATGGAGGAGATCTGGCGACTCAATCGAAGAATGGATTATTTTATGTAGGCACAGTAAATCATAACGTTTACGACGGGTATACAAAGGGGTCATTTTAAATTCAGTCAGCCTCTCGTAGTAACCTTGCAGCGATCGACTCAAATTATGTTTACGGCAAAGGAGCTTAGTAAACTTTTTTTGGACTTTTTCTATATTATCTATGTGAATATTGTAAAAAGGACTCCAGACTGGACAGCAATATTCCAATATACTTCTTACCAAGCTATAGAAGAGAAATAGTGAACTTTGTGGTGAATTAAAATCCTTGGTTGACCTTAGTATAAAACCCAGAAGTCTGTTACTCTTCTTCAAGATGTTTTCGAAATGAGGTCGAAAAGTCAACTTTGTGTCAAATAGGACTCCTAAATCCCTGACTACATCCATCTGCTCAGCTGTTTGTCATATAGTTGGTATGAGTAAAAGAATCTATTCTTTTTTAAGGTGAAAGAAATTATGCAGCACTTATCTACATTGAGACTCATTTTGTTTTCCTGACACCAATCCGAGACCACCCTAAGATCGCGCTGAAGTGCCCTGTGCCGTTCACTGTCCTCTACATCTGTGTAGATCTTCAGGTCATCAGCGTACAACAAGGCAGGGCATGATAGGCGATCAATCAGATCGTTTATAAACATGACAAACAGCAGAGGACCCAAGTGAGAGCCTTGTGGAACTCCCGAGGAAACCGCCGCAGGAGATGAGGAGAAGCCCTTCACTGTGACTAGCTGACTTCGGTTGTTTAGGTAGGAGGTGAGCCACCGGAGTAAGCACCCTTGTATGCCATAATGCGCAAGTTTTAAACATAGCAGAGTGTGGTCGACCTTGTCAAAAGCCTTACTAAAATCTAAATAAATAGCATCAACTTGACCACCGGATGCGAATATGTGACAGAGGTAGTTTTTAAATTCAAGCAGATTACTAAGGGTGGACTTTTTCCTGACAAAACCGTGCTGTTTGTCTGAGATAAAGCGATTCAGGTGGCTGTAGAGAGGACCATACACCAGTGATTCAAACAATTTCGCAATGCATGAGAGGATACTTATAGGACGGTAGTTATCACATGATGTACTTTTGCCAGATTTAAAAATGGGCACTATGTTTGCCGACTTCCAGCG
Source organism: Pyrausta aurata (assembly GCA_963584085.1). Lineage (NCBI taxonomy): Eukaryota > Metazoa > Arthropoda > Insecta > Lepidoptera > Crambidae > Pyrausta > Pyrausta aurata. The sequence goes on from OY757277.1 coordinate 7,090,164, forward strand.
AGTAGGAAAAACTCCAGAAGATATGGATTTGTTGAAAATTATGGCAAGTGGTAATGATAATGGTTCTCTGCATTCTTTCACAAACCTAGGTGGCAAATTATCTGGGCCAGGACCTTTACGAGTATCTAATTGTTTTGCTTTTAAAATAATGTCCTGCTGACTAATTGTAAAACCACATAAGGAGAAGTTGCATATGCTGGGCAAGTTTAGGGGTATAACTGATTGAGTGGTGGAAGGTGTCTCGAATACTGAACTAAAATACTCAGAAAAGAGTTCGCACACACCCTGGCCATCAGAGGAGAGTTTGTCCTTATAACACATGGTGTGAGGTATGGTCAGTCTTCCCTTCTTCTTATCATTGACGTATCGCCAAAATGTTTTTGGATCCTCGGCTAATGACTCCTCAACTGAGGCAAGGAATGCTCTGTGACATTTTATTATGAGGGACTTGCATCTGGCTCGAAGTAAAGAAAAAGTGTCATAGTCACGGGGGTTGGAGAATTTTTTAAACCGCTTATGGAACTTGTTTTTTTCCTTGATACAACGAATGAGAGAGTCACTGTACCAGAGCGGATATTTGTGGCAGCTTTTTCTTATTAAAGGGGTGTGTCTTGGAATGGCTTCATTAATCTCTTTGTAGAAGCTTTCAACACACTGATTAACATCAGGTGACGACAATAACTCTCCCCAGTCAACATGGCTTAATTCTGAATTCAAACCTACATAATCACATTTTTTAAAGTTATATCGTTTGTTGTTGTTTGGTTTTAATGTCTTGTAAGGTGCGAAGTTTAGTATGGATATACAGTAGGCCAGATGATGACAATCTACTCGACAGAGAGGCTTAGCCTCCCCGACAGCAATTGAGGATCCAGGTAATGTAGAGAGGACTAAATCAAGAAATCGGTTGTTATGATTAGGAATACCATTGAGCTGAGTAATATTACAAACGTTTATAGTTTCCGTGAGCAACGTCGCCTTTTGATCTAGCGGGTTGGTGGGTATAAAACCACAGTTCTCCCCTCCATACTCCCAGGTAATGTCAGGAGTGTTGAAATCACCTAACAGCAAAAAATTATCACCAAGAGTTGAGTTGAGTATGACACCTTGGGTGTTATGGTGAAAAGTAGTGATGTATTTAATCGGTAAATCAGGTGGCAAGTAACAAAGACATATGTGCAGAGCAGAATTTCCAGGGTTACCAGGCAAAACTGTAAGCCAAAGATCCTCAACCTCACACTCCCACGATGTCTGACGGATGGTGCCAATGTGACTTTTGACCGCTATGAGAATACCACCTCCACTATCTTTCTTAGAACATGTTGTTTCACGATCCCTTCTGTAAACATTATAGCGGTCATCTATAAACTCACCGTCATATACACCACCGTCAAAGTTCGTTTCGGTCATACAGATGATATCATAATTATTAGATAAGACGTTTAAATAAATATCCTTAAGTTTTGATTTCGCTCGCCCTAAATTTTGGTAAAAGACCTTATACATAAAAATAACAAAAATATTGACCATTATACTTAAGACCGTATGTCCCTTACGGGGAACTTAAATCTATAAACTTATAAACTTAACGCAGCCTACTTAAAGAGTCTAGATTTTTTATAAGCAGGGCACCCGATGTGTCATCCTTTCGTACATATATTTGCCCGTATCTTATCCACACATATTTAAAGTTGTGTTCCCTGGCTGCTTTTCTCGTCGCTGCGTGTAGGTTCTTCTGTTCTGGAGACAGATGTTCGCTGACGAATATCTTGGAAGGTTCTCCGGGTATGTCAAGGTCCGAAGAGAGCAGACCTCGGCCAGCCCGAGCTTTATTATGTCTGTGTACTGCCGATAGAACAAGATCCCTTATACGTGGGGTCGTGAAGCTCACTATGATGTTGCGAGGCCTATTAGAGCTTTGATTATGTTTCGCCACTCGGCGGCAGGCGCTTATATGTCCGTCATCTATGGGAGCTTTTATGACATCGCAAAGTTTCTTAAGTAATTGGAGAACGTTTTCGGTTTTACGCTCTGGCACTGCTTGCAGTTCTATATTGCAATTCCGTGACATCTTATCAATTCCCACTAGACGAGCGGTGAGCGATGCTATCTCTGTCTGCAGCTTTGCGTTTTCACATTCGAGTTGCTTTATAGTATTGTCGTATTTTTTCATATCTGTGCGTAACGAAGTCTGCTCGGCGCAAATAAAATCGGTTGTGGCACTAAAGTCGTCTTTAATGGATTTCACCGTAGACTCCATCTCACTTTTAACCATCTCTTTCACGTCATCCCACAATGCTTTTCGAAAGCTGTCCATAAAAACAGACAAAGATTCATTTAGTTTCTCGTCGAGAAGGGCACTGATCCCTTTCATCGTGACCACGTCCTCCGTACTGTTATTCTTAATTAGACTAGTAGACCCAGCCGCCAGATCGGGGGATTGAGTTGTAGTGCTGTGGTCTGAGGAGATATTATCACAGGACATATTCATTGAATCTTCAGTGCGCGGCAGATACAAGAAAAGTAAAGTAAAGTCAGCCTGTAACATCCCACTGCTGGGCTTAATTGATTAATTAAGAGTACGAATGCTGTCGAAATAACGCTTTTTAAAGCATACTGCACTTCACTGTACACTGGCAGTCTTTGGGTCAGATATACTCAAAGATCGTACAGCGCTCTGCGAGTCCAATTAAACAATGCTTTCAGGATATTGCTGGGGCTGCCTCGTTTTTTAGTGCGTCCGCCATGTTCGCAGAGGCGCATACAGATAGCTTCGCGGCCATCATCAGAAAAAAACAAGCATCCCTGTTATTCAGGGTGCGTGACAGCTCCAACGGTATTCTGAAAGTCATTGCTGGGCGACAACATGTTTGTCCCTTTATGCGGCACCTAAGCCAATGTACTTGCACTAAATTAGTTATTAGGCACTAACATAGTATGTAAGATACATTGTTTTACTAATCCTATTTGCATCAATTGTTGTCCTTTTCAATAAATAAATTATTATTAATTATTATTATTAACTCAAGTGTGAGGCAGTATGAGTTTTCCACCACGCGGGCTCAGTGCTGATTGGCGGAGGGTTTCGTTAAGGTGGGTTCAGACCAAACGAACAAAGAACTAGGGCTAGAACAAGAACATTCTTTTTCGTTCTTTTGTTCTAAACGGAAGCTCGATTTCAGCATTTACACCAAAACATCGAACGAGCGTTCTTAGAATATTCTATAGAACAACGAACGAATGCTCCGAGTCTGTTTACATAACAAGAATTTAATGATGTGGGGATAGAATGAGCATTCGCTCGTCTGATGTAAATGGGCCTTTAAGGCATATGAAAAATCTTGCTGTCAGATCTTATCAAGCCACTGGCTAGGCTTTACGACTAATATCAACCGATATTAGCCGGGACCAACTGCTTAACATGCCTTCCGATGCACGGAGATATTCGTCATCGGTTATGATGAAGCCAATTTATTATTATATATTTTTATTGTGTTTTATCACTTTATAATACAAAACACATGGTTCGATTCCTTGTCTGCTTTTTACAATTGCAATTTACATTATTAAGTTTGTATAGTGACAAAACACTATAAAAAGAAAAAATATAATAATATATTTTTTTTACTAGCTTTTGCCCGCGACTTCGTCCGCGTGGAATAGTGACTTCTTTCTCCCGTTTTTTACACATTTACCACTATATCTTTGCTCCTATTGGTCGTAGCGTGATGTTATATAGCCTATATCCTTCCTCGATAACTGGACTATCCAAAAAAATTATTCAATTCGAACCAGTTGTTTCGGAGATTAGCGCGTTCAAACAAACAAACAAACAAACTCTTCTACTTTATAATATTAGTATAGATTTATTTCAATTAAATTGGATTAAATATTTACCTGCATTTGAGCCGAGCCTGGAAGGTTTCTGGTGGCTTTTTACCGGGCAGTGGAGGCGGGCCGCTGTATCCGTGCATCTTCTTTATCGACCCTGCGAATTGTACAAGAAAACAATGTTAATCCACTCTATAATGCATAATATACACGGTTTTACTTTGCATCCTTGCCATATTCACAGAGGTAACTATATTACGGACACTGAACTCAAATCATTAAAGAAATAGTGACCTAAAATTTAGATTTTTTAATTTTATCGACAATCTGTTACGCACACCATTAACTATCGTAGCGCATACACATCACTGTAGGTTGTTCATCGGCACAAAAGAGCCGCGGCGATTGCGCTCCCATTCTAACATCAAAAACGCGCCGGCTAGGCCACGCCCACTTGGTTTATTCCACTTGCGACTTTTGCACGTGCGAGAAAAAAATTAAGTGTATTCCTATGTGTACTGCAAAACCAAATTTTCCTAAAACTTATTGAGCTTTATTTATGGGAGTCTCTTGTTTATCTAAAGTTATAGGTACTGTTTCCTTCTTTTATCTCTTTGAATATGGCAAGGATGCAAAGTAACACCGTGTATAATTAATTAAATTATCTATAATTGTTATGGGCCAAATGTTTATAGGTAAACCGTTCATTAAGACCTTGCCTACACTGTTTTGTCACTTTCTGTCAATTAATGACAGCGCCAATAAAGAATGAGACAAAACAGTGTTATAGCTATAATAGGTTTACAAGACCGTTTGAGTTATTATGAAAAAGGGGGTCACAGTCTACACCAGTGAGTTGTTACTACTACGTATAGAGAAGCTACGCCAAGCAAAAAATGTGTCGCAAAAACGACGACAAGATTGTGACGTTTTCTTTGAAAATTTGAATTTCGAATTATGAATTTGTACTGCGAGTTGATGACCGTGTCATCAAGTCATGGAGCACAAATTTTGTTCGTGATGTCAGTTCCATACGCTGGTGATAGTAGTTCAATGGTCTACACACACCATGAATTTGTTACTCCCAAATACAAGACGTCATAAGCTTTTTATACAGTTTTTTGAAGGCGGTTGATGTTTTATTGTTACTGCTTCTTGGCCGTTATTGTGTCGTCGCATTTAAATAAGCTATAAAGATAAAGATATTTATTTGTGTAAACATGGTACATTTTTGGTTCTTATTTTTAGGTATTGTGCATACATGTTTAATCGATCTATCGATATACAAATGTTATGATATCGTCATGCATTTGACTTAAAAGTTAATAAAACATTAAACGCTGGTGGTGGCTAAAATATTTCTGGTGGTAATTAAAATAAAATAGTGACGACACTGAACATGATTAAAAAATATGAGGTTATTTACCGTGAAGTTATTATAAAACGCAATGTTAATGTATTTTTTTTTAACAACAACAATAATCTTTTATTTTCTCAACACATACAAAGAAAATTTAATGGACATGGGGCTTAATACTAAAGGCCAGTGTATGTGTGAGACTGGTGCTTATGCTAGGTAAAATACCTGTGTTACTGGTCACCAGCCTAATTTATTTAGCCTTAGACTATTTTCTCAACATTTGACCGATTTGGCGCAGTGGTTAAGAAATTGGCTACTGCGCCAGAGGTCGAGGGTTCGATCTGAGTGAGGTCTGAGTGTTTTCTATGTATAATATGTATGTATTTACAAAAAAAAGTATTTAAGTATGTTTATATCCGTTGTCTGGTTACCATAGTACAAGCTTTGCTTAGTTTGGGACCAGATGGCGCTGTGTGAAATGTACAAGGATATTTATTTATTATTTATTTACATACACACACTTTGTAAAAAGCGACATCTATCGTCTAAATAACGTGTCATACCTGAATCCCTCTTCAGTAATGGCGGCTTGGTGTTAGGCGAAGACTTCTCAGAGCTGATAACACCCCCCGCGCCCACCGAAGGGTACGTATACTCGTGGTGCTGAGGAAATAGATCTTATTTACTTAAGAATAAAGAATATTTTTGTACGAAAGGTTTTGTAATGTCTGTTACTTGACAAGATAAAAAGGGAATTATTAATTAGGATAAGGTCGAGGTTCCTAAATAGTTGTAAATTTTGCCGCCACCTAATATTATCCGGATAAAGTGATTAATTCATTACAATGTCTAGTCAATTTGGATATTATATGTAATGGCCAGTCATTATGGCGCATACGTAATCATCTTTATGTACCACTGCCACGCCCATTAGATTATACGCATCGTGATATTTTTTAGCCTTTCTATAGCCTTTCCTGATAAATAAAGTATCTACCAATAGGACCAGTAGCTCCTCATATAAGCGTATTTAAACAAACTACCAAACCTTTAACCCATACAATACAGTATACATTAAAAAAAGTTAACGTCCAAGTTGCGAACCAGTACATTAAAATCGGCCTAACGACTAATAAATTGTTTATTTCCAAAAAAATAACGCTAACTTTGTAGGATGAGAACAAACTCTTAGTGGCAGAACGAAAGATATTGCGGAAAATTCTGGGACCAACAAGAGGAGAAGATGGCGAATGGAGGCGAAGATAGAAATGCTAGTCTCTGAGCTGAACGTCAACGGAGAAATAAAATCTTCTCGACTTCGCTGGCTACGACATGTGGAGAGGATGGGAGAGGATCGAGCCGTAAAGAGAGCTTATCCTGGGCAACCTCCCGGGCGCCGGCTGGGGCGCCCAAAATATCGCTGGAAGGATGAAGGCGCCAAGGACCTGAAAGAGCTAGAAGTGTCCGACTGGTCAGATTTGGCACTGTATAGGGAAGAATGGAGCACTTTAATGTCGGAGGCCAAGATCCACTTCGGGTCGCTGAGCCAGCGAAGTAAGTAAGTAATCTATCATTATATATAAAAGAAAGTCGTGTTTGTTACAACACTTATAACTCGAGAACGGCTGGACCGATTGCCATGGTTTTTGATTTGTTGGATTTGTTTCCGTCCCGAATAGCAGAATACATCTTAAAATCAATGAAAACTCGATATGTGTAATGAATACTTAATCATTCTACTTTATAAAAATAAGTCGGGTTTTCCTTCCTGACGCTATAACTCCAGAACGCATGAACCTATTTCCATGGTTTTGCATTCGTCGGAAAGGTCTCGGGCTCCGTGAGGTTTGTAGCAAAGAAAATTTCCATAAAACGGGGCCGGGGCGGGACGGGGCTGGGACCGCTAGGTAAGTATAGACTATAGTTCTAACCGTCATGGGGGTGAGGTGCACGTAGGGGCAGCGGTCGGGGTCATCGTCCACTTTGTCGTCGTACTGCACATCGTATTGCTTCAGGGAATCTGAAATAATAATATTAAACAGTTAGATTTTTTATTTGACGACAGATCACATCTATTAACACGTTCCGGGACAGTGAACGCTTACAGGCGTGAAAACAATAATAAATCTATTGTGTCTGGAATAATGTCCCAGAACGTATTAAGTTAAAACTATCGTGAGCAGGCGAAACGCGGCGCAAAGTTTTGCGGGCGATAACGTTTTCAAACCCGTAAAAAACCATTCTCTCATTCGTTTCCATACATCCTGAACTACGCTTGTACGTCTTCGATTTGTTAATTAAGGCTAGATTGGTTAAACATTGTCGAAATTCTGATGAGTATTATTTTTGTCAAACAAGTGAATGATTATGATTATTAGTTGACATGTTTTAATTGTTTATTTTATAAACCTATTTCAATTTGACATAACCACATTATTATTAATTAGCATGATCGAATTAATATTAATGACTTTCAATTTGACAAAATAATAATTTATGACATGACCTATTATCAATTAATTGATTCATTGAGGGCATAATGTAACTTATTAACCATCTTTTGCCTTAATGTATTGTCTGCTGTTATATTATGAAGTGAATAAATAAATATGTTTTTATATTTACTGAAACGTAATATTTTTTTTTAAAATCAAAACGTACGAGCATAGTTTTTCACAATTTCTCGAACATACAAAATGGCACAATCGGACAACGTTTGCCGAAAAAAATAATACACGTGATATATTACTACCTACCGACAAGATTTGAATTTGAATTTATTTATTTGCTTGTCACATGGTAAATTACAGGTGTTATTACAATTAAAAGTACATTGCACACATGACACCCCGTAGGGGCACCGCAAACCAATATTGGTTAAAAGATGGACAGACGACCTTGTAAAGATCGCAGGATCACACTGGATGCAGACCGCTTGTGATCGGTCGATGTGGAAAACCGTGGGGGAGGCCTATGTTCAGCAGTGGACGTCCGTTGGCTGATTATGATGATGATGATGATTACTACCTCCCCCTTTGTGATATTTCATGTTTTTTTATTTTGACGTGATAACGTCTTTAAAATCGTTTTAGTCGGGTGACATGTTCAGAAACTTGTGTCACACGAAAACCTCACGAGCGCGATCGCAGGTATAACGAGAGAGAGACGGACCGATCTCCCGTCTCATCTCGAGCGCTGCCAGTCATTCCGTGAAACTTGTCACACGGAATCCTCACGAGCGGAGGCTGGCATAGCGTTCGAGTGAGTGGACCGATCTTCCGTCTCTCTCACTCTAGTTATCACGTAAACATCTCGATCGTAAACCTACTTTACAAACAACCAATTTTTTTTTTCGAGCCTCACGTGATTAATGGACAGCCCCTTACCAGGTCGAGGGTGTGACGGCAGCGTGATGGCGGACAGTATGGGCGTCTGCGAGTGGTCCGGGCGGCGCGACACCGTCGAGTTCTCCGAGCTGGAACGAGAGTCCGACGGCAGGTTGAGGCACTGAAACAAGAATGAATTACAATGATTAGCATTATAATTATTACATTAAAAAAAACGATTATTTATTTGTCATTTTAGAACTAAGAGCATGAAAACATATTTTCAATCTTTAAAAAAAAGTTAAGTTAGCCTAGAGGCATCCCACTGCTGGGAAAAGGCCTTATCACCTTAAGTATTTCGGCCCATTTCTTTTCATTTCATTTTCAGGGCACATTTATTTTTATTTTTTTCACTGTATTTTGACGTTCATAAGTGTCATTTTATGACCTAAATTGAAATAAAGATTTTGAATTTTGAAAGATTTTGAATTTTTTTATGAGGTAGTATGATAGTTTTTATGAGTTTTTTTATGGAGTTTAATTACCTGCATTTCCGTCTCCATTTTACTAAAACACGCTAGCAACCGCTAGCCTATCCCTAGCCTAGTCCTCCATTTTAGTCCCAAAACTAAAATCACTTTTTTTTCAAGATTCCTTATTCAAATATATCTTTAAACCGTCCGTCTTGACTGCACAAAGTGAAATATTACTCATGCTCAAACGATCCCACCTAATACATAATTGGATCATTGCATAAACTTTTTGGAGGTTTCTAAGCGTGGCCTTCCGTAATATTATAGCAAGGAACTATTGAATTACAGTGTTAAGTCGATTTTGAATGGCTTTTAAAAGGTTACATGTAGAGGGTTAAATTATTGTTATAATAAATTATATTACTTTTATTCGAACTGATTCAATAAAATGTCAATTCAATCAAATCTTCAGTATCACTTCGTGTGACCACGCCCAGTTTTGTAACCCACATTAATGTTATCTATTGGCCTCACCTACTATAAAACGTTGTCATACATTTTAATACTACGCATTGTCTTGTCACAGCCGTGCCAATCTCATGCGATAGCCCTAAGGCCACCTTAAGTCTAGATTCAAGAGCACATCCTAAATTCAAAAACCTTTTTTCACCCAGTGGCCACATCAACTTATTTGAATAATGTCACATTGACCCCGCCTACTTATTCAATGATGTCACATTTGACCACGCCCACTTATTCAATTAGGTCACAATGACCACACCCACTTATTCAATGGTGTCACATTGACCAAATACACTTATTCAATGATGTCATATTGACCACGCCCACTTATTCAATTAGGTCACAATGACCACACCCACTTATTCAATGGTGTCACATTGACCAAACACACTTATTCAATGATGTCATATTGACCACGCCCACTTATTCAATGATGTCACATTGACGACGCCCACATATTCAATGGTGTCACATTGACCTCGCCTATTTATATAAGGATGTCACATTGGACCTCGCTCACTTATTCAATGTTGCCACATTGACCTCACCCACTTATTCAATGATGTCACATTGGACCTCACCCACTTATTCAATGATGTCACATTGGACCTCGCCCACTTATTCAATGATGTCACATTGATCTCGCGCTCACTTATTCAATGATGTCACATTGACCACACCCACTTATTCAATGATGTCACAGTGACCTCGCCCACTTATTCAATGATGTCACATTGACCTCGCCCACTTATTCAATGATGTCACGTTGACCTCGCCCACTTATTCAATGATGTCACATTGACCTCGCCCACTTATTCAATGATGTCACATTGACCTCGCCCACTTATTCAATGATGTCACATTAATCACGCGCTCACTTAATCAATGATGTCACATTGACCACACCCACTAAATCAATGATGTCACATTGACCAAACCCACTTAATCAATGATGTCACATTGACCAAACCTACTTAATCAATGATGTCACATTGACCAAACCTACTTAATCAATGATGTCACATTGACCACACCCACTTAATCAATGATGTCACATTGACCAAACCCACTTAATCAATTATGTCACATTGACCACACCCACTTAATCAATGATGTCACATTGACCAAACCCACTTAATCAATGGTGTCACATTGACCAAACACACTTATTCAATGATGTCATATTGACCACGCCCACTTATTCAATTAGGTCACAATGACCACACCCACTTATTCAATGGTGTCACATTGACCAAACACACTTATTCAATGATGTCATATTGACCACGCCCACTTATTCAATGATGTCACATTGACCACGCCCACTTATTCAATGATGTCACATTGATCTCGCCCACTTATTCAGGGTACTCACCTCGAATATGTTGTGCTCTTCGTCGTCTTCTTTCGGCGCTGGGTTCAGTTTTTTGTACGCGTGAAGTGACGGCCACGCGCCACCCAGACCTGGAACAAAATACATTAAATAAATTAGTTATATAATGTTTATGTGTTTTAAGAAGAAATGCAAGGAAGAATGAACAAGTTTCGTAAGTAAAGTGGATACTAAACTAGTCGTAATTTAGTTAAATCAGAAGTAGTATGAGTAGAAGTATGGACAATGGAATTCAATACTTCAAATGGATAGTATTTGGTTATAACGATGTTCATTGATTGTAATTTAAAATTTATTTATAATGATGAAAAAGTTCACTGACTTAGCTCACTACTCCAGTGTTGCCGGTTTTAAGATATTTTTTCATCTTCCATTTATTAATCATCAAATATAAAAGCAAAAATTATAAAGAGTATTTAAAATTGTAGGTACTTCATTTATTTATGTAAATATGGCCATTACGCTACATTTATTTTATTATTTATTTATTTAAAAACTTTATTGCACAAATAAAAGTGTACAAAAGGTGGACTTAATGCTAAAAGCATTCTCTCTCAGTCATACCTTTAGGTTATTTTATCTACACCATTAAAGGTCCACTACGCCACTCTGACCGTATCAGACACGAAAAGCAACACGATACGCTCTACTTTGCCCACTGAACGGATCTACAGCGTTCTGTCTCACCGTTATATGGAGCGAGAGCGTATATTGCCGGCGCTGACACGCTCCGTGCACGACACGCGACGGTGTTGGTCGGTGACGGAACGGTCTAGTGGGAACTGTGTCATAGTTTACAAAGTTTATTTTTACCTGACACGTTACTAGCACGGTCATGGTGGGCAGTAACCTTAACTTGTAAATTTTGAAGTAGATAAAAATATTTTTTGTATTACTCACCATGAAGGAATCCAGTATACGGTAGAGGAAGCAAAAAGAAAGCACATTAGATAAATTAGTTCACTGATAGCGGTCAGTTTTAGTTAGAAACATGCATACGACAGAAGATATTTCATTTCATTATCTTGACCATGTTTTATACAAATAAAGATATTTCATTTCATTTCATTTCTAGTTATTTTTTTATTTCTAAATCAAGATAGGTATTCGTGTTTTCTATAAATCCCCCTTATTCCAAAGAAGATATATCTCACACAGCAGAACTAGCTACAACCCGACCAATTGAAAATGACTGGAATTCTCGGATGTATGACATTATGATGACCGATTTGGCGCAGTGGTTAAGAAATTGGCTACTGCGCCAGAGGCGCGGGTTCGATCCCCGCACATTACAAACATTTGTGTGCATGAACATAGCTGTTTGTAGTGGTCTGGGTGTTTTCTATGTATAATATGTATGTATTTACAAAAAAAAAGTATTTAAGTATGTTTATATCCGTTGTCTGGTTACCATAGTACAAGCTTTGCTTAGTTTGGGACCAGATGGCGCTGTGTGAAATGTCCAAGGATATTTTTTTATTATTTATTTATTTATGTTGAAAAAGTTTTAAAAATTAACTAATAAGTTGACGGTATTGTATTTGAAAATCATTCGCAAAGCAAAACTAGGGAATTTTATTTATTCAGTTATTGAGAATACATGCGTCGAAAAGTGGAGGCCTTTACATAATATAAATAAATATAATAAATACAATAAGCGCCAGATAACACGCTAATTGTCTTGGTTTCAATTCAATTCAATTCAATTCAAATTCATTTATTTCGGACAACAAAAATCCATGGTTTCGAAGCAAGAAATTTGCTTCATTGTGTTACGAATACCAGACAACGATTATGACGGGGGCGTCTCCCATAAATACTTATATTTATATAAACATCCAAGACTTAGGTACAAATGTTCGTGCTCATCACATAAACATTTTAGCCCCTTGCGGGATTCGAACCTGCGACCACTGGTATATTAGTCAGGAGCGATAACCTACATCGAGGCACTTGACATTAAATATTATCCCTTTTTATTATGAACTGCTTTTTATCGACTACAAAAAAGGCGGTATTTAATTCTACCTGTATGTTTGGTGATATTATTTAAAATGGTTATCTATACTAATATTATAAAGCTGAAGAGTTTGTTTGTTTGTTTGTTTGTTTGAACGCGCTAATCTCCGAAACTACTGGTTCGAATTGAATAATTCTTTTTGTGTTGGATAGTCCAGTTATCGAGGAAGGCTATAGGCTATATAACATAGGAAAAAAAAACAAAGGAATCAGAAGTAAAATCTACAAAATTCACAAGTACAATCTCTTTATTCAAATTATCTTTTTTATTTTTAACCAGCTTTAGGTACTGAATGAAATATCATCCTTACCGTCCAACAACTCTTCTATAGCTGTTCTAACACCTTTATCGAAGGCCCTGGCGTCGGCTGCTGTTTGGAAGGTGAGGCCGAATCGTTTCTCGTCTGTCACCCAGTGATGGAATGTCGGCATCACTTTGTTGTACTGGAAATCTTTCTTTATAGTGCATTCTAGGACCACCTGGAAGTTTTGGTAGAAGTATGTTGAGATTTAGAAGAAATTGAAAGTGTCATCATCATCAATAATCATTATCTTTATGTGAAATGGATCTCAGGTTTTGTCTTGACTAAACCTAGCATAGACAAAAGTGTACTATGTATAGTGCCATCCACGAAGGCGCGCGCCGTTAATTTTTTATTGTGATGCGGGGTGTGTGACAAATATTAAAATATGAAATAATATACATACATTTAATCATTATAATAAATATTATATCATTAAATATTGGCAACAGTTTCTACAAATGTACTATAAACGATTAGGACGAAACGTGTCGCGCGCCTTCGTGGATGGCACTATCTATATGTATAATGTAGCTCAGAAGACAGCTGTACACTCTTGTCTTTGCTGTAGTTAACAGTTTTGATATTTTTTTAACAGACTCAGGTAGGTATGCAAAACTTTCAGAAACTAAATTGTATCTTAATCATCTATCAATCAATGCAGTGTAGTGCTGCAGTATTTTGACACTATACAAACTTTATAATATAAATTGCGCTTGTAAAAAGCAAATGTGTCAGACGAGGAATCGAACCCCGTGTCTTACGCTATCCGGGCGCATGCCTATACCAATCGGCTACCGAGACATTGGCAAGCCTGTTGAATTTTGCAAGACTTGCACAGCACTTAGTGCTTTCTTTAACACGTTGGCTGTGTCATTTTATTCTAAAGTATTTTTTTTTGGTTATGTCACCGTAGAAGCAGGGTTGCTAAACTTTCGGTTATCAAATTGGTACTAGAAAATCTTAATTAATAAACAGGGTTGCCAAACTTTTGGCTACCAAAATTAACATCTCTGTCAATTAATAAAAATAAAGTTAGAAAATAAATATTACATCATCTTTTAAGAATTCCAATATGACACTGTGAGTGTTTAGAAACATTCTAAACCATTGAATAGCGAAGCGTTATCATTTCCAAGTTGAATTTATTCTGTAATGAATAACTACTTGGCTCGCTGTTGCATAAACAGACGGGTAGCTGACGCTAACGTCACGCAATGACGTATCCTAAGAGACCAAGAATTTCTCGATTGGAAGAGCAGTTGGCCCGGTAAGCCAGAAAGATGCTGGTTCGAGTCCCGCCCGTGCGCAATTTTTGGTTTCTTATTTCATCTTTTAAGAATTCAAATATGACACTGTGAGTGTTAAGAAACATTCTAAACCATTCGAAAATAAATCTTCTATGGTTGTAATATAAGACTTACCATGTTATCGCTGATTCTCTTGCCGTGTATGTAGTACTCGTGGGCGGGTGCGCTCGCAGGGGCGGCCGGCGACTCGCCGTTCTCACCATTGGCTGTCGAAAGAGGCTTTCATTACTTATTGAGACCTCGCCTGCGGGGCACAGGGGCGCGGGGGGAGGCGTGAGAGGTGCGGGCGGCGCGGACCCGCCTCAAATGTCTCAATGAAGCGGTTTGCCTATAGTACAGGGGTGTAGAACTTTGACATTTAATAGTATCACATCTGTTTCCAACAGTCTACAACCCTATGTGAGTGAACAGGCTTCTTCTGGGGGAGCTTTCTTCATCGTCGTCCTTTTCTATGCCTCATCTGGTATAGTCTAGAGATATGAGTAAACCCATACCATAAAAAAAGTAAGTAGTGTCCTTTAGGCAGGGTCTCACAGCAGCCAATATGTAGTGCGATTTCTATTTGCCTGGGAAATATAGTGCTCAAGTATGCGTGGAATACACAAGACCGCTATTTGTTCCTTCACTCTCAGTCCGGAGAGACAGCTCAGATATGATCGGAGAGAGATCAGGCGCAGAACCTTACGCTTAACGTGGTTTCCAAGGAATGGCGGCGTAGTTTCTGAGTTGGTAATTTAGAGGTGGAAAAAATCGGCTACAATCCGGGATTCGAACCCCGGGTTTATGACCAGTGAACTGTCCACTAGACAAGGCAGTCAATATTCAATAAGGAAACGTGGTAATGGGCATGGGCAAACAATAAACAGAGTGACTGCTTATAGAAGTACAATGGATCCGCCAAAATAGACCATTTGGAAACGGACGATGCAGTTGGCGACCAGTGAGTTCTTACTACTACGTATAGAGAAGCTATGCTAAGCAAAAAATGTGTCGCAAAAACGACGACAAGATTGTGACGTTTTCTTTGAAAATTTTAATTTCAAATTACGATTTGTACTACGGGTTGATGACCGTGTCATCAATTTATGGAGCACAAAATTTGTTCGTGATGTCAGTCCCATACCACAGAATATATAATAGTACTACATACAGAACGGACACTCACCTCCCCTCCCTAGTCTGACTTACCTCACTATCGCGCCGGAATTAGGGATCTCATTAGGGGACCGCCTAGCGGGCATGGCACGCGCATGTTTGCGACGTTAGCGGAAGTACAAAGTTTTGTGTACGAGAGATGCCTAAGTACTGTGCAGTGTACGGGTGTCTTTCTTTCTTGAGAAATGACTCCGATAGGAGCTTTTTTCGTTTCCCAAAAGATGAGAGGTGGAAAGTAACTTCATACAAAATATGCAACTACATATAACCTTTTCTAACTATTCAGTTACAGTGAACAACTTTAAAAACAGTAGGTAAAGGTAACATTCTATAGAATTATGTGTTGTTAGGAAATTATAATTGTATCATTTATGTGATCGGTGAAATCAGGTGTTGCTAAGGTAGATTCTATCTTTTTATTTCTCTACGATACCACGTGAATATGACATTACGAAAATTAGTACTCGTTACGTTGTTTACTAAATTAAAGTAAATTATTTACGTTGTTTATGTATCTGTTTATATTAAATTGTTATGTGAAAATAGCTTTGACCGGTGCGGTGTAACGGACTTTGTCAACCTTTATAGCACGCACACAAACGCAGCGTCTGTGCAACACGACATCTGTCAATGTATGGCCAAAATGAAAAGTTTCTTCTGAGTGTCCGGGCTGTGCC
The DNA here is from genome assembly GCA_963584085.1 of Pyrausta aurata. Lineage (NCBI taxonomy): Eukaryota > Metazoa > Arthropoda > Insecta > Lepidoptera > Crambidae > Pyrausta > Pyrausta aurata. Next base: position 7,106,532 of record OY757277.1, read on the forward strand.
CATACGCTGGTAATAGTAGTTTAATGTTGGCGACCCATACAAGTGTTTGGCACACTCTTTTAAGGGAAACACAAACCGTCAGTCAGCGCGAAGGATCAGCTAGCTGCTAGAAGGATCTAGACTCTAGATCCTTCTAGCAGCTGGATTAGATTCCAGACGTTGCTAAAAGGCTCTAATCACTGGTTTGTGGAGCGGACTTGCAGCGGCAGTATGTATGGGTTTAGAAGTTTTTGAAAGTTGGTACTGCGTAGCTGCTAGCCACTATGCAGCAGCTGCTAGAAGTCTCTGGAAGTTTCTAGAAGGATCTGTAAGGTTGTATCACTCACTGGCATGCGTGGCGGGCTTCCGGTGGCAGCGTGTATGATAATACTGGCTCACCTCACCTGGGTAGATGTTTAGAAGTTTCTGGAGTTCCTAGAATGTTCTAGAAGGTTCAGTCACTTACTGGCGTGCGGAGTGGGCTTGCAGCCGCAGCGTGTATGATATTACTGGCTCGCCCCGTTTGTGTAGATGTCTAGAAGTTACTGGAAGTTTCTAGAATGTTCGAAGGTTCAGTCACTCACTGGCGTGCGGAGTGGGCTTGCAGCCGCAGCGTGTATGATATAACTGGCTCGCCCCGTCTGGGTAGATGTCTAGAAGTTACTGGAAGTTTCTAGAATGTTCTAAAAGGATCTATAACTCACCGGCGTGCGGGGCGGGCTTGTAGCGGCAGCGTGTATGATATAACTGGCTCGCCCCGTCTGGGTAGATGTCTAGAAGTTACTGGAAGTTTCTAGAAGGATCTAGAAAGTTCCAATCACTCACTGGTCATCGGGGCGCGCTTGCAGCGGCAGCGTGTATGACATCGCTGGCTCACTCCGCCGGTTCTAAAAGTTTCTGGAAGTTTCTAAAAGGATCTATAACTCACCGGCGTGCGGCGCGGGCTTGCGGCGGCGGCCGACCATCACGTCGGCGAGCCCGCCGCCGCCCAGCGCGACCCAGCCGCCCGTGCCCTCGTCGCGGCACATCACCTGCGCACGCACTCGCACCAAGTAGGCACTGGAGACAACAACTGGTGTTAGAATATGAGATAGTAATAATAGTCCCCCTAGCCGATTTCGACTACGGTGGCCAGTCACAACGACTAACCGACTGCGCGGGACATATTATATTATACACAAGTGTGTGACGCAAACACAGGTGCACTCTCTATTCCTTTTACTCTCATAGTCCGATGAAGCAGAAATCTGACACGACCGGAGAGAGATCAGGCGCAGGACCGACGGCTTTACGTGCTTTCCGTGGCACGGAGGTGAAACACCGCCGACTTCCAAACTCCGGGCTTCCCTGAGAATTTCTGAACAGAAATCCCAGGTACATATTTTTGGCCCGACCCGGGGATCGAACTCGGGACCTCGGGGGCAGCCGTCGCTTTAAAAAGCGACCCTCTAACCGCTACGCCACCGAGGCAGTTATGTTAGTATGTGGTGGTGATGATACCCCTGTCCCTCGAAAAGCACGTTAAGCCGTTGGTCCTGCGTCTGATCTCTCATCGGTCATGTCGGACCGCCATCTCACCGAATTAATGAGATTGAAGGAAAAGAGAGAGTACTTGTGTATTGCGCACACATCTGGGCACTATAATATCTCTGCGTACCTGGCCATATACATATCTCTGTTAAGAGGGGCTGCTATTACCAAAACTCGGTAGGAGAATATTAATTACAAGCGAATATGTTAAATTAGCAGTCCCCGATCGAACAGCGGTAAGATTACAAGAATGTAGTTGGAAGTCTAGTTGGATGGGCTTCTACATTAAAAGCCAGGGCCATGGAGCATTTTCTGGTGTTGGGTAGCAGCAGCATCAGTATGGCAGAAGGCTGATATTGTATAGGTGGAATGGCTTTTGGTTGTTATTAAGAGGCGGGTAACCCCCGGTTCTAGCCATGCAAGAGGCAAATCTTCAGCAGTGGACTCTTAGATGCTGAGAAGAAAAGAAGAAAGAAAGAACCCCCGGTTCTTAAGCTGCGGTGTGGAAAAAAAGGGGGAAAACCACACTAAATTCCCCAATCGAGTTTTTATGGAAAAAAGTTCACCGACAAGAGCCTCTTGCTCTTAATTTGATGATGATGATGATGATAGTGCTTTCAATTTCGAACAGTACACAAATAAGCTTGTACGGAACCCTCGATGCACGAGTCCGACTCACACTTCGCCGGTTTACAATAAGCATATTTTGATAGAACTAGTTTCTCAGAAGCAACCTATAGAAAGCGCTACAAAATTACACCTATTCGCCAACAATTTTCCTGCAATTAGTTTTTTAAGAATTGGAATGCACCTTTTTATTACTTGTAAGTGGATTTTTCTATGGATTCTTTACCGTTGTAAAATGGTAGGTATTGTAAAAGTGATTGGTACCTATTCGAAGTTTAAATATGAATTTAGTATTATATTCATTGCATTGACAAAAAAATATTTATTTCGAAGGAAAGCAATATTAAATACGAGGGCCATTCGCACATCCCATAAAAGCAACGAGAGTGATTTCAGTAATTTAAAACTATTACGCCACATTTCGCTATTATAAATTGATTTATATTACCAATGCAATTAATACCAAAATTATTATAATAATTAAAACATTACACACAATCAATTAATTAATGGTGGTCTTTAATAAAGTATTTTCTTGAAATAATAAGGTCTCAAGATTTATAGGTCCATTGTTAATTTTACCTAATATCGAAATTCACCATGAGGAGGTTAATGTGCGTTACTGTGGCAGGATCACAGTATAATTAAATAATTTCAGGACTTAAAGTCCTGTAAAAGTAAAAACCACTAAAAGCAAATATTTTAAAAATATATTTTGTACTAACTAGAAATTATTGTTAAAAAAATATTTAAAAAAGGGCAGGCTTATTAAATTATTGTAACTTTCACTGTTTCAAACATTTGATTACCTACGTAACTATTTCCATGCGTACTGTTTATTTGGAAACTTAAGGAGAGTCCGTCTCAAAAAAAAATAGTGGTTGAACGTGTAAATAGTTCACACACATGAAGCGGGGTCCGGAATCCGATGATCACGGCCCCACAAGATAATATGGAGAAGCCACTTACCTCGTAGAGCAGGACCTCCAGGCACCTCCGTACACAAGACTTGCGGAGCGGGAGCACGATATCTCGGCTATATAAAGCGGATTTTGCGTATTAAGGAAAATAGGGATTTAATCAATTTATTTGCGGTGACTTCAAGATTAGATAAAAAGAGAGAGAGTGACATAAGTCAGAAAAAAAAGAAAAAAGTAGAGAGTTTTCACTCCGCGGCAAATAGGTCGTATGCCTTCAGCACCCAGAACCTGAACTACTCGGTTCGTGGCAGGTCCAATCCCTCGTGAAGGCAGCAACCACCAAACCCAGTTCCCCTTCCACATGCGGAGACATAATAACAAGTCCAACCATAGCTTCCCGCCTTGAAGTTCGGCAGAACTTCAATAAGAAATAGGGTATGAAAGAAGAAACTGGAAGAACGCAATGTTCATGAAATAGGGGAAAGAAAGTAAGTGTCCTAACATAGGAGCGTTTTGTAATTAAAGCGTGAATTAAAGAAATTAAAGCATTAATGCGTTTAAGTTTAAAGAAAAATAGTAATACAATAGTTTACAAGAAAAAAAAAAAAAAATAAGTTATTTTCATTGTGTAGGTAATGGGTACAATTTGGTAACCGATCGCTTATAGGTACCTGAATTAGTTTTAACAGAAGCAACACGGACTACACCATCTGAACCCGGAAAAATTTCAATAATTACTCCTAGTGGCTAATGCAAAGGCGGTAAATTATCATTGCCTACTAGAACTACAGTTCCAATTTGAACTGAGCGTTCTGGAGTGCACCATTTTTGGCGCACTTGCAGCGTATGCAAATATTCGAGGCGCCATTTATTCCAATAGGACAAAACAAGCTGATCTAGGAGTTTTTTGCGGTTAGATAATGTTAGATGTTCATTCAATTCAGAAGAAGGCAAGTGTCGCAATGGAGTGGACATCAGAAAATGTGCAGGTGTCAACACTTCTGGTTGCGGATCAGCTGCTATTTTACACTGGCGGCATTAAGCGCGTATGACAGATCTGGCATTCAATATCCAAAAGCGTTGACGTATAATAGACTATAGACATCAGTAGTCTTGGGCCAGTATGACAATTCACGGTATGAAAATAATCAATCAGAAGATCTACAATGCGGTCGCGTTTAGGAAGAAGCGCAGGATGTTTTGCTTCATATGGAAGGTTAGATTTAGAAAGTCTACCTCCAATGCGGATGATTCCATCTGAGTCTAAGAATGGCGATAAACCTTGTAAATATTTAGAAGGAAGTTAACCAAATTTCAGCAATTGAATTTTTATCAGAAAAATGAATATACTGGACAGCTTTGATGATGAACATTTCAGAAGCGTTAATATTAAGTATGACAGCATCGCTTGGCAACTTTATACATAACAATATTGACAAGTTTATTTCACAAGTTCACGCGATTTGAAATTACATTTATTAAAGGAGACTCAGAAGGAGCGGTAGTTACAAGGGGTTTTACTTTTAGTTTTTAATTCACAATTGACGGAGAAAAAGCATCAATAGGCCATTTTTCAATTGGTCTGTGAAGCCACTTTGAACCATCCCACCAAAGCGAATGGGATACTAGTTGAGAACGAGAATCACCCAACTCAAAAGGGTCTTTACAAAATGGCAAGTCAACACTGAAGCGGTTGTTTTTATGCAAACTTGACTCTATTTTAAGATTCGAGTTTGGGAATGTAGTAAATAAAGCTGTTGACTGCTGCGGTGCGGGACTAGAATGACATTGTATGTCACCCATCAGTATATAACCGAAGGTGGTTAGTATTGCGGGAGGAGCGCGAGAGTGAGACTCGACTTTGTCTCCTTAATAAATATAAGGAAACAATTCAACACCTAAGACAACATCGACTTCACCAGGAATGTTCCAAGATAAATCAGCAAGCGGGATATTATTGAGGTAAGCCATATCTTCTGTTATCTCAATATAGTGTGCGGGGAGACGATCTGTGATACAGTCCACTACGAGAGCGTGAATATAATATTTGTTATTTGGGTTGGTGCGGGATTCAATTTCAAAGTAAGTATAACCATGAACTGGTTGCGAACTCATGCCAACACCTTGTAAGTATGAGTTGTGCATTTTGTTGATAGGAAAGTTCAAACGTTTACAACAATCCAATGTAATTAAATTATTTTGAGACCCGTTATCAATTAAACAGCGAATCATTTGTTTTTCATTATTAGCATGACGTTTAGCGTAAACTTGGGCGGTCGATAATAAAATAGTAGCACTAGGTTTTACTTCTGAAGTAAGCGTGATAGAAGCGTCCTTATTAATTTCATTTGGACTCGTGCTACTGGATGTTGCGTTGCATTGTCGCACCGTGTTCGCGGTTGAGCTGTGTGTCTGCGACAACACAGGAGCAGAAGGTGAATCTTGCTTCCGCGATAGAGTTGGTACATCAAAGTGTAGCAACGTGTGATGTTGCTTGCCACAATGATTGCAAGTATGGTGTGATTTACACTTGACTAAAGTATGTGAAACGCTGAGACAATTCACGCAACCTCCATTTGTTTTAATAAAATCAAAGCGTTTTTGAGGATTTAAAGAATCTCGAAATTTCGGACACGAAAACAGTTTATGATCAGCTTTACATAGAGCACATTGATCACGTGAGCTTGGCTCATTACTTGAAACAAATGACTTATAAGTCTTGTTTTGCGGCAATTCTTTAATATTTGAATAAGTTTTACGCGGTTCCGAAGTGGCCCAGCTTGCATTGGTATTGCGCGTTCGCTCTAATATTTTGACACGATCTTGAAGAAAAGATATAAGTTGGTCACATGTAGGTATCTCTTTATCGCCTACAAACATCTCGAAACTTTGGAGCGTTTGAGAATCAACCTTCCGCAAACTAGATTGTAAGACTACAAAATCAGCTAAATTGTCTATTATCAGTTGTTTTAGTGCGGCAATAGAAGCAGAAAGTTTTTCGACAAACGAACCAATGCTCGAAGCGGAATCTACACAACCTTTGATGTCCAAAATATTATTGACATAATGAACTCCTAGAGTGCGCTTGTCTTGATACCTTTTCACAAGACTATCCCACAAGATGCTATAAGAATCTCCTGTTGGAACAATACCTGCGGTCATTTTAAGAGCGCTATGAGTTAATTTGCTCATCAAATATTGCACACGCTGCGCATCTGATAGCTGTTCATTTAAATGAATATTGCTACGGAATATTTCATAAAAAATGGGCCAATTTTCGGTTTTGCCATCAAACGAAGGCAATTCAATGGGCGGAAGTTTAATATGCGTTGACTCATGAGAGGTCTTGGTAACAAAAGATGCGGTTCCTAACAGTTTATTTCGAACATGTTTGATGCTAGAATATAAGTCCTCAAACGCATTTAAAGAACTAAAATTCACTATGGTTTCTGGATCGATTTCCAATTGTATCTCAATAATCTCATCAACAATGGTTTCAAATTTTGCGTGTAACTCATTAATGCTTTCCGACTCTTGTAGAAACTTTTGGTTTGTTCTAGAATCAAATGAAGCTATATGTTTTGAAGATTCGTAAAGACAAGTAAATCGGCTAAATATTGCCTCTCGTTTTGAAATAAGAATCTTAAGTCTATTCTCAGCTTTAGAATTAGCCATGTTGAGGATGGGCTTTATAAATATGTAGCGGGGAAAATATGTAGCGGGGAAAATATGTAACGCGGAAAATACGTAGCGTGGAAAATAAAGTATGTAATTAAGAAAGTATTGCGAATATGTAGCGGGGAGCGGTAAATGCGTGCTTACCAATTAATACGTAAGCAGCAGAAAATAAGAGATCATAAGGGGAAAAAAAAGGAGCGGTGGATAACAATTATCCGGCTCGAAACTATGGTTGAACGTGTAAATAGTTCACACACATGAAGCGGGGTCCGGAATCCGATGATCACGGCCCCACAAGATAATATGGAGAAGCCACTTACCTCGTAGAGCAGGACCTCCAGGCACCTCCGTACACAAGACTTGCGGAGCGGGAGCACGATATCTCGGCTATATAAAGCGGATTTTGCGTATTAAGGAAAATAGGGATTTAATCAATTTATTTGCGGTGACTTCAAGATTAGATAAAAAGAGAGAGAGTGACATAAGTCAGAAAAAAAAGAAAAAAGTAGAGAGTTTTCACTCCGCGGCAAATAGGTCGTATGCCTTCAGCACCCAGAACCTGAACTACTCGGTTCGTGGCAGGTCCAATCCCTCGTGAAGGCAGCAACCACCAAACCCAGTTCCCCTTCCACATGCGGAGACATAATAACAAGTCCAACCAAATAGCAATAATAATAACACACATCATACTGAAACGCTGAAATGTGAACAGTTATACAAGGATCTCTACAATAAGCAAAATATTAATTTTAAAACATTATTTTTGAATTTTTATCAACTATCAAGATTCTTCTGCATTCATAACATTTTTTCTGCATGACGAAGGTATGACTGGCAGAGAACGCTTATATAAGGTCACCTCGTTTTAAGTTATAATATTTTAAGGGCTCATTCAGCACAATATTTTTTTTTGTAGTAAACACTTTGGGGTTTTATCCGCTAGTTTTGAGAAAATTGAAGACAAGGATTTTTTTTTCAGATTTTATTGTTTTATTAATTAAGGTTAAACTTAGAGAATAAGAAGGTTTTGACATTGAATTGAGAGAGGCGAAGCCATAGAGAAAGAAAAAAATCTTCGCTTTATAAAGAGCGAGCTACTTAGTGAAATTCTATAGGATTTGACAGCGAAAGACCTTATGACAGCGAGACCGTTTTCTAAGAAATAATGGATTTAGTGGATACGTCAAGTTTCCGTCGCTGGAATTTTTGAAAAATTATGAATGGATATAATTATAATTTAAGTTTTGGATAACAATTTCAGATGAATTGACTTGTGCTTTCAGCAACTGTGAAGTGCGCCGAGGATACAATCCCGAAAATCATACTTTACACCAGTAAATATGAATCATTGATAAAAAATTGAAATCCAAATTTTATAAAATTTGTGAGTGAAATCGACTCCGATGCCAAATTGTACAGTAAATTTAGGACTTCCTTTGTGATTTGCAGCCATATATCAAAGTTTCCAATAGATTAATTCAGGTATTTTCAGTAAAATAAGAAACCGTTTCTTTACACTAGGGCTTGACTAAATGATGACGTCATCAGTATCGATAAATTTTTTGACTGATTTTTTTAGGTAACCGTAATTCTTGCACAGCTTCTTCTCAGCACTGGCCCACACAACTGGCCCGAAGCTGTGCTGTGGTAAGGTCTATGTTGAAACGTGTATAAGTGTTTCTAGAATGTCTTCATACATAAATAAATAAATATGTAATTTAACAAAAATGAGGTTGTCTTGTTTATCAAATAGAAAGTATTATGTAATTAAAAGTGCATTAATTTAATTATTTTTGTTTCAATTTACATGATTTATCGTAACCTCGTCGATAAAACTTGGACCACCATAAGATACACATCACTATTGAACGCACACATGTAAAGTAACTTTTTGGTTACGCTGAAAATCCGCGTTTGTCATTCTATACTATACTACTTTCTATGGGCGAAGCCGATGAAGTAAGTAACTTTTTAAATAGACAGTGTGCTGTTTCTAAAAAAAAAATGTTGTCTTTGCTAAACAAAATAATAAAATGAAATCTCGATTTTCAAAAAAATAATGAACATGTTCTGTTTCTCTGATGTATACAAAGACACTGTTAAAATATTATAACTTAAAACGGTTTGAGGCGGCCAAAAAAAGCTATATATGGATATAGCTTTTTTTGGCCGCCTTTTTTACACAGTTTTTTGTGAAATAAAGTTTTTAATTAAATTATAAGCACACAACCAATACTACTTCTACTATGTACACCTTTCTTAACTCACTTACTTGTTAATATTAAAATGTTGAGCCATTTTATTTTATTATCTAGGATCAGATTTATCAGAGTTGATTGTATATTTTTACTGATTTAAGACGAGGTAGAATTATATGACTGTAGCCGAGTCCACCAGAAACTCGACTGGCAAAAATGGCAATATTAATGATGTTCAAAATAAAAGAACCCACTCCATTACATGACTCATATTCTTACAACAATATTTTTCAAGAGACATATCAAATATCTCTTAATAGTTTTGTAATTTCTATCCCAGATGATGGACAGCAAAACAACACTTACTAAGACCTAGGCGCCCAGTGGAAAAAAAAGACAATGCATTTATGAGGACAGGACCCATTGTCGATGTGTCAGGTAGGTTTTCTTTTGTATATTGTATCTAAATTAATACTCTTTTACAAGACAAGACTAACTTACTAACTAACTTAGCTAAGTAATATTTTTTAGGTAAAATATTAAGTTACATTTTATCACTGTAGGTAGAGTCACATAATAATATTAATCTTATAATAAGCACTCTCAAAATTGCTACAGTGAAATGAGGTACTACTAATCCACCAGTGATTTTATTTTTAAATCTCTAGCTAAAAAAAATATTTTAACATGATCTAAATATGGTGTAAGTCATCATAAACTCTACATTTCCTTAAAAAACTAACAAATATTAATAGGAGCTAATTATAAAAAAAGAATCTAACATGAATTAAATGTGTGAATTATAACCTCTACATTTAATAAAACTAACCAATTTCAACAGCTTTTTATTCAATGTATAATATTCGCGACTCGCGTAAACTTCAGAAATAAGTAAGCTTTTTATTCTCCAAGTCATTCTAACAGCTGCTTTCTAGGAATTTCAATAAAAAACTAGTACCTACTCTTCATAAGCCTAGGATTTTTTCAAACACCACATAGGTATTTTTCTATTTAACTTTAATGTAGAGTCAGTATGAAATTTAATTAACTTTGAAGTAATCAAGGTCATATATTTAATGTCATAAAATTATCACATAATGTAGATGTAGAGACAATGTAATAAGTTATATTAGGCTCTTGTGTTATTTTGGGACTCTACAATTTAAATTCTTCAAAAATCAAACCTGGTAATATAGTTGTACACAATGAAACATAAATTATTACGAGTTGAAATATACACAATATACTGCAAAGTTGGGTTAATATTTTGGGTCACAATTCTCATTATATTGGTCCTTCAAAATATTAGTTCAATCGACAACAATATCTAGTTTTATGTAGAGTAAGTACTTAGTTGATAACAAAATGTAGAGTTCTTAGTTTTTGTTTCAATAGGTATTTAATGCATCTAAAAGCTTTTAAGCATCCATTTGGAAAATTACCAGGTAACGAATATGGTGTATAATTTAACAATGTCATAATAAGAGTAGGTAACAAATGTTATATCAGTTAAGCAGATCTAAATTATGGTTCTTTGGTGGTCCATACTAACGTAATCTGCCATAATTGTTCAACTGTGGGAAAATTATTCCGTTGATGACTGCCTTAATTGGCCAAACAATGAATGGGCTAGTTGTATGTAGAGTCCATAATGAGAAACAAAAAAAAATACCATCAGTTTTCGAAAAACCTGTACGAAAAAATTACATCTGTTAAGTTTACAAAATGTAACCAGTCAGTATTCTACAAACGTTGACAAAGCAGTCATTCAGCTTACGGCTTTGTTGAATAAGCTTAGCTCGAAATGACCCCGAGAGTTGCCTACATTATTGTGAATGAACCGACAATCCATTGATTATATCTACACAGGGACACTGTGACCTAAGGGCGGAGTTTGCCTTCTACACGATTTTATGACATACTCCAGCTCGCAGATGCTATTAAAAACCCTTTTTGAGCTTCGTAAGAGCTGCATAAAGCTCTTAAAACACCATAAGTCACATTATACATCTCTTGATATATGGAAAATGGCCGGGGTAAGGCCCTACCTACCCATAGAAGGGCGAAGCACGACACGCAAAAAACTGAGTAACGAACACACAACTTACTTTTCAGATGCCTCGGTCATGATTCGACACGTCGAATATCCTAATTTCTACTCGCCACTTCACAGATTTCACCATTTTTATGACATAAATACATCAGATTCACTTGCGAACCGTCTATAAGTCGGCCCTTTGTTGGGCCGCAGTGCGCGTGCGTCAATACGAGTCCGGGCTATTCAATGAACGCTGCGTGTCTGCGCGACAGGTGGCGTCGGTGTCGCACGCTAATTCGCAACTCTGCTCCCTGATTGGTCGATACGACTCCCCACAGGCCTCCAGCCAATCGCAGCGCTCTAGCGATACAATCCACCAATGACGTCACGTTTGAGCTAGATAACCTTCGAGGCGGGGTTTTCGAAAAATGTAGAGTTTCCTAACAGATTTTATCACTCTTTTACCCTGCACTTTCCGATCAAATTATAACTTAAAATGTGCACTAAAACGACTCGAATCACTAAATAAAATGCAGAGATTTTGGATTCGAATGTGAAATTTGATGTAAAACCGGTCAGAATTGTCGTTCCGCAAACTAGGTCACGGCAGCGTCGAGGGCTCGACTGTTACTGAATGGAGGCTCGGTGTACCTCCCCGTTCATGCAGCTATCCATTGAAAAATAAATAGGTCAAATCATTGCAGTGTGCCCTACATGCAACGGCCATTCACGGGGCTGCAAGCCTGCGAGCTAAATATAGACGCTCTATATTGGGCAGGTCATTCCCTCCGACGCAAATGCAAGCCTCGATAAAGTAGGTTACCTGATTTTCTTTGTGATAGATGTAGCTGTGACGTACAACGTGTGACGTCAGACATTTTTACTTGGGATGCATATTTATTTAAGTTAGCAAAATTGTGATTTATATTTTTTTTATATGTGCAATTTATTAAAATAAATATAACATATCAGTGATAAAGTGCATCCAGTGCTCATTTAATTAATGAAAATAAATAATAAAATATTTCTCAACTCTACATTTTAACAAAGGATTTTTTTAAGATTGTTGATTTTAAATATTTATATAAGAACTACAAGGTAATTTATTTAAATTAATATCTAGTAAAAATTCGCGTAAATAATTACTCGCATTTTGAAATATATTTTTTTTACTTAAAAAAAAACATTATAATTTAAAACAAGTGCAAAAAACTATTAATATATTTTTTAACCAGCTCTACATTTATACAAATATAGCCTATAACTTAAACATGTAAAGCCCAGATCTCCACACCTAGGCCTCGCAGGCATCGATACTGACCTATGACAATTGCAGTGCGATTTATTTGTGTCAAGGTATTAAGTATTCGCTATCTTTTGCTAGAATAAACACCACTGATAACGTTCCGAAATGTGATGGGTGACCGTTTAGATTTTATTTTGTGATGGTGTATTTTTTGACAGTTCTACATTTAAGTATTGAAAAAAAAACTTTATTTTAAAATTAAATAAATAATGTTAGTATTTATTTTATTTATATTATAGACCAGTTTTAAAGTGATCCAGAATAAAGCTCTATATTTGCCGAAATTGCACTCAATAAAAAATCAGAAAAAAATACAGTTTATTTTTATTTTTAATAACAAAAAATAGGTGTGTTGCTGCGAAAAATACTTTCAGTGATTCATAAGTATTTTAAATATTTGCTACACCATTTGTTACCAACTGCATTTAATTAGGTCAGTCAATATTGGAGATAAAGCTTGACCTCTGTGTACATGGCGATAGCTGACGTCAGAGTTATTGATTTTAGTTTTTATAATTCACTAAAATATGGACAAAGACTCTACATTTTTGTAAAATAAGATATTTAACAAATTAAATTAGTATTAACTCTACATTACGTTAAATTGAGCGCTTGTTAAAGTTCTCATTAATATTTGAAATGTTTTTGATTTTATATTGTAAGGGATAAAATTTAAGACATTTCTTTTTATTAAAAATTAAGTTTTTTTTTATTTTTACGACATTTGAATGTTTTTCTCAAGAAAAGACAATTCAGCATACCTACTTTCATGCCTTAAAAAAGTTAGCATCAACGTTAAGGTCATCAAGTTATGTAGAGTCGTTCTCAACTAAAGAAATGTAGATCAATCATTAAAAGAAATACCACCGACCACCAACTACAATTATTGTGATAGCTAATTAATACTTACAAAGCTAATGTTTACCTAAATACTTATTACTCTACATTTTTTAACAAACACACTCGGTGACATTCTGTTGATTGATATCCGTGTAAGTATTGTTCAAGCTACAAGACTTACATATTTGCTACCCTCCTAATCAAGGACTAGTGCCATCGATAACGCCTGATGAAGTCTTTAATAGTCTTCGTCGCATGAAGAATCGGAAAGCTGTCGGCGCCGATGGAGTCCCCATTGAGGCCTGGAAGGCGATGGGTTCTCGTGGTGTGGACATCTTAACCCACCTTTACAACCGCATACTCCTTACCGGTAAAATTCCGAAGCAATGGAGGCTGAGTATTATTACTCCAGTCTACAAGGGCAAGGGGTCGGTTCAGGAGTGCGGCAACTACCGCGGTATAAAGGTCATGTCCCACACCATGAAGCTCTTCGAGCGGATTGTAGACTCCCGGATCCGGCAGGAGTGCACAGTCTCGGAGTGTCAGTATGGGTTTCGTCCTGGGAACGGTACCATGGACCCTATTTTTGCCTTAAGGACCGTCATGGAGAGATACAGATCGAAGAACACGCCTCTGCATCTATTATTTCTTGACATGCAGAAGGCCTTCGACTGTGTTCCTCGTGGGCTGATCTGGTGGGCACTGAGGTCTAGAGGGGTTCCAGAGGTCTATGTTGACGTCATTCGGGACATGTACCGCAATTCCGATTCTGTGGTTCGGACCGCAGTTGGTGACTCTAGACCCTTCCCCATTACCGTTGGTGTGCACCAGGGTTCCGTTCTTAGTCCGTTTCTGTTCAGTGTAATATTGGACGTATTGTCAGACAGCATCAGAGACTCGCATGAGCAGCCCCCATGGCTGTTGATGTATGCTGATGATATTGCACTGGCGGACGCGGACAGGGGACGATTGGTGAAACGGATGAATGCGTGGAAAGAGTCACTTGAAAACGGCGGCCTGAAACTAAACGTGGCGAAGACCGAGTACGTGGCATGCAACTCCACAGACCCCACGTCCGTCCGCATAGGCGGAGACATGGTCGAGCGCACGGACCAGTTTAAATACCTGGGATCTGTACTGCACGCGTCTGGTGACATCGATTACGACGTCAAGGCACGCATCGCTGCTGCGTGGGCCAAGTGGCGTGAGGTGACTGGTGTCATTTGTGACCCCAAAATGCCGGTAAAGTTGAAGGGACTGGTCTATAAGACCATCATTAGACCCGTCCTTTTGTACGGCAGTGAAGCGTGGCCGGTACTTGAGCGACACAAGCAGGAACTGCGTGTCGCGGAGATGAACATGCTGCGGTGGATGTGCGGGGTCACGCGAAAGGATCGCATTAGGAACTCCCGCATCCGCGGCAGCCTGCATGTTCGTGACATAGCGGACAAGTTGCAGGAAAGTCGCCTTCGCTGGTACGGTCACGTTTTGCGTAAACCGGCGAGCTACGTGGGTAACAAATGTCTAGCCATGCCGCCTCCGCCAGGCCCCGGCAGAAGGGGTAGACCCAAAAAGTGCTGGCTTGACGTCGTGAAAGACGATATGCGTGCCAATCAACTGTCCACAGAGGATGCCCAAGACCGTGCAAAGTGGAGACGGAAAAGTAGGAAGGCGGACCCCGGGCGTCATCGCACGCAACTGGGAACAACGCCGGGATGATGATGATGATAAGACTTACATATTTGCCACATCACCGCAAAAATACTAGCTTGTAACATTGTCGATAAATATTAAGTGTCTATTTTCAAAAATCATAATTGAAAGATTTATTTCAGTTAAGCCGTAAAATACTCAAAGCTTTGAAAAGCTCGCAAAAAATTAAGCTATAACTAAGGTATTTTAAGTAACACACAAAAGTTAAAAAATGTGTTTTTATTTTGTAAATATAATATATTAAGTTTTACTTAGGTAATATTTACATTAAATATAAATTGGTACAAGTGTGTGTGGGCAGGCACTAAGAGGTACTTTCAGTCTTTAGATAGTCAGTTAATTATAATTTTTGAAAAGATGTTAAAGTTACATATTGTAAAATATAAGACTCACATGCTGTATTTTTTGATTTAAAATCAGTGCTTAAGGATATGGAAAATATGGGACACTTTTATTTATTTAGTAAGATAAGGATAACTAAAATTTTGTACCTATCCTGTACCATTTAGTACTTAAATTGTACAAATTTGTGCCACTCTTATAACTTAAATATAACGTTCTAATAATCCTCAAACGCCGGTTTCTCGCCTTTAGAAGCGAGAGCTATCGCGCTTTTAGTCAAATCCTCGCTTTGATGATTCACCATGTTTATCAGTGCCTGTAATGTGAAATGTTTTTCTAAATAAATAAATGTATAAATAATATATGGTACACATACATGTAATTTTTTAAAGTAACTTCAGTGGAATAAAAATATTTTAACGTGTCCAGTAAACCAATTTAATACCTACTCGTGTATTTGAAGAAAAAAATAACGCTTGAATAAAATAAATATTTAATAAACCGCAATTTTGAATACAAAATTACTTAAATAAGTGGTATGCAATGGCAGTAAAAATACATTTATCATTATTAGTACTGCTACACAAAGGCCGCCTAAATTGTACATTCGTAAAAATGAAAAATTTCCTTTAAACGAATTCGTTTATATAAATTTGTTAATTAATCAACGTGATCTGCAATAATTATCATTCAATCATAGGCCTCTCTATAGGGACAATTTTTTTTTTATTCCCAATTAAAATATTGTTGCATATAGACCCACCACATAAGTGTACACTACTCTATAACTGCTTCGGGACCATTGGATAGTGTCGAAAAGAAGCAGCAGGAACTATGTATCACGATAAATTATAAGAACTGAACTAGTTTAGAGTATATATGTGTATGACTTATACAGGGTGTTGTGTTGGTCAGCGACGAGCGACTCAGTGATGATAATAATGAGTTATGCTTATTATAAAAAAAACTTTAAATTATATGCAAGTTTTAAAACCTCTTCACAACCTTCTAAAAAAATTCAAAATGAATGGGGAAACTCGCAAACATCGTAGCTCGCGCGTATCTTTGAAATACGACGCCGTAGCTAGTAAGCTACCTACGAGTAGGCGACATGGTGTTGATAGTTTTGACTCGCCCGCTGTATCGTAATGAAAAATTGATTTTGGATTTTCTATTAAAAAAATCTATTTTTTTAAATATTTTTTAGCATCAGTCTCGTTTGTACAACCACTCAGGAGTCGCTCGTCGTTGACCAAAACAATACCCTGTATTAATCACACACTTTTAGAATACTACTAATAGCCACTTCTACGACTATTTATCACTTTGTGAACTACCTAAGCTAACTACATACAAATGGTATACAGGTAGAAATATTTTTTTTTACACACGACTTTAATGATGCATGTTTCATAATTTATTGTAATAAATAAACTTTTATTTGTTCAGTTGCTGGCACATCAGAATAATATTTTTGTTGAAAAATAGCCCTTACTCAGACACGAAAGATACCGCAGTGTTTCTCAAAAACTCTTCAAATACCCCTCAAATTATTTCACCCTGTATACCCGCCACCACCAAGCTACATTACTCACAATATGCTCCAGTCCCTCCTTAGCTGTCTTGTTCTGCGAGTAAATGATGTTCAGTTTAGTCGCTTGCACAGCGACCGGGCTCTTTGAGGCAATGTCTACTGCTGTTTGTAACGCGTGATCGAGGGCACTGGAAGTAATTAATTAGTTTTAGTTGTGTAGTTATGGAATGGTATAAGGTTGAAATGGTGCTGGCAATTTTTTTTTATTTAAGTAAAAATCCAACGTCAAGGTTTGCCAAAGAGCTTGGAAAGGAGCGTATTGGGTATTAAAAAGATCGATTCGGAATACCACAATACTTCAGAACTGGCACGGCAGATGTAGGCGAAGAAAGCAAAGCTTAAATCGGAGTGGGCGGAGCATGTGTGTAATAGTCCGCTTAGCCGATTTCGACTACAGTGGCCAGTCACGACGACTAACCGACTGCGCGGGACATATTATGGTGCACAAGTGTCAGCGGAAACACAGGTGCACTCTCTATTCCTTTCACCCTCATAGCCCGATGGGACAGCAATCTGACACGACCGGAGAGAGATCAGGCGCAGGACCAACGGCTTTACGTGCTTTCCGAGGCACGGCGGTGAAACACCGCCAACTTCCAAACTCCGGGCTACCCTGAGAATTTCTGAACAGAAAAACTCCGGTACATATTTTTGGCCCGACCCGGGAATTGAACCTGGGACCTCCGACGCAGCCGTCGCTTTAAAATGCGACCCTCTCACCGCTGCGCCACAGGTTCTCAATATGAGTTTTTAAGGCTGATCCTCGAGGCAAGATTCCTGGCAAGAGATCACCAGGCCGACCCAGCAGAAAATGGATAGATGACATCAAAGACTGGACCAAACTTCGTTTTTATGACCAGCTAAAAAGAGCGGCTTAAGACCGCATCGGTTTCTACATGCTGACCTCCAAACTTCAATTTATAAGATGGCCCCCTATGATGATGATGATGATGAGTAGAATAGATTAATATTTATTTGCTAAAAACATGGTACATTATCAAGTTCTTACTATAACTATAAGGTTATCGATCTGTCGATGTGCAAAATATTTGCATCGTGCAGTCATTAATATTAAATTAGTAAAATAACATTTAATATTCAATAAATCAAGACTGTAAACAGAGCTAAATTACAAAATCTCAGTTTAGTACATAATTACATTATATATTTTTTTTAATACAATCAAGATGTTACAAGTCAAAATAGGCTTTTACAGGTCATTAATAAGCATGTAATTGAAATTTTAGGTCAGAAATTAATAAAATGTGGTTTCTGAAGTAGTAGTAGTATACAATGTGTCCCGATATCAGTGTCGGAGACTTTAATGCTATGAAATATAGAATTTTTTATCGACAAATTGGTCCTCAATTGGTTTTTGTTTTCGGTCACGGTTGTATAATGGCGGTCATTTCGTTTTTTAGTAACCAAACCCCGGGCTCTCGTACTAATTCGAACACAATTGCTCATGTTAATTTCCTATGTACATAAAACAGGTCTCATTTGATAGCTAAACATGTACACAATAATTACACAGGCATCATATTTTAATTTTCATGTGATAAAAAATAGAAAAAAAATATTTAAAGACCAAAATATAATTTTTGGGTCAGTATTTTTGTATACTGTGTAAAGGACACGGTCGTAAATTGCCCCAGAGTCGTTTAATGTTTAATTAAAGAAAAGCATTAAGAGACTTGACTATATCATTTTGCAAAAAACATATTGAATTTTTAATACAATATTGTTAATTTACTTTGCTTTTATCTAGCGGCATATAAATCTACAAAAAAATAGGACAACTATTGAATACTATTTCCTGTCCCCAACAATTGTTGTTTGGCAGAAAATAGCGGTTTCGAGCACTTATAAGCAAACTGACGACCGCTTAACGAAATGGCATATTGTGTCATACTGTGTCATGTGGCAGTTAGTTAAATAAGTAAGCGCTCGCAATCGCTATTTTAAGAAGGAAGATGACGTTTGCCTCCCATGGGTACTAACCTTTAAACCTACCAACCCCTTCCTAAAACTTGAAAAAAAAACTGTGACAAGGAACTTCTTTTCGTTGGCTATTGTTTGCGTCATCGTAATTATCACGCGTCACGCACCCTAGCGGGGCAGTTTTCTATGTTTGAGTTTTGGTGGCCTAGATTGCGGGTTTTCGACACAGATGGCGCTATGATCTAGAAAGACCTGTGCAAGAGATTGACCCCACACAATTTATTTCGTTTTATGTGAAAACCCTGCTATTTACGGCTTATATTACTTTATATTATTTTAAAAGGCGAAGAAACGAACCCATAAAATTAGTTTTGGTCGTGACGCATGGATTTTTACTTTTGGGGCAAGCAATGTATGGCGGGTCGACCGTTTCCTTTGCCACTATAAATATTAGTTGTTGTTTTTTTATTTCTATTTCTGTTTATTATTTTCGCTGCACCCATTGCCATCTCTCTGCATGACCTAAAGGTTTGACTGGCAGAGAATGCTTTTAGCATTAAGTCCACCTTTGTACACTATTGTGCAATAAAGTGTTTAAATAATGAACACTTACCTCTCTTTATCCTTAAGCACCTTGCTGACCAGCCCAATTTGCATCGCTTCTTTTGCGTCGAATTTCCGCGCTGTGAAACACAGCTCGCGCGCTATCGACGTGTTGCCTACAACCTGAAATGTTTTATTTAACCCGAGGTTAGACTGGGGTAATTTTACGAGATTATATTACAACTAGCGGTCTGCCGTGGCGTCGTTAATCCAAAAAAATATCTCAATATGAATTTTAGTCTATGTGCTATTCTTATGTATGAGCTATATTATTGAAAAGTTTCATTTAAATCCACCCAGTTGTTGTTGCGTGAAGGAGTTTTTTTTTTAATTAGACACGCACGGCCACGATTCCACCTGATATATCCATACATCCATTTTCATAAACTTTGTATTTATAATATTAGTAGGATGTATGACCAATGTTGATAACCACTTTGTGCTTCTTCTTTGTGATCTTTGTTTACTGAAAGTAAGCCTGATAGGTATCTAGTTAGATTAATGATATAAAAGGATTGAATGTTAAGAAAAAAAAATAGTATAAACCTGAAGCAGAATCATACATAAAATCATACAAACCGCTCCTAACTGTACCAGGTATAGTAAGATCTCAAGACACAGTAAGCTTTTTCTGCGTGGATAGGAACGTCAAATAATACTGATCAGTGTTGGTAGTTTAATTTATCAAAACTATGTAATGACAAATAACATCTTAGTCTGCATATGACCACGGATGCTGTAAAGCATTTTAAACCTCAGGTATTTAATCTACTATATAAAAATAAGTCGGGTTTTCCTTCCTGACGCTATAACTCCCGAACACACGAACCGATTTCCACGGTTTTGCATTCGTTGGAAAGGTCTCGGGCTCCGTGAGGTTTATAGCAAATAAAATTCCCATAAAACGGGACCGGGGCGGGACGGGGCTGGGGGTGAAACGAAGTTCGCTGGGACCGCAAGTTACAAATAAATGTGCGCGAAGTCATTCCGTAAAAGGTTTCAATAATATACAGGGTGATATTGCAAGGGGGTGCCAAATTTAGATTTATGAGACCATCAATATGAACAACATTTACTATGGGGTCATGGTCGAGACCTTAAATAAAATTTCAGGCACCCCATACGAAATCAACCAGCTAAATTGACGATAATGTATGAAGAGGCAGAAAAAAATTAAGGTTTTGAACGATGGCCGCATAGTAAAAGTTTAAGGTATTGATGGTCTCATGCACCTCCAAAAATTTGGCACCCCCTTGCAAAGTCACCCTGTATTTTCTTACCTTAGGTAGCCTTTGCAGAGTGCCAACATCAGCCGCTAAGCCGACCTCTACTTCTTTTACCTGGAACCAAGCATCTTCTGTGCAGAACCTGAAAATATTTATTTTATTTTATTTAATATTTATTTGGGACAAAAAACAATATTATGTTGGCTATAAGTTTTCAGCTGATTAAGTATTAACAATCTTATAAATTGCACTTGTAAAAAGCATTGTCAGACATGGAACCGAACCCTGTGTCTTACGCTATCCGGGCGCATGCCTATACCACTCGGCCATCGACACATTGGCAAATCTGTCGTTACTATTGATGTGTTTCGTAGCCTTTATAATTTAAGCGAATTCAAGATGATCCATCCTAGGCCATTATCATCACTTACCATCAGGTGAGATTGTGGCCAAATGTCTGCCTAGATACATAATAAATAAATAAAAAAAATGTGCACGTTTTGAAGAAAAAAAATATTTTTTCTTCCCAATGGTCATTAAAATAGCCATTCCGTTTGTTTACGTTTTTTTTAAAAACGCTCAAACTGTTGGTAACATTTAACCTTAAGTTAACTTAACTATTGATCACGCAACCGAGCCTTATTGGGAATATTACATACCTGATATCAGCAGCAGTGATGAGATCCACGCCGGCTCCAATGCAAGCGTTGTGGACCACATGGATGACTGGCTTTATGCAGTCTTCTAAAGATGTGATGCTGTCCTGTAAATTTGGTTTTTGATCCTTGATAAATAATGCACACACAAAAAGAAATCTCCTTTTTAATTTTCGGTAATAGCGACCATCCACAGAGATAGGCCAGGTACGCAGGAGATGTTATAGTGCCCAGATGTGTGCAATACACAAGTGCACTCTCTGTGCCTTCACACTCATTAATTCAGTGAGACAAGATGCCCTATGAGAGATCAGGCACAGGCAGGAGAACAGTTTAACGTGCTTTTCAAGGCACATCATCATCATCACCATTTTCCTGACTCCAAGCTGTTCCCGAGTTTTTTAACCAGACAAAAAACCCAGAAACAAATTTTGGCTCCTCGTGGGTGACCAGCTAACTAACTGCTACACCAACGAGGAAGTCTGCTATGTATAATTTAGATGTCTGAGAAAGTCTGTTCTTCTTCAGCAGTAAGTAGCCATTACAGATGTAATAATAAGCAGAGGCTTACCTGGCACTCTTTCATCCAATCATAGAGGAACCGAGCCCGACGCGCTGCATCATCAATATCATTTGCTTTTGAGAAGTACTCTATCAGGCTGTTTAGATCAATACCTGAAAATATGTAGTTTATTTATGTAGCAAAATCTGGCCCGCTGTTGCATAAACAGACGGGTAGATGGCGCTAACGTCACGCAATGACGTATACTAAGATACCAAGCATTTCGCGCGGTCGGACCGACAGCACGGTAGCTCAATTGGAAGAGCAGTTGGCCCGGTAAGCCAGAAAGTTGCTGGTTGCCTGCCCGTGCGCAATTTTTGGTTTCTTATTTCATCTTTAAGAATATAAATATGACACTGTGAGTGTTTAAAAACATTCTAAACCAAAATCTGTCAAGTTAAAGTTGTTACATAATTTAAATAAATTAAAAATAAAAAGTATTTATTTTGGTCAACTGCAATCCAGAGTGTTAGTATAATGAAATGACTTAATGACTATGTTAGTAATTAATTTTGTAAATAGAAACAGTTTTTTTGATCAGAGGATCGATCAGTGGACAATCCCCACTGTCGGCCATCTCCTTCAGGATGCTGTGGCAGCCACTTTACAATTTAATACAAGTTTTATAGATTTAATAATAATAATAATAAGCCCCCTAAAATCCTACCTTACGTCCGAGCCGAACATCAGGCCACGTGGGGGGCGGACACGCGTACTGATGAAACTTACGCGGCCAACAAGGCAAAGGTAACCCATTAAATATGGAGCTACGTTCAAAAAAAGTTTTAAGTATTGGGCCGCTGCCCGGGGGCAATCGCCGGGGCACACCTGGAGCCGGTGCTGGGTGTTCCAGCATGCGATCCGCCGGCGACGTGGAGCTGAGCAGGCGGGCTCCCGTCGACAAATTTACTACAGCCGAAACTACACACAATCCTGCATCTCCAGTATCTTCAACAAGCAGTTTGTTCGAATCAGCTGCTTCTTCCCCCAAATCTTATGAAAGAGTAATTACAGGTTCACCAATATCTAGTATAAGTGAGTTTTCAGTGGATGTTGCGCAGGAGACAAATACTGTCAGTGAGCTTGCGCCCACCACTTCGAGAACTATAAAACCCAGAATGAAATGGACCGATGAATATAATGAAGCAATAATTAGGTCCTACTACCGCATCACTAAACTTGAATCCGTCAAAACCACATACCGAAAACAGTTACACCAACAGTTTGTTACCACCTTCCCAGACCTTAGTCATGTAACAGAACAAAGAGTTGCCGATCAAAAACGACTAATTATTTGTAACAAATTACTAAGCACCGAAAGATTGGAAAAAATAAAGAGTGATATTTCTATAGAACTGAATATGAATACACAAATACAAACTAACACTGGCACACCTCAAGATACCAACAGCAGAATGAGGTGGTCCGACAACCTAAATGAAAGCTTAATGAGATGTTTTTACCTAGTAACAGAAGCAGAAACAAATATGACTTCCTATAGGAGCAAACTTCACATACAATTTATAAACACACATCCAGATCTTTCACACATATCCCCTCAACGCCTGTCAGATCAACGACGATCTATAGTAAATAATGGGCTACTAGATCAAACTGTTTTAAATAGAATAAAAAACGAGGTACTTAACTATTTAAAAAACACTAACGAGAACACAACTACTACTCATGAACACTTGCAAATTCATATTAATAATATACCACCCAGAAATCTTTCAACACCCAACAATGAACCACGAGAAAGTGAAACTCAACACTCATATATCCAAGTTCAAACACCCATTTTAGAAACTACTCCTGTGACAGAGAATACCTCCAACAATTTTAGTAATACTCAAATAGAAGATATTGAACTAAACAATCCTACACAAAATTGTAACGCCTTACCTCTTGATATTAGACAAAACATTGATGCCACATTTAATGAAGCAACCCAACATTTTACTGAAACTGACCCAACATCGCGACCACATATCCCCAAACAAAAATCATCCAAAAAGTTTTCTGCTATCATACAGTACCTAAATAAAAATATTCTCCCCGGTCATGTTAATATAGATACAGAGTTTGAGACCCTTCAAACAGTAACTTATTGCGCAGCATGGACAGCAGCTAAATGTAACGGAGCAAAAATTACAACAAATTTGAATCCAGATAACACAGACAAAACACAGAACACAGGACCAAGAAAACCAAGATGGGAAATCAGGTTAGAGAAGAAGAAAGAAGACTTAAGAGCTAAAATAGGGAAATTGATGCAGTACAAGAATGGAAATACAAGCTCAGCGCTGGCAGATGAAGTAAAAATAATAATGGATAAATATAAAACACACTCTGTACACGAAGCACCAAATATACACATTAACCAATTCATAGACACCCTTAAACAAAAATTAACAGTTGTGACAAGTAGATTAAATAGATACCAGGCTTGCACTCTCCGAAAAACACAAAACAGCCAATTTCACTTTAACGAGAAAACTTTTTATCGCAATCTAAAAACCTCTACCACTAATGACACACCAGCACAAACCTCTACATCTTCAAACCCCTTAGTACCCGACACTCTGCGCCAATTCTGGGCTGAAATATGGGAAGATAATAGGAACCATAATAATGATGCCGAATGGATAGAAACCGAATACGCCAGAAATCAAAATATTACACCTATGCCCTTTGAGTTCATACCTGCTGACACATTTTTAGAAGTCCTTACAAAACTACATAACTGGAAAGCTCCAGGAACTGACAAGCTTCATAATTTCTGGTATAAAAAGTTCACTTTTATCCAACCATTTTTACATAACCACATCAATAAATTCATTCAGGATCCAACGACAATACCAAAATATATAATGACAGGCACCACGTATATGATTCCTAAGGATCTTTCCGACCAAAGCAACCCAGCTAAATATAGACCTATAACATGCCTTCAAACAATCTACAAAATAATAAGCTCTTGCGTCACGGAAATAGTTTACAATCATTTAGAGGACAACGGAATATTAGCAGAACAGCAGAAGGGTTGCAGAAAATTTAGCCAGGGCTGCAAGGAACAGTTAACGATCGACTCGGTCATTCTGCGTCAGGTACAAAAAACAAAAGGTGAACTTCACTCAATGTATATCGACTACAAAAAAGCGTATGACTCCGTCCCACACTCTTGGCTCTTGAAAGTTTTAGACATATATAAAATCCACCCAACTCTGATAAATTTTCTGCAAGAAGCAATGCGAAATTGGGAAACGCGTCTAAAAATAGCGTCAGATGAAACAGAACCTATTAAAATCAAACGCGGAATATTCCAAGGAGACTCTTTCAGCCCTCTCTGGTTCTGTCTAGCTTTGAACCCGTTATCCAATATATTAAATAATTCAAACATAGGCTACCCACTAAAATACAAACACATTGACTCTAACAGACCGACTGTCACTCCCATAAATCATCTCATGTACATGGATGACATTAAATTGTATGCGCAATCAAAATCTGATCTTGAAAATTTAGCAAATATTACAGAACAGTTCTCCAATGATATCTGTATGGAATTTGGCATTGACAAATGTAAAATAAATTCAGTCAAAGCTGGACAGAACCAGCAATATAATTATCAATTACAATCAGGACAGGCTATCAGCTCAATGGACGAGAAGGACGTTTACAAGTATTTAGGTTACAATCAAGCTCAACAAATAGAATATAAGAATATTAAATCAATGTTATTAAAGCAATTCAAACATAGGCTCAATTCCATCGTCAAATCTCAGTTAAATGCTCGCAATATTACAAAAGCCATAAACTCGTATGCTATACCTATTCTCACGTACTCGTTACTACTAATTATTAAATCGTTGAACAACACAAATGCTACTGGTTATGATGGTATTTCCACTAAAGTAATTAAATATTGTGCCGAAGAAATGATCATTCCACTTACATATTTAGTAAACTTGTCCTTCGAGACTGGAGTCTTTCCAGACTTGCTAAAATTATCGGTTGTTATGCCTCTTTACAAAAAAGGCTCAAAATTATCACTCGAAAACTATCGCCCCATAACTCTGATTCCAGTCTTATCAAAAATTTTCGAAAAAGCTATGAAAATCAGACTTTTAGGATTCATATCTAAGCATAAGATAATAAAAGAGGAGCAGTTTGGTTTTCAATCGAAAAAATCCACTACACTAGCGATGTTTCATCTGGTACGTGAAATCAATGAAAAGATTAATGCTGGAATCCCAACAACGACAGTTTTTTTCGACATGACTCGTGCATTTGATTTTGTGTGTCACGACTTACTGCTCCAAAAGTTAAACAATCTGGGTATAAGAGGCTTAGCACTTGACTGGCTGACCTCTTATTTAAAAAACAGGCAGCAGACGGTAGAAATAGCCAGCGTTAACAAAAAAGCCACAATTGTCTACCACAAATCGAATACTTTGATAAATGCATGTGGCGTCCCTCAGGGAAGTATTCTTGGCCCATTGTTGTTTTTGCTTTATATTAATGACCTTCCCGAAGTGACTGACCACAAATACATACTATTCGCAGATGACATTTCCGTAGTAATACCATTGAAAACCGATTCCTTGACATATGAAAATGATATAAATGACACAATTGACAAAATAATAGCATGGCTCTCTTCTAATAATTTGACTGTTAATTTAAATAAAACAAAATTTATACAATTTGGCACAGTTCGACATATTAAACAAAAGATTGACATTAAATACAATAATAAGCAAATAGAACAAGTTGACAGTACAAAGTTTTTAGGTGTCATAATTGATGATAAATGTAGTTGGAAGCAACAAATGGAAGCTCTAAGGGACAAGTTAAATCGCTATGTATTTGTTCTAAGAAGATTACGTCACACCTCTACCTTACAAACCTCCCTCGCAGCATATCATGGCTATGTCGCCTCAATGCTCAGGTATGGACTTTTGGTTTGGGGCGGCGGTTCTGAATTGGAACTACTATTCAGAACACAGAAAAAATGCTTACGGGCAATCTGTGGTATTGATTCTTGCAAGCCAGTATTCAAACAACTACAAATTCTGCCCCTACCGTGTTTGTACATACTAGAGGTAGCTACTTTTGTTAAGAATAACTTACACCTCTTCCAGAAGCGTATGCATATTCACAGCAGAAATGTAAGAGATCCAAATCAGTTAGTTTACCAGAGTAACCCAAAACTAGCTCATTACCGTAGACAATGTAATGCCATGTGTATTAAAATTTTTAACGCTATCCCAAGAGATATTAGAGAATTACCGAATGTATTATTTAAACGCAAACTTATTATTTGGCTTAGAGACAAAAACTTTTATAAAATCAGTGACTTATTTACAAAAAATTATCACTTTAGGACATAAACTAATTTCTGACTTTATAATAACATTACTTTTATTTTTGACATTGCAATGAATTGACTAGATTACTTAACTTTTGACATTATATTTTGATTTACATTTATTTGATGTTATTTTTTTTAGTGATGCATAAATGACACTTATCTTATTAAAATTTGCATGCCACATTATGGTAAAACATGAGCTCACATAATATAAATTGTACCACCACCACTGTAACCATGTTTTATGCAAATAAATTTTCATTTCATTTCATTTCATTTCATTTCATTTCATTTCATCTCGTTCGGCATAATCAATTGGTCAAGGACTGAGCTCAAAAACATTCAGACGACAATAAATACAACGTTGACGAAGCACAGAAAACACCATCCACGATCATGTGTGCAACGACAGACTCTACCTCGTCACGAAGGAGGAAGAGGCCTGATAGACGTCCAGAACCTACTTAGCAAGCAAATAACGACATTGCGATCATATTTCTTCCACAAATCCAACACATCCCTACTACATCAAGCAGTAGTTCATAGTGATACTAAGCTTACACCTTTAAATTTACAGGATCGATCAGAACAACGTAACGAAATACAAAACGACACCAAAACTAAAATTAGTGACTGGACCCGGAAGTCACTGCATGGAAGACACCGCCAAGACTTATGCCAACCTAACGTCGACAAAACTGCGTCGAACGCATGGCTTAGTCGTGGTGAGCTCTTCCCTGAGACTGAAGGGTTCATGATCGCTATACAGGATCAAGTAATAGAAACCCGCAACTATCAAAAGTATATTATGAAGATACCGAACTTACCAACTGATTTATGTAGAAAATGTAATAGCAATTCTGAAACTATACAGCACATTACCGGCGCATGCAAATCCATCGTCCAAACGGACTATAAACACCGCCACGACCAGGTAGCAAACATTATACACCAGAAGCTAGCTCAAAAATATAAACTTATCCCACAAAAACTCACCCCCTACTACAAATACATCCCTGAACCAGTTCTAGAAAATAGCAACTACAGACTTTATTACGACCGTGCCATACTTACAGACAGAACTACACATTTCAATAGACCGGATATCACTCTACAAGATAAAATGAATAACACAGCATACATAATAGATATAGCCATACCTAACACTCACAACGTACAAAATACCATAACTGAAAAACTCTCCAAATACACGGATTTAAAAGATGAAATAAGAAGAATGTGGCGGTTAACCGACGTAAAGATCGTACCCATTGTGCTATCCACAACAGGAGTAATTCCCAAACAACTACACGATTCACTCAGAACTCTCAACATACCGCAATTTACATACCTCTCTCTCCAAAAAGCAGTAATATTAAACACTTGCAGAATAGTCAGAAAATTTCTACAGAACTGTGAAAACCTCCAGCAGCGAACACAAATTAATGTACAGTCTCACTTTATCTCGCTCTCACGACCATCTTCTTAATCATTATGTATCATTGGAAATGTACTTGGCTTAGGCCCGTAGATTTCTGAAATACCAGCTTTAAAAAGGCTGAGACACAAAAGTGTAAAACCACAATAATAATAATAGTTCTACAGCACTACACCCTCTGACGCTTGGTTGAGGCCCGCTTTTGGGGAGTTTAACACCCATCTCGCGATGGAGAAAGACAAAGTTTTAAAATAAATTATAATAATAATATGGAGGCTATGGTATTTTATTACTAAGCTCGACTAGCCTAGCTATCTTGCTTTTCTCTTTGTTTGTGTGTTGGTTCACTTCTGAAGAGTATAATTTATTAGTATTCATAAAAGTGAATATTTAGGTTCTCATATTTACAACTGAAATCACACCATTTTATTTTTAGTATTTGTTGTATAGCGGCAACAGAAATACATAATTAATTACACTAATTATATATTTCTGTTAACGGTCTAGTTATCACAGTTCTTGAGATACAGCCTGGACAGAACAGACGGACAAACAGACGGATAGACAGAAGGGCAGTCAGCAAAGTCCTTGTAACAGGGTCCTGTTTTTACCCAATAAATATTTACCTGCAGTGAAAAGTTTCCCTTGCCCTGATAAAACCACAACTCTGCATTCGGGGTCTTTGTGCAACGCATTGAAACATTGCTTTAATTCACTGAAAATAAAGCAAAAATATTCATTTTACTTTTGTTTCTACAAAATCTAGCAGAACATATGTTAAAGACTCATTCACTACAGTATTTCTAGTGTATTTTTTTGTAGGACCATTTATTTATATATTTTATTATACTTTGGTGGCCGAGTTCAATATTTCAGATAAACTAAAGTTCACTTTTATGTTAGCTGATTTGGGTTTACTTTTCTCACAGTAACTAAAACATTTAAAGATCTGTTGGAACTTACAGTACGAAGTATCGAGCAAATAAAAAAACTTGATAAATCAAACACAAAATCAGCAAACAAGATATCATGTATGTAAATGACTTACCTCCATAGTGCCATGTTAAAAGTATTAAGCTTGGCTGGTCTATTCAGTTCAACGTGGTATACATGCTTCTTTGGGACAGACACTGCCAGTGTTTCAAACGTATATTTGGACGAGGAGTATGCTCTTAGAAATGTGTCTGAAAAATATAAGAATTATACTGTCGAACTCTAAACGAGTTGGCGAAAAAGTTACATAAAGTTTAGAGCAGAGGAAACTTAGGTTCTATCACGTAATAAATGTTAGTTTATTACTATTTAGATTCAAAATGGTAAAATATTGTCGAGAAAACTCACCAGTGAATAACTTCCTTGGTTGATTGAAAAGCATTGTCTTCACAGCGTTCATTGTATAAAAAATATCAATGGGGACTAGTTTACACTTACAACTAGAAATCTTTAATAAATAAAATTAATTAAAAAGCGATTTATTAAAATCAAAAAGTTTGTGTACAAAGTCCATCCAGTCCACAAAAAATTAGGAATAGGAAACCGAAATTTGAACGTTTTGACAAATGACACTGTCAGTGTCAGTTTGACAGTTACCATTGTCTAAGTTCCACTTGTAGCTCGTAAACGAACACGCTTACGACTATCCATTTTACCGGTCCACTTGGTAGGCCAGCAGACGGAGTCGCGTCCAAGTGATATCGTCGCATCCTAAGCTACAGGTGGACCGCACCCATTTTGACAACCGTCATATTATTTTACCGTTTATTATTACCGTTTTTTTATTATACACACGGCAACATGTTACACCACACCACGACGTGGTCAAATGACCTTGGCTTCTAAATAAAAATAAATTTTGTATCTAATCCTTTTATTTATCATCTAAAATAAGCATAATAATAAATATATTAACAATATAACGGGTGAGTAAATAAATAATATCATTTGGGCAGCAATGTAGAAACTTCATTTTGATCCTTCTCGTCGCGTGTTGTTTTCGTAGGTAGGCAAGATCAGTTCCAAAGTCAAGTTGATTGAAGTTTTAATTCAGGATAACTGAAAAAAAGTTGCATTCATCACTTATGCATATCGTCTTCGCGCCTTTTAAGTTTGCCTGAGAAATATCTAAACGTGTCTAAACTGCGCGACATAAGTTTTTATAGTTGTTCTTCTTATAAAACAATGGCAACTTACGATTCGTAGTGACATTGGCGCCAAACTGCAGCAGTTCGGCAAGCTGTTCCAGTTTGTTGATTGTGTGCTGTGCATGCGCGAGGGCTAGGGCTGCCAGGATTGATGTGCCATTGTCACTGGTATAAAAAATGATTAAATGCAATAAAATCCTTAGCCAAAGTCATCCTATTTTTTTTGTAAGTTCCCGCAGAAAACCTTTCTGGCTTTCTGCTTGCACTTTACATTAATACCACAACCGCCTATCCGCCTTGCAACGTCTAAAGATCGTTTTTAGGGTTCCGTACCTCGAAAGGTAAAAACGGAACCCTCATAAGGATCACTTCGTTGTCCGTCTGTCTGTCCATTCTCTTTTCTTTGCTAGTCGAAAATTGACAACATTCTAGATATTCCTTTTTAGTGAGATACACTGTAATCAGTCAGGTATCAAACGACTCCCGGGAGTCGCATAATAATGGAATTTCTATTGTGTCTCGTTCACACATACTTGACGAGTTAAAATAAGAAACACAAGTCACACCCTACATACATAATTCATCATTGAACATTGAGTAGTTTTGAAATCAAATAGTTAATTAATTTCATTCACGGATATTATTTTAAAAGTAATAATAATAATGTTTCCAATATTCGACAATCAAAGAAATACGGACTTTATTGTTTAAAGTGACGCCCGTTTTGTGACATGTGTACAATGCAAGCGATTGTCGTTGTTGGGGGCTGAAAATCTCGATCGTACGCAAAAACGTATGGTGGTTAGTCGTATATACTTACTCTGTCGTAGATAAGAGTGAGCTGACTCCGAAGAGGGGTTTTGAATCAACTTCAATACAGCACTGAAAAAAAAACACATTGTAGGAATTATCATGTTAAAAAATAACTATTAAGATAACTCTTTAATTTAATATACATCGCACAGAATATTTACAAATTACGTATAAAAGAAAATATACAATGTAGGCGGTTTATCGCGATTAGCGATCTTTTCCAGACAACTTTTGACCCCATGTAAAAGGTTTAAAATTAATTTTATGGTTTAAGCCAAGACTAAGTATATTAAAAAGCAACTACCTATCTCTTAGTACGGTTCTAAGTAAAGTTGAACATATGATTTTATTTATGTACGGTAGAGGCCACTACCGCCTAACCACTATTAAACGAAAATTACAGATTCGACACAAAAAACGGGCGGTCGCTTCAAACAAAAGACAAATCAAGCGATTTTGGCTAAGTGATTAATTAATTTAATCAAGTGGTAAGGCAGCGGTGACCTTAATAGTATTAAATCTTTTCTTACCAGCAGAGCTAGGATCAGAGGGCAAGCGAAGGCGACAACCGCTAATGGTGACATCTTGGCTTCTACTGGGCTAGGTGCTGATACTTAGATGAAACGTGATTAATTAATAAAATAACTGATTGAGCGGCGTTTAAATACCCTGGATAAGATTTTTGTAATCCTGGAGATAGTGGTGCGGATTTTGTTTAATGGTAAATTATTTTGAATTTATATTTATTTTTATTTATATTGGACACCAATCACATACATTGCTCTGATCCCAAAGTAAGTAGCTAATATTAGAATAGTTAGATACGGGATTGCTACCATGTACCTTATTTTATTATTTATGAGCTTCCTCCTTTAAAACAATATAAGTAGCTAATGCACTTGTGTTATGGAAATCAGACACAACAGTGGTACCACAACACCCAGACCCAGATTTCTACATTGACCCGACCGGGATTCGAACCCGGGACCTTGGAGCGGCGACGCCTTGAACCCAGCGTGCTTAGCCACTACACCACGGAGGTAGTCATCGGTCGTAAGTTGTTGTTATTTGATTGATTGACTTCAGAATAGCAGTCCAGTAAGTAGTTAGTAGTTTTTAACAATCAATGATTTTTTTGTAACTTTATAAGATGAAATAATACCAAAAATTGCGCACGGGTGGGACTCGAACCCGCAACTTATGGCTTACCGGGCCAATGCTCTTTCCAATCGAGTTACCGTGCTGTCGTTGTCGTCAGTCCGACCGTGCGCAAATTTTGGTTTCTTATTACATCTTATAAGAATATGTTATAAGATGGTATTATACTGGTACATAAGACATTAATTTGGTTATATCCGATCTATCGTAAATTAATTTGTACTATTACCTATTATAAAGATAATGAACAAAGATTTACTATTATATCATCATCATCATCATTATCAGCCGAAGGACGTCCACTGCTGAACACAGGCCTCCCCCATGGCTTTCCACAACGACCGGTTGTGAGCGGTCTGCATCCAGTGTGATCCCGCGATCTTTACAAGGTCGTCTGTCCATCTTGTCGGTGGACGTCCTACGCTGCGCCTTTGGTCGAAGGGTCTCCAATTTAGGATCTTCAATCTAATTATATAGTGTATTTTAAAGACATGTTCATACGAAAGCTAAATAAAGCATGCTGGAAAGCTGACCAGCTTTCAAGGAGCTCCTTTGGAGTCCTCTCGTCTTTGTCTACGTACTTTATCTATCTAAAATTTTTGCTTCTAGTCTAGCTATTAACTAGCAAGCTAGAATAGCCGAAGGAATCTACTGGTTCCAAATGAAAAAAAAATTGTTAACTGCCGATTCGAACGACGTAAATTGTATGGACACAATCCCCTGGCCTACAATTTCCATCACAAGAACGCACCTTGCACTGGATGCGTTGTTAAGAGTTTACTCTTTTGTACACCAGAGGGCGGAACAAATCTAAGGTTGCTGCATTTGTATGGGATATCAGCAGATTTTCAGGGTCCGAGTGTATTGTTTATTAGTGTAATGGAGAATATGAATAACTTCCGCTGTGTTGAAAGATACGAGTATATCCGCTATCCTATGTATACATATAAATACAAACATTATCTAAAACTGACAACTTCAAAAGTTAAAGTAGGTTTAAGCTTCAATGATTATGAATGAATGCACAAATTTTGTGCTTGCTAAAATAAATTACAAATACCTAATTTTTTATAATGTTTAATAAAGGTTCCGCCTTCCCTTGTGGTAATTTAATATTTATCAAACTTTTTTTTCTAAAGCAAAATAAAATTTCGTTGAGGAGATCTAGCGCCAACTAGAATTGAACAGCAATCTTTCGAAGCGTAAAAAAGTAAGTAATTGCTTATAATTTTTTTGCAGGAGTTTTCTATTTTAGTATTTTAATGAGCACGTCTATGTGTCATAGAAGTTAGCTATTAAGTAGCCTGTGTCATAGCTAGCAAAGCGTACACTCATAGATAATTAATAAAATAAAATAAAATTAAACCGCCTTAAAAAAACTGACTAAAACGCTTAAAATAAGGCATTTGTCTTTTATTTCATCATCCATCATCATCATCAGTCGAAAGTCGTCCCCAGATCGATCGCAAGCGGTCTGCATCCAGTGTGATCCTGCGATCTTTATAAGGTCGTCTGCCAATCTTGTCGGTGGACGTCCTACGCTGCGTCTGCACTAAAAGTAGAACTTTTCTGTCTTCTATATTTATGAGAAACGCATTCTTTTGGAGTCAGTGCATGATATGAGTGGACTGTTTGGTAATGCGCTTGACATTATGCACCGAAGTCAAAGTCGGTAATAAAATAAGGTAGGTATTTGCAGAAAATAAGCCTGTGTCATAGCTAGCTTAGCACACAAACAATCATAGGTGTGTCTGTCAAAACAGCAGTTGCAACATCTCGTTTGCCATTGCGCTAACTAAGGTCAAAGGTACTAATTAGTTAAATGGGTGTCATTTCATTGAGGCAATTAGGCATAGGTGTAAGCATGGGCGTTTTCGTTTTTCTAGGCAAACCGCTATATAACCGATATGTAGTATGCATATCGATATCAATATCCGTTTTCAGATATAGATATCAGATGAAACTATCCCGGGATTTATAATATACAATACTACACCTAATTAAACGTCTATTAACACTAATTATTTATATACGATACTGCACTAATTTGCAATTGCATCATCAACATTCAACAAACAAAGATCTTAGCAATAAACAAATCGACCACAGCACGCACGTGCCACTCGAGGTCAAGGACACGCCAAAACTAAAAAATATTTACCTAATATGTCACCAAATACACCAAGCAATAACAAACATTAAAAGTTACAGTGAAAACTCAACCTTACTGCAATGATATTACGTTCATTTTTGCAAATACACTAAAGAAGATGATAATCACCGACCGACAGCGATACCGATATCATATTCGCTTCATCTCTTGTACTCCTATTTAAGCATGCGCGAGTAAAAGGGACGGCGCGAATATGGAGAGCCAACGAAGTTTCGGCTACGATATAGTTTTGCGTAGTTTGCGTTTTGTCGTACCGTTATGGTTTTTCATAACTTGTATCCGAGTATAAGTTTTGCGTTTGCATCGGTTTTATAGTTTTTATAATAACTGTTACGTAGTTAAGGGTATCGATATGATATCGATATGTAAGTCATATCGGTTTTCAGTTACGTTTTGATAAAACTAACTCATGCCTACTAGGTGTGGTGCATTAATTAATAGGTGTTATCATGAACTAGTGTGGCTGGAACGTAAACAGATATGCCCTAGACTAGAAAATATAATAAAAACAACTACGCGTTTATAATTTCCGAAAGTCATGTTCTGTTTTTACGGTAATGTGCTGAATCGATTTTGATGAAATTCTGAATGGCGATAGACTAAAGAGATGGACAAAGGATAGCTCTACTATAGATATTATAATACCTCTACGAAATAAAACAGCAGCAGGGTGAAATTTTGTTAACAAAATCCAATATTTGCGTGTAATACAAATATAGCAGAGCTAGATTGGACGTAATATTGCATCTCTTGTTCTTACTGAACGAATAAATAATACGATAGTAATTTATTGCTGGTCATTAATATCTTATTCTTATTCTTATCTTATTCTTTAATTCAACTTTTATTGATCACCATCTTCCAAGAGGCAAACGTTGCCCTTCGAATCAATAAGTTCAAGCGTTAATGGGCCTTTGCCCATTTGTGCCTCTTTGGGCACATAGCGCGAAGAACTGAAGACCGCTGATCAAACGCTCAGTGTAGGACGTCCAACAGAAAGCTGGAAAGAAGATCGCAAGATCACATTGATGCAGGCTACTATGGAAACCCATGTACAGGCCTATGTGCAGCAGTGGATGTCCTGTGGCTATTATTGAAAATGATTACGACAATAAGAATCAAGAAATAAGTATACCTACTCAAACTTGTTTAACATATTACTAGCAGACTCAGCGAACTTTGTTTCGCCCCGGCCTCCTCCCTCCCCAGCCCCGGCCCCGTCTAAGGGGTATGAATAATTGATGATGGCCGATTCTCAGACCTACTCAATATGCTCAAAACTCCATGAGAATTGGTCAAGCCGTTTTGGAGGAGTACGGGAACAAACATTGTGACTCGAGGATTTTATAATTAGGTACTTATATTAGATAGGTAATTTACTTATTTAGATGTCATGGTGATGAATGACGGTATTGCATTTACTCACTGACAAATGCTTAGGGCTGTAATAAAATGACTCTATGCAAATGATCATATTTAATTATACACATGAATGGATTGCGGTTTGCATACAAATAAAATAAGACATGATGATGCGTATGGTTATTATTATTTATTACGAATTTCTTAGATGCACTGCAGACGAAAGTACAATCAGCCTTCTAAAAAAATAATTTCCAAAAAAATATTTGGATAAAATTTAATAATATCAATATGTATGTTTATACCTCTAAACCTCTATGTATTTTTATCATTATATTATTGTCATCTTAATTGCTTTACTCTTCTCTTTTCTTGCTTCTATAACTTTATTTGCACCTCCTGTATTTTCACCTATGGTTGATTTGATAGAGAATGCTTTTGGAATTAAGTCCGCCATATGTACAATACTTTTTTTACATGAAGGCATACGCCCGGATGCGTATTGCCAAACTGTATACTGACCCAGACGCCCATAGTCTGTACTGAACTACGTCGTGCTCATTGAAAATTGGAGCAAAGTACATACGAGATCAGACCAATCTGAGTAGGTATGCACTTTG
This sequence comes from Pyrausta aurata, assembly GCA_963584085.1. Taxonomy (NCBI): domain Eukaryota; kingdom Metazoa; phylum Arthropoda; class Insecta; order Lepidoptera; family Crambidae; genus Pyrausta; species Pyrausta aurata. Next base: position 7,143,367 of record OY757277.1, read on the forward strand.
CTCGCTTGTATGTAAAGCAAACTGTGACATGCAAATATCTGTAACTACCTATACAATGTGTTTAATAATTTCCCGTATATTTTTGTTATGTTGTTGTGTGTGGTTGTTATACCTATCCGTGAAACTGAACAACTTTTCCTTTAACATACCTATTGTGAATTATTTTGGGTTATAACGAAAGAAAACCCGTTGTACGAGTAAGTATTTTGAAAAATTTGAACTGTAAAAATTTGAACTGTAACAATTATAGGTACAGGCTGTTAAAAAAAATGTAAGTGTTTCCAATGACAGTATTTATTAATTTTTCATAAGAAAGATGTACTGACTGACACAATAAATTGTACCTATTTGTAATCGATGTTCACTGAAAATAATAAAGGGTTCCTTCAATCAACAACAAACAAATAAATTAATGAATCAAGAACAGAAAAATGTCATAATTACTAATTTGTTTTTTGCCTGTATTGTAACATCGAATTTTGGCTTTTACTACACTTCTTACTAAAGGGGTCACAGAAAGAGGTCGATATTGAAAAATAAAGTGTCTTTAATACATAAATTTGTGTAATCATGTATAATCATTATTAAAGTAAATGTAATCATTAATCAACTACAACTACCACATTAACCATCAGTCTTTTTCAATGTTTCTTTGCATTCGGCTAATTTTTATTAATATTTTCTAAGCATGGGCGTTTTCGTTTTTCTAGGCAAACCGCTATATAACCGATATGTAGTATGCATATCGATATCAATATCCGTTTTCAGATATAGATATCAGATGAAACTATCCCGGGATTTATAATATACAATACTACACCTAATTAAACGTCTATTAACACTAATTATTTATATACGATACTGCACTAATTTGCAATTGCATCATCAACATTCAACAAACAAAGATCTTAGCAATAAACAAATCGACCACAGCACGCACGTGCCACTCGAGGTCAAGGACACGCCAAAACTAAAAAATATTTACCTAATATGTCACCAAATACACCAAGCAATAACAAACATTAAAAGTTACAGTGAAAACTCAACCTTACTGCAATGATATTACGTTCATTTTTGCAAATACACTAAAGAAGATGATAATCACCGACCGACAGCGATACCGATATCATATTCGCTTCATCTCTTGTACTCCTATTTAAGCATGCGCGAGTAAAAGGGACGGCGCGAATATGGAGAGCCAACGAAGTTTCGGCTACGATATAGTTTTGCGTAGTTTGCGTTTTGTCGTACCGTTATGGTTTTTCATAACTTGTATCCGAGTATAAGTTTTGCGTTTGCATCGGTTTTATAGTTTTTATAATAACTGTTACGTAGTTAAGGGTATCGATATGATATCGATATGTAAGTCATATCGGTTTTCAGTTACGTTTTGATAAAACTAACTCATGCCTAAATATTTTCTGATAAATTATGTTTTCGTTTTTTAGTTACGTCTCTGCCACTCTGTATACGTCCTTTTCCTTTAGTTATTCCTCTGTCTTTTCTCCTTGCAATAGAAGTTGGCATATTACATACTTCACCAGACGCCGAAAAGTATGGACGTCTGGACTCGTATGTATATTGCTCAAGTATTTTAAAGCAAAATGTATTTCGATTCAGACACGCTCTGAATAGGTATACAGTTTGCTCTTCAACTATAAAGGCAAACTGCGATCGAACTCAGAGCAACCCCGGTCTGGGTATACAGTTTGGCAATACGCCGCCCGGATAGCGTAATACACGGGGTTTGATTCCTCGTCTGTCACAGAGTCACGGTTTTTTTACTTTTGCTCCTATTACAGGCCACACGCTGTATAATTAAATAACTTTTAATGTTGACTGTGCATTTTATGGATATGTATACTTATTCAGTCTAGTGACCACACATAAAGATAATGCAACCAGAGATGATTCTTAGAAAACTGCATAAGAAATGATCTAATTGCTTCTTCAGAGGTACCTACACGTGTTGTGGTGTTGACTAAGCCCCAGTTGCGTGATCTATGGTTAACGCAACGTAGTATTATATTATCTGTGACGCAACTTATAGTTCAATGTCGTTACCAGCGGTTGAATATTTACGACTGTGCGTGTTTTGAAAAAAAATTTTTTTTTTACTGTTTTTAATATATTATTTATTATATAATTTATACCTTATTTATTTTAATACTGTACCTAATGCTCGTCTCTATGTTGCGGAATCTGGAGGTCTACTACGAAAAATGAAATCCGTCAATACGATTATAGTTTTTCGGATCCGAAACATTTTCAGTATGATATCCTTACTACGAAATTCTTCGGATCCGCAAAACGATTATTGGATCGGATTTCGTTTTTCAGAGTAGTCCTTCTGATGCGGAATTAATTCCAATAGTCTTAAAAATTATCTCTTTGCATTCTCTTGCTCAAATCTATAACAGATTGCCTGACATTTTACGAAGTTTTACCAAAGTATTTTTGACGACGCGTTTGGTGTAGTGGTTAGCGCTCCTGACTACTATGCCGGCGTCGCGGGTTCGAATCCCGCAAGGGGCAAATGTTTCTGTGATGATCACTAACATTTGTACCTAAGTCATGGATGTTTATATGTATTTAAGTATTTATGGGTGACGCCCCCGTCATTATCGTTGTCTGATCTATTCGTAGCACAAGGAAGAAAATTCCTTAGTTCGAAACCAAGACAATTGGTGTGTTGTCTGGCGCATATTTATATTTATTTATATCTTCGATTTGCGTTTATATTATCTAGTCACGGTTTTTGAAGGTTTCAGTCGTGGTCGTCATTTCGTAAAAAAAAACCCAAGTGAGTCACTCTCCATAGTAAAAAATATAAAGACTTATTAACTTTTCAATTAATTAATGTTTTAGGTACTATACGTACTTACCTATATGTTGCGGACTGAACGCCGAATCAGTCTTTCAGCAAAATGACTAGGCGTTAAGCCTAACGTTGTTTTTTCGCTGACAATAAAATAAGTATAAACTATGTCTTGACATAGGATATTCTCGGCTATGACTTAAATAGGTTACCTACGAGTGATAACGAAACCACAGTCTTACGATGCACTTATTGAATTTAATACCTAGAAACGCTCGGTGGTCAGCAAAAATAAAAAATATGTCATGGACACAGTCTTCTTTTATATTTTTTTTATCAGGTACAGTCAGCTAAATACAAACCTAATAATATTTTTTACTTGAAAAGTGAATTAGGTTAATAAACTTTCATGAGCTTTTAGTTAAAAACAAGCATCATTTTTTAAATGAATTATTTTTATTCAATCACCAACCAAGACAATGAACCCACTTGTCAGAAATAATTGAAACGTGAGATATTTTTTTTGTACAAGTATATTTTCTTTCAGAGCTAACTGTTTTGTACAACTTATTTTAAAGCTGTTGGTTTTCTAAATAAATGATATAAAATTAAATTAAATCTACCCTTGAGATTTTCTTTTCAGTTCTTGCATGAAAAGATACCTTGTTTGTAAACCAAGCAAAGTAAAAGCACTTGGTGTGGTGGTTAGCGCTCCTTACTACTATGCCGGCGGTTGCGGGTTCAAATACCGCAAGGGACAAATGTTTAGGTATGTGATGAGCACGAACATTTGTACCTATGTCATGGATGTTCATATGTACATATTTAAGTATATATGGGAGAAGCCACCGTCATAATTGTTGTCTGGTAAAAACAAACCAAAGGAAATTCCTTACTTCGAAACCAAGACAATTGGTGAGTCGAATTAGTGAGGCGCATATTATTTATAACAAAAAAATAGCTCAACCCAATATTAATGCCTGAAACTGACACAAAGAGATCAAAATACTAAAATCGCCTTCAATACGTGCCATTGAGTAAACTTCAGACCAAAACTACAAGAAATTCACTTTTAATTTTAATTAGAATTGCACCTTAAAGTAATGAAATAGAGTTAAAAATCGAGTGAGGATTAAAGAGGAGCTTTTAAGCTCGCGCCCAGGATCAGACGATGTGAAGTTGTGTTTGTGTGCGTGAAGTGGGACGTCGTAGTGATGGGTGGTTGTCGATGGTTTTAGTAATGTCGATATCGATTTTTCGATTTCGATTTCGATTTTCAGTTAGAGTGAAATGTAAGAAACTGTTTATACGTTATATGAAAGCAACGACGTTTGTTTATTGAAAAACGTCTACCTCAAAGTAAGCGCCTGTATTTGATAAGTTTTTGTATTCTTAAATTTTTATGCAAACTTCTTTGAGTCTTAGCTGATTGTTTCGTTGTATTTTATTAAAATTTAGTAAACAAAAAGTTATAGCTAATGGCGTTAGCATGAAATGAGACTTTTTTATTTAACTAAAAATTCATTCATATAACGCAAACATTGTTACTTACGCTTCACTCTAACTGAAAAATATTGATATCGATATAAAAACTATTTTTTCAACTTCTATAATTTCAGAAGATTTTAAGCACGTATGTTGGATTTCTTTAATGAAATTTTACGGCATAATACAATAAGGTGATTGGTGATTGATGTAAGTAAATAAAAATAAAGTGCAATGAAGATTTAAAAAATAATTTTAATTAAAACAATAGACAACAGTTCAAAAACAAACTTCTCTATTAATGTTGATTGAATGAATACCTAATTGAATAAAATAACATGCGTATCGATTTAAAAAATATTTTATCGACACCTTTCGCCACTATTTCGATACGCACACCTCTACACTGCGTAAACTGCGCTCTCCTCACAGCGAGATTACGTCACTGTGTGCGTTCACGTTTGAAAACCGAATCGGAAAATAACGCTCGAAAGCCGCTTCCCTCAGTTCTGCTTGCAAACGCGTTGAGATAGACGCGCGTCAATCGCTCGGTACGTTCCAAATTCGAAACTTTTTTTTACTCCTCAATGAAAACTCGAATGCGTTCCGTTTTGCAGCCAGTGTCTCAGTTTCCGCGGCTATTTTTAAAAGTAGTGCTCTAAAAAAAGATTTTGGAAATTCCAAAAAAGTTTTCACTCTGTGGTGTGAAAAGTGTTTTTTTTTTCATATCTGTGCATTTTGTGGATGGTTATATTTATGGCTCAGTATCGTTTTATGCGTTTTGTGTCTGAGATATTTTATGGTCAGCGAAAATAACTTTAGCGGAGGATTTATATTTAAAGCCGGCTTCGGCTATGGACCTACTTGTGGCGAAACTATGGAGATAGCTTTTGTTACTTGCTGTTAACCGCTACGTACTTCATTATACATTAAAGCGTGTTTTCGTATTTTTGATGGCAATTTACATAAATTTTTTACGGCTCACCTCGCTTATAACTTATTTAAATAACTTTTATTTTTTTGTAAAACGTCTTGAAACGTAAATATTTTCTGTATACAGTATGATTATCACATGAACCAAAAATCGTAAAATATTATGTGCATACATTAACCTTGGGAAGAAAGAATGTATGTACTTTTGACCCTGAAAATGTGGCAAAGTCAATGTTCTTTTATTTAAAACCAGTGTTATGCAAATTGCCTACTACCTATTGTATTATAGCGTTGAGATCTTCATAAGATATTTTTAAAGTAACTGCTATTTATTGACCGTGACATAAAACAACAGTAAATAATCATAATCTTTTGATTAATTTACGGTGACGCAATTGCGGTTAGTTCAAAGAGTAAATTATTCACAAAGCCTAGGATTTTAAAATGTATTTCAGCTGAATAAATAGTACCAAAGCAGGGATACCTGCTAACGTACTAATACGTAGCTTGGAATAAATAATTTCAATTTACTTTATGGAATAAATGTAAATAAGTAGTGATTAATTTTAAAAGTAAAAAAATATATATTTTTCAATAATATAAAAAAAAACATTAGATTATCAGTCTATAAGGCTCTCTTTTTTAGTGTAGAAAATGTACATAGCTGCCATTGTCGAAACAAAATTAATTTAAAATCTAACCAACAATTGCATTGCATAACATGCGTATTGCGCACATAGAAATCTCAGTAAGTAGAGTGAAAAGTTATTTTTAGGCATTGAAGTAATGTTTTATCAGAGTACTACAAGACATTCATTCATCATAGGTTATTAACTTCAACCCACCTTTATAAGTAATAAGTGTTTGATAACGGTATCTTATTACATAAATATGATGTTATTTTTATAATGGTAAACATGTAATTTAGAGTCTTCTGTACTATGCACTGTTGATATACGATACTAAAACCGAATAGTAGAGAAAAATGCTAAACATTGTTTTAATACGACACATCTTAGGAAAATTACTCAACGTGGCCAGTTTTTTAAGCTAACTTTTCTGGAAATCCTAAGTCATTAATTTGACTGCAACATTTAAGAATATTAAATAAAAATATTAATTAAAAATATTCAAAAACCGCTATTTTCTCTCCTTTTATTTTCGGATTTTTTGAATGTCAGACACTTAAATAGAGACTCTTCTTATTTTAAAAACTTCACAAAACCTATAACATTATTATGCAATTATGCAAAGTCAATGTAGGTTATCAACAAAACGTTGTCTGTTTATCGATCTGTATCTTTGCTATCGAGTTGATACGCGTATCTACATCGATAAAGATAAAAAAGTTTGGCCATGTAGCCGTCGTAGGCCTCTTTTATCTATTTGTCAATTGGTTGGTTACATTACTAAGATACCAGTAGACTAGCTAAAGATTTACTTTTATTTACTTCCTTTAGCAGAATCAAAATAGGACCATCTTAAATTATTGATATCTTTTTTAAGTTACAAAAATTAGATGGGGTTACTAAAAGCATTTTTTTTCAAGGCATCCTATTACCGCATACAATCCCTTTTTTTTTAATAGTGATGCGCATCTTTCACCCTACTTATTGTCATTCAAATCGATTTATTTAGCCGATGATAAGCCTTATTTTGTATTCAAGGTTATACCCTTATATTCACACCTTTTCCTGTTCTCATATTGCACTTTTTTACCCCTGTGTTTGCGAAGTGTTACCCTCTTTAGCAAAGTAATTTAGTAATGGGTCTTAATGTTGCCAACCACTAAAAGTCCCACGGGTATTGATTTTTATTAAATGGATTATTTAGGGGAGATAATAGGCTTTATAAGGCGATGATCGATTGAGATTTAATTATAATGGGACTGTTTAAAATATTCATGATCTTTGAATTTCTTATAAGGGTGTAAGAAATGGTAAAAAAAATAAAGTTACGAATTAGCGCAGCTTGCTTCCCGTTAACAGTTAAAAGTTCATTTTTGGTCTAGTTTTGGTAAATAAATATGTTTTTTTTATTTCGAAATGTATAACTTTTATTAAGTACTTACTAACTATAGTCTTTGGTCTTTTAGAATTTAACTTTCTTGACCAAAAATGAAAACTCTGAAGCAGGTCACTCTAACCTAAAATTGCCTACGTACTATTCAGAAAACCAAAAATCTAAAACCCATCGAGCCGTTTTGAGGGAGTTGGATATCAAATAGTGTGACACAAGATTATTATTACTAGAGATATAAACTTATTATTTTTATAAATCACTCATTAAATGCAACGCTTCCTACATCATATGCGGAAAATAATAGATAAGTGACACATGGACAGTTCTAGTGTAGATATCGAGTTGATGCCAGTATTAATATCGGTTGAAAACAAGCAGACACCGCGATTGGCGGTTATCAGACACGTTCAAATGTGGAATATCAATGGCAAATGCACAATTTAAATGGCTGCCATCAATATTCGATTTCAACTTATAAATCAAGTCAAGTTAATTTTATATTTCTCTATCTCTCTCCATCCATCCACACTGAGCCCGCATGGTAGAGTATGGCTCATACCACCATAGGGTTATGACCCAGTGCGATATTTACTGACTGACTTTGCTTTGTTTTTACTATTTCTGCTGCTGAGGAAAAAAACTAAATTTTTTCTAAATCAAGGCTCACGACGAGTAAAATTAGAAATCACCAAAATACCTAAATTAGTCATTTATACTGTGGCACAGATAATATAACACTAGTACTGTGGTAAATAGATAATAGATAGAGTCAAGTTTAAAATTCGTGAAAATCATAATTGCTATACCAGCTCTCTTTTCAGAAAACGACAGCCAAAGGCTATTGTTTAAAGTCATTGACTTTAAAATTTCTTACACCAACGTTCAAGTTTCTTCAAAAATATAATCAGTCATATTTCAATATCGACATGTTTTTAAAACATCATCATCATTATCAGCCAAGGGACGTCCACTGCTGAACAAAGGCCTCCCCCACGGTTTTCCACAGCGACCGGTTGTGAGCGGTCTGCATTCAGTGTGATCCTGCGTTCTTTACAAGGTCGTCTGTCCATCTTGTCAGTGGACGTCCTACGCTGCGCTTTTGGTCGAAGGGTCTCCAATCTAGAACTTTTCTGCCCCATCTGCCATCAGTTTTACACGCTATGTGCCCTGCCCACTGCCACTTGAGCTTACAGATTCGTAAACGTTCATTTATAGTATCTAAATCGATAAAGTCGACATCACTATGGAATTAGATTATTAGGTTTCCCCACTACCTTATGTGAACTCCTTCCGTGCTACCTTTATGATTGCTTCGAACCTGTTCCCGAGTCCATATAACCTTAATCGAGATACCGACATAAGAACAATTAGTACGCAATTTTCTCAAGTGAGAAATTTTAATCGATCGATTAAAGTTGCAGTTTAATCGAGAAATGGAACAATCGAGAACCGGTCGGCCGAATTCCCGCCAATTTGTCTCTGGTCAACGACATAACGTTCCATTTTTGAAAAATTCATAAGAACGCCGTATGTAAAACCTTCGTCTTTTGAGGAATTGTGTATTTTTAATTGAATTTTGGCAATGGAATTAAAAGAAAGAAGCCTAACCTAAATAGTCGTCATGTCTTTCATGCTTTGAGGACGTTTTTTGCTCGATAATAATTATTCCATCTCCGTGTGACTGGCTCTAAAAGGAAGACGACAGCAAACTTGTTGAGATCTTTAATTTTCCGTTAGTTAAAGGCTGTCTGAGAGTTGATTTGTGAATCATCGAGTCAGTTAGAACTCGTCCAATCACAATTAAAAGGAATCCCATAACTCGTTCATTACGTTGCAATGAATAACATTGAATGAGTGAGTCGCATTTTCATAACTGGTCCTGTTCTTCCTATAGTAAAGAGGACAGTAATCTTAGTCACTATCTCGCTCGCTCTTAAACAAACAAGGGAAGGGAAAAAAGGACAAAAAAGCGCATCAGATTGCGGGGAAAGGTAGATTGATTGATCGGTGATCGATTGAATCAGAACGATCGTATTTTTTGTGGCTCAGTCCACTTTCTCAAGTATCTGCATAGCTTTTTCGGTAACGGACTTTGTGAGCCAACCAGCAAAGTGAATTTGTATGTTGCGTAGTAAAATGTTTCCTTGTTCAAAAGTAACGGATATTTGTAAAGGCTTGTGTTGTTAATTTACTTTGGATAGTTTTTGTGAGCAGGTGAAGTATTCTCTGTATTTGTTTGTTAAGCAGAATTGGCTATGACTTCGACATTGAACGCTCAATAAAGAAGTCTAAGATGAAATACGTATGTCCAATAAATGTCTGTAATACTAGGAGCGTATTGCGATCTGTCTTCATACGTCCAAGTTCCAGGCAGATTAATTTCCACTCAGCTAGCTGAATTGCCATCGATAGTATATGGAGGGACACCCTCGGTTCTTAAACTGCGTTGTGGAAGGCAAGAAGGAAACCACCACACTATTTTCTCAATTTTGGAGTTTTTAAGAAAAAAATTCCACCGACAAGAGTCTAGTTCTCTCATGATGTACATTCCACTCTCCTCAATCAATAAAAAAATAAACTGTCAAAGCAAATAGATCGTCATTCTCACGACCGAGCTGAAGGTAAGTCGATAAGCTATCAGGATTTGCGTCATAGTGTTTGCGCCCACTCGCTGATAACTAGCCTCGTGGAAAAAAAGGTTGTATACAGACTAGGGGGAGACTTGCAAACATCGGAGAGATTATGAATTAGGTTTGTGGGTTTGGGGGTTGGATAAGTAGTCTACATAGGTGCTGCTTGGTTTTTTTTCCTTGGAATACTTCTGACGTGAAATTCTTTATTTGGAATTGGTTTGCTCTTGATTGTAGAGTAAGTCAGATGTGGTAGAATCAAAGCCGACGATGAAGCTATCTCACCCAAAATTAACTAGTTCACTGTTTATAGCAAACTATAAAGAAAGATATTTGTGGTGTAATTTTCGATAAAAGTTATGTCACCATTTATTATTTTAAATTTGATACCAAAATTTCGCCAAGTACAACTGCTCTGAGTATATCAACAGAGCTATCGTGAATCGAACCACTTTAGTAAAATTTGTGGACTTGTGAAGGTGAACTATTCTGGATTTACTGCGTGCATTTTTGCTTTGGTTTTCTTGATTTCATTCGTATAACTTCCAAGACTATGTGGACTATTATACATACACATAACTAGCGATCCGAGCGAACTTCCCGTCTCGCCCGTGTCTTTTTATTGTTAATGTTCTATTCAGGGCCAAGACAAATTCAGAAAAGTAAAAATCACGAAAATCGGTCAACCCGTTCTCGAGTTATAAGTGGTGTAACTAACCTGACTTTCTTTTATGGGCATTTATAGATTTTATATTATTGGCTTTTCGACTGTAAAAAAACCGGCCAAGTGCGAGTCGTACTCGCGCAACAAGGGTTCCGTACAAACTTGTAGGTAAGGTAAAAGTTCAGCCATCACGACAATCGAGTCAGAGTTATCGTGTTTTTTTGCTATTATTTTATGTATAAAGATTCGTGCATTTTGACTGACAACCAAAAGTACGTCCATATAATTACGATCATTCATAAAGTACCCATTGAGGTCTGGTGCTGTAAATAGCACAAGTACAAGATAAGAGATATCGGTGTGGTCTGCTAAGGCATCACAAGTTCTGACAAAACTTTGAAACAGCCGGCATATTAATAGAGAAACATCTAGGCATAGACAAAATGTAGAGCCCTTTCATATTTGTTTTTGAATCACGGTTCTTATATATATATCACGGAGTTTATAAACCAATCTTATAAAATGGCTTATTCTAAGACTTTGACCAAAGTCACAGCGTAGGACATCCACCGACAAGATGGACAGACGACCTTGTAAAGATCGCAGGATCACACTGGATGCAGACCGCTCACAACCGGTCGCTGTGGAATACTATGGGGGAGGCCTATGTTCAACAATGGACATCTTTTGGCTGATGATGATGATGATATAAATTGGAAAAAAAATAGGTACAAAATGCTTATACGGACGGAGAACAGTTTTTTATGGCATAGAAAAAAATATTAATATTTTTGATAGCGAAAATAGAAAACTGGTAGACAATTGCAATCTAGTATTCAAAGCAAACACTACTCTTAAAAAAACCGGCCAAGTGCGAGTCGGACTCGCGCACCGAGGATTCCGTACAAACGTTTTACAAAAATATATATTTTGTAATGTAACTAAAAATTTAAGGTTTTCGGAATTTTTCCTTTATGTGTGCTATAAAACGTTGCTTCATGCCAAATTTCAAGATTCTGAGTTCACGGGAAGCACCCTGTAGGTTTTGATTCCCTTGCAAGTGTCGAAAATTTGCGGCATAAACGGCTGTATCTTTTGATTGCGTTGGCTTAGAAGTTTGATTTTTTCACAGCTTCAAGGGACAGTAGACCTGAGTAATTGATATAGACGGACGGACGGACAGACGGACAACAAAGTGATCCTATAAGGGTTCCGTTTTTCCTTTTGAGGTACGGAACCCTAAAAACACGAAATTATCCGCTAAAATGCATAATATAAGATCACACCAAAAGGAATGACTATACATTTGAACTCTTTCTCGCGAAACAGCTTCTTACTATACTAAAGAAAGTACATGAACCAAATCTTTATCTAGTTTCAATTAATAAACAAGCTTCGTTATGAAATATGAAGGGCCGAGGTCACTATGCCAGCCTTCTGATACCGCTTTCAACGATTTATGAGGAAGGAGTTTATCGGCAGAGTACATGCAACTTCCAACTTGCACTTTAGATAAAAATGTAGGTGGGGAAATATGTGGGATTCCGAACTCCGAGAGTGGAAATACGTGACAAATACGGTCAGTATAAAAAAGATAATCGAAGGAAATTGCGCTTATAAGGTACCCAGTAAAAAAAAACTTGGGAAAATACCTATTACATGACTGCGGATGTTAATTACCTCCTTTTTTCAGAAAAAATCAGTAGAAGAAAGAATTCAGTTAAAGAAGATCGTTCGTTACAGAAGCAATAGATTTCTTTTGTATAAAAACAGATGAAACTGTAGCACTCGGTATTATCACTTGATTCAAAGAAAAATAAGAAATTTCTCCACATTTTGTCTCTAATTAGGTAAATGTGATCCCAGGTAACTCTCGACCCCGGCCCTGTCCCGCTTTATGGTTATTATTCTATTCTGACGGCAACAAAACCGACTTCCTTTTATGTGCATAGATAGATATTATATACGCTTTCCGACTGTAAAAAATATAAGAATCAAGACGCAAATTCTAGCTTAAAATAAACGAACGGCCAACCCAAACATCCTTGAGTTTCGTGAATTGACTGAGCACATATAGGTCAGTAGTATTCCGTGGACAAACACGTTCAAAGCAAACGGACAAACAGACCTACAGAGCCAATGTCACGAGGTTTTGCTAGCACGGGAAAAAGGAAAAGCCAGCACATTTTTCAAAGTTTTTAATTCGAAACGCAATCTATAATTCGATATTGGTAACTCACCATCTTTACAAGTGGTATTTTAGTTAAAAGTAAAAAAAATATAATCCTATAACATTGAACTACTATTACTAGCGTATGGAACTGACACCACGAACAAATTTTGTGCTCCATGAATTGATGACACGGTCATCAACTCGTGGTACGAATTCATAATTACTGCCACGGCCAATGCTGAGCGAGTGCCTTTTCGACTTAAGCCTACTTACCTATTTTTAATTAATTACTCGTGGGATCTGTATTTAATCTTAAGTAATCTCTCAATGTAATTTTTTTTGTTAATTTTTAGGTCGAATAAATTTATTTTCTTTCTTTCTTTCTTTCTTTCTTATAATTAATTATATTCGAAATTCAAATCTCAAAGAAAACGTCACAATCTTGTCGTCGTATTTTGCGACACATTTTTTGCTTGGCTTCTCTATACGTAGTAGTAAAAACACACTGGCCTGTAACGTCTCACTGCTGGGGAAAGGTTTTACCTCAACTGTGAAGTAGTTTGAGCTATACTCCACCACTCGGGCTCAGTGCGAATTAGTGGAGAAGTGTTTGCAAGGCAAGTGACTAACCTTGCTGTCAGATGTTATCAAACCGTCCAAAAGGCCTCTGACTAAGCTTTACGACTAATATCAACCGATATTAGCCGAGACCCACGGCTTAACGTGCCTTCCGAAGCAAGGAGATGCTCGTGATATACGTCACTTATATGGTAGGAATATAGGTAATTTTTGCTTTGATTTGGACTGGCTTTTTTTCATGAGCATTATCTTCGGACGCGACAGTCGATAGGTCGATAGCATAGAGACATTGTATTATGTTTGTGTCCTAAACTATGCTAAATTGTCAGAGGCTTGGTGATTGAGCATGCAATGCCGTTTTATGTTTTAGCACAAATGCAAGTGAAAACTTAAATGGTGTTTGGAAAATGTTCGTCTCTACATCTAAGCACTGTCAGCTTTTTGAGAAATAAATCTTGTGAAATATTTTTATACTTATGTACCCATCTCTTACATTACTTTAAAAAAAACTATTATTCACATTATTTTCAAAAAAATTAAAAGAGTTTACTACTCGTTTTTAATAAAATAAACTTCGAGAATTCGATTCTTTCTGAATATAAAATCTTTTCTAAAAAAGATAGGTATATTTATGAGAATAGGTTATCTGCTTCATTGAGACTTCTCCTGCTTTGCACAGGGGCGGGTGTTTCCGCGCCGCCCGCACCCCTCACGCACCCCGCTCTCGCGTTCCCTCGCTCGCGCCCCTGTGCCCTGTGCAAGCGAGGTCTCAAACTCGCGGACTACCTATAGAAGAATGACAAAATACTTTTTTTATAGATTAAAATGTAGATTGTGACTTGACCCGTATTTAAATAGATCGGATGAAGTCATTCAAAACTAATCAGGGTAAGAAGGTTACGAAAATATAATGCATCGTTTATTATGTATTACGATAATCTAGTTATGATTGCAATAACAAAATTATTGCGGTATCTTTATCAATTATAACAAAGAAATGATCAGTAAGATCATGTCACTGAATGTTGGTAGAGTCTTTAAAATGTGATGTTTTCCTACGAGTAGTCAACTTATATTAATTTATTTTATTTATTTGGACAACCAGGGTTAAGAAATGATTAGAAAGATACCTACCTACAATTTTTTTTAACTTAACTAAGTTTTTAAAGGTATAATGTAGTAGCTTTTAGGAAGCGTTAAAAATACTTTAAATAGAATTAGATATTTTTAGCCTAGATAAGCCATATAATTGACGATAGTGACTGATTTTCTTACGCTGGCTCAGCACTAGCCCACAATAAACGTCTCGTATCTGTGATATGGACTATGTTGGGACGGAATATGGACTATGTAGAGAGTCCACACGCAAAAAAAAATATTTTTATGCACAAGTAGCAGTCTCAAAGTTAATCTTACTGTTCGAATTTTTACTGTGTCCCATCGATGCAAGGTCGGATATCAATAAAGTCAATGAGTCGTGAAACATCGAGGTTAGTTAGAGATCTTCTTTTGTTTGCCATCCATTGTGTGGGTAGTTTTCTCGTATTTTTCAATGGAGACGGAAAAATAAATAATGCCATATTGCTGATCAACTTGCGAATTTATAAGTACAATTTTTGAGTTTAATCATATTTTTTAAAGATAACTTATTTAAGAATTTTGGTACTAGACACCGTTACATTTTAGAGGCTAAATCATAAAACTACCTAACCACAGAATCACGAAAAAATTAGAACAGCCATTTCCATCGCGTTAACATGAAACGTATGCTAAATTAACTGCATCAAGATTGAAGCGTTAATTAAAACCATAATAACTGGTCCAAACAGGTTTTGTGCAGGTAACGGGTGATTATTAGAATGTATGGGCCCTTCCTTCATTTAATATAACCTCTTTTTAGTCGACACTAACCGCAAAGCTGTCAAAGCTCTAGAGTTATTTGTCCCGCTCACACTTGTGAAGAGTAAACGAAATGGCAGCTAACCAGAAGTCCATTTTCAGTTTTAAAAATTAAAAAATAAGCCACCTCTAACCATTGAACTACTATTACTAGCGCGTGGCACTGATACAATGAACAAATTTCTTGCGCCATGATTTGATGCCACTTGGCATCAACGCATATAATTCAACACTCACATTTTAGAGAATACGTTACAATCTTGTTATCGACTTGTAACATATTTTTTGCTTGGAATAGATTATCTATACGTAGTTATAATAACTAACTGCATATAGGTTGGTAATTTAATAGAAGCCTTATCAAACACCTTATTTTATAGACTACTGAACGGGATTTAAATTGACATAATCAATATGCTGCTTATAAACACAGAAATTAAAATAAAAAGCACTATTTAAAAATCTTGTCATGTTATTTCATGTTTCATTGCTCAACTAATTAAGTAAATCTGATGACATACAAGACTGGACATTACAACCAAACCGTACAATTAAATAAAATAGAAAATTTGTAGCTGCCACAGCAATTTACATTAAATTTATATCTGAACAAGCTATTACAGTAATTACTGATTTCTACTGATGTTATGAAGTAATCTGTATGTAGCAACAAATAAGTAACTATTCATATTTATTAATTGGTGAAATACGCAAAGACATTGGTATAAAGAACGGAAAAATTATTAGTAACAAAAATTACACCTACATTTTTACATCTGTCATTGGCCACTGAAATTGGCCGGTTAAAATAATAGTTTGGAACATCCATAAAATAAATCTTGATGCAATTTTACATTTAATCTACTATCAACTTAATTGATCCATTTAATTCAAACATACACACGTTTCTTAACCGGATAATCTCGTATCGAGCTGCAATTACAAATGTATGACATTGTATAGTACCTAATCTATCTGACGATAACAGATGTATAATTTCGTGGAAGTCTTCACTAATAGTTCGATTGAGGAAGTTTGTACTTATGTGTTTAAAAATAGAGGATTTATCGGTTGTGGCGTTTCCTTCCGCAGCCTTTGATGTAACATGCCTGCTTGTAAGAACGGATTCTCTGTTATATCGATAGGAAAATTATTTTTAAGATTCATTATTATAACTTCATGTTAAGTTGGGTAATCATCTGGAGAAATCTAAGTATCGAGAGAAGAGAGATTTTACTTTTTTTTCGGACATCATATTTTTTTAAATTATTATTTTTTATTCGACATGCTCTTGACTCTAGCCTAGATCTTGGGCTCAGTGTTAGACAGAGTCGACGATTGACTGAGATCTGATTTCTCTGGCTTTTAAGCTTTTAGATTAATCAATCTACTACATAGATTGGTACGAGTATGTATGACTAGATTATAGATTGTATGTATGATGTACGAGTATAGATTGGTACGAGTATGCTTATTTTAAAGCCAGATTACTTCACTTTGCTTCTAAATAGACCACGCAAATTATCTCGTATTTAATGTTAATAGCTTAAACTAAAAGTTTTCATGAATTTAATTACTTAACTCTGAGAGAACATTTAAATTACTGGTCTTAGGTTACGGAGCGCACTGATTTATAATGTTATTTCTCTTTAATGACAAATCTCAGTAACTTAACGGCAACCAATTATAAACTCAAGTAACTATTATACCCGCAGACAGTCTGGGACTTATAAGGTATAAATTATACTTTATCGAGCCATAACTTCGGAATAGCAATAAGCACAATATCGGCCTATTTCGACTATAGTTGTAACTCATAAACCGATATGTGACTAGGTTAACACACTTCGTAGTTTGAAATAGGCACGTAGCTCACAAACTTGGGCACAGTTGCACTGTGTAACTTGACCTGTAAATAAACGTTGAAATTGTGGTATTTTTAATCTTTAAGGACCGGTTTTAGGATCGATGGTTAAATCAACTTATGGTTAAAAGTTTACCAATGGTTGCATTGCGTTACAACTATTGTGCTTGCTTTGGAAAAAAAAACATAACCAGTGGTCATTAAAATAGCCATTCTGACGATAAGTTATGAACAATATATACCATATTGTTCATAAGACGCTCAACCGTAATTATTCAACGGCTGGTAACGACATATTTGGTTCTGAAGTTTACGCGAATACTCATTACTCAATAAAACACACTTTTACGGATTGATTTCGCGAACGTGAAAAATTTATTATTTATTTTATTTTTCATAACTATGTAATCACAAATAACATCTTAGTCTGCCTGTGACTACGGATGCTGTTAAGCATTAGAAACGTCAGGCATTAAATAAAAATAAACGTTCGCGAAATCAATCCGTAAAAGTGTGTTTTATTGGGCTGGTAACGATTTTTAACCAATATCAAGAAACCGGCCCTAAGAATGATCCGTTAAAAATTTGTAACCTGCATGATTTTATTACTTGTTGGTTAGCAATAAATTAAACCGATCCTTCCCTTTGCCTTTCTATCACAAAAAATGATCACAAATTGTGAGTCTCTATATAATACAAAATACCACTTTACTTTTGACAAGTCCACTGGATATTTAGTGATGTAACAAACAGTTGGGGTAAAACTACATAAGTTTGATTTTAGATTTGGTTCTGGTTTCTGGAAATATCCACAAAATTCTACCAAAGGGGTGAAGGGGTCCTTGAGTAAAAGCGTTTTATGAACTCTTTCTCGTTAAGTTTATTTGCGAGTTTTATGCACTGAAAGGCCTTTACAACCTCAGTTAAACGCTTTATGAGCTTGTAGAAGATAAAGGTCGCATCTCATTTATTAGTGTAAGTAAGAGGAACTCTTTCTTTTCTCGCGTGTCCAAAACAGTAGAGGTACTAATATCGATCTTATGTTTAACTGCCTCGGTGGCGCAGCGGTTAGAGGGTCACATTTTAAAGCGATGGCTGCGCCAGAGGTCCCGGGTTCGATTCCTGGGTCGGGCCAAAAATATGTACCTGGGCTTTTCTGTTCAGAAATTCTCAGGGAAGCCCGGAGTTTGGCAGTTGGCGGTGTTTCACCCCCGTGCCTCGGAAAGCACGTAAAGCCGTTGGTCCTGCGCCTGAACTCTCTGCGGTCGTGTCATATTGCTGTCCCATCGGATTATGAGAGTGAAAGGAATAGAGAGTGCACCAGTGTTTGCGCACACACTTGTGCACTATAATATGCCCCGCGCAGTCGGTTATTCGTTGTGACTAGCCACCGTAGACAATATCGGCTAGGGGGACTACTACTCATATCGAGGTATTTCAGACACAAAAATATACACCATCCACAAAATGCAAGAAAAAAATAGCTTACGTAAAACGAAACGCATTCCAACTAAATTAGAATGAATATTATTTAACTCATCCATTATGTCTGTAGACTGCATTTTCCTTAGAAATATCCTCTCCTAATATTATCAGGAATGGAAACCGTTTCAAATGGCATCCATGGTTTGGCAACTGTTCAAATATTTCCACGCTTGATACCTTTTTTTAATGATGACTGGCGGAGATATTTACGTGTATTTGTGATTCTAAAAATAAAGATTCAGGCTGGTGATATTTTTGGATTTGTTTTTTTTTGCACTAATGAAATATTTTATAGATTGCACTTGTAAAAGCAACCGTGCCAGACACACACTCCTAGTCTGACAAAGTTGCTTTTAACAATTGCAATTTATAATAAATATTAGGTTTGTACAGTGACAAAACACTTTAAAATCAAAACAAAAAAATAAATTTTACGGGTAATTTTTTATCAGTTTTTTTTTTAAAGTTTTGTAAGGAAAATGCGGTCGAATCTTGTTAATATGCTTGTTTTCGAACAAAAAATAATATTTGAAATCTTTTTTTCAGAATCGACACCCACAAGTGCCTAAAAGGGATGTGCCTTCAGTGTTAGTGCTGTGTCTTAATAGTTTAAACCCAGTGTCGTACTAGTGACTTTAGTGTGCCCTTTTTTGTGTGGATAAAAAAATTATTTCGCATCACTATGGAGTTAAGGAGGTTATCGTTGTATTTGGCGCTCTTCGTCCTGGCTGTGTGCTCACAATGTTCAGGTATGTTTTATATTTTTCATAATTGGTCTCGACTCTACTGGGCTTTAACGCAAAAAGTTGCAAAGATAGAATCGTGGAAATGAGGATATTCCAAAATCACAAGCCATCAGGTGAGATAGCGGCCAAATAAATTGCTATCTACAAAAAAAAACATGTTTGTGACAAATTCTAGTTTAAAAGATGAAACAAAAACCTATATTGTATGGAAATAATAAAAAAAACAACAACAAATCATATAGGATAACTCACTCTGTAGTCACTTAATTATTTAATTTTTATGTTATTAATGTGCGGAGGAAAGAACAAAACAATCACGCATATTTATCTGTAGATTAGTTTTTCCAGCTCTACGTAGTCACAATAATAAATCAACAAGTGGATTCCATTCAACACTCTGCAAAAGTGATAAGGTTTTTAAAGACAATATCTGACTAGTTTAATAAACAGTGACCGTAACAGTTTAACTATACTACTGTTATATCTCATAAAAAACCTAAACAAATACTAAAAGACTATTTTACGATGTTAGATTGAGATAAATAGGCAGGAAGTCTAAAAAACTAGATGACTAACATTTGATGCTATAATCCTAGACCGGTTTCTAGCCGGGCAGCTAGTAAAAAAGTATTTAATCGAGGTCGTTTTTTGCTCGTGCGAATTGAAATAGTGCTATGATTGTTTTGTTTTTATTTTGTGAGCTATTTTTGAAGCTGTTTTGAAATGTTTTTATAAAGTTGTCATTGTACTAAGGATGCATGTTTAAAATAAACTATATTCGAATGGAACGTACTTTAAATATTGTTCGCTAGATTAAAAAAAAATGCTAAACCATGCAGACATCTTAAACTTGATTTGAGGTCTAAGTAATAACAATTGGAAATTATACGTTAAGTTACTATCGATATACGATCGAAAATAGTTTGCACCTCGCGTCGTTTGCGTTTGCTTGCGTATTATTTTTGTGTCGAGTGCAAACAATTTTCCGTTATAAATAATTAAATATGCGCCAGACCACACACCAATTGTTTGGTTTCGTGGTAAGGAATTTTCTTCCTTGTGTTACGAAGTACCAGACAACGATTATGACGGGGGCGTCTCCCATAAATACTTTTTAATACATATTACATCCATGACTTAGGTACAAATGTTCGTTCCTTTAAAAGTGGTTAGGCGCCCGAAGCCTCAACCACACCTTTTTAATTTTCAATTGATTCAACGACTGGCCTTCATTAACTTTGTTTACCGATTGGCGCAGTATGAGTGTGTTCAGCAAACGTCTCTAATATTAGAAAAACATACTCTCCTTACGTTACAAATGTATTTTGTTATCTGTACATTTTATGGATGATAAAATTTATTGATATTGCATTTCATCACACGGCCGAAGTAATAAAATATGCAACATATGTTCAGATGGAGCTAAATCGACGAGATATGTGGGTCAAATTAATGATTATGTCTAATAATGGACACAATATTAAATTCTTTTCTAGAAATTCTAAAAAAATCATCTGGAATTAATATCGGGTGCGTCTCATTTGTTATACAATCATTTGATATAATTCAACTTTAATAACGATCACTTTACATAAGAATTATTTGTTATAAAAACACATGATATAATTTTGTTTATCATAACGTTTACTTCACATAATATTTATTTTATATAATACCATTAAGTATAACGTTCATATCTTATAAAAACATTTGAAATAAAACTTATTTTATATATCGTTCATTTGATATAATTTTGTTTGACAGACGCATTATTTCATATAACTATTATTTGAGATAATAACGTTTCAAATAATGATTAAAAGAAACCGTCAAATTAATATAACCTTCACTTGGTATAACTTCCATTGGTATAATTTCAATTGTATTTTTAAAACTTATTACCAAAAATCTGAATTATGTTAACCCCGACTCGCCGTGGTCACTTCGCCGTGGTACTTGTCTGCCCGATACTAGAGTGTAATTTAGAAGCCGGAGGCACGGAGGGAGAGCAGCCTCCGCCCGCTGTAATAAGGGGCAGGCACCCGTGCGAGCCGGAGCGGCTGAGGCTGGTTGCCGAAGGCCGAAGGCCGAGGCGACCAAAAAGCCGAAGCTGTGGAGGTGAGCGTGGGTGACTGTGCTTTGTTGCGCAAGGGCGGAGAGGCTGCACTTCCCGCAGCGCCGAAGACGTGGAAATAATGATGCATGTGTGCTTGCTTGCATGCTGCATGCCTGCTTGCATGCTGCATTCCTGCTTGCATGCTGCATGCCTGCTTGCATGCTGCTTGCCTGCTTGCTTGCATCATTGCCTGCATCCTGCATGCCTTGAATAACCTAGCAATTGCATTTTTTTATTGATGTTATTGTTTTTATAATATATGATATCATATAAATTGGAGTTTATATGAAGTTATCATTATATGTTTTAAATATTATTTAAAAAGAGTGTTATCGTACATGATTGTTATACTAAATGTTGTTATATGAATTGATTTTAGCTCAATCGTTTGTTATACGTTTTAAAATTATATCATTCAAAATTATATCATTACATCATTATACTAAAAAAGTGTTATATTAAACAAAATTATATCATGTGATTGTATTTGTTTCGAACTTTATATGATATGTTGTTATATTATATATTACACACCCATTAATATCAGGTAAGTAAGTATACTTTTTTAGGTACAGTACCTAAGAGTACGAAAAAATACGAAAAGTTATCATTGAAATATTTGAATAGAAACGAAAATAAGACATACTAAATCAAAAAGCCTGAAAACACATTGCAAATCCATTTATCTGAATAGGAAATAAAAATAATCTCGATAAGCCAGCTTTTAGATAAAAAGTAAATCGATGCTCTATGGAAGCATGACGCATGATGACCTCGCATTAAAAAATAAGTAAGCATAGACACAATGACACAATACGTCACGCCCATACCATCACATCAGTCAATCATTACTTTTAACTCTTTTTTTCTCAGTAATGGAATGAAAAGAAACTGTACTCCGAAATTGGGTATAATTGGTTCATTATCAATCATAGCGGGCCTATAATTGGGGGTTTCACTGACAGCTCGGAACGCGGCAAAGATGCTGTCAACATGACAGCTGTCAAAAGTTTTTTTTAGGCACGTGCGCTCGGGAATCGATTATCTATATTTGGGTACGGTTTTATTCTTTTTTTATGCACGCCTGTTAAGAGAGCTCCTAGATGAAACTATATGGCTAATATAACAAGCGCACGTAAATGGAACTAATCGAGCAGTAGCAACGACTTCCAGCGATCAGCTGCATCAGTAGATATCAACATTGAACTATTAGCCATTATTAGCGCATGGAAATGACACCACGAACAAATTTCGTGCTCCATGAATTGACGCCACTTGTCATCAACTCATACAAACGGTTTCATATTTTCAAAAAATATGTCACACAATCTACACAGCGACACATTTTTTGCTTGTCATAGCTTCTCTATACGTAGTAATAACAACTCACTGGCTGTCAATGGTAGTTTTAACCATATAAATAAAATTTATTGAGCACTATGTATTATTTTCATCACTTTCAGGGCTTTTATTAACTGTTATATTTTCAAGTGATACAATCAAGTATTTCAGTTTTGATGCAGCGACGGTAGAGTCGCAATATCTCTCCATGCGCTACTTAAAGCGATACCTAAAAACGTTATGCATCTCTTAGAAAAATGAGCAATGTGTAATATTTAGCCCAAATCTACTTACAACCTCTTAAAAAAAAGTTAAGTTTAGCCTGTAAGCATCCCACTGCTGGGCAAAGGCCTTACCTCAATTAATGTGAGGTAGTATGAGCCATACTCCACCACGCGGGCTCAGTGCGGATTGGCGGAGGGGTGTTTGCAAGGCAAGCGACCAACCTTGCTGTCAGATTTTATCAAGCCGCCCATAAGGCCTCTGACTAGGCTTAACGACTAATACCAATCGATATTAGCCGGGACCAACGGCTTAACGTGCCTTCCGAAGCACGGAGATGCTCGTGATATACGTCACTTATATGGTCGGAATGGTCACCCATCCAAACACCGACCGCGCCGTCAGTTGCTTAACTTTGGTATCTACTACCAAAGCGCTGCCACCACTGCGCTACGACAACCTCTTATTACTAAGTATTACTACTTTCCTCCGTTTGTTTTTTCCACACAATCAATAAAAGACAAAACAGCGGTCCCTCCCAAAAAGAGCGTTGGGTTCAAAAACCCCATCCAATTAATTAGTATAGCATTATCGCAGTACAAACAAAACTACAATTAAGCAACACAAACCACTACAACGAGAGCTTTTCTTCTATAAAATTGTATTGTTATTGAGAGCTCAAGTTAAACTGGGAGTGTATATCCTGAGTTGTTTGCAACTGCACGTTTTGTGGCTGTCATAAATGAGGAGTGATGAAATAGGGGTCATGGTTGGATGCGGTATTTAGAACTCCAGAAAGTTTTTTAGGGCGTGTCATAATTTAAACTCTTGCATTCTTTCAGACATTGTACATGCGAAAGATTCGTAATTTTATGGACTGGAAATATTTTTTACGACTTCAAAAATTAAAAAAAATGTGAAGATAAAAATAAGTACGAAAATAGTAAAAAATACCTACATTCACAAGTTCTCGTAACGATATATTTTGGTCTAATGGTGATATCTCAGGTGCTTTGCTACCTAGGTTCATATATTATTCATAATTTCTATACCCAAAGGTGGTCTGGAAGAGATCTCTTATAGCGATAAGACAACCTAAATTGTACGGAAGTCTTGACAATTTTATCCCACTTAAACAACCATGTGGCGTTCGAAAAACGCTGAGACGAATTTGGTGTTAAATTAATCAACACGGGATTTAATGCAACGACACTTATTTATTAGGTAAACATCGTATTTATTTACCTTCCCGACGTTTCCACTAATCAAAGTTTTAATCAATAAATCATATAAAATTGGTGTTTACGTGTAAAGAATAAGAAGAATATTTAAATTGAGCTTAAAAAATTACATTTTTAAGATTTGTTAAAGATAAAGGGTACGTTAGTTAAAAGGCATGGATGCATCAGAAAATCAGAAAATTGAAAATCTACGTGAAATGACAAAACTTTTGCGTCAGACTTTGCCCGCTGTTAATGAACTTTACCATTACTACTACGTATAAAAAACTCGCCCTTACAAATATTACTGATGCTCAATAATACAAAAAGTACAATAAACGAATAAATATATAAATAAATGGCAATAAACGAATTTAAATTTGAATTTTAAATTTTAAATTTTAAATTGATGAGTGCCGATAAAATATTATGGTACCACATCCAAAACATCAATCATTGAATACCATTTATTAATGAATGTTTCCAAGTATAACAGGTGGGGACCATCAAACCTCACTAATAATAATGGTTATCGCACACGCGACTTTAAGATATTTCGATTATGTGCTAATTAGCGTGCTAAGTGAGTCTAGACTTGTTGTAACGGTGTAATTATTTCATTTGTTGTGTGTGATTAGCATAAATTGTTGCCGTGAAGAAATATCATGGAGTTTTTTTTTATCTTGTGGCCGGCTTTGCTTTGAATCGAGATACCTGTTGTTCTCTACTCAATGCCGGCAAAACGAAAGATGAAGTTATATGGATTTCTGTTGTTTATAAACAACGAGTAGCCGCCCGCGACTTCGTTCGCGCGTTTTGGTTTTACTCTGTTCTCATAGGTCGAAGCGTAATGTCTCGGAAATTGGAGTGAAACTTTATGATTTTTCTCGGTTTGATCTAATCAATTTTCATTTTAATATGTGGAAAGGACTATAAATCATGAATAGACTTAGTTTAAAATATTGCCAATGTTATCAAAGTCACTCTGTATAATATATCCTGCATACCTGGCTCTTGAGGGGGGCCGCCATAACCAAAAATCGGTAGGAGAATGTTATTATTATTTTTCATCTAAAATTACTCGTCTTGAAGTACTTTTCTCGTTGTGTAAAGTTCACAGATAAGCCTTGTCGCAATGTGTGCTCTTTCTTGCGGGTTTTATATCGTGACGTAATGCTAAGTATTTCCTCTACTACGGGAAATTATGTAGTGAGATGATAGAAAAAGGATGAGGGTTTTGAGTGGGAGTTTCAGTTTCCCGCCCTGTTTAGGGTAGGGAGGTAAGTTTTTTTTTAATGACTGTGTAGGATGTAAAACAATCATTTTTTTTAAATTTATTTACCAATAAAAACTACTTACAAAATTTGATGAACATAGCTTATAAAAAAACACTTAGGTTTGAGCTAAAGCTAAGAAGTTTGCACAATAAAAAATAAGGTCTGGATTTTTTACAATTTAAACTATTAATTGACTAATTTATATACATACGAGTAATTTAACAACCGATAGTGCTTAAAAAGTAGTTTAAGCATTTGTGAAACATGTTCAATTGGATGCTTAATAACTGTATTATTTTTAATTACTTACGCTTATGTAGACGAAAAAGTTTACTCAACTTTTGAGGCTGTATTTGTATTGATTTAAAAAAACTTGTGCGTTTTGTAAACTGCCCTAGTTTGTAAATGTTTCTATAGTAAAATTTGTAATTTTTTTGTATTCCCTAGTTAATAAATAGAGGCTACACTAGCATATAAAACTCGATATGAACTCGACAATCAAATGTGACTCTTATCAACCCTAGTAAGGGACGTTATCACATAATACATGTGTGTACAGTCCTTATCATAGTTACGAAATTCGCTGATAAAGACCATAAAACATCTTCTAAGTTCCGCATAGTAGGTACTTAAAGAAATTCCTTTACTAACGTGGATAAACCTAATCTACATGACAACGAATTGCTAACGTTGACAATTTTGCAAATATTTACATGAAGTGTACCTATATGTAGTAAAAAAAAATTTCTTTACTTTTTTGACACGTAGGTACAAACTTTCTATTGGTAAGGCTGGGTGAAGTATAGCAGTAGTTAAAAATCAGCTAAACTTTAAAAAAAAAAACACTGCATGCAATGCAATCCACCGTCCTATCAGGGGTGACCCTGGTCGATTTCATCCGTGTAAATGGATGTGGTTTTTACTTTTTTTGTAAAAGTTAATTTTATTTGCAAAAAATGTTAGTGATTTATATGAGGGGGGAGTGTGGAGTTGCAACTTATGACTGTTCTTTAATAAGCTATAAACTACCATACTTAACATGAATTCTGGCGTCTAACCTCTGAACTCATGAGCATTAAGGAGTTCCACCATCAGCTCAGCCATTCAAAATTGTGACTATCATACGTAAAGATATGTCAAAATTAGGTTACTAGTACTAAAACAATATACGTGCCATTAAAATTTGAGGGTTTCCCTCGATTTCACCAAGATTCCATCACCAGATCCCGATTTGGCCACAATAGGACCAACTAGAAAATGAACCCTATAAGTACGTGAAATAATTGTGTAAATCGGTCTATCAAAAGACTAAAATATGAGGTAACATACATACAAAAAATTATACATTCGAATTGATTACCTCCTCCTTTTTGAAGTCGGTTGAAAATAAGAGAAAATCAAAACATGACCTAAATCACGTTGTCCCTACCAAGAATGTGTTACGTTACATTACTTGATATTAGCTACTGATAACAGCTTGACTGATAAGCACTTTCACTTATCAATGGGCGATTTTTACGCAATATACACTTAGCCACTGTTACAACATTTATTTATTATTTATGATATCGGATGTGAGCACTTCAGATTACGTTGGTTCTTTAAGATTTTACACCAAGGAGAACTATTATATTTTCTATGACCAAGGGCTAGTGTTGAGAAGAAACTGTGCAAGAAACTACTGAGTTTCTTATCTATCTTATTATATGAATAGGCACCTTTACGTATTGACAATAGTGACTGCACTATTGTCGATACGTAAAAGTGCCTATTCATTTTATCCCGAGATATAAATCGATATCGCTCACCATAGTTAAAATAGACACCTTTTTACTTAAATATATAATAAATTGTAGCGACAGCTATGATCTACCGCTGTCACTACATAATATCATCTCAACACGCTGACTCGGCTCGACATGACTAGATGGCGCTGTTAGTCGATGTATGGAGACTGAACCGCGATATTAAAAAGATTTAGCTCGGACATAACTACATATGAATAAAATAAACCAAGACGGTGAACATTGGACCTTGGTTCCCGGCCATAACACCCGGCTTTTCCTTCCTAACACAGTTGCGCCAAAAAATATTTTATATCCCGAGATACAATATGTTTTTGAGCAATTCGAGAAAGATTTATTTTTCGTCTCCCGTTGTCCTGTGGCGGTGGACTATCCCATACAAAATAGAGCAAATATCCCATAGTGTGAACAGGAAGAAAGACAATATAAATATATCATATCCTATATTCAAAAGACACCTTAACAATTAAAGTTCAATCAATTTAACTCCTTTCCAACTTATGAA
The DNA here is from genome assembly GCA_963584085.1 of Pyrausta aurata. NCBI lineage: Eukaryota > Metazoa > Arthropoda > Insecta > Lepidoptera > Crambidae > Pyrausta > Pyrausta aurata. The sequence continues at coordinate 7,171,151 of OY757277.1, forward strand.
TGAGCACCTCTCAACCTTGACCGTGAGTATGCGATTGCGCATTATGACATAACGAACTTGGCAATGCTACAGCTTTTGTTTTATTGTGGCCAGTTGGTTAAATAACATTGTTTTTATTCGTCCTTGATATTGACAATGGAGGTGTTAAGGAATAAATAGTTGTGAATTTACCTTGAGTCAGACTCAAACCAGTTTTAACCGATTTAAAAAAAGGAGGTTCTTGTTCGGCCTATATGTTTGTATGTATGTTTGTCCTCGAATATCTCGCGTTTGGCTGGATCGATTTTGATGTGGTTTTGACAAAAGTATTTCCTCTGTGTATCTGCCTACCTGTTAGGCCTTAGTTTGCCATATTCACCGCTATATTTTATGCTTTAAAACTTTCTTACTTTATGATTTATATTGTTACGGGGCCCAAGACGCTTCATCTTTCTCTTTATAATCGTAACTACCTTACTTTCTCTCCTTCTTTTCTCTTCTCTTCTCTTTGCTGGGTTTTATATGGCTTGCATTTACTCCTGACCATGCCAGAGTAACAGCAATAGAAGAGGGAAGAAAAATGTGATTAGAAACAACTTTTTTTAACTTTACATATACTTTAGTATTATATTTTTATTAATAACATACAACAAAGATAAAGACTACCCTTTTCAAAAACGAAACCATTTCCTTGTGGCAAGGAGGCTATAATGCTGGCTGCGTTGCCGCGTTGGATAGCTATGCTAATCCTTTGTGCTAGGAACCAGCCAGCCGTAACAGAATTTAGTTTTGGCAAAAATTTTCTAAACAGCAATTTAGCAGAAGATCCCCACGGCCCAAAGATTTCAACGTCAAACGGCGCAAATTTATAATCACTTGCAAGTGAGACGTACTTGCGACGCTTGGTGTTTTCAGCCAACTCCGCTGCTGCTCCAGCTTTAAGGGCTGATTCTCTGAGATGGGAGGGGGCCAAAGTATCGAAACAACTTGGTATACATTAGGTATACTACCTATTAAAGTATGTACATTAATTACTTTCAAACCTAACCATAACCGTAGTACTATTATACTCGTATTTTCGTTGCCACAACCAATCGTCGGCTTTTGCCGAGCTTGTTAAAACATTTTATTACCGTTGAGTCATACTTAATCGAACAGCAATTATAATTGATCGTTCGATTTTGATGAGATTCTCTACAACCATGTTATGTTGTGAATTTGTTTTGATTACACTTTTTTTAGCTACAAACATCTACAAACATCAGGAACACTCGTCCTCGTCTGTCACAGGTTCACAGTTGCTTTTTACAAGTGCAATTTATATTATTAAGTTTGTATGGTGACAAAACACTATAAAAACCAAAATAAACTTTACAAATATCTGACTAAGTTAGCAGTGGAACAACATTCCGATTAATCAAACAGGTTCCAGAATCGGGGTTACAACATATCTAAGGAATTCAAGTAATGAATTGATTTGAACAATACTATCGAGATATCCGATCTTTGACTCGAGATTTCGATTAATATTAAAATCTATTTGGTGAATGAGGGTTTTTTACAGTCAGAAGAATGGATATATTTGTCGTTCATTATTTCAAATATTTGATAGTGTTCAAAGAAATTAACAAGTTGAGAGAGAGAGTAGTTATTAACCTTTATATGTTTTTTTTTATTCCGACTCTTTTTTTTAGAGCAATGGAATGTCTCTATCCAAGGAAATACTAACTTTGTAGGTACCATTTGATAGAAATTCATACAAACATTTGCCCCTTGCGGGATTCAAACCCGCGACGGCCGGCGTAATAGTCAGGATCGCTAACCAATACAACAAAGGCGTCGTCAAAAAGTAAGTCCCTATGCAAAAAAGGCGGAATTCGATCAATGGCCTAAACATCTATACATCATACATGATCATTACTGTTTCAATCGATAACACAATCGATGGCATTGTCTTCTAATATTATTCATTGTGGTTACGTAACTCATGAATTTATATTAAAGATTAATGAATGTTCGAAATTGTACGGATATAATCCGTTATCGTGTGTGGTAGATGCATGAATGTGTGTAATACTATTATATACTATACTTGTTAACTATAATTTTTAGGTAAGTAGCCATAAGATCATCATAGTTAGTGGGATAAAGATTGATTTACAAGCTATAGGTTGCTGCTTAGCTGACAAATGATAGCCAAAAATGATAATTTTAGAAAACCATAAATAATCATTGAATTTAGTTTTACCAGACTACGATTATGACGAGGGCGTCTTCCATAAATACTTAAATACATATAACATCCATGAATTAGGTACAAATGTTTGGGCTCATCACACAAACATTTGTCCTTTGCGAGATTCGAACCCGCGACCGCTGGTTTAGTCAGGAGAGCCAACCTCTGCACCAAACGAAAAAACAATATCAATAAAACATTAATTAGACTTGAATTATGTAGATGAAATTATTGATGAGATTTGATGTAAATAAGAGTTTGTATTTACTGCGAAATTTTAAATAAAACTACTTAAGTCACTATAAAACGCTACCTAGAAACAAATACTCATATATTTCTTCCTTTATTTGAAATTCAACACCCAATAATCATCATCATCATTATCAGCCCAAGGACGTCCACTGCTGAACAAAGGCCTCCCGCATGGCTTTCCACAACGACCGGTGAGCGGTCTGCATCCAGTGCGATCCTGCGATCTTTAAAAGGTCATTTGTCCGTCTTGTCGGTGGACGTCCTACGTTGCGCTTTGGTCGAAGGGTCTCCAATCCAGAACTTTTCTGCCCCATCGGCCATCAGTTCTACGCGCTACGTGCCCTGCCCACTGCCACTTGAGCTTACTGATTCGTAGGGCTATGTCCGTTACCTCAGTACCTGGGTTCACAACAGTCAAAAAAGATTCAAAAACTAGCAAAAAAGTCCTTTTAAAAACCCCATATACCCTTTTATCTATTTCCACATGAATCTTCATTAGTGCTACCACAGATAATATAATACTTGCTACCAAACAAACGACTGAAGCAATTAATTCTTAACGCATTTTATTAACTAGGGCTATTGTAATGAGTTACCGCACCCACTAGATTAATAAGCTTTGTTTAAATATAGACCAGGGGCCCAGAGACAAAGTAAGAATTTCAAAATGAGTCATTTAAGCTCGACATTAGTGGAATGTATCATCATTATCAGCCGTAGGACGTCCACTGTTGAACATAGGCATCCCCATGGATTTTCACAGCGACCTGTTGCGATTGCGAGTGATCTGCATGCATTGTGATACTTTTTACAAAGTCATTATCATCATCATTATCAGCCAAAGGACGTGCACTGCAGAACATAGGCCTCCCCCACGGTTTTCCACATCGACGAATCACAAGCGGTCTGATACTGCGATCTTTATAGGTCATCCGTCCATCTTGTCGGTGGACGTCCTACGCTGGGCCTTACGAAGTGTTCTTACTTATTAACAAATTTATCTGTCTATCTTGATAGGATAGGAGACAGATTTATATTCTTTCCAATATCCTGTGACATTCTTTTTTTTAAATCCAAATCAGTCCAACCGTGTAATATTTTGGGATAAATTGTTATTTTGATAATCAACAAATCTTAATTTAGGTAACCAATACTCTAAAGTAATCTAAACATTACTCAAATAACGCAAACCATGTTTATTGGACAAGCACGTTTGTTAACCCATTGCGGCCTTGCGGAAATTAATTTACGAACGTTAATATTAGCAGACCTTGCGTCAATGTTAGTTAATTACGCAAATATTAAGATGTGAGCGTATTTCGATAGATAAACAGGTGTTTAAAAATGTTATCTTCTGTAATTATATGTATAGACACGGTTTATGGTATATGGATATGGATTTTTAAACTATACATTTGGTATTTCATCATGGTAACAACTCATTGTAAATTGAATTCATCATTTTTTGCTTTTCTCTCATTTCATCAGGGAACTTAGCACGCAGTATACTTATTAAATATTAAAAGTAGTTGTATTAATTTTAAAACACAATATCATTTAAAAATACTTTTTTTAATGTAGACCAACCTGATAAACAAACTGAATACTGCCTTGGATTCTTTAATTAGGTATTTCCCATCACATAAATTAGGTCACACATTAACATACACATGTGTAATTTACACATCCGATGTACATACAGACAAAATCACTTACCGAGAATCGAACCGGCAGACTTTTGGCTTATCATCTAATTTTCGACTCTACTACCAAAGAGGAAGATTCAAAACAGGATGACAAGACATTCGCAATAACACTTTGAACTTTTTTCTCGTAAGTTGAAAGCTTGAAATAAACATAACTGAATGGGTTTCAATTACAATGAATCGTAATGTGTACGAGAAAACACACATAGTCAACTTCTGCACTAAGTCATTAGGTACTGAAAGTTTTCTTTGTCAATTAGTTAGGTACAACTTTATGCACCTAGTTTAAACTTTTTAGGTACAAGAAATTTTGTTATGAAACTTACTACACCAATTTATTAAATATATACTCAAAAGTTATTAAATATATCAGGATACATGTAACTCTTTAAAAAGCTAATCAACAATATAATGGACCTTTTAAAGTTAAGTAGAGAGAAGTTCCCTTCATATTTTTTAAAGGACCAAAAAATGCCTGTTTTTTTTTCATTCTTACGTGTACTTTTTTTTCGAATAAATAACAACAGCGTACAAGATTACAAGTTGGTGTGATTGCGCAGACCCGTTGCCCCACAATCCCAGTATAGCAGTGACTCACTTGCTTTGCTCCTGCAAGTAATTTGAGATTGCGCCTCTTTTGTTTTTTTCGCTCCAAGGTATGTATGGGTTAAGCAGCTTTAGCTTGAGATTGTGGTAAAAGGACCGGTTATACGGGGGAATATGGGTTGGTGTATGGAACAAAATGTGTGCTGATATGTTATTTAAATTTAATTGCTCTAGGTCTGAATAATTCAAGCATAGAGCCAATGCTTCCTGAAGAGGCTTAACCAACTTACAGAAAACAAAACATACATGATTACTGTCAAAAGTAATTTGAAAATTTGTTTCTCATCCTAACTGATTTAAGAGAAAGGTATAAAAATTATATTCCAAAATGAGTCCCTCTATGGTGAATAGATTGATCTTAGATTTCATTGTAAATAATATATTCACATATTTCGAAACTTAAGTAAGTTATTGCAAGATTTTTTAAATAAAAACATATTTTATTAAAATTAAAACGGTTTATTTAACCCCTCACTCACCAACTTCCTCAAAACATTTTTCAAACATTGTTTATCTTGGGAGCACGTAAGATTTTTACTAGCAACTCTTGATGTCGGCAGCTGCGTGGCACAGACTAAACAAGGGCGTAAGAAGTGTGAAATATGGGTGCACCGAGTAAACATACGTGGGAGCCAGATTAACTTGAACTTGGTAGAACGAGTTGTAGGACCAGTGGAGGCAAATACCTTTTGTATTAATGTAGAGAACTTAAAAAAAGAAACGTTGAACTTAAAATAGCTGAGGCCTAATTGCGTACGCCTAGGTTAGCTAATCTCTGCTGGGTTTAATCATCATTTTGTTGCCGTCACTGTCAAAATATTGATGTTCGCCAATCCGGACTTACGCTTGTTGGTAGGCTTACACCTATGCCATACACCTCATCATCATCATCATCATCATCATCATCAGCCAAAGGACGTCCACTGCTGAACATAGGCCTTCCCCATGGCTTTTCATAACGACCGGTTGTGGCAGTCTGCACTCTGCATCCAGTGCGATCCTGGAATCTTTACAAGGTCGTCTGTCCATCTTGTCGGTGGACGTCCATACACCTATAAGCCAGTAAATAAACTATTCAGACTCACTCAGACACTCATAGTCAATTGACAATCAGTTATGTAGCCTTAGTAGCACAAACATAATATATGGCTATCTTTAGTCAAAAATAGAACAATGCTAATTGTCAGTGTCATATTTTTGGAATTATAAAACTAATTTAAGTGTCGAAAGTATTTTTTTTTATTGGTATCTATTTTAAGAAAGAAATGCCCTATTGTTTCACGGTCCTACTTAATTTGGTTTTAAACATCGTGGGGTGTGTGACGTCACACCGTGAAACATCAATTTTAGATGCCACATGGGCATTATGCACGCTTAGTATGATTAAATTGAATAATTATGTTTTTATGCAGCTCAGGATGAGTTATTAATGGTATGTTAAAGATAAATTAGTAGACATGAAATTATTTGGAATTAAATAAAGAGTGAATGTTTTTTTTTTACTTTTAACCCTTTAGAGACCAGAAAAAAAACGATATTGAAATCCAGGAACTAAAAATTTATTAATATTTCTTATAAATAAATTATTGGATACTATATGCCAAGACCAGGGTAATCATCATCATCATAGTCGCTTAGATCACACGCAAACCAAATTGTCATTGACCTTTGGATCTTAAATTGTTATTGAATCATCATGTTACAACATCAGGAATTAGGCTAATTGCGAATACTAACACACAATCAAAATCTCATTCATCTGTTGTAAGACACAGAAAACTTTCAATGACAGTAGTTTCTCACTTACATATAAAGATACTGCAAAATCTGGTGTCTTTACACTGTTAGTTAATGACTTGAGACGGAAAGGTCTTTTAAAATAAAATGGAGATTAAATAAAAACCATCAACATCAAATATATTTGTCAGGCAATCGATGGTCATCGTACGAATGTTTGGTTAAAAAAGAGTATGAATGGATACAAAAAAATCAACTACTTACAAAAATCTATAGAAAAAATTACTTACGTAACAGATAGGTTCAACATCTTCAAGTCAATGTGTATTCAGAACTCCATTTAAAGAAATCCCATAGAAACATAATTATTTCATTGGTTTATATTATTTGTCTGATAGTTGCTTTTTACAAGTGCAATTTATATTAACATTATGTACAAAAACAAAATTATATTATATTTATTCATCATCATCGTTATCATTATCAGCTAAAGGACGTCCACTACTGAACATGGGCCTCCCCCACGGCTTTCCATAACGACCGGTTGGGAGTGGTCTGCATCCAATGCGATCCTGCAATCTTTACAATCTCTTTGTATTTATTAATTTATTAAAAAATGTAATTAGCAATTTCGTCCAAAAATTATTCATTATTCCGTTAAGTTTAATTCTTTCAAATTCACAGTTTGTACGACGTTCGCATACTTCTCAAAGTATTATTATACTGTGCACAAAGGTGTGTGTAGGTCATTGTCAATTGCGATTCATTTGTAACTTTTTCCGCACTCTCATTTATATGTCTTTTGAATTGTTTTGACGATTCAATGTCGTTTTTATTATTGGACAGGTCGGGCGTTCGTGTTTTGGCATTATGCAATATGTTTATTGGTCTCTATCTGTAGTCAGGGTCACGTGAAATGTCTAGGTGGCTAGATGTTGCTCGAATTATGCGGAAGTCATAGTAATAGAGAATTTGACAATGTTTTAAATAGGTGTGTAATCTTATACGTCCTTATAAATATCCTCAACACAATAATAATTTACGGAATATTCCAGTAAATGGTTTTGGTTTTTAGACCTGAAAAATTGCAGAAAAATAATATACTTCATGTATCTGATCGTTACTTAAGCCAAGTCAAAAACAACCCTAATAAGCCATCATCTTTTCATCGCATTATTCAATAAACCCGTAAACAAAACATAAAAACATCTCTCGTCGCCATAACGTCATTCAAGGGTTAACGAAGCGAGTGCTAACACTTTTTAAGGCATTTGGACTAAAAACCACGACAAATTGAACTTTATATGTCTTGATTTAAAGTTCAATATTAATAATTCATTTTGATGTGCTCGGACTGTTAAAGGGTGAAGAGTTAAAACCCTCCAAGTCTTCAAGTGATTTAAATGACCGATGCTAAACGACACTCATACTTTTAAAAACAGAAAATTTATGAACGCAAATAATATGTCAGTTTGACTTATGAATGAGCGGACTTGGTTCCAATTTATTGAGGTAAAAATGCTAAGCGTCATTAGTAGGGTTAATGAAATTCTAAAAATAGGAATAAGTACCGTTGTAAGGACACTTCTTTAAAGAATTCTGCTACAGCGTGTTTTATTGGAACATTATAATGCATGGGAGTAAAGTTTTGAGTGATTTTGTCGGTGATAATAAGATAGCATAGGTGTGTCAAAATGATTTATAAAGAAATCAATCCAAATCTGTAGCTAAAGTTTAGTTGCCAGTTCTAATTCAAAACACGGATAATCATCATTTTTATCAGTCAAAGAACGTCTACTGCTGAACATAGGCTCTCTCACCATATTCCACAGTGACTGGCAGTGAGCGGTCTGCATCCAGTGTGATCCTGCGATCTTTACAAGGTCGACTGTCCATCTTGTCGGTGGACGTCCTACGCTGCGTCTTTGGTCAAAGAGTCTCTAATTTAGAACTTTTCTCGTAATAATAACGTACCAAAATGACTGTTTATGCTGTTTATTAAATAAAGCTTAAAATTCAATATGTTAAGTGTTCATTATTTACTACGATACGCTAAAAAGTCAGTGAATATAATTTTTAAGTGCACATATTTAAATGATATGCAGTTTTATTATCATTGTTCCGACCTTGGTATAGTATTACATAAAGTGCAATTAAATTACGCTGTAGTAATAAAAAACATTGACGTGTAATCTACGCGGTATCGCATAACAGGAAAAATACTACAAAATTGTACTTACGAAATTGTCTAGGACTTTGTTGATATAATTCTGTAAAACGAAATGGAAAGGTTTTGTTAACGAAAGACTCCATCTAAAAATGAATTTCTTGTTTTTACAATTTTGATAATATGTTTTTTATTTTTATTTTTGATATGGAATTAGTTCGCTCTTGCGTCCAGCCTGACAATTTTTTATCGAAGTTAAGTAAGATAAATAAAATAAAATAATTTTAAGATGAAATTAATAAAAAACTTCCGAAACCATATAAACGATGGCTCTGGTATAAACATTTTATGATTTTGTAAGATACAATCGAATAAAAAACAAAAAAAAACCAATAATATATTTGTTCGGATACATAATATGCCATTTTGAATAAATCTATTAAACCATAAATGACAATAAGTACTACAATTTATAAAGAAATGTTAATATGTACAGTTTATCGTTCATATTTCATGCATACATGCCACATATTTTTTTACTGTTACTCGCGTCACCCTAATAATAAAGTTAATATCCTAATCCATAGACAAAAAACTCCATAGATAATAAAGGTGTTATTTATCGCACTTCATAAATACTTTTTTGTTTAACCAATGTGTCAAAACGTCACATCAATGTAACGGTGGATGATATTGTTAATCATCGGCCGTGAAAGGGTTAATAAAAATAAAAGTCATCCGGAGTTTTTTACTGTGACTATTTTTAGGTTAGAAAAAGCGGGAAGTCTGTTCTTCTATTAACAGATTGATAAAAAATTCTTATGAAAAGTAAATTGTTTTTAGTTCGAAATTATATAAAAGCTGAGAAAATTAATAAAGTACATTTTCCTACTTTTCCATGTATTTTGTAATCAATCAATGACCTTTTCGTCTATTTCAGACGAGTTATGGTGTAACGTTTGAAATACATCAATAATGATCTGATCTTGAATGTCTGTAATATGAAAATGGCTCTGGCAAATACTAATTAGAATCACTATCACATTACCATTATGGACACACAGACCTTATGGTCTGAAGACTAAAAACATTAAATTATGATTGGGAAGTTCTTTTTATAAAAACATATTTTCCTAACTAGACCATATGTATTATACCCTTTCATAAAATGGGTACTTTCCCTGGCCATATATGTGTATAAAAACATTATCACATGGACTTCCAAAAAGTCCCCTTTCACGAAGTCATCGTTGTATCAACCAAGCAACAGCTCGTAAACTAAACAAAGCGATGCATTTGCCACCCCACGTCATAAGAAGTGGCCGAAAATTGCTTCCGACTGTACTTGGGGAGACGAAAGATTTTGGGATCCATTGGAAAATAAAAACACGTTTTAACGTACGGACGACGGCACGTCAAGGTAAACACTGCGGTGTCATATACAGTTGTAATAAGGGCTAGTTTGCAACAAAAGTGAGTAATCTGATGTGCTGACGACTGTAAATAAGCTCAATTTGAAAGAAAGAAAGAAAAAAAAAACGTTTATTCAGTACCAACCAACATCGATTACAAAAATATTTTTACAAAATTTGCTGGAATATTCTCATATTCAAATATCAATCACTTTATAAATTGCACTTCTAAAAAGCGTCTGTGTCAGACAAGGTATTGAACTGTGTGTCTTACGCTATCCGGGCGCATGGTTGCTACTACCACTCGGCCACTGACGATACCGACTTTGACAAGCCTGTTGAATTTTGTATACTGACAAAACACTCATCATCATCAACAGCCAAAGAACGTCCACTGCTGAACATAGGCCTCCCCCACGGCTTTCCACAGCGACCGATCACTAGCGGTCTGCATCCAGTTTGATCCTGCGAGCCTTACAAGGTCGTCTGTCCATCTGGTCGGTGGACGTCCTATGCTGCGTCTTTGGTCAAAGGGTCTCCAATGAAAAAAAATTCTGCCCTGACGGTCATTAGTTCTTCGCGCTATGTGCTCATTGCCACTTGAGCTTGACAAAACACTATAAAACAAAATATTAAATATTGGGCACTATGCTCATTAAATGAACTTTATGTCACATAAGTCAGCGCGGTTTAATAATTACACTATTCTATGAATAGCGCGGTTTTAAGTCTTCAAATCGTATAAGACAAACTATCCATAGAATTTACTAGATGACACACATTAGGTCTTCTAAGACTAGAAATACAGCTAATAGTAGTGTAGCTACAGAACCAACATCTTCTTATCCAACTCACGCTTGACGATTGCATTTTGCTCACTGATTCAAGAAGGAAGAATACGCGTCGAATAATTGCATGACATGGCAACATTTCACCATTATTATTTAAATATAATATATTTGACATTCAAGGCAGTATTCAATACTTATGCAGCATTACATTTTAAGTTCAATAGAAATTAGAATTTTACTGTGAATTTGTATTGAATACTAAGTGAATCTAAAATGTATTTAGCGGATTAAATTGACATAAAATGGCCGCTTAAAATGTAAAAATGTGGCTTGAATTGCATACAAAGGGTCAAATTTTGTATGAGAATAGAATAGAATGTATGAAATTTAAATTAATTTTAAATGTATATTCTCTATTGAGACGTCGTTTTTAACTTACTTGCGTGTTAGATAAAAATATGCGACTTAAAAATAAACGGAACAGAGTAAAAATAATATCGCACATTCAAACGTGATTTAAAAGTCTAGCAAACAACTTAAGTTTCTTTGAAAAAAGTGTGAGAACTTTCTTTAACTAGCTGATCTAAAGAAAAGATCCAATCGTGGAAATAACTACTCATAAAATTCTTGTAATGTGATAAAACCCATACAAACCCGCCGTGTATGGTGTGTCAATAAAATTCAATACCTTTGCTATTAGATTACTCGGCATTAATCTTTGATCGCTGTCCCTTTCTGTCTTAAAGGTAAGGAAAGGACACACTTTAAAAATCTTCCTCTTTATTATTTTTCTTAAACTTAAGAGCTTTGCTCTTCTCGGTGGAGTGATTGCCATTATTTTTTTGGTTTCACACTCATGCGAATTCGATTTTGATGTGTAGATATTAGATATTATTTATCCGTAAAATGTTTGAACCAAATACGTTTCGGATACACATCAGAGCGAGCGCCCCTACCCATTGAATTAATAAAAGGGTTCTTCGTACTGAATCACGTAGCTTTAACATATAAATTTGGCAGTCTTTATCATCATTATTATAAGCCAAAGGCCTTCCCCAAAGTATTCTGCAGCGAGCGGTAGTAAGCGGTCTGCATCTTCCATCTTGAAGGTGGACGTCCTACGCTGCGCTTTTGGTTGAATGGTCTCCAATCTAGAACTTTTCAGCCCCAACGGCCATCAGTTCTTCGCGCTATTTGCCCTGCCTATTGCCATAGAGTTTACTGGTTCGTAAATTTGGCAGTAATGTGAGTGAGCTATTCTTTACTATAACTGATCTGAGATGTCTCTTGAGCTAAACTATAGCTGATCTTGAGATGTAGTCGCCAGTTTTGTTTACGCAAGATAATATTTGTTTGTGTCTGTATTCTCGGAAAGTAGACACAGCTAGATTGGGTTACGCGTTATCATCAGATAAACCTTGGTATCAAATTGTTTGGTATACTATTTCTTCGTCCTGTCAGATATTTGTAGTGTACCTACTTAGATTTAGGTAGAGATACAAGATGGTCATATTGCTTATTTCCATAAATAAAATATCTTAAGTAAAGACTTACCTTTTCTTGTTTATTGTTCTTACTTGACGAAATGGATAAACATATTTTCAGCTCCATTTATAACCAATCAATTAGAATCATCATATATTTTTTTTTATGTTGTTTTTTATGTTGTGTTGCAAAAAAACACTACGGCGACGTCTTTATAAAGCAGACACGTATTTCTTGTCTCCATACTATTTTAATTGCAAGTGTAGTAAAAAATAAGCATTAAGTGGTGTGTTATATATAACCATGTAGACAATGAGTGTGACCATAAAAATGTGTAAACAGTTTTTAATAATATAAATTAGTTTTGGAGTAATTAGCAAAACAAATTCAAAATAAAATCACCAACGGTAAAACGTCTAGTACTGCGACTGCGCATCATAACAACAGTGCAAGTGGTGAGTCACGCAAAACCGGCCGCACGGCAACTGACCGCGGCTCTTAACACGATAGCGAAGTGGACGTTTACACAGGGGCAGTTTGGTCATTAACGAGCATAATGTCGGAAAAATGTGCAAAATGTAAAAAAAATTTTTACGACAGGCAGTTCACCAAGTGTAAACACTGCAAAAAATGTTACCATTTAGCATGCGCAAATTTATCTGAAAAACTATTTCTATTGATGAAACAGAAAAAAAGTAGTAACTGGAAATGTAAAAACTGCTTAAGTCAGTTAAGAGAAGTTAGTAACACACCATCATCTTCAACGATATCTACAGAGAACACATCTACACCGATATCATTTATCACTAAACGCACACATCACAATGTAAATCATATAACAGGAAGCCCCTACAAGTCGCTTCCCTTAGAAGATTCAGATGATGATGACTCCGCCGTATTAAATAAAACTAATCTTAATAGAAGCTGTCCGGAACCAGGATTCAATTTAGTAGAAGATTTAGATGAATTAAAAACCAAAATGAACAACTTGGAAGAAAAATTGCAAATAGCGGAAAAAGAAATTGAAAATTTAGTGATGGAAAACAGTTCTTTAAAGAAACAAATAATAGCATACGAAAAGAAAACTGAACAATTGACGCAGTTATGCAAAACAACTCCAAAGAAAACAAAATACAAATTAAACGCGTCACGCCTGGAACATTCATTCCATAAGGATAGTTCTTCTCAGAAAATTGATGGCGCATTACAAAAGTTAACATTTGAAAAGAATAATGACACAAATGACGTGGTAAATAAAGAACCATATCTTAATTCAGCATCAAAAAGTAAAGTTATGTTATTTAGTGATCAATTTGGTAAAGGGGTTAGGCAAACACTTCAGGAATTATTAAGTGATAAATTTAATGTAACAGCCGTAGTAAAACCTTTCGCTTGTTTAGACAAAATATTAACTTCATGTGACACTGTTTGTAAAGATTTTACCAAATCCGACTACGTTATAATTCTAGCAGGATCGAATGATCGTAACCCACTATGGTTTCAGTCTCAATTGCATCATCATGTGTCTTTATTAACAAACACTAATGTATTGGTTGGTGAAATCTATGATAATAAATTTTTAAATGTAGTTAAACAAAATGAAATAGTGCGATTAGTGTGTTCTCAATTTCATCATGCAAGATTTGTTACTCTGTACTACAATAATGATACGCTAAATAGTAAACTGAACACGAGTAGACTAATGCTAAGGGAGATACTCAATATTGACTATATTAACCAAGCAATTACTTACAAATTAAATAAAAATAAACTACAAAAAAAGAAAAACATGAAAACAATACAAAAAGAAATAACACAATACTTTAAAACACAAAATGCATTACCAGCCAATATGAGTAATGTCAATAAAAACAAAACAAAAACGCGTCTATCGCAATACAAAATTTCACACTATTTTAAAGAAAAAAAAACACGAAAGCATTGTAAATATTCCGAATAAACCTTTAATAGAAATCATCTCCACTGATAAAAAATCATCTACATTTTTTCGTGACTAGAGAAAAACACTTCAACATATTGCACTTAAATACTCAAGGTATCAGATCAAAAATTGACCAATTGGAAATATTGACCCAAGAACGTAATATAGATGTTTGCTGTTTTACCGAGACATTTTTGGACAATAATAAAATAGACATATTACAATTTGATGGATATAAAAAAGTAGCCCATTTCTGTCGTAGAATACAAAATCAGGGAGGTGTAGCTATATAATATGTTAAAAATGAAATACAGTGTGTAGTAGAAATCAAAAGAATATCGGAAATGGCTATTGAGCGTCATTTTGAATGCTGTGGGATTGAAGTGAGTGGATTGAATTATTTAATTATTTGTGTATATAGAACGCCCGACAGCGACCTTGATGTTTTTCTGAATAATATGGAATTTTTACTACGGAAGGTGGTTGTAAGAGCTCGACATTTATATAAGGGAGTCTTCATATTAGGGGATTTCAATGTTAATATTTTGGAAAAAAATCCAAAAAGCTCTTCTTTTTTGGACCTGTTTGAAATCTACAAATTGTATCCAACAATTAATGTTCCGACTAGAATTACATCACATTCACAAACATGTATCGACAATATATTGACAAATACTAAGAAACATTGTACAGAAGTCTGGGATCCAGGTTTGTCAGACCACACGTGTCAACTAATTTCAATCCCAACATGCCGTGGTTTCAGTGAAAGGTTCTGGTATATTTTTAAAAGACAGCCGGAGGCCTATTTAGATATATTTTTAAAATATTTGTCTCAAATTAGCTTCACAGATATTTACAAGCAAACGAATCCAAACCAGGCGTTTAAGATATTTCTAGAAATGTTTAGCCTTGTTTACGATTTATGTGTGCCTATCAAAAGAATTAAAATTACTTATAAAAAATTACCTAATTGGAAAACAAAAGGGATTGGTATTTCTAGTAAGACGAAAAGACGATTACATTTACATAAAAGACATACAAATTGTCCAGTAATTAAAAATACCTATAAAACATACTGTAAAATTATGAAATTAGTAACTAAAAATGCCAAAAAAAATGCTAACATTCAATACATAAACCGAAGTAACAATAAAGGCAAAGCAATGTGGCAAATAATTAAGCAAAATACAACAAAAACAAATAGTATTAAAGAAACAGTGGAATCTATTACTAAAGATAATATTAAAATTACTGAACCCAGTGACATCGCTAAAATAATGAATGACTATTTTATAAATTTAAATAATAATTCAATGACTAAATGTGACGCTTCTTATAAACCAATAATAAAGTCTAATTTAAACAGCATTTTCATGTCCCCAGTTAATGCATTTGAAATTAAAAAAGTAATAAGAGTATTAAAAAATAAAAAAAGCGCAGGTCATGACAATATACCCATGACGCTTATAAAATCCAGTGCTGATATCATAGCTGATCCGTTGACATATATTTTGAATTTGACACTTGAAACTGGCGTTTTCCCTGACGACTTGAAAAGAGGACTAATAAAACCACTACATAAAAAAGGTACAAAAAGTGACATGAACAATTATAGACCTATTGCTTTACTATCGAATTTTGCTAAAATATTTGAGAAAATTATACACAATAGGTTCGTTTTATTTTTTAATAAAAACAGTACTTTAAACAAAAATCAGTTTGGGTTTCAAAAAGGAAAAAACACTTCGTCGGCTATATTCCAAATCCTAAAGCATATTTGGACAGATATCGATCAAAAAAATACTTGTATTGGACTTTTTATAGACCTTTCAAAGGCTTTTGACTGTGTAAAGCATGATATACTTCTAAGACAGCTTGAACAAATAGGAATACGTGGGAATTCTCTAAAACTCATGGAATCTTATCTGACAGATAGAACTCAAGCAACAGTATTAGATGTATACGATAAAAGAACAAAATCCATTATCAGAGTACAGTCCGAATTTCAAAAAACATGTATTGGCGTCCCACAAGGTAGCGTATTAGGACCTCTTTTGTTTTTAGTATATGTCAATGAGCTCCCGTTAGTTGCCGAACACTTGTGTGTCATGTTTGCTGATGATGCTACAATATTTATATCTCAAGATAAACAAAATGAAAATATTTTTGTTGATGAAATTCATAAAACACTGAATAGAATAATTACATGGTTAGGATTAATTAATTTAAAAGTTAATTTAGACAAGACTAAAATGATTGAGTTTAGGAATTATAACAAGAATCCCCTGTCCTTAGATATTAATATTGACGATAAGCATGTTGAAACTGTATCGGATACAAAGTTTTTAGGTGTTAACATTGATACTAATTTAAATTGGAAGTCACACATCGACATGATAAATAAAAAAATATCTAGTTATTGTTACGCTTTAACCATTGTGAGTAAGGTGGCTTCGATTGATGTAGCAAAAAATTTCTATTATGGTTACGTGTACCCTCTCCTGACATATGGCATAATATTTTGGGGAAATTCTGTCAATGTTCAGAGTACATTTGTGTTACAAAAGAAATGCCTTCGAATAATGTTTAGTATAGATAAATTAGAGACCTTGAGGAATGTATTTAAACAATTTAAATTCCTGACATTGACATGTATTTATATATTAGAAATCTGTGTTTTTATAAAAAATAATAAGGATAACTTTTGTATGAAAAGTGCAAAGAGACAGAATGTCCGTTCTCAGTATGCTCATGATGTGTGTATTGTTAAATCCTCAAGCTATATCGGCAAAAAGAGCACTGTTATAACAGGAATACGGGTTTTTAATCATTTACCTCTTGGCATTAAATCCTTGGAAAATCCTCTTTTCAAGAGAAAACTAAAAGAATGGTTGCTTCTCAAATGTTTTTATACGCTGGACGAATATTTTAATAATCAATAAATTGACTTTTTATATAATTTTAATGCTTCCTGCTTGACTAATTATGATTTATCAATTTAGACTGCATCTTTATAATTATTGTATGCCCGAAATGGGTAAACTGTTGACACATTATTTTATTTTTATAACAACTATTGTACACAGTTTTAAGACAATAAATGATTATCTTATCTTATCTTATCTTATCTTATCTTATGTTAAAACTGCAATCTTTAATAAAAAACTACCTTTTACTAAGAAACTAAGAAAACGTCAAAAATATATTAAATTTTTGTTTTCTTTGCTTACAGTACCTTGTTGTAACAGAGACTTTGAAAAATTGCCTACATTTAATGCCTCTCTTTAACCTAACTAGCACCTAATTTAAGCAAATCAACACCAAACTATAAGTGCATAGTTTCCCACGCAACCCCTCTCCTTCACACCAGCCAATTTAGAAAGAGTCACGAGATGGTAGCACCATTCATACTAATTTAGTATGTTAAACTCGTTTTTATCATTAGATCATGCGGGTAGGCGCTTTAAAATTTGGGTACTTGCTACTAAGATTTGACACCTACTTACATAAAGTACAAAAATAATAGATATAATAGTACTCAAAGATTTCTTCGTCCTGTCAGATTCATACTGGTGATTGTTTTAATGTTAGATAGATTTAGAACTTACTTTTGAATTCAAATTTTTAGACGGTAGCCTACCAAATCAACGGTCGCTTTTTTTGAATCACTGACGTCTAATCTAGGTGTGTGTTTGATAAAAAACTACAGCCCCAGTTTATTTTATTTTATTTTTATTTGGGACAAAAAACAATTGTAAAATCCTGTTGAATTTTGCAACAGCAATTGCTTATTACAAATGTAATTTATAAAATGAAATTATAATTTTCATGGTTCTAACTGAAATCAACTAACAAACATTACATTGAACGCATACAAGTCCGATATATTATAATCAATAGTTCTCCAATTGATTGGCAATGTACAGTTAGCAATAAATTAAGACAGACCCCTGTGATAAAGCCAATTTGACATCGGGCCCCCCATGGTGGAGGGTGAATCTTCAATGAATGTGCATTTGACACAATATTACGATTGATTTCACATTTATCCAGCTACCACCATTTTTTTAAGTAAAAAAAATTGTTTGCTAATTTTTGACATCTTCCTATGTAATTCATTCCACCGAAAAGATAAATGTGTCTAATAACTTAAGACGTATTTCATATTATGATGATTAATTCTAAAAGATGAAATATGAAACCAAAAATTTTTGGTTTCATATTTCATCTTTTAGAATAAAATATGACACTGTGAGTGTTAAAAATATTGTAAAACCAATGATGATTTATTGAAAAAAAAAAACAACAGATTTCATTGTGACTTAAAACATTCATGATTAAAATGGAGTCATAGCTAGAAAATAATCCTAAAACGTTTCGTATATCTTTGCTTTCCGAACTAGATAGAGGCCACCCCATAAACAGACCCTACGGAATACAGAACAGCCAACGCGTTAATTTAAATTGATTTAACTTGCTATTTACTTAAAATATTCTTATTATTATTCTTATAAGCTAAGTATTTTTGTGTGGAGTATGATATTTCTTATAGTATTAAGTAAGTTTTGACTATTTACAGATTTAACCTCAAAGGTGCTTTAGTTTATTTTTGTTTTTATAGTGTTTTGCCACCATACAAACTTAATAATATAAATTGCACTTGTAAAAAGACAACTGTGAACCTGTGACAGACGAGGAATTGAACCCCGTGTCTTACGCAATCCGGGCGTATGCCTATACCACTCGGCCACCGTCACACTAACAAGCCTGTTGAATTTTTGCAAGTGCTTTTCAACGCGTAGGCTGCGTGTCATCATCAATGTTGCGAGATTGCTCTCACAATATCCGAAGGAAAATATGCTCAAAGGTGCTAATTTTGAATCTTGCAATCCTTCTTCAAAGCTACATAAAAGGTATGTGCTTGCACATCGCAAGTTATTATTTATGACTAGGTCTTATGGTCTTATGTAAGGTCTTAATGATCTACGGAGGCTTAAAGGTTTTGAAATTACCTTTGAAGTAGGTAACTATAAAGCTAGTGTTTGTCAAAGACATCCTACTACTATTATAAAGGCGAAAGTTTGTATGGATGTATGGATGTTTGTTACTCTTTCACGTAAAAACTACTGAATGGATTTGAATGAAACTTTACCACAATATAGCTTATACATCAGAATAACATATAGGCTACAATTTTTGAGGTTTCTAATGTGAGGTCGTAAAAAAACACATTTTTTGCGCTACTAGACGGGACGAACCTGAAGTCCACGCGAACGAAGTCGCGGGCAAAAGCTAGTTCTCTATAAGGCTGCCAACCGTTTGTGTCATTTTATTTTTCTAGAAGCTTCGATCATCTAAGAGCTTCCTTAGATGATCGAAGCTATTTTACTTAGTTGTGAATTTATATTCACAACTAGCTTTTGCCCGCGACTTCGTCCGCGTGGAATAGTGACTTCTTTCTCCCGTTTTTTACACATTTAACACTATATCTTTGCTCCTATTGGTCGTAGCGTGATGTTATATAGCCTATAGCCTTCCTCGATAACTGGACTATCCAACACAAAAAGAATTATTCAATTCGAACCAGTAGTTTCGGAGATTAGCGCGTTCAAACAAACAAACAAACAAACAAACAAACAAACTCTTCAGCTTTATATTAGTATAGATATAGATAGTATAGATGTAGGATTCTAGGCGAGGAGAGAAATATACTTTAAACAATAGAAAACCGGAGAGGGAAGATGCTTGGACACTTGGAACGGCACGATAGCTTGATTAGAATCATCGTAGAAGATAAGATTAAAGGGAAAAGGAAAAGAGAATGACCTAATTAATAGTCCCCCTAGCCGATTTCGACTACGGTGGCCAGTCACAACGACTAACCGACTGCGCGGGACATATTATAGTGCACAAGTGTGTCCGCAAACACAGGTGCACTCTCTTTTTCTTTCACTCTCATAGCCCGATGGGACAGCAATCTGACACGACCGGAGAGAGATCAGGCGCAGGACCAACGGCTTTACGTGCTTTCCGAGGCACGGGGGTGAAACACCTTCAACTTCCAAACTCGCCCGGAGTTTGAAACCCTGGACCCTGGACCCTGAGAATTTCTGAACAGAAAAACTCCGGTACATATTTTTGGCCCGACCCGGGAATTGAACCTGGGACCTCCGGCGCAGCCGTCGCTTTAAAATGCGACCCTCTCACCGCTGCGCCACCGAGGCAGTTAAGAATGACCTAAAAGAGCGTATATGACCCAAATAAAGGAAAAGTTGGACGTCGAGTCGTACCAAGAGGTCAAGGAGATGGCTCTGAATAGAGATAAATGGAGAAAACTCCACCGACAAGAGCAAAGCTCTTAAATTAAAAAGGAAGAAGTGAACTTATGGTTTCTTCTTATTTAAAATAAAACTGATTTAGCTCTTGCTAGAAGATGAAATCTTTCTACTTTTACCACAGAAGATTGCTTTTACTAGCCGTTGTTGTCATTATTACATTAGTCGTCGTAAATCTAAACATTTTACGCTCTAGATCTCACTATTGTAAGGTTGTTAAAGTCAGCTTCAAGAAAAGTAGTCCAATCGTAGAAAAACGTCCCATTTACAGACATGTTTCCTTGATTCTTTTCTGTCTAAAACAATAGGTGTCTTTTTCCCGATTTTTCTTAACTATTTATGCAATAGCAACATTTAATGCGTTACGTAGGTTATCTTTGTGTGATACCTAATAATAATAATAAAAACAATATTGCATACGATAAACTATGAATGATATAGGATAACATATTAAATATGTTTTAGGTTAGCAATTGTGTTCTCATCATAAAATTAATATTCCTTTCCGAAAGGGATAATAATTCTATGGTTCTTTAAATAAATTTAAATATACTGTGTTTTGACACCAAACTTTTGCAATTTTGACATCGAACGCGTAAGGCTAACACAGTCTAAAAATAATATGAGCCTAACGATGCAATGTCCAACGCACTCAAGTAAGCTCACAATAACATAACCTAAAGTTAAGTGACATTGACATGCTTGATGATTTCCCACCACATAATATTTAAACTTGATACTTGAATGTTATAAACAAAAGCTTATCTTTTCTCACTATTAGTAAGTGGTTTGGAGGTTATTTGTTGATTGATTGCCAGATGGTGACACATTTTTACAAAGTGTACCTAGTCGATATGCCGTATAAAAGAAGACTTAATGTCATTTAGATGCCTATATGATGGCTTGATTTTAGACGTTTACTCAATGTTTCGCCATCTTTCTCAAATATACTTAGGATTTTTGTTGTTGAGAAACTTAACTTTTGAAACACAAAATCATTCTTAAAACATTACACATAAATTTAAAATATGATAAATTCTGAGTTAGTGTTGCCCATTCATGTTTAGGTTAGGTTACTCTTTGTAAATAATTTTGAACAATTAATTGTACATTCAATTAAAGTTTGCCTGTACAGATCCCACTGCTGGGCAAACGGCCTTACTATAAGTGTGATTTTGCATATAACATATTTTATCTTAGAAATGGAAGTAACAGAAATCATGTATCCATTCTATTTTATTTACAAATTTTTGGCGTTTGTCAAACCTTTTTCTTCACATATCTTCGATGTTTAATAAATATGACTTGAAAGTTTTTGTAGCCACCACACCAAGACTTGAACAAACTCAAGTACACTCAACTCCTCTTGACCTCAACGCATCAGTCTGAATGACTGACCAGTAGGTCAACATTTGTATTCTGTGCTTGATTGTACCGGTGGTTACGGAGAACTAATCGCTTTTCTACACGATTGTACTCAGGAAGTAAAGAATGAATGGAATTCGCGGACGAGACTAATTGCTAATGAAGTGATTGAAAAGAGTGTCTAATTAACAATAAATTTGTTTTATAACAGTACGAGGATTATGAACTTGCTATATAAAGTACGAAATTGGTCTGGGTAGTTTAGTGGTAAGGGGCCGTCCATTAATCACGTGAGGTCGTTTTTCTCATTTTTTGACCCCTCCCTCCCCCCTGATGATATTTGGTGAGGTTGGGGACCACTCCCCCCCCCCCTCCCCCTGGATCACGTGTATTTTTTTGGAAGTCTATGTAAAGGCTATTTTTAAGATTTTAAACTTTGTTGCATTTTTAAACTAAACTTCACACTTTAACGGGATTTTATGCAACTTTCACTTGTTTAAAAGGTAAAAATAGTGTTTAATGGTTTCAGTCGCCCCGAGACCATGACTCGTGTAACCGGGTCGAAATTCGGGAAGGTAAACACCATTTTTACCTTTTAAACAAGTGAAAGTTGCATAAAATCCCGTTAAAGTGTGAAGTTAAGGCTATTTTTGACTGGAAAAAAATATTTAACAAATGGCGTTTTGATTCGAAAAACATTTATATGTATTTGCAATAAAATTAATGAATAAAAATTAATTAATAATAGTTAATTAATTAATTATTATAATTAATTAATGTTGTCTTCGTCCCACGGAGTTGCAAGACTTTCATTTAAGGTTACAACTGGTAAAGCTTCTTCTTCACTGGAAGTTGTTATTGGCAAAGAGGTTTGTGACATACATACACACCGACACAACTTCGGTTTCGTCAAGCCACTCGGCATCATCATCCTCGCGCACTACGCAGAGAACCTCCCTCCCTCGTAGCGTGAGGATACGCGTGGGCGTTTCATGGACAGTATACTATAAATCGTTCAAATTTTCGCGCCGTTTAAAATTTCGGTTCAGAAATTGCGCTTTTTGACAAAAAATAAATAAAATTAATACACGTGATGTCTAACGAGACCCCCCCTCCCCCCTCGTGATGTTTCGTGATGTTTTCCGTACCCCCTCCCCCCCCTTTTGAGCCTCACGTGATTAATGGACGGCCCCTAAGGCAGTCAATCGTTACGACAGTTGATATGAGGGTTCGATTTTCTCTACCTAACTTTTCTTCCGGAGGCTACTACCCAGTGCTTAAATATAAATGATAAAAATAAAGAAATTATTCAATAACCTAAATCGTTATAAATCCAGGATATTTTGGAAAACACTTGTTATGGTTCTTCATTAAGTAGCCTGAGTTAATGAAACGAATATGTAGGTTTAATTACATGACTCAAATAGAAACAAAATAAGTTACAAGTTCGGTTAAAAATAAAATAAAATTTGAATAACAAAAAAGCGACTTCAAAAACAAAATGCACTATTATAATTAAATATTCTCATGACTCTTTTGAAGAAAGGACTTCATTTTAGGCGAACAATTTCTTTTTGGAGTCGGTGCCATCGCGATGGCCATCTCAAGCTCCATCCATCAGAGAAATTAATAAATAATACATAAAAAGCAGATGACTGTTTATTTCTATGGCAAAAAAACACTGGTACTGCATTGTTAGTGACATGCTAAAATTCACATACCCATGAAAATTTACTCAACCTTTTAGCTTTTTGCAGCAGTTTTTCTTTTTAGAAACTATTGTATTTTGTTGTTCGTTTTTAGCGAGTCAATTTGTTTTATCTTATTTCATTTACAAAGTGTAAATTTTATAGATGTGCTAATAGAAATGTACCGATAAAATTACAGTAACGCAGATTAGTTTATACCACCATTTTAAAAGTAGTTAGATGCTGCTAATTATTCTATATTTTGACATATTTACTTGACTTAAAAAATCGAGGCTTATGTCAATAATGATCTGGATTCCTAACCTATTTCACCTTAAAAAGTAACAGCGACCTCATTACCGAAAAGTATTCACAGTTTGTTAACATTTTCTACCAATAATGAGTCACGGCTCTCTTTACAGATATTTATCGAAATAGATAAAGCAAGTGTACGAACTACTCGTATCAAAACGACGTCACCTTTCTCACTCAACACTTCTCTTTTTCACCATTTTATTCAGCCCACACACCGCGCCATCGCCGAATTAATCAAATCAACTGGTTAATATAATGTTAAAATTGACATTTTCCTTTCGTGACATTGAAATAGACACATTTTAAATACAGTAGTGGACGTTGTTTGCACAATAATATTTGATTTGCTCCATCCATAACTCTATCTATGTCGCGTTTAATGTTAGTACCTAGTATATTCTGGTTAGAATAATATATTTAACCCATTTTTAATAAATATATGTATTTACAAAAAACCTGTGTGCAATATAGACTGTTGTTAACTCACAATTCATAGCGTCAATAGACATTTGATAGTGTTTGAATATTGTTTTTTTTTGATTTGGTATTTTGGTGTTTTGTTACTTAACGATTTGATACTCTGAGTTGAGTCGGGAAGTGACTTGAGTCATCTACTCACCTCCATGTCTGCACATCTCTCTAATCTATGTAATTGGCACCACTGGACTATTAGGCTATTTATTGGTCAATAGACTGCTTTGTGGCTGCTGAATGATGACGTCACATACGGGCGTGCCAGGGTCACAGTAAATTACCTTATACTATTGAGAATTAAGTGATGATGATGAGGATGACTGATTTTCTGTGTAAGGTCAACTATTAACACGTTTCGGGACACTATTCCAGACACAATATATGTTTTATTATTCTCACGCCTGTATGCGTTCACCGACCCGGAACGTGTTAATGACACATAGTTCATACTAAATGACTCTTCGTGCTTTTTGAGGCTGTTTCGTTCTTGAAGCTTATCTGCAAGAAATTGATTTAAGCAGTAAGACCGTCTGTGTTGTTTGAAATATCCTTCCTATCATTTATTAGATTAAACCGAGGCACAGTTTTTTTATCTGTCTTTATTATTTTTATATTGTTTTCCAAGTTATCCTAATTATCTAAAGAACGTAAAGAATCTCTTTAAATTTTATGTTAATTCTGTGTACTTATAAATGATATCTTTTCTGTTGCAGGTAAAAACTTAAGCATGAAAAACTACATCCAATTTATGGTAAGGTTTTTTATTTATGAACATTTATAACAAAAAAAAAGCAGGTTTTTGGCCTTCCTCAAAATTAATGAAAGGCAAAAAAAAATATTTTCTCCTTCATAGAGCAAATACTAGGGAAAAAAACTGAATTTCTAAGTCCATAGGGGTTGTATGACAATGACTGAGCATTACTTTGATTGCTTCATTACTTTCAATGGCCAGGGTCTGATGATGGAGTATGTTATTCTTCATCTTGCTGACCACATACACCCTATTCTTTGCTACATAAGATTCAAATTCGCCTATTTTGTTGCGAAATAAACTCGTCCAAAGGCACCCCTAGATTACAAGCGGGCAAATTTGTTACACAAAATTGTATTTTATTGTGAGTAACTTAAACCTTAATGTAGCTTACAATTTTTGAAAAAGTTTCGTGATTTTTATTTTTCAAGGAATAGAGTCGATTTTCGTATGACAATATTTTATTTTGGGCATAGAATTTGTGGCACGTGTCTTGTAAAATAAATTGCCACATTTTCGCTGTATTCTTAGCATTTGGACAAATATTTGTAAACCCATACATATAGTTTATTACATGCGGGTCCTTAATATAAATGTTTTGGTTACCATTTAATTATGGTCGCAGAGTTAGGGAAAGTATTAGCAATTTATTTATACTCGTATTGAATTGTAAAATGTGAAGTTTCAATGCAACAAAATGCAACAGTCTATCATCTTTATATACCTAAACAAAGTTATTGAAAAAGAAGAAAATCGTTATCGTTATAAGACGAAAATTTAATTGTTTTCAGGATGTTTAACATTCTTTCCATACATTTTGTGTCATAATTGATAACTTCAAATCAGCACTCTTTTGGCGGCAAAACTTTCCTTCTGAATCCTAGTCATGATTTTTATAAGTCAACATTATCATGAAACCAGGAAGCTTGTAGCAATTCAAAAAATGTCTCGTCTAGACATCGAATCTACGACCACAAACATTCATGACTCATGTAATTTTCTAAACGTCCCACAATGTATGGCGAATGATGCCAATAATGTTTATTGATCAGTAGCTTCCGCGTTCCATACAATGCAATGTAAGAGTCATACAACATGACCATACACGAATGATCTATAAATCTATAGTGTGGGTGCGGTGGCTATGCATTAATATTGCAGGGAGTTGTTATTACAACGTATAGAGAAGCTATGCAAAGCAACAAAAATGTGTCAAATACGAACACAAGATAATGACGTATTCCTTGAAATTTAAATTTCGAATATGATACCGTTTGTATGAGTTGATGTCAAGTGGCGTCAATTCATGGCGCACGAGATTTGTTCGTGGTGTCAGTTCCATTAGTAATAGTAGTTCAATGAAATATTGTAGCTGTTTAGGATTGACCAGGCGCTTCCCACAACTTTCAATGCAATTCAAATTCATTTATTACGGACAACAAAAATTCCATGGGTTAGTAATACATAACAGCTTAAAAACTAGGTGTAGTATTAGTACTTACATACATGTACATTCTCATTAAATTCTATCAAATTAAATTAAATTGAAATTAGCTTGGTCTGATAAATGATGGATTTTTGTAAAAACTTTCATTTATAACCACCCTCATCATAACGGATGATTTTCGGAACAAAAAATAATGTATATCCTTTTTAAGCTCTTACTTTTAACGTCACGTACTTACCTTTCATGAAAATCGGTTCATTAGTTTAGTTGTAAAAAGAAAGCAGTTACAGATAGACAAGTACATTTGTGATGTAGTAAAGATATCTTAGTGAACTAGCAGTATTATATTATCTGTGGTGATGGTCAATTTTAAATACCTCTACATCACTTCAATAATTTCTATTTTCCCTTAATAAATAACGAAAATAAATCGACTCATCCAATCTAAAACTATAACTGCATCATCAATTCAAAGATTCAATCCACGTCATCTCGATCGATCAATCAATAGTTACTGGTTGACCTTGGTCTATACACCCAAAACTATTGGATCGAGAAAAAACTATTACAGTTCTGTTCGACAAACCGTGGGGTTCGATGACCTTTTGTGAAATAAGTTTAGTGTGTGACGCGTGTCGAATGACTGGACACTTTTTGAGATACTATTGGCTCTATTTAATGAGTTGCATTGCATTGCTAAATAAATAAAATAAATAAATATGCGCCAGACAACACACCAATTGTCTGGCATCGTGGTAAGGAATTTTCTTCCTTGTGTTACGAAGTACCAGACAACGATTATGACGGGGGCGTCTCCCATAAATACTTAAATACATATAACATCCATGACTTAGGTACAAATGTTCGTGCTCATCACACAAACATTTGCCCCTTGCGGGTTTCGAACCCGCGACGGCCGGCGTAGTAGTCAGGAGCTTTAACCAATACACCAAACACGTCGTAAAAGCTGTTGTTGAATGAAGCTTAAATGGAGTGCACAAAGCTTATGGGCCAAGCTACTGTAGTCCGTTTTTCTTTGCAAGTCGAACAATATTACTAATCATTGTATTTTTTTAAAATAATATCAGTGAATAAAATTAATCATCATCATTATCCTTATCAGGCAAAGTACGTCCACTGCTAAACATAGGTCTTCACTACGGCTTTCCACAACGACCGGTTGTAAGCTGTCTGTATCCCAGTGCGACTCTGCGATCTTTACGAGGTCGTCTGTCCATCTTGTCGGGGGACGTCCTACGCTGCGCTTTTGGGCGAAAGGTCACGAATCTAGAAAAAAAATGATAAACTATTTGATTTAAGTTGATCTCGGTGTTCAACAATGACTTACATGTAGGTTGTGAATTCTGTGTTTATCTTATTTTAAAACGAATTATTTCGTTAAAAAGGAATATCAAGATTGTTTAACAAAGCTGGCTGGTTACTAGCTCAAAGGATTAGCATAGCTATATGTATCTTTATGCAATCAACTTCTTTGTAACGCCCACTTAACACGACTCGACAAGAATTATAGTTATTGATACCTAACCCAGTTTAGATCACAATTGTTTGCTTCTGTTATTAAATTATGCATTTCGCCTCAGGCTTTGAGTTAGTGAAAGTTTTTGAATTATGAAGAGAAGACATTAATTTACATACGGTATTAAACAAATTAAACTTGTGGAGTAATCGTTTTTGATGACGAATGGGCGTAATAAATTATGAATTAATAGGTTTGACAGGTTTATACGTTGGTTTTTGTATTTCTATGGGTTATGGGACCTACTGGATCTTTTTATAAAGTTATATTATAAGTACAAGTTATAACTCAGATGTAATAGCTCCTTATATTCATTAAAACCATTAAAAAAAACATGACGTAAAAAAACGGCTGAACCGATTTTCATGAAACATGTCTATAAACATTCGGGGCATAACATCCCGCTCTTTATTCGTCGTTGCTCAAAAATTATCTATGACAGGAAAATCTAAACGAAAATCGGTTAATTCGTTTGGGAGACACGTTACCCCAGGCAGACACGTTTAACTTAAAAATAACACCCCTCTATTTAAAAAAAAGTATAGTCTAGCATCAATACATGTGACTGCTTCGTAGGTTTAGTGATCAGTTTAGAAAGAAAAAAAAGAAAGAAAGAAAGAAACATTTATTTGACACACAACAATACATACATAATAAAAATTATAATATAAAAAACATGATTGTGTATCAAAAAGGTTTACTGTTCTAAGGACCCACCTTCGATCGAAAACCGGGTCCTTTTGATATGTTTTTTTAATTTTCTGGGATAGAAAAATTCGTCCCTACAGCATGACAGCCCAGCTTTTGGCTCTAAGGAAACAATGACGCAACGCTTGCAAAATTCAACAGTGGTTGAGGCATGCGCTCGGATAGTAAGAAATATAGACGCAGGTACTACCTGCCTGCTATAGTTGCCTGTCCTACCTGAGATAGTTGCTTTTTACAAGTGCAATTTATAATTCCAAGGAATCAATTCCAAATCCTTTATGCCGAGATATTTGTTGACCATTTAGAAAGGCGTTGAATCTTACCACTTCTAATTGTTTGCCCAAACTGACACCTAGACCAACTTTCGATTTCTCCAAACAAATGCACGCAAAATGCTTATATTAGACAATTTAAGTAACATTCTTGTAATCATTGCAATCAAATTAGCTTTAATAAGCAAGTAAACTTTTCAAGAAAATCATTCATAATTACAATACCATACCTGATTCTTTGCCATGCCGAAATGATCTCTAAAACCGCATGCTTAAGGTGTTGATAACTGCAAATGTATATTAGCAATAGTAATGAGCGTAGTATGCATATTAGTATCAGTTAGTACCGATTATGGTACTCTTGCAATTTGTATGACTATGTATGATAGTTATCTAGAAGTC
The DNA here is from genome assembly GCA_963584085.1 of Pyrausta aurata. Lineage (NCBI taxonomy): Eukaryota > Metazoa > Arthropoda > Insecta > Lepidoptera > Crambidae > Pyrausta > Pyrausta aurata. Next base: position 7,200,758 of record OY757277.1, read on the forward strand.
TTTTATGGCCGGTTGAAATTAAAAGTGAGGTTTTTTGCTTGATAACTTTCTTGAACTCTAGAACCAGACGGCCTTCTACCTACCTATGCAAACCTTACTACAAAATGCTTCGGATCCGCAAAACGATAATCGTATTGACGGATTTCGTTTTCCGGTAGGCCTCTAGAATTAAAGATTCTTTGTCTGAAATGAATATTCTAAAGTATGCGTAGCTTTTATCCTTAACAAGTTTTTATTATTATTTGAGTGACTTTTAGATAAAAATAAGTTAACCACACAATAAAGTGAAAAAAGTTGTCAAATTCTAATATAGGTACTACAGAATGCATCTAAGAAGTACATTCAGATTCATTAAAATCTTGTATGATACAAATGTAGTACTAGGTGCACCAAGTTTACTTTTTCAATTTATGAATGACTTCAAACTAACCACCACCAAACTAAAATCTATTTGTAACTTCAATTGTTTTGTAAAGTATCCACACCGTGACGCTAGGAAGTTCGTCATAAATCTACGACAAAACGTTTATCTGAAAAGATCTGACGATATTTATACCAGTCAACCATTTTGGAAGTGCATTGTTGGTTAACAATGCATTTGAAGTATTGTTTAATTTTGATGCAATAGAATAAAACAGGCTCCATTGCGTGGAGTAACTATTACTATAGTAAATGCCCAAAAATGGTTGAGTTCTATACAATCAGAAAGAAGTTCATTGTAGAAGCAGAAATTTAAAAAAAAAAGGTATAAGGGTATGTTCTTACGATCAAAGTTTTCAGATTAAATCAAAAGCAGCTCAAACATGACTAGCTAGACCTTTTATTTGTTAATTTTTAATTCACAAAAGAGTCAGGATAGCTTTAAAATTCATTTCCATCTCACATAAAGCAGATGATGACTTGAAACATACACTTTTATTCTCTTATCGAAACGCAAAGGATTGTCAACCGCATCCCACACGTATGTAAAATAGACATTGAGCCCAAAATTGAGTCGATTTTCTATTCTAATCGATGCATTATCCGAGGTGAATCGATCAATCGACCAATCGGTCACGAGTCGTTGAGCGCAGTTACTATTCATATGGTAAATCGGTAGTTAGCATATCTATACCTACGTTTCTGAGTAAGGCAATGTTAGATAGTTCTAATTCCTTTTTGGTGTGTTAGAGAGGTAGGTTACAATTTGTTTATTTTTAAGGAAGACTTGGGTTAAAAAGATGGACGTCTCTATTGACAAAAATAATATAGCAGTCATTTAAAACTAGAGGTATAATCTATAGGAAATGAAGTATTACTAAATTTCTGTACTAGAGCAATTGGCTGACTCACAGTAAACATAAATATACAAATTGTACAAGTTCAGACACAAAGATCTCTTATCGCTTTCTCTTCCAAACAACCATTGGGTAAAGAAAACTTCTTTCTTTTATGATACTTTTGCTCTACCATGAGCAAGAATTTTAGCACATACTAACAGCAAACATATCTTGACTTTATGATGTATAAAATTACCATTGTCATAGATACACAACGGGTTTCAAAAACGTCAATAATACTGAACTTTGTCCCCTTTTTAAAGTCAGTTAAAAAACTTTTGAAAGGACACACGTTCTCTTGAAACTTAGTTCACACTTGACTAGGATATAAAGCTACAAATTACCTGAATGGATTCTAAAAATAGGTCCACTATAATCCAAATTAAGTATTCCTACTTTGTCGTCGGCTATCTATTCCGATAATCATATAATCAAAACCAATCACGCAAACTTTAACCAAATGCGGCTCTTACGCGGAATATCATTATAATGTTGTGAGTCAACATTTTGGCAGGCTAGTGGCACACTGAAAGCTACGATAAGAAGCTATGGGCGTTTTAGGAGTGATACTTCGGGCCGCAATATGAAAATCTCCCCCCACACTAATAATATGACGACCTCCGTGGCTAAGGACGCTAGGATTCAAGGCGCGCTCCGAAATCCTGGCTTCGATTGCCGGTCGGGTCAATGTGGAAATCATAATTTTCTATGCAGTCTCGGCTCTGGGTGTTGTGGTGCTACCGTTGTTTCTGATTTCCACAACACAAGTGCATTAGCTACTTACTTTAGGATCAGAGCAATGTATGTGATTGGTGACTATTGATTTATTAAAACTTTGAGATACATAGCTAACTATGGGCTTCATAAAGAAGCTCAAAATCACACAACGAGCAATGGAGAGGGCTATGCTAGGGCGAGATCGAAACGAGGAGATACGTAGAAGAACTAAGGTAACGGACATAGCCCTGCGAATCAGGAAGCTCAAGTGGAAGAGGGCAGGGCACATAGCGCGTAGAATTGATGGCCGTTGGGGCAGAAAGTCTTAGATTGGAGACCCTTCGACCAAAGGCGCAGCGTAGGACGTCCACCGACAAGATGGACAGACAACCTGTCGTTGTGGAAATCCATGGGGGAGGCCTATGATCTTCAGAGGACGTCCTTTGGCTGATGATGATGATGATGATGAGTAAATAGTAATAAAGCTGGGTGGACGCCATAATTATATTTGCAGCCTACAATTCTTACTGGACAACAAGCCTTAGCCAAACCTAGATCCCTGATTGAATGTACAATGTAGTGACGTGAAAATATTTGCCGGTGACTGTAACAAAGTGGGGGCAGCATGTCGTTTTATATTTCCGTTGGTCGTTAGTTTGATGGAAAAATACGATGTCTTGTGAGGTTTTGCCAAATTTCCCAAAAAAGTCATATAGGCAGTTTTTTTTTGCTTTTGACTTTTTAATATACACGAAACAAATGGTAGCAGGCTGTCGATGTTGTGAGATAACCCAGAAGAAGCCTTCAATCCATTGAGTTTTTATTACTTAGTATGGAGAAGCTATGCCACCGTGCCGTCGGTCACGTAATGACGTTTCCTAACAGACCAAAAATTTCGCGCGGTCGGACCGACGGCACGGTAGCTCATTTGGAAGAGCAGTTGGCCCGGTAAGCCAGAAAGATGCTGGTTCGAGTCCCGCCCGTGCGCAATTTTTGGTTTCTTATTTCATCTTTTTAGAAAGTTCCATGGTTCAATCTGACTTTGAAGATGCTTGGGTTTCTAAAGTACTGAGGCAACTTGATTTGGTAGGTTTAACTTTACAAACACCTGCCAGTGTCAAATGAGATCGGATAAATCCACGTTATTAATTGTATTTAATAAGTAAAAGCAATCGTAACCGAATGTTTCTGAATCGGGGTGCTGAAAGCTAAGGTCATAAGTATTGCGAGTCTGTATAGGTAGGTTCTTGATATCAAAACTCATATTTCATAAGTCACTGAAATCCCTGCCGCTACTGTACAAAATTAGCTAAAACATAAGTCAATGGAATTTGAATCTTGTCAATAACAAAATAAGGGCATATTGGATGCTACCGAGTTCCCTAACTGTACAAATAGCGCTGTCCCACTTTCACCGAATTACGAATTTTGACGTTTTACGTAGGGTAACCATAGTTTAAAGACAATTAGTAATCATAATACGAGTTAGTAATTACAGAGCAGAGAGCTTGAGAAATTATTGATTTAAGTAGCGTAGCTCTACGTATTGTATGTAATGAGTATCAATAATTATCTATGTAAATTGATTGATAAATAACTCATACAGCCTGCTTATACTTATGTATAAAAAAGTGACGTCGTATTTGTTTTACCATAGGGCCGAGGAACAATATTACTCTATGTATTTAAATATTGAGGTACACTTTAAGTTATTTTTCTGTTGCGAGTAGTAAAACTATTTCCTTATACAACCTCGAGATCTTTTACCACAAACATATCCATAACTTTATTCATAAAAACGATGGCCACCCCTATCCAAACATGGTGCGTTGCCATAGCAACCGACGGGCGTCGTTTTGGCGCCAAACAGTGTTGCCTCCTACCCTACTGAAATACAGATTATAAATACAGCCGAAATGCGGGAGGGCAACGCCCGGAAGCGTCGAGTGAATCCTTCTTCTTATTTTGAATTCCGAACTGAACGATTAAATGTCAGATTTGAAATAGGAAAAAAAAGTGTCTACGTTCCTTTATTAGCCAGTCTGTGCCGTTAGAATTTGATCTTTGTTGTTATTTTTACAAACAGTTTTAAAGCAATAGTAATATAAAACGCTTGCTGCCGTAGAAGTAATTTTCGTTGCAGAAGGAATAGGTCACATGTATTACCTACTTCATAAATTATATATTCGAAACCAATATTAATGCAAGGCCACACACTATCCTAAAAACATAAATAAATATAATATTTAGGTTTATAGCATTTAGCCGCCACAATGAAATCGTAAAATCACACAATGCACAATAGATCTATGTTGCGGTGAATTAGGAAATCGGGCACGGAAAGAAATGTCTAGCCGATTTGACTATCAATTCGCACCAGCGTCATCTTTAGTGAGGTGACTGCAAATTTTTGATTCATACTATTTTATTAGTTGGAACATCCTAATATGCCATTACTTTAACTAATTTTATTATTACTTTGTAACGGAATGGATTCTGAATAAATAACGAAACATCAACTATGAAGAGCAAATAATCGTTATTTTATTTTACAAAATTTTATTTATAAAGAAAAACACTTTTAATGCCTACATACACTCGTTTTGTACATAATAGTTACACAATCTTTACTAATATTATAAAGCTGAAGAGTTTGTTTGTATATTTGTTTGTTTGTTTGTTTGAAAGCGCTAATCTCCGAAACTACTGGTTCTAATTGAATAATTCTTTTTGTGTTGGATAGTCCAGTTATCGAGGAAGGCTATAGGCTATATAACATCACGCTACGACCAATAGGAGCAAATATATAGTGGTAAATGTGTATAAAACGGGAGAAAGAAGTCACTATTCCACGCGGACGAAGTCGCGGGCAAAAGCTAGTTTTCTAATAAAAGTAAATACATTAAAACACTTTCTTAATTTACAAATTGAAAAAAAATTGAATAAAGTATTTCGTAAAATATTATTAGCCGTCTACCAATTATTACAAAACAAGTCGAAATTATAAGTGACATCACCACTGACATCATAGCAATATGTTTTACACATCTGCCTACTACATGGCAAAAATCCAAAAAGGGATTTTTATTACTTTCAACCTTGCGCCCTATGAGATACGGAAAAATCAGCAATTTGAGGTACAAATTCGTAGATTATTATCATTATTACAACTTCATTAGGGGCCCTTATGTAGGGGTGTAGTTATTGACCGATTATCTGGAATTTATTGCTAGTTCATAATAAAACCTTGTTTGTTAAGATAATTCGTAACGTTAGGCGCTTTTGAGTGACGTCATGATCATATTTTTTTTAAAACGTAACACATAACATAGAAGAATATATTAAGTAACTCCGTATTCTCTTAGAACAGGTTATGTTTATCTATAATTGACTGTGCATATATCAAATACTATAATTGTTATCTTAACCCATTATGGACTGAATTCTTTTATATACCCAAATCTTTTTTAATTTTTTATATAATGATTTGGTATGTATATGGACCAATTTTCAGCCCGTAAATCATTTATAAATATTTCAGTTTTGGAAATATGATCGGGTGCCAAATTGCACCTCTAGACTCCTATGTTAGCTATTAACTGTGAACTACCAAACATTTAATTTGAGATTCTACTGGAATACTGGACTGGATACTTATAAAATAAAACATAATTTAAAATATTTTAAACATTTATTTAAAATATCCATGTCAGAATTGAAATACTAAAACAAATAAGTAACATTTATGTACGAAAATTGAAATTTCAGCTAGCACAAAGCCTAACATCACATATAAGACATTGAAGTTTGGCTTTTGCAGAAGTTGGCAGCACATTTTCTTCTCACTCCTTCTTGGCAAGCTACAAGAAGGTGATTGCGCCCATCATGTCGGATATCATCCGATACTCGATTGCCAGTTCTAGTCTGTTTGAAAGTAGCAGTTCGCCCGGCTCTTCCAAGCATGTTTCGGTATCGAGTGAGATAAGTTGAAACAATTTGTCTGCGAAAATAAAGTTGATTTATATCATCTCCAGCTTGACGAGCCAGTACCCACGCGTTTCAAATCGAAACGTGAATAATTAGGACTTCAGCATCGTTTTCTCTTTCGCAAAGTGCGGGCCTTTTTGAACACCGATAGCTCATCGTACATTCAATTGACGACCTGAAAAGTTATTAACGAGTCCACCTTCATCTTCATTACCTGAGTCCTTATGGACTGCAGGATCTGGAGATTCGATATAAAGTCATCATGGCACCACGTCGTCGTCATTTTCAATAATAGACAAGCATCGTGGATCGTACAGCTTCTATAAGTAAGAAAAAAATGGGGTTTAGACAGATTTGACATTTATTCTTAGAAAATACTAAAAATCTAATTATAAAAAGTCAATCTGTATTTATGCTATGCCAAACAATTTAAATTACATCGATGAGTACGCTGTTAAAGCCACTTATATGAAAAAATGAATCTTTATCAAAAAGCTAACATAAAAGTCTACGGGTGCCGTATGGCATCTTGCTACTAAAACGTATAATATTTGAAAAGCTAAACTAATTCAGATCATAACATCTATTTAATGCGATTTATTGTTTATTTACACACAGGAAAAAATGCATGTAGCTCTCTAAATTACAAAAATAAAATACAAATTTATTACTTACTGAAGTACGGCGTCCATTGTTATCACTTTTAAGAAATGTCTAAATTCGCGGCAAAATTTCTAAAATTGCGCAAATCGCGAACCAATCGCAATGGCCGAGGCTTACGGTCCTTTTCACGCACTCTCATTTAAAACAAAAAGCTGTCGAAATAATTCATAGACAAAAAATATACGAGCGAAATTTTGAACATAAGAATTCGGGTGCCGTTTGGCATCTGTAGACCAAAATGGGTTAATAATCCAAGATTTAATGTAACAGTTGTTGGTAGATAATCTTAATAAATAAATATAACACAAACTTTGACATAGTAAACATTAGGATAAGATAAGATAAGAAAGAAAAGGCAAATATAACTTTTCTTTCTTTAAATTATTAGTACGTGGTTGAGCCAAGTAGCTAACTTCTATGAAATAAAATTAAAAAACTTTGAAAGCACACCAGGGTGCGTATTGCGATGTAGCTTATTACGGTTCAATAACTATCCAATAACTAGACACTTCAATTGCGACTCACCTGGTTGAGTCGCTAATTTGGTATTGTGATGGAACTTGAAAAACAATAAAAGTATTTCTATTTCTCTCACTCGTATGGTGCTGTCCTATGCTGACCTGCTGAATAGATTATCTAACTCTTCTTCTCATATAGCGTTGTCTCATGATCGATTCTGATTTAATATTATCATTCATTAAGTTGACGTTCCGAGGTTGTCAAATAAGAGTTGAATCCCTTTGTGTAAATCTTATAAATTAGCATGCCGAAAATTATTGTGCTTAGCCATAACGAATTTAGACTTAAGAAGTGTTATGTTGATAGTAATTTACTTAAAATATTTCCCGCATGTGACTGAGTCGCAATTAATTCCCATTGACGGTAAACCAACGCCATCTAGGGACGAGTACACTTTGCACTAGACATCTAGTGTCGAGTAGTGGAAACATTTTTTTTGTTAACCATTAGTCTGCTAAAGACCGTCCGTCCACCTGCCTGTGAATTGTGATACAATCGTATACCAATGAAACGTATGGAATAGAAAATAATGATTGATAATAATAAAAGAAAAAAATTCAACAAATAACACATTCGATTATAATTAAACTAAATTAGAGTAAATTCTAGCAAATGTAAGTCTTGGCTTGAATGTGTTAAAAAATAGTTTTCTTATAATAATTTGGCGAGGACTATCGGCCGTTTAAAAATATTTGATTCGAAAAATTATATGAATTCATAATGATATTTTTGTATTTATTTTAAATGTCCGAGTAGTATCCGTAAGACGACATCTGATTGTCAAAAGGTTAAATCTGATCAAAGACAATTTTCGGTCATCATTCACTTTTCCAGCCAACCAACAAAATAAAGTGAAAAGTTAGTTCGCAATACCAATTTTTCACAGAGTCGTAATTGAGCCGTTTGGTTTTTAGCGTATAAGAAAGCAATTAAGGCTGCTGTCACCTACCTTCTAACAAAGTTCAAGTGTAGTTTTCTCCCCAAAAATGACTAAACTGACTACCTTTTTTGAATGAATTGTGTAGAAATGAACTATCTCCATAAGATGTCGACTCTGAATTTTTGATTCAATCTTTAAAATGCCTGTAACTTGCAATCATAGAAGCCAAATTGACGGTTTTTCTGGTGCACTTTTCCAGATCAGTTGTTGACATCAGCTATCGAAATAACATAAACATGAAAGGAAATACGTTCCTCTACAAGCTTTCGACTCTGTTTTTTTATTTATTGCTCTAGTTATTCCAAATGAAGACAAAATTGAAACCATGTTTTGGCATAAAATACGCACCTAAAGACAGGCGATTACCTCTGAGATACATTGCACTTATTCTGTGTTATTTGATAAAACAATGTTATAGAGGTTCCTATCTTTGACTTAGCATCTAAATTCTTGATTTTATCTTGTGCAATATATTCAAAATATCTTACTAAAGTAACCTATAAATTTGAGATTTGGAGCTGTCACGAACATTCATCTTCGATCGAAGTTTGACAGACAGCGCCGAGCGCTCGGAGGGGAAGGGTGTGTCGCTCGTTGTCTTCGCTGCTAGTCCTTTATTTCGTGTATAATACTCATTCCAAATTTGAAAATATCACGCTTTGCACAATTTTTATACGGCGACCAATTCGCTTTGAGGCTTTATGCAACAGGCATAAAGCCATATAGTGCATTTGGATCGTCGATGGTCTCTAATTATAACAAAAAAGTATTCGTTCTTTTGTATCGACTTGTAGTTGTATTTAAATGATTAATCAATGTTATGTAAACTTGCATAGAAAGGAATCCTTATTAATACTATAAACGATTTGTATGTATGGCGACTATTTCAAGAGGTTCTTAGTTATAACGAAGATCTTTTATCATATACAATTTGTATTTTCGAAACTTGATCAAACAAAATGTGCAGTTACTAGGGCCAAAATTATCGACAAAAATAATAATAATAAAAAATTGACTACAAATTAAAATTGTGGTATATGATGAGCAAACTGTTTCTATCACCAAACAGTTAAATGTCAATTTTAGACAAATACTGAATTAATAAGGCCAAGAATAGGCAATAGTACCAATTCTATTGCATATGTATGGGGTTGCAAATAATAACCTTATTTATATAAAATAAAGTAGTATCAGTAACACTACTTTATTGCTCAACAACGGTAGACCGATTTTCATGATATTTACTTTGTTGAGTTAGTATTTACCTCTTACCCCTTAAGTTATTATAAAACAGGGCTGGGGCGCGCCGAGGCTGAATATGAAGCGAAGTTTTCTGTGGTCGAAGTTTTTTTTTTACTAAAAAGTCTAAAACTCTTGAAAGGACTCCATTTTAGGCAAACCATTTCTTTTTGAAGTCAGTGCCATCGCATGGGCTCTCTCAAGCTTCATCTTAAGCGACATCTATCTGGGCATAGACTCCAAAAAGAAATGGTTTGCCTAAAATGGAGTCCTTTCTAGAGTTATTTCAGACTTTTTAGGGTTCCGTAGCCGAATGGCAAAAACGGAACCCTTATAGTTTCGTCAAGTCTGTCTGTCTGTCTGTCTGTCTGTCCGTCCGTATGTCACAGCCACTTTATTCTGAAACTATAAGCGTTACATAGCTGAAACTTGGTAGGTAGGTGTATTTTGTTCACCGCTTTCCGATTCAGATACAAAATTTAAGAAAAAAATATATTTAAGGGGGGGCTCCCATACATGAAACTAAAACCTAAAAATTTTTTTTTACTCAAACCTATGCGTGTGGGGTGTCTATGGATAGGTCTTTTAAAATGATGTTGAGGTTTCTAAGACCATTTTTTCTAAAAGTCTAAGGTTTGAGATATAGACGCTTCCAAAGTGGTAAAATGGGCGTCCCCCCCCATCTAACTTTTGAACTAAGAAAGTGAAAATTTTGGAAAAAATATATGATGTAGATCTCAACAAAAACTTGCAACGAAAATTGGTTTGAAGGAGATCGAACAAGTAGTTTTTAAGATATTGCACATTTTTATCAACCGCAAATATAACTTTGTCTTTCATACAAACACTATGAAAAACAAAGTTATTTTTGCTGTCGCAATATATTGTGATGTTTTCGTTAAGTGAAAGTAAGTGAACCCTGAATTCCGTTAAGGGTGGCACGGAACCCTCAGTGCGCGGGTCCGACACGCACTTAACCGGTTTTAATGTATTTTGTTTTTGAAGTCGGTTTTATTGAAATAGTATGGCGGTGAAGTGACCATTAACCCAACAAAATTAAAGACCAATAAGGGCTTTTGTTTTAAGTATTTGACTTTCAGTAGTAAACATAGTGTGTTTATAAATTTTCTTACATCATTCGTGCTTTGGATTTTGAATAAGAATAAACGGACGACAAAAAGTAAAACGCCAGTTTTTCTTTGTATGGACCGTATAGAGGCGTTATTTAGTTCCACAACCTTTGATACGCACTTGTACGTACGTACCATTGGCAGTTGTCGTCAATTCCATACTGTACAATCTACAACCACAACCTAACTATAAACTTGTATAGTAAAACGCTTGTTTTAATAGAAGCGTTTCATGTGATGTTTATGTAGTCAATATGAACTTGTATTTAAATGGTACGCAAATGCCATGAAGTTCCATGGTTCAATTCAAGTTCACATTCATATAATGTTTCATTTATTGAAAAATGTATATGGACAATATGATATAATACCGGTGTAAACTAAATAATTAAACAAAAATTATCTTATTTATCATCTGTTATACATGAAATACTTGAAATCTTGATCAAAATCTTTTTGACCACATTTTCTGAAAGACAGCTATAATAACTTGTGACATATTTCAAATATCAAAATACAAATCATATCAAAGAACAGCGGTACACTAAAAAGCATTTATGTCTAAATAAATCCTCATAGCATCCAGCTGGTATGACACGTCAAAATATCTTACTAAAGTAACCTATAAATTTGAGATTTGGAGCTGTCACGAACATTCATCTTCGATCGAAGTTTGACAGACAGCGCCGAGCGCTCGGAGGGGAAGGGTGTGTCGCTCGTTGTCTTCGCTGCTAGTCCTTTATTTCGTGTATAATACTCATTCCAAATTTGAAAATATCACGCTTTGCACAATTTTTATACGGCGACCAATTCGCTTTGAGGCTTTATGCAACAGGCATAAAGCCATATAGTGCATTTGGATCGTCGATGGTCTCTAATTATAACAAAAAAGTATTCGTTCTTTTGTATCGACTTGTAGTTGTATTTAAATGATTAATCAATGTTATGTAAACTTGCATAGAAAGGAATCCTTATTAATACTATAAACGATTTGTATGTATGGCGACTATTTCAAGAGGTTCTTAGTTATAACGAAGATCTTTTATCATATACAATTTGTATTTTCGAAACTTGATCAAACAAAATGTGCAGTTACTAGGGCCAAAATTATCGACAAAAATAATAATAATAAAAAATTGACTACAAATTAAAATTGTGGTATATGATGAGCAAACTGTTTCTATCACCAAACAGTTAAATGTCAATTTTAGACAAATACTGAATTAATAAGGCCAAGAATAGGCAATAGTACCAATTCTATTGCATATGTATGGGGTTGCAAATAATAACCTTATTTATATAAAATAAAGTAGTATCAGTAACACTACTTTATTGCTCAACAACGGTAGACCGATTTTCATGATATTTACTTTGTTGAGTTAGTATTTACCTCTTACCCCTTAAGTTATTATAAAACAGGGCTGGGGCGCGCCGAGGCTGAATATGAAGCGAAGTTTTCTGTGGTCGAAGTTTTTTTTTTACTAAAAAGTCTAAAACTCTTGAAAGGACTCCATTTTAGGCAAACCATTTCTTTTTGAAGTCAGTGCCATCGCATGGGCTCTCTCAAGCTTCATCTTAAGCGACATCTATCTGGGCATAGACTCCAAAAAGAAATGGTTTGCCTAAAATGGAGTCCTTTCTAGAGTTATTTCAGACTTTTTAGGGTTCCGTAGCCGAATGGCAAAAACGGAACCCTTATAGTTTCGTCAAGTCTGTCTGTCTGTCTGTCTGTCTGTCCGTCCGTATGTCACAGCCACTTTATTCTGAAACTATAAGCGTTACATAGCTGAAACTTGGTAGGTAGGTGTATTTTGTTCACCGCTTTCCGATTCAGATACAAAATTTAAGAAAAAAATATATTTAAGGGGGGGCTCCCATACATGAAACTAAAACCTAAAAATTTTTTTTTACTCAAACCTATGCGTGTGGGGTGTCTATGGATAGGTCTTTTAAAATGATGTTGAGGTTTCTAAGACCATTTTTTCTAAAAGTCTAAGGTTTGAGATATAGACGCTTCCAAAGTGGTAAAATGGGCGTCCCCCCCCATCTAACTTTTGAACTAAGAAAGTGAAAATTTTGGAAAAAATATATGATGTAGATCTCAACAAAAACTTGCAACGAAAATTGGTTTGAAGGAGATCGAACAAGTAGTTTTTAAGATATTGCACATTTTTATCAACCGCAAATATAACTTTGTCTTTCATACAAACACTATGAAAAACAAAGTTATTTTTGCTGTCGCAATATATTGTGATGTTTTCGTTAAGTGAAAGTAAGTGGACCCTGAATTCCGTTAAGGGTGGCACGGAACCCTCAGTGCGCGGGTCCGACACGCACTTAACCGGTTTTAATGTATTTTGTTTTTGAAGTCGGTTTTATTGAAATAGTATGGCGGTGAAGTGACCATTAACCCAACAAAATTAAAGACCAATAAGGGCTTTTGTTTTAAGTATTTGACTTTCAGTAGTAAACATAGTGTGTTTATAAATTTTCTTACATCATTCGTGCTTTGGATTTTGAATAAGAATAAACGGACGACAAAAAGTAAAACGCCAGTTTTTCTTTGTATGGACCGTATAGAGGCGTTATTTAGTTCCACAACCTTTGATACGCACTTGTACGTACGTACCATTGGCAGTTGTCGTCAATTCCATACTGCGTGGGACTTGTTCATGGCATTAATTCCATACGCTAGTAGCAGTGTTTCAATGGTTTAAACCTAAGTAAATAGGGCAATATTTTGCTTTTTTAACATTACTTTTCTTTCTACCACAATCTACAACCACAACCTAACTATAAACTTGTATAGTAAAACGCTTGTTTTAATAGAAGCGTTTCATGTGATGTTTATGTAGTCAATATGAACTTGTATTTAAATGGTACGCAAATGCCATGAAGTTCCATGGTTCTATTCAAGTTCACATTCATATAATGTTTCATTTATTGAAAAATGTATATGGACAATATGATATAATACCGGTGTAAACTAAATAATTAAACAAAAATTATCTTATTTATCATCTGTTATACATGAAATACTTGAAATCTTGATCAAAATCTTTTTGACCACATTTTCTGAAAGACAGCTATAATAACTTGTGACATATTTCAAATATCAAAATACAAATCATATCAAAGAACAGCGGTACACTAAAAAGCATTTATGTCTAAATAAATCCTCATAGCATCCAGCTGGTATGACACGTGGTAGATCAAGCGCAGAACCAACGGCATCATCCACCAATAACGCTTAGTCCCCGTTTCTCGTGGAATTACATTCGTAAAAAAATACCTATTCTCAGAGTCACGATTTGGGTGAAGACATAAAGAGGCAGATAACCGGTACCGACCTGTACCGACTGACTAGTGATGTGCCAAGTCATCTTTTTTTAATCTCGAAATATTTTGGAAATTCGTTACAAAAATCCAAATGACACTAGTGTCATATTCTAGAATATTGTTTTAAAACAAGATTCAAATCAAGACTTGAGTCGGAAGAGTCGCTACAAAGCATTTCAATTCCATGAAATAGCGAACACGCCACATCACTGGTTAGTCGGTGCAGGTCGGTACGTGTTACCCGCCTCTATATGTCTTCACTCTTTAGATGCATTTCGTTTTTTCTATGCTGTAAGTTTTTCACGTTATTATAACTGTACGTTTGTGTTTAAATCTGTGAATTTAGTTATATAATTTTCAAAAGGAAAATATTCGCGAACGGAATTGACGCGAGCCCTGATTCCGAACTGTATTTACTGTATTCGTGATAGGTATTTTAAATACAAAAAAACTGGTATAACATTAATTTATCACATCGACTTTTACATGACATCATTTTCTGTGTTCATCATACGCATAGCCTACTACCTAGAGATAAAGTATCAAAATTGTTTAATTACAGTATACATTTTTTTGTGTCCCGGACACATAAAATCGCACACACACATTGATAAATTCGGTAAAATCTGAGAATCTCCAGACTGTCATACCGCTCTTAAGATGACTCTTATTGGTAAATAAAAGCCACCCAGTGGCCAATTGGCCATTGGCTACCGACTCACTTGCTATGGGGTGGTTGACAAACGACCCAGTGGCTCATTGGCCAATAAAATTACATTTCAATATGAAGTTTGACAAAGTCAAGAAAACCTTACTATAAAATAATGCTGGGCATTGACGCTCAGCTTTTCACGTCAGTACTGACATCCGTCTTTGATCGTAAAGAAGTGAACTCTAGGTTTTTCGTGGCTATCATAATATATCCAGTATTTTTACACAACGAAGACAGGGAAAAACTGAAATGCCGGAGTGACGCCAGAGAGTGGGGAAATCTAGTTTCCATACTATCATCTTGGATGACGCTAATTTGCTAAATCGCTAAAACGAATGATGAAGACTGATGCTAAAACTGACCGTTAGTGTCCAGCTTCAATGACATGACATTTGATTTTAGAAAGTTTTATTAAAACGAAATAAACATATTTGTGCTCTTGATATCTCTAACCCAGCCTTAAGTATTGTACATAAGCCGGAGAATTGTACATAGCATCATAGTGAGATTCCTAAACAGAGAAAGTGAAATAATATCTATCTGACACTGAAGAAAAAATCAATCACCAAAACTTCTAAAATGGAATCTTATTACAATAAAACATAAGTGATGGTAAATCGGATCCCCTGCAAATTGACGAGAGCTCTATATCATGGATATTTATTCAGTAACAATTAATGGATTTAAATGTGGATTGAATTTGGACTTTGAAGGTGTTTTTAGTGATGCATTTTAATGTTTACGGAGTATTGTGGAACCGAAGTGTTAGAACATAGGTACTTAAACAGTATATTTTAACTTAAAAGTAAAGACAATTTTATGACACTAAAGCATTTTATTATAAGAAGTTATACACAGTTTACACAGTTCCTTTAAATTCCTTTATGATTACTATTCACATATCTATTATGTCGGTAAGTTTATACTTAAAGCTTGTGCTTTGGTTTATGGTGTTTTTTGCAATAATAATGAATTGGAATACTTTCACGAACTCAAAAAAGCAATTGGATTCTTTTTGTCGTTCACTATCATAGGTGCTCGAAACTCCATTATGCAGTATACTTTGTCTAGCAGCAAGTTCTTGCTATTGACAACGGGCATTGAAATCACTCTAACTAATCTGTGATACTGATAATGTGTATTTTAGTTTATTTACTTATAATCAACAATATTTTGGTTTATTATCGATTTCGTAAACTGTCACAACAACCAACAACAAATGACAGTAAGAAGGTACTACAAAAGAGAAAGATAGTCATTTTTTTGGTTTATGATTTTAAAGTAAGATGCACACAACGTACATAAACTTTAGTCATAACTTCTTTTTTTTTTTAACAGTTAGTTAAATACTTAGTTCCTGTCTATTATGGATAAGTGTCATAGGCCATTTTAAATATATTTTGTCCAAATTCAATCCTTCGTTACCTATACATATTTTATAGTGAGTTAAGTAGCGAAAAGTCAAAAAAGAGTTCATATTTAAATAGGTATACACTTGGGCACTCTGAGTCAAAAGGGCTCTGCATTTTATGCAAGATTAAAGTTACTTATTAATATTACTAAGCCAACGTAGAAAGTGTTGCAATGTGCATCACATAGGATAGTACATTGCTTGTTAAAAAATACTTATGGCGTTTAATAAAATGCCAAGCAATGATCTGAACCTTTTGTAACTATAAATAGTAACTAATACTGAGAATAATTTTATTTTCCAAAAACATCACTTTCGTGTTTGTTGGCTTGCACCTGAACTTTTAGGGCCCATAGTAGAAGAGTTCACTTCTTTCCGAGGATGAAGAGAGGCGAGTCATGTCTTATATCACTGGATTAGCCGAAATACTGTTATAAGATAGCTCTAATGTATGTATGAAAGCAAACTACTATAGACTGAATTTATTGCATGTGTACTCTGCCTAATGTCGAAATTGATAATGTAAAGTCTTATTTGCAAGGAGGTTTGGGGAAAAGAGTTTGTATCTTCTAGGTGGTTATGGTCATAGAGAAAGAAAAAATCTTCGCTTTAAAAAGAGCGTGCTACTTAGTGAAATTCTATAGGATTTGACAGCGTAAGTCCTTATGACAGCGAGACCGTTTTCTAAGAAATAATGGATTTAGTGGATACGTCAAGTTTCCGTCGTTGGAATTTTTGAAAAATTATGAATGGATATAATTATAATTTAAGTTTTGTATAACAATTTCAGATGAAATGACTTGTGCTTTCAGCAACTGTGAAGTGCGCCGAGGATACAATCCCGAAAATCATACTTTCCACCAGTAAATATGAATCATTGATAAAAAATTGAAATCCAAATTTTATAAAATTTGTGAGTGAAATCGACTCCGATGCCAAATTGTACAGTAAATTTAGGACTTCCTTTGTGATTTGCAGCCATATATCAAAGTTTCCAATAGATTAATTCAGGTATTTTCAGTAAAATAAGAAACCGTTTCTTTACACTAGGGCTTGACTAAATGATGACGTCATCAGTATCGATAAATTTTTTGACTGATTTTTTTAGGTAACCGTAATTCTTGCACAGCTTCTTCTCAGCACTGGCCCACACAACTGGCCCGAAGCTGTGCTGTGGTAAGGTCTATGTTGGAACGTGTATAAGTGTTTCTAGAATGTCTTCATACATAAATAAATAAATATGTAATTTAACAAAAATGAGGTTGTCTTGTTTATCAAATAGAAAGTATTATGTAATTAAAAGTGCATTAATTTAATTATTTTTGTTTCAATTTACATGATTTATCGTAACCTCGTCGATAAAACTTGGACCACCATAAGATACACATCACTATTGAACGCACACATGTAAAGTAACTTTTTGGTTACGCTGAAAATCCGCGTTTGTCATTCTATACTATACTACTTTCTATGGTTATGGTAATATATTTGGCAGTATTATTTGGTAATGTGACCCACTGTGTGACGTTTCCAAACCTCATTCCGCCAATAAGACTTAATTACCACTTCTCTTGTCCAATAGCAGTCACAAAAAATATGAATCAACCAATAATATTAACTGAATGAGTGAAGTGAAATGCATTAGTGACCGATAACACTTTCGATTTAAAGTTAAATCGCTGTCAGAAAAGTTGACTCGGAGTTGAACCGGAATTGGTTAAAAATATGACATCGCAATACGAATTTTGCTAATCTACTCAAAAACGAACCAGCCAAACCGTCAAAATTGGATCGCAATACGCCCCCAGCTTTAGAAATGCGCTGCATAATAAATTGAGACTTTTTTGTACGAGTCAAACGTCATAAGCACCAGCTAGGCAGTATCTTAATATATAGTATAATTTAAAAAATTAGACGAGTGTTGATACTGCCTATTTGCCTTTGATATAGATGCCTTTGCTATTAGACGTCTTTGATACTGCTGGTGGTACAGACCCGGGTATCTTTTCTCGTGTCTCTTCTATTTCTTTCGTGTCTATTGAAATCATACAATTACTCTTTTTTTATATTAAAAATACAGCTTCATGCGATATCACGTACGAGGTGCGCTATGTACCAGTAATTGGATATTTCTGAATAGATAGTATTGATTCCAATGCATTGGTTCGCCAACAGCTGCCTGACCCTAACGGTAAGTTGCGGTTAAAATGGGATTTTAGGTTATTGGCCATATGTCTAGGTCGGAGTAATATACGAGGATTGCGTGTTTGGTTAATCTCAATCTGTTTTTAGTGTACTTGATTAACAGACATGCTAGGATTATAATTTGAATATAGAAATAACTAAAGTATTTATAAAAATGTTATATTAATTTCGGTCATGCACATTTTGTTCTAATTTTGAATAAATTTGACACCAATAAAGCTTGTTTAAATACTGATAAAAATCACACAAATTCACCTTATTGGCTTTAATATCATACTAATCGATTACAAATCAAACAGACCTTTTTTATTATTTATTCTACAATCAATAGTCCTTTTTATCGCCACCTGTGGTGTTTGAATTCTTCAGTTTTTGTTCGTGACAAGAAATTGTGTTTACAGATAAGGCAAGGCATTGTTTTCTGAGTGTAAGTTATTATCGCGTGTCAACCCCTTGTCGGTTTTGATTTAGAGGCTTTAAAGAACCCGGCTTTAATATTTTAACACAAAAATCCATGTAAAGAATGTTGGAAAGAAATATTTTTGTCACTTTTTTATGGTCATCCAGAATCATTTCAGAAGAGAAAACATAGGAAAATAAACTGAAAAATATTGTGGCTGCAAAGGTAAGTCAAGTAATTTACTCAATCAGGTATATTAGGACTAATCATGAATAAATTGAGTCATTAGAATACTCCTGTTTAAGTCCACACAATAAATCTTTGGTTGAATAAAAAAACATCGTTCATCCATCAATCGGAACATCGTCAAAAACATAAGAAAGCCATCAAAGTTTTATAGATGTTTAGTGAGGGCAATGCTCAATCTACTGTGAGATAAAAACACAATATATAGCTACAAACTTATTTTTACACCTACGGAATCAACGTTTGTCTTTCGATAACCCATTTTTAGGTTCAAAATTGTAAAACAATGGAAGAAATCATTTTAAAAACAAAGCAGTCGTTCAAAAAAGCATTGTTTCTTTTAAAGTGTCGATAAAATCGGGACCAAACAGTGAAGTTTGCCCATTGTACGTAATCTCTTGACTTTGAACACAAAAGAAACCGCACTTTTTGCTTGTAATTCTTTTTTTTAACGAATTCCAGAGACGTGATACCTGGTAAAGGTGCGCGAACATTTGAACAAAAGAGGTTTTTTGACTAAATATTGTACAGTTTTAACGAAAGGTGGTAGAGTTGAGAATTGTCTAAATTCACATTTTGAGTGTAACATCTAAATTGGTTGATATAACTCACATGGACGTAGGCGCCATAATAATAAGTGGTGAATTTCGATTTGGAGTCCAAAAGGGTTTTTTGAATATCCTGTTAGAGTTTACAAAGGGGTCTTGATAAGCCGACAGTCGAAAGGCAATGCGATATGTGAATTTTAACATGCACAATTAAGTTTAAACAATTTCCGACATAATTAAAGACGTGCTAGGCACTTTTAAACAAAAAAAAGAAAATAATTACCAACAATGAGTGCTACCTACGTAGCTAGCTATTTTTATAGAGGTAGATACTGTACTTTGATTACTTTTTCATTGATTAAGGACCGGTTTTTCAAACGTAAGATAAAACATAACAGAGTCATGAAGTATAAAGCGACTGATTTTAAAATGTAAGTTAGTACATAAATGATGGCTGAAAAATAGGTGACGTTTTTTAAATGGCCATATTGTATTAAATTCGAACGCGAATATTTCAACTGACTATTGAAAAATCAGGCCTTAGTTGAATTTACGGCCAGTTTGAAACAATGTTACCTACCCTACAGTTCAATACTACCTTTTCAAACAAGAAATAAGAATTTAAAAATAAGTTTCTTACATCGAATCGTGACAAAGAAAAACTTACTTTGGGTTGCACAAAGATCGCTTTGTATTTCAAAACATTCGAGCTTATTTACTTAGCTTTTGAATTTATACTTTATTTTTTAAGTGTAAGGTCTCAAATGTATTTTTGACATTTTGAATGTGGTGTTTTGGTACCTATGTTACAGGATCACGTATTTGTACCTACGTGCACAATGTGTACCACTGTGTTACTGTTATGTGACCATGATTATTTTATTTCTAAGGACTAAGTCAAAAGAGTTCTATTGCATTAAGTACCTGTGTAGAGTGCATTTTCATCGCGTTTTGACCTATTAACAAAATATTTCAAGGATAGCTGACGATGATAGCTAACATGTAGCAAACTATCAAAAGTCAAATATTGTACTAGATAGGTCAAATTCCTTTTTTAATCAACAGCGTACCTAAGTATCATAATAATAATAAA
This sequence comes from Pyrausta aurata, assembly GCA_963584085.1. NCBI lineage: Eukaryota > Metazoa > Arthropoda > Insecta > Lepidoptera > Crambidae > Pyrausta > Pyrausta aurata. The sequence continues at coordinate 7,221,226 of OY757277.1, forward strand.
AAAAATGCTTAATGTTATTTCTAATGTTGACTTTCAATGTCGACTAATAAAAAACCTCATCTTTATAACAATACACCTAATAAAAAGTGTTACGTTGCATAAATTACATGCCACACTATGTAAAATCATAAAGTTATAATATAAAACAAATAACTAATCAAGTACATACCAATTTTTAAAGTTATCAACATCTGCATTATATTGTGAAGTAATTTTGTTAATTTTTCCCTTAAAAAAAAGTAAAAACAACAATTGTGGAAAAGCATACGTCCTATTTTCATCTTTAAATCATGGTCACCCGGTCACGACCTCCCGCTCGTGCCTTCAAAAGCTTCGCTTAGCTCGCTCCGTCAAAGCTCGGCTTTTGTAAGCACACCCGCCGTAGGCAGGTGACACGCCGACACACGCCGCGTTTGTATTTATTTCTTTTTGTTACAATACCCTGGTTCGGACCAGGGGTTCTGGTCAGTTTGTGGAGTTTAAAATTGAAATGGTAGAGGCAGTTGTTTCTGTTATGGCGAGTTTTAAAATAAATTTAATTATGGTTTTGCTGATGAAAGATAGACTGATGTATTTATCTCTGTTTGAAATGCTACAAAAACCATGTTTGAATTTTCAAACGTTTATATGTGATTGCATATCATATTTTTGATATTCTTACCACAGCTTTTCAATCATTATATCTATTGTATGATCATAATATCATGTCTTAAAAATGTAGCGTTGTAAATTTGTTATAAGTTTAATGACCTAATAAACAAAGACAGCCTTCTGACCGTTTTTTAAGCTACCTATAACATAAGTTCTTTATTAGAATCACCTGTTTTCGATAATATATTACGGCAATTTGTGTAGTATCATCGTCTTTAAGAATCAGGACTACAAATTTCCGTTAATCAATGGGTTGTATCGAATCGATATCACTTTGTAGGCCCATTCAAGCGGGATGTAATAATGACCCCTAATTATACGGAACCGACCGAATGGACCACCAAACGTGTATAATGAGTACATTTGGAGGCTCAGTGTATTGTCTTGAAACAAAGGACTGTCTATAAAATTAAAATTAATGAATGATACCTAGTTACATTGACAAACATTAGTAAGAGATTTTTTTTTTTTTTTTGTAAGTTAAACAAGCACATCTTACAATAAAAATTATTACAATAAAATATAAATAAATGTCAAAATCAATAAAATAAAATATAAAATCAGCAACCAAGCATCGTCAATATATCACAATAATTATTATTATTATACGGTAAAATTACTACTTTAGCACCCACTCTGCAACCTAGCTGATCCAAAGGTCCCCATTATGCTGGCTGCATTGCCTCGTTGAATGGCAATGGAGACCTGCTGAACCAACCAGGACCCAGAGCGGGGATCGTTCCCCTTCTCTCTCAATCTTCGCCCTAATTCCCTAAACAACTCGAGGGCCTCAACACCCCATGGTCCAGCCGTCTCGACAGCAACCGGAACAAATTCGTACATCGATTCCAGAATTGAGTATTTAGTGTGTTTTAGCTTGGCAGCGTTTTCTGCCGCTGACCCTGCCGAACAAACAGTGTGCCTCAGGTGAGACGCAGCAAACGTGCTAACACAAGTAGCATCCCACAAGAGGCAACGACCTCGCCGCCACGGAACCAACGAAAGACCGTCCGGTCTCTTGCCGTCCGTACGGGACAGACCAGGTGGTTCTAAGACACACGGAACATTTGCCGATACCATAGCCCGATGAATGATATCGTTAATGGAATGGTGTCTCGGGAAGCGTCCCGCACTTCTTTGGCAGCTCAAACCATGATGGCCATTTTCCTCCACCATCACACCACAAATACAAGGATGCGCTTCACAAACCTTGCTACCAAGTCTTAGAGCCACTGCTATTCTTAGAGAGTCGTTATCCAGCAAAGTCCCTAATTGTGGCGATGGATAAGCATGAAGCCAAGCACCGGATTCAGGCTTAGCGACTGCCTTTAAACGTGCCAAATCGGCTCCCGAGACACCATCCAATAAGCGTGAGTAAGAGAGCTTGCAGAGAATATCATCCCACTCCCTCTGAACAAAAAGATTTTTGGGGTGATCGTCAGTTGGACAGACCGTAGCCCATTTCTCTAAAGCCTCAGACACAAAAGGTACGCGAACAGTGCTGCCATCAGTGGACAAAATACGAGCAACAATATCCGCTGACCCATGCGCAGAAGCCAAAAAGGCCACCAAACCAATATCCTGAGTCCGGCATACTCCTAGACCCCCATAGCGAACCGGTAAGGAGGCCTGAAACCACTGCGCCTCATCTAACTTAACATTAATTACAGATTCTATAGTCGATTTAAACGTGTCATCCAGTAATTTTAATTCTTGCTCAAAAAGCCAAGTTGGCGATGTTCTCAAAACATAAGTCATCCGTGGCAATGCCAAACATTGCCGCAATAAGACAAGAGAAACATGCCCTGATAAATGATACAAATGCTCCCGTGCAGCCGAAAGTGCCTGCCTTTTGAGTTGCAACACCGAACTGACACCCTCGGGAAATAGAGGAGCACCTAAGAAATTAAGTGAAGACTTATCGATCTGTATAATACCAGGCAAAATTGATTCAAGAGGCTCGATATCAGCAACTAAGCCACTACATCCAAAAACTTCACATTTGGCTGGGTTGATCTCTAAACCTACAGCTTTTAATGCTGGTATTAGAATTTTCAAATCTTTCATTACCACTTCTGGTGTTCCTCCTAAAATACCATCATCGAGGATAGAGATAAATTAAAATCATTTTGTTAACTAACATGTCATACTTAAAGCTGACATTTTAAATTACAATAATACATCTTCATAAAAACTTAACAGGAAGTAAAAAAGAAAATTGATAAAAAAATAAATAAATAAATTGAAAAATCATTATTACTTACCTACCTAACATACATTTCAAACCATTCTAAAAATCGTTGTATCACTTTTATAACTGATTCTTATGTTTTCTATTGAGGTTTTTCGGCAAGCCAAAAAAAAACATATCTTAAGGTTCTTTAATCGCAAATAATTAGTAAAAATTTTATTACATTGTTCAATAACGTCACAAATAAGTAGAGTCACATTAAAGTTTAACAACCAAAAAAAAAAAAACATTAACGATTTAAGTATTAACACAACTGACGTCATCAGATGTGGGCGATATACTACAACACATGGGCGGAACTCAACTCGTTTTTATCTCATTTCATTACACTAATGATGACTTACAAAATCAAGCTGGAGAAATGTAGCATGTCAGATTACAAAGAAAAATAACAGTTGATGAATGAAATGTGAATTAGAATAAAGATAAGCGTATTATTTAATTTGGATGTGAGTTTTCGACAGCCGTGATATGCGTTGATTTGATATTCATTATTTTATTACTTCTTGTACTGTTTTACCACTAGTATTTTAAATAAAGTGTGTGTATTAATTATTCAGAACACAAAAAAAGAAGTGATTTATTTTACTAATAGGCTGACTAGCCAGTATTCTCAGAAAGCACTTATTTATATTTTTTCTGCAACATTGTCACCCTACTCAACTGTTTCTGCACGGAAGGTGCAAATTTCTCGGAACTCCCAGGTAGGAAGGAGCGGAATTGGCAGATTTTTTCATTCACCGCTACTTCGCAATGGGTCGAGTTCTTCGTATCCTTTTTCGCATACAATTAATTTACTAGCAAAGATTGATAGTTTTTGAGTGATTTGTAGGATGGTAAGTAGGTAAATGCAATTTACATTGTGTAAGCCCTAACTTTAGAACAATGCTGCAAAGAGTAAAGCTTTTTGGCTGTTCATATAAAAGCCCGTAATAGAAGCAAAAATAAATATATACAAATTCTATTGTGTCTGGGATACCGCCCCGGAAAGTGTTAAGAACCAGTAATCAATTCAAAATGTTTTTTTTATGAATTGTATTAAAAAAACTTAGATTCTAACAAAATAAATCGAACCTGCAATGTATTGCAAACAAATATGACAAGTAATAGAACTTGACATTGTCATTAACTACAACGAGTTGGCGATTTTGATATACATTGATTAGGGACCAACTGTATTACTAATTTTTGAGAACTATACTTTAACTTGAATATGAATCATTCTGTATATTCTTCTACGCAAACAAGATCACGTGATCTTCCCACAACAAGTCCTTTCAAGGAACAGCCGTTCCTTATTATTCTGATAACGTTATTAAGTGTGAACTAGTGTAATAAAAGATAAGCTGTGAATAATGAGTCTTACACCTTTGTTCGGTACCAGGAACGTTGATAAGAGCCAATCTAGGAGTGAATAAAAGGAGGTTCCTTCTTTATTTTTGAAGAGATATTTTTTGTATCACAGAGATTTGGGATCGATTGTTAAAGTTCCATGCTGCGTATTAAAACTAAAACCATATTTTCCTATGTACACATGAATGCATTTTCAGATTAGTCAGCTATTATTATATAGGTATCTTCTTTATCTTCTTATTAATCGGTCTCTCATTGCTGAGTATCGTGACTCCGTATTCTGTCAACCAACAGTTTCCATCGGCTGCGATCTGTCGCTTAGTGCAGTGCGTCGTTGATCGGTGTTTCCAATCGCTCGGAGATCTGATCCGACCATCGCTTTGGACTGCGGCCTCTCGGTCTTTTTCCCTCCACTTTTCCTGTCACCATCAGACGTTCCAAATTATCCCCATCTCTCCTCGCAATGTGGCCGAAGTACCGCACTATACTCTGCAGGCAGGTTGTTGACAGTCGCTGAGCATTCTTGATTTTTAGCTCCCAGAGGATTGAGACATTTGTGCATCTTCTATACAAGGTGTTTCAAAACAACGAGTTAAGAATGAAGGGAGTTACTCAGAATCAGTAACTGAACAACTTTCACCTAGAAATATGGGTCGAAATGTATTTGATTTGAAATTTGAATCTGTAATTGATAAAAAAAGGGAAAGTTCTATGTATATTACCTACAAGTGGAGTTTAAAGGATACAACTTAAAGTACGTTTTGACTACCTATTTTTAACTATCAAACAACAAAGCCACTGATTCCTATTCCATATTACATAGGTACTACTATATCGTTCCATCAATTGACAGTAAGTACTACCATAAAACCTCGGTTTTTAACTATAATTAATATTCATGTAATTTAACTATGTTTACCTCGCATTAACGTCAATTTAAATATTATTATAGTAAAATTAACTGAAGAAATATTTGAATGGCGTAAATCAAACCCGCCTCATTTGCATTACAAATAGATTTTTATGATGAAAATATTTAATTAAGGCTTGTTTTTTCCAGGTAATTGACATAATTATGGTGACTCTACGTTCAAGGTAAAACACAGTTTATGTAAAATATAATGTTTTTTTTTTGTTTTTCTAGTGTTTTGTCACTACAAACTTTTGATTTGAGTGGGCAATCTCGCAACGTTGTTGATTCGCAAAATTCAACAGGCTTGCCAATGTATCGGTGGCCGAGTGGTATAGAGTGGTATAGGCATGCGCCCGAATAGCGAGGACACAGAGTTTGATTCCTTGTCTGAGACAGTTGCTTTTTACAAGTGCAATTTTAACACGTACTTATTTATTGACAAAATATAGGACCAAACGAACCGTTTCAATTGTAATGAATAAACATATTATCATTTGCTTTACCTATCAAGTTTCAGCTATGTGATGCTTATAGTTTCAGAATAAAGTGGCTGTGACATACGGACGGACAGACAGACAGACAGACAGACTTGACGAAACTATAAGGGTTCCGTTTTTTGCCTTTTGGAACCCTAAAAAAAGACCCTATTCTTTGACTTCTGTCATTGATTATTTGTGCTGCCTAAACAACACATTACTTATCATAAAATCATGTAAATCTTCTCAACAATGTTAACAAAGGTCATTCCATTTCAAAACAGCTTGACCACACGGGGAAAGTGTTTTACGACAAACTTTGCTCAGAAACCGAAAGTTTGAAGGCTGTAGATGTTTGAAGAAGCTGTGAGAGACATTATGTCTGCCTACGTAAAGGTTTACTGGTTTCATATGGTTATTAGAAATCAAACATAGCGCCTGGCTACTAAGTTTTTTTTTGTTAGTGTTATCGTAGCAGTTTTTGTTGGGTTAAAGGAGCTATCGGTTTACTCCTTGAGCGCAACTGTGGTTTAATTGGGGAGGGTCAAGTGTGTGGCTGGCTGCTTATTAAGTTTTTTTTGCTACTAAGTTAGCAGGGACATGACAAATGTTTTCGTTTCTTAGTTACTTTAAAAAAGAAACACCTAAATATCTATGAGTATTTTAAAGTATTGATACAGGAAATGGTAGATCGTTCAAGAGTTATTTTTTTAGTGGAGTTATTGTCAGTTAATCGATTTATAAATACTAAACGGTAAAATAGGTTATCTTAAACTAATGAGCAGGCGGTCTACTACGAAAAACGAAATCCGTCAATTCGATTATCATTTTGCGGATCCGAATTATTTTTAGTATGAACCCTTCTTATTACGAAATGCTTCGGATCCGCAAAACGATTATCGTTTTGACGGATTTAGTTTATTTATAGTAAACCTCCTGCTCATAACTTTTAGAAAACTTATTTTACCGTTTAGTATTTTATAAATTAGTATTAGTATTTTTCCGGTACTAAAGTGCAGCGTAGTGCGTCCACCGACTATTTGAACAGACAACCTTGTAAAGATCGCAGGATCACACTGGATGCAGACCGCTCGCAACACTGTAGAAAGCCTTTGTGGGAGGTCTATGTTCAACAGTGGCCGATCTTTGGCTGATAATGATGAAATTCTGTAGAACTTTCAAACTCCTCATTCTCTACCGTTACCATGAGTTTACGGCGGTTTTACTCGCTAGCGACGACGTAACTTTTTGTATTGAAAATTTTAGTTCTGCAAGTGACCGCTAGGGGCGCTGTGCAATTTTCCATAGATTTTTTTTACGTAGTCGCTAGCGATTAAAACTGTCTGAAACTCATGGTAACGGTACTAGTAAATATACTTTTCATCTCTCCTGTTCGGAAAATAGCACTTTCCTGTGTAGATAGCCGGGTGGAAAATAGCTTATCCATCCCTAGAGTGGAAAGTAATTTAGTTTTAATTGGCATGGTATAGAGTCAAGGCATGCAGTCAAAGCTTGGGTCAAAGATAATTGAGCACATCATATTATAAAAATAATAAACATTTTTGCTATACATTGAAAAACATGTTTATTATGATCGTTGATATAAAAAATATTCAATTGATTCAATCTATAATTAAAATATACATATTACTAATCTGTGATTAAAATATTCGGCTTCCCGCCATAATACCAAGATGACACTTTTTTATTTTACATTGTCAGTGTCATTTTTTCTTTTTGAACTCTATGCATACTTTTTTAAATTTTGACAATTATTATCTGTGGGGAAAATTCGATCGATATTTTTTACAAGGATTTTAATTATTTCGTTTCGTCTGCTTTTTTGTACTGTTTTCATGTATTCGTGTCGTTATTCTTTCTAATCATGTTCGATGTTTGGAGAACTGTAAATTAACTGTCTTTTTGTGCAAAAACTTGAGTTTTCCTTTCTCGCTGTACTACATAATACCTCACCATGACATCTACAACCACTATTGTAAATTTAATGTTTTTCCTCACAGTCGAAATGAAAAATAGTATGTTTAACTCGGGTGAAAGCACCATTTCACTCTCGAATTATTGGCGCTCTCACTTCGTTCGAGCGCCAGAAACGTCTCGAGTGAAATGGGTTGCTTTCTCCCCTTGTATAACAATCTACTATAGTCTAACAAGAGTGTAAGTTATTCATCAACTATCATGATAATTTTTAATGATATTTCTTGCTTGAAAAATAAAAACCATTTCGTATTCTACAATCTGCGCATCAAATCTTCGTTCTGTACTACTTTCTATGCCTCTCCAACACAATTGGTGGTATATCACGTTTAGAGCTCGCATCAAGGGCACTACACTATAAAGCTGTGGTGGTATCTGTTTATCTGCGCGTGGGCATTACTAGTTTTGATGTTAGGGCGAGTTCATATTAAGGGGCGATAGAACGAGTGACTGATGTTAGAAGAATACGTGACATGATTTCTATTTTTTATTGTTTCATCATTTTATTTAAAAAAAAAGGTAGGCAATTTATGTTTCAAAGTGAAGATGCATAGTTGGTTATTTCCGTAAACAGAAATAATTAAGAGAAATTAAAAGAAACTTTAAGTTTAGTGTGTGAGTGTATCGATACTGTCGAAATGTCTTTCAATGAGTTTTGTCAATGAATTTGTACGTATTTTATGAATTAAATATCTTTAAATGTCCTAGAAACACAGGTACCAATGGATGGATTTGCCCTTTAATCTTTAAAGGAATATGATAAACACAACCTTATTTTGAATAGTAAAATTCAATGGTTCCATTTGATTATATCAAATGCCTTATTAGGAATGTTACAAAATGGACTCTTAACATCTTATTTATTAGATCATTTTCCTATTTAAATGCGAAGAACCTGATTCCTATATAAATTCTCTCTTTGTTAACACGAAGTTTTCTTAAGTACCTTTCTTACTATTGACATTAAATAACCTTTTCATTTTTTGAAATCACTTTTAAAAAACGAAGCCTATAAAAAGAGTGGCGGGGGAGGTCGATGGAAAACGACTTCAATAAGCTTCAGTAGCCGTTTATTAGATAATCCGGACGATTACAGAGTTGAGTCCGAGCACCGTAGCGAGCGTTCAATTCAGTCGACCTCCGAGGAGATGCAGCTAAACGTGCAGCTGGCTACAAGTGTTACCGCCGACGGCTTCAACTAACTGTCTCAGCTGATGTGGGAGCAGTAGTTTGCACCGTTAGACGGGGTTGAACACATAGGACATAGGACAACATGTAAATATTAGGTGGAAGGTCTTAAGTAAACGACGAGACGGGAACATAGTGCGAGTCAAGTTACTCCCAGCGCCATCTAGTAGTGCGCGTCGACAATTCCGTCACGTATAGGCCAGCAAAGTCGTTCTTGTGCCTTCGTATTGTATGATGTTACAAGCCATAATTGACCTCTAAAAGCAATACTGTCACTATTTATTTTTCTGTCCCTATTTTTAATCCTTTTATTTTTAAACCATAGACTAAAATACCCACAAGCGTTGTAAATACCATAGATAAAATTCCCAATCAGTGTGTTGGACAGATTTTGATGTACGATGTGTTTTTGGGCACCTTTAATTAAAGGTTGTGGTAGGGCTAAAGTAATCCATCACTTTTTTCAATATGCTGTCAGGTGGGCGTTTATTTACCGCTGAAAAGGCTTAGTAGTACAGTTTGCTGTGTTAAAAAAGTAACACTAAAATATTATGTGTTTTGGCCTTTTCTGAACAGATTCTTCCCTTGAAAAAATAAATCCGGCATTCTTAAGCGGTTGACTGGTAGAAAATGACATAAGGTGTTAAGGTCGCCATCTGTATACAACTCGGAGAAACCAACATTTTATAAAAGGAAGTTTTTGTGTTTAAAAAATCTAATTTTGATAGTTTTTCGACTCTTGCTGAAGTAATGATCACTCGATGTATCTTCTGACTCTAAGAATAATAATAGTCCCCCTAGCCGATTTCGACTACGGTGGCCAGTCACAACGACTAACCGACTGCGCGGGACATATTATAGTGCACAAGTGTTTGCGCAAACACAGGTGCACTCTCTATTCCTTTCACTCTCATAGCCCGATGGGACAGCAATCTGACACGACCGGAGAGAGATCAGGCGCAGGACCAAAGTGCTTTCCGAGACAGGGGGTGAAACACCGCCAACTTCCAAACTCCGGGCTTCCCTGAGAAATTCTAAACAGAAAAACCCAGGTATAAATTTTTGGCCCGACCCGGGAATCGAACCCGGGACCTCTGGCGCAGCCGTCGCTTTAAAATGCGACCCTCTCACCGCTGCGCCACAGAGGCATCAACTCATCAACATCATGATGACTCTAAGAATAGTTGGATATTAAACATTCATAAATTAAACATGAGATTAAAGAAAAGAAAAGATCAGGAAATACGCCGTTAAAAGACTGATCTCATTTTAATAGAACTTTTATTTTCTTCTTTTTCTCATTTATTATTATATTTTATCTTTGGAAGTGTCGATTCATCGCGTCTTTATTGCATTATAATAGTTGTAATGGTGGTCCGAGGTTTGGTTCTCCGTTGATTTGACTAATCTTGTTCTTTGTCGGATGTATGTTTTACTTATTTTTGGTTTATGACTAATGACGGTTTAAAATTCTTAAGCAACAACTATTCAAGAACAAAGAAAGTTAATTAAATAATTATGAAATGTCAAACTACTTACGAAGACCACAAATGAAGAAAAAATAAGCTGAAACCATTTTTCCACTCTGATAAAGTAATTTAGGAATTAGTACAATGTACATTTTTTACTCCTCAATCATTGCAGTGAACTATAATTTTAAGTAACTTTCTTTCCATTTCCATCTTTACCGTGTAATTTCGAGCCCCATTATATGAATTTGAAATAACGAATCCATCGTATTGACGGCCCAATATTAACACTTTTTAGATTCACTCAAAACTCCACCTTAGCTCAATTGATTACAGTTCATTTTCAAAAATATACTCAAAACAAAAAGTCCAGTAATGCCCATACTATCCCGAGAACCGATACGATCTGACGGACTCATCAAAGGGGCTTCCTGTCCCTTTCCAGCCAAGGGAAGGATGTATCGTGCTATCTCTCATCTGCGATGACCAGTCTGATATAGTTGTTTTGTATGGGTTGTGTGGTGTGAGTTGGCTGGGCTCGAATTTCATCCATGATTGTTTGAAAGACAAGGCATTGGAAGCTTAAAATCATTGAACTACTATTACTAGCAAGGAACTGACGCCACGAACATTTCTTTTTGCTCCATAAATTGACGCCACTTGTCATCAACTCATACAAACGAATTAATATTCAAAATTCAAATTTCAAGGAATACAATCAATCAAATCAATCAATCTTGTCGTCGTATTTAATACATTTTTTTCTTGGCATGCTTCTCTTTACGTAGTTATAACAACTCCCTACTTAAAATACAATTATATAAGGTAGCAGTAATAGTAGTCTGCCTGAAAATTTGATGAAATTGATATAATTCAAATCATATTAGAATAGAAAAAAGTCTCTTTTTCAGAGAAAAAACCAACACCCTCCCAAACTCATACAAGTAATGTAAAGTTTCAGAACACCAAGTGATAAAATTTCAGAAGATGTTCATTTCTCGAATTTGTAGAGACAAATTCTATAAAATACCCACAACAACTACCAGAAGAAATGAATTTTAAAGCTGCTTGCAGGTAACATTACTATGACATCTATAAGACCTTTTTACTAGATTTCAGTAAATTTCAGTAATTTTGGATACACAATCATGTTTTTTAAATTCTTATTTTTATTATGTCTGTATTGTTGTGTGTCAAATAAATGTTTCTTTTTTTCTTCCTTTCAAATACTTTTGTTAAATTAACTATGTTAATCATTCCTGCCTACGTCAAGAGTATGATCCGTCTGCACATATGCATCCTAAGATAAATCGGTCGAATATTATTTTTGGCCGAGCTCCATATTATGTTGCGCAATGCAACGTAATATTTGTCTTCGTCTGGTAGAAAGATCTTTTAAATTTTACGTTTGTTTGAAAAGTTTACCGGTAACTTAGCTTTCGTTGACAGTTATTACTATGATATAAAGTTATACATTCTGGACAAACTATTACCATAATTTTTTTGATGTCAACATTTAAAACAACAATTAAAATAAAATTTAAACAAAAATATACATCTATGAAATAATATATACAACTTAAACGATAAGAACTATAAACTATAAAATAAAATAAAAAGTATAATTAATAAATAAATAAATAAATAAATTAGTAAATAAATACATACAAACATTTAATAAATTAGTTTTTGAAGTTTACGCAAACACTACTAATTGATTAAAACACAATTTACATATATTTTTCGGGGATATTTATTAAATTTCACATCCCGACATTTTGAATACATAACTGCGTTCGTGGTCATATGTTACATGTCTTTAAAAGAGTTTTAATTAATATAATTACCGTTCCTATCCACGCAAAAAAATACTAACCGTGTCCTAAGATCTGGAAATAAGTGGATTTGTTTTGTTTGGGTGACCACGAATGCTGAAAAGTTTTTGAAACGTAAATCGAAAAACCGTAGAAATGGTAGTAAATCTGTCTTAAGGCCACAGATAACATTTTCTTTAAAAGTTTCATAACTTTTTATTCATGAAACAACTCGGGAAGTTGCATCACACGCATTGAACTAAAATACTCTGATCGACATCAATCTATCATAAAAACTTCCTCATTTCTCTGTTCTCAATATAGTGAAATGTAAATACTCATTGCATATAGTCAGCACAGATCGTACAGACGGAAACACATTTTTATATTCAATTTTAACTGTATGTTTGTTATATATGAAAAGCTTTAAAAAAGAGAAAAATGCGTAATTTTAAGCTTTTAGGCAGTTTTTTGAAGGCAGCATAATATATAAAAATAACTTTTTATTTCTTGTTTTTACCCATTATCACCCAAATCCCAAAAAACTATTGCTGAACCGATTTTAATCAAACTTGTACTTTTTCTGATGTTTGAATATAACTGACTGAACTAAAACGACGCGTTTGGTGTGTTGGTTAGCGCTCCTGTCTATTATACCGGCCGTCGCGGGTTCGAATCCCGCAAGGGGCAAATGTTTGTGTGATGAGCACGAACATTGTACCTAAGTCATGGATGTTATATGTATTTAAGTATTTATGGGAGACGCCCCCGTCATAATCGTTGTCTGGGACTTCGTATCAGAAGGATGCAAATTCCTTACCACGAAACCAGACAATTGGTGTGTTGTCTGGCGCATATTTATAAACTACTACACTTACGAAACTTGGCATACGTGTTTGGAAGCACTACATAGATCGTCGTACTCAAATATTATTCAATTCCAACATTAATAATAATGATAAAGTATGTAATACAAAATTAAGTCATTACTCTTTCATTTATTATACTTTTTATTAATGAAAAAAAAAACTAAGACATGCAACATAAAAAAATACGACTACCCTATTCAAAAACGAAACCATTTCCTTGTGATAATGCTGACTGCGTTACTAAAATTAAGTTAAGTTAATTAAATTAAGTTGCTGTAAGCCTAATTATTTAAAAAAGCTTCCTCAACTTCAGTAAATAGACTCTACTACGAACTACGAGTAACAAAGTCGTCACCTTTCAATTTGCATACGCAACGAATAACTCCTAACATAATGAGCAGGCAATTATTTATTTCTGTATAATTAGCGGATTTAAATACCGTATGGTCAAAACTACGGGTCATGGGGGTGACATCCGACTTCCGTGCGATACAGTCATTGATAAATGGCGTACGGTAGGGGAAAAGCCAAGTTTGGTAGCCAAAACATACTGTCAGTAGAATATGCGGGCTCGAATAAAGGGTTAAATTGCTAATAAAGTTCATTTTTTTGAGGCAATTATGAAGATATATATATAACTGTGTAGACTAGATAAAGAAGACTTTACTAGATATAGACTAAAGTGGACTTTAGAATTGAGTGGCTTTTTGTAATGAATATTTATTAAGTAACAGGATACAAATCCTGAAACGTAGGTAGAGTTTTGTTAGGCTTTGCATATTTTTTCAAACTCTTTTTATGATGGCATCAGTGTGACTGGTTTCCACGGAATTCCGATTCTACATACAAAAGGTTTCGTTTTTATGTTTTTTTTATCGTTTTTCTAAAAGTTACTTAATCTATGCTGTTTTTGGTCACGTGCCTTTCGCCTTTTTGTCCTACTACTATTATAAAGGCGAAAGTTTGTAAGTATGGATGTATGTATGGATGTATGGATGTATGGATGTTTGTTACTCTTTCACGTAAAAACTACTGAATGGATTTGAATGAAACTTTACCACAATATAGCTTATACATCAGAATAACATATAGGCTACAATTTTTCAGGTTTCTAATGTGAGGTCGTAAAAAAACACATTTTTTGCGCTACTAGACGGGACGAACCTGAAGTCCACGCGAACGAAGTCGCGGGCAAAAGCTAGTAATTTCAATATACAGACTCTATTTTTTCAAAACAATAGCGCATCTATGAAATGTTTTAAAACTAGTCTGTTTTTATTTATTTGTTCGCCCTATGCGCGAACAATGTGTTTTACTATTGGCCAAATTAGTTTGTTGCTCATGAGTGAGCTATATGTATTTTTCGAGAAATGTTAAATATATTTCAAGCTCTTGAACCTTTTATCTGTTGATATTCTTTGAATTTGAACAATATGCCGATCGTTAACGTAAATTGATAAACGTTTAATAATATGTTATGTAGGTTTATCTACGACTATTATTTATAGAATACGAAATTAAAAAAGAATAAGGAAATTTGTACTCAAACAAAGTTGCTTTGATATTTTTTGCTATCGACATTCTAAAATCGATGAAAGTACTTTAGCATATAATTGTGCGAAGTTATCTAGGTGTTCGGTCGTAGCCATTATTCCACTTTTAAACGAAAATCTCTTACACTCAAAATACAGTTAAAAATAACCTCACCAAATTGAACTGTCCACCGTAGCTTAACTTATCAAAAACCGCTTAGAATCAATTTACCAAAATATCAAAAAGCATATCGTTCCTATCATAGTTCTATTCGACAATAAAGCGAAGGGCTACAACGATTTTCGGTCTATTACCTGCGCGCACGTCGCTCGCGTCCGGAGTTAACGGCCCGCGAAATGTGGACACATTAGTACGGGCTAGGGTGACCACTTTATCGAAGACTAGCTTTTGCCCGCGACTTCGTCCGCGTGGAATCGTGACTTCTTTCTCCCGTTTTTTACACATTTACCACCATATCTTTGCTCCTATTGGTCGTAGCGTGATGTTATATAGCCTATAGCCTTCCTCGATAACTGGACTATCCAACACAAAAAGAATTATTCAATTCGAACCAGTAGTTTCGGAGATTAGCGCGTTCAAACAAACAAACAAACAAACAAACAAACAAACAAACTCTTCAGCTTTATAATATTAGTATAGATAAAATTACCATGAAGGTAGCATGATAAAGCTGTAAATTATGCAACGGTGTAACGGTCTAAGGATTCTTTCAAATAATTTTAACACGTTACGGGACACTATTCCAGACACAATAGATGTTTTATTGTTTTCACGCCTGTAGGCGTTCACTGTCCCTGAACGTATTAACTAACTGAACCTAATGATAACCGCCAGCCATGATTTTTTTTGTTTAAAGTTTGAAATCAATTTTACTGTAAGATGGTGTGACTGTCCCGTTGTTCGAGGTTAAGACCTCCGTATAATATCTGACATTTAGAACACACATGAAAGTTTAAAAAGAAAAAGAAAAAAGAACTTATGTCAGAGTCGACTCGGAGCTTTTAGATATCTGTTTAACTTTGTTTCTGAATAAAGAGAATATTTAATCAGTACCTATTTCTTAAACCAAATTATTTAATTCCTGTTCATCTGCAAGTAAAAACATAAGTCCCGGGATCAAAAAATGAAAATACAACTTGGAGTAACGAAGATGGCACGCTTTTTACATATAACGGCTTTTGGTTAAAATCTCACGTAATAACAATGTCTATTACTAATTTTTTTCTTATCTACTAAACCCCTCTAATACTCGGTTTTAAGTCTTATAGTATACAACTGTCACTAAACCCATGGACACCCTACAACCGCAACATTTTCGATGCGCCGGCGCATAATGCGTCGCGTTTTGTCGCGTGCTTCCTGCTGCATTGTCAGGCGATTATTTTATTTAAAATATGTTATAGTAATTGTGTTCGTTGAGCTTAATAATGGGAAAAACTACAAACCTACAAAGTACCTACCTACAAAGAAAAGTTAAAGTTTAAAAAGCATACAAAGGGTAAATGTTTAAGTGAATCTGTATTTAAATAAAGTAAGAAAGTGTAAGTGAATAATACAGAATAAATTCAACTTGGATATGATAACGCTTCGCTTGGATATGATAAACAGACGGGTAGATGGCGCTAACGTCACGCAATGACGTATCGATAAGACACCAAGAATTTGCAAGCAGTTGGCCTGGTTAGCCAGAAAGATGCTGGTTCGAGTCCCGCCCGTGCGCAATTTTTGGTTTCTTATCTCATCTTTTCAGTATAAAATCATCCATGTTGCTTTCTTTGTAGGTAGAACTGCCTCGGTGGCGCAGCGGTGAGAGGGTCGCATTTTGAAGCGACGGCTGCGCCGGAGGTCCCAGGTTCAATTCCCGGGTCGGGCCAAAAATATGTACCGGAGTTTTTCTGTTCAGAAATTCTCAGGGTAGCCCGGAGTTTGGAAGTTGGCGGTGTTTCACCCCCGTGCCTCGGAAAGCACGTTAAGCCGTTGGTCCTGCGCCTGATCTCTCTCCGGTCGTGTCAGATTGCTGTCCCATCGGGCTATGAGAGTGAAAGGAATAGAGAGTGCATCTGTGTTTGCGCACACACTTGTGCACTATAATATGTCCCGCGCAGTCGGTTGGTCGTTGTGACTGGCCACCACATGTTCTGTGCTGGCCACCGTAGTCGAAATCGGCTAGGGGGACTATTATGAAATCATATTTCAAATATTACTTAGGCAGTAAAATACGCACCAAGTAAAAAAACGGTTGCTCTCAATTCAGTGTTTTTAATTCAATTACTGTATCTAAATCAGGTAAAACTAACAACAATTTATATTTGTTCTAAATCCACATAGCTTATCTGGATCTAGATCTGAAAAATAGGTGCGTTTCACCTAAAAAAACACGCTTCTAATAGTAAATAGAACATACATAAAACTGTCAATAGCTAAAGAAAAGATAATCAGAATAAAAGCCCATACGTTTTCGCTTAACACCTAGGAACTATATTGGAAGTAGGGCGTATACCTGGTTTGTGTCTAGTATAGTAGATAGATGGCAGCACTGCAGGCAATTGGCTTCAAGTCTAAACTATGGAATTAGGTCTATGGTGATATACACAACACGTAGCTGGAATAACTAGGAAGGTCTGAGTTAGTAGGGGAAGCGATGTATTGATGTTTCAGTTAATTAAATAAAGAGTAGGTACTATGTTACTGTAGTTGTTTGTTGGGTGTTTTTCATTAGGATTTATTATGCTTTTATTAGCGATTCAAAGGTAGAGTCGGCTTTATACATGATATTATCTTACTTGTTTTTTTCAATTTCATAAATTCTGTATACTGTATACATAACACAGTGGATCTTTTCAATAGTACATTTAGACAAATCAATCGACAAATTTGCATATTTTGAACGTGACTATTGACGTAACGTGATTTTTTTCGTTGGTTAATTAAATAATTTTACCTTATTCTTATCAAAGCAAATATTTAATTTTATTAAATATTAATAATAAATATGCGACAGACAACACACCAATTGTCTGGTTTCGTGGTAAGGAATTATCATCCTTGTGTTACGAAGTACCAGACAACGATTATGACGGGGGCGTCTCCCATAAATACTTAAATACATATAACATCCATGACTTACAAATGTTCGTGCTCATCACTCAAACATTTTCCCCTTGCGGGATTCGAACCCGCGACGGCCGGTATAATAGTCAGGAGCGCTAACCAATACACCAAGCGCGTATTAAAATGAACATACCTAATAATCATTATCGAATTCATTATTTAGGCACATCATTAAAATATTTGTTTAAAATTTAATCTTCCATCATTAGGTATGTATATTTAGATAACTAACTGGACATACCTTATCTCTCGTACTACCCATATTAAAACCTAAATTCAATATCACAGTGCTTTACCTGGGTGTACTAAAACAGTCTCCTGTGAACATTTACATTACAGAAACGCACTGTTTCTAAAACACTGCCCTGAAAAACTAGACCTGGGTCAATCAACTTTTCTTTGTCTTTTCGTGTCCCAAGTGTTCAAAAGCAATTTTCAGGAAAAAATTACTTAATTCAATATATTTTATGAAATAAATTTATACTTAGATCATTAAGAAATATGAAAATATTTTTTTGATAAACATTTTAATTCAATTTTTCGTTTTTGGCTAGGTGACCCAGGGGACAATTTTGGGCTCCCATACAAAAATCTGCTGTCCCCACGGCAAGTTTCTCTCTAATTTTTAGGTCTGGTGTGAAAAATCTGTATGACAGCAGATAAATCTTATATGGCATCCCAATCAACAAAGCCCATAGTTTCACGTGTTTAAAGAGACGACCGAAAAATTTAACGATTTATTAGGTATTTTGACTTTTGAAATTGTGTCCCTCGGAGTGCAGTTATTTTGTTGTCCCCTGACTTGCTTATCTTATATTTAGTATTATGTTTTAAAATGGCACAACTAAAGCTTGCACCTATCAGAAAACTGTCTAGGTCTCACGTGACCATGTCCGTTATTCTCGCGACTGATAATTTACTCGGCAAGTTCATCCGCCGTCAGAGGTGACGCCAAGTGTACGTTTACTGTTCCGCTGGCAACCACGCATTTTCCCAAGTATTTCTTTTATTTTTTATACTATGAACTAAAATGCAATAAGCAATATGGCCTAATATCACGTGAGAATATGAATGAAGGTGAATTGGTGGTTAATGGCGTGTTTATATTTTTTCAAAGGCTAAATGTCTTTGGAGTTACTGGTCCCCTTCCTCACTATTTAGGTGACTCAAGAGACAAATAGAGGTAACACCAGAGACAAAACGCGGTTATTGTATCAATAAAGTGTATTTAATCATACAATAATTAGTTTTTGCTGTAATAACTTGTAATTTAATATTGTTTTAACAATATAAAGCCTTATTATAGTGGTTTTTCTTATCCCATCTTGCCGTCTCATTAAGTAAAGTTCAACACATAACTTTCCTAAAAGCTGATGGATGTACAGTGTTTTACTATTATTTCTCCAAATAATAAAGTCTGAAATATTATACCCACACCTGTTACAATAATACTTAGTAATTTTAGCCAATTTTTTATTATACTCAGTATAAATGTAATCTGTTACTCAGAGAAATTATATCATACACGCATGCCAAAACACAAAGACGCTGTAAGAGAAAACTTACAAAAAGATCCATTGCTAATAATAAACCTTCCCAAAGTTTTCTATAGAGACCAGTTGCAAGCAGTTAAGTTGCAAGTCGTCTTCCCATCTCACCGGTGAACTCTACTTTGGATTACTTGGATTGGCTTCGAAATTCATTAACCTGCTTAAGCAGCTTATGCTGACTAAGCTCAGCATCCCCCAACTCTTGTGGCTCGGTTCCGAATTCACACAGTCAGTTGGTATTTGGGAGATCCAAAGTCCTCAAAATAATAATGTAGTCCATGCAATATCAAACCTGAGTTTAAAGAGTTGAGGAAGTTGCTTTGGAATGAAGTATTGCTGACGTTGGAGATAATTTCAAGTTTTTAGCTGATGTTTAGGATATGGATTTGATTAACTGTCTGAAGTTGGGATTGGATTTCAGCCGGAAGGTCATCCAATCTCAACTTCAAAGAAGCAGAAGGTATTCAGTCACTTAGACAGATACTCAGGTGATCAGGCACAGGGAAATTTCCTTTAAAACCCTTTTAAGGGATAGAGGTGTTACATTTCAGCCCAGATTCGGGAGGACGAGCTGTTTTAGGGCAATTACAAGACACAAAACCCCAGAAGCTTTATGCCCTACCTGTTTTTCCGAAATAATTAAGAGCCTCCTAGATAGTTGCCAGTTGCATTATATGAATAGCTTGAGCGAGAATGATCTCTTGATTCAATAATATTATTCAAGCTTATCCTCTTCTGAGGTTAGCCCAAATTGAAGTAGAGAAATGACAAAACGTACTGCTTAACCTTGAAATAAGATGATACGGTTGTGATTTCTGTCTTTTCTTACAAAGAAAGGCATATACATTTGTTATGCTTGTAAAACTTTTTGATAAAAATTGTTGTTTATTTGCATATTATTGTCTCTTGGGTTAAATATTGTCTCTTGACAAACCATATTGTCCCCCTGTTTTTGCGCAGATTTCTGTGTTTTATTTCACTGACAAGTATTGTACCACGAAAAATATTATGTAGAACTTTAAAGGTTTATGAGATAAGTTAGCCCAAGAAGTATTTTTATTATGTGACTGTTTTCTAAAGAATTATAAGAACTTTTAGGAATGGTTTTTGGATTAGTGACTCAAGAGACATAGTTTTCAGGTATATAAAAAAAGTCTTAATAGTTAATAAATATGTGGTAACTGATTTAGAATGTTATTAAATAGATCTTGCTAAGACAGTTATTAATGTACCGATTTTTTGTTATTTTATTGGTCAAAATAACGGTCACCCAGGGGACTGATTTTTAGGTCCTTAGCTGGACTGAGATAATTTACTCGTAAATCACACATCAAAATTCGTGCTCTTTCTTGGAATATGATTGATTAATAATTGAGGAACACGGATCTTTTGTAAAAATTATGATCCCCTTAACTTTTTTATTTCTCTCAACTTTTCACGTTGGGACAGAGAAAAGTTGATTCACCCACCTACATATTTTCCTTTTGATGTGTTTACGAAATACGCGGTTTGATATCATGTTTGAGTTTTCTTCTGATTTATTCTTGTGTTGTAAGACATGGTGCGTTTTGCATAATTTGTAAATTCGTATGATAGATGTCTACATTTATGAAGTCTTGCATTGATTTATTTCGGTTATGAAAGCGATTTCTATAATATTTATTTTCTTTTAACTAGCAATACAATAAAATATTTAAAACTTTTTTTATGGTACATTTGAAATATAATAAAATTTATATATATATAGGAAACAAAAAATAGTTTATAAATTGATTGCTCAATAATTTAAGTATTATCAAACACACAGGGTAGAAACCTAGCTACATAAACAAATAAAAAGTATTCATGTCTATTAAAGATGCAACATGATACAAAAAAATAGCTAGCAAATTTCTTGTCCATAAAAGTTAAAATACTTTGGCATGAATATAAAATGAAATAAGGAAATCGAACTAGCAAGCCATCTAAACTTCACAACTTCGCAGGATTTTATGCAACTTTCACTTGATTAAAAGGTAAAAATGGTATTTACCTTCCAGACGTTTCGACCCGGTTACATGAGTCATGGTCTCAACCATGACTCGACATCGAGAAGGTAAATACCATTTTTACCTTTTAAACAAGTGAAAGTTGCATAAAATCCCGTGAAATTGTAAAGTTTAGTTTAAAAATGCAACAAAGTTTAAATTCTGTTTAAAAGCTATCTCTTAAAAAACAAACGGTTAAAACACCATTTGGAAGACTATTACGTTACTTCCATAATTATATCCAAAAGATCGTACAAGCGTGTCAGCCATTACACTCTTAAGTCGGTGGAACCCATAATTTCTACCATATAATTCGGACACAAACTTAACCCATAAAAAGGTCAAACGCCCAGTGGTGCGGAAAGCCAGATGTGTGGACAAAATTTGTTGAAGAGCATTTTTATAAAAAAAATATGCAGTTGAATGTGCAAGCTTTGAAACCACTAATTGTGATAGGCATATTGTATTCAGTGTTTATAATGTAAAACTTATTTGTTTCAGAAGTAGTACATCAATTTTGTCAATTGAGAACTAAATAAATACAACCATTTTACATCATGCATACAATCATGCATTTGAGGGCTTTGAATATTTAAATTTATAAATAGTTTTTTTAAAGATGCATAGCGCTAAATTTTCGTATTATTATTTATATTAATTTAAGTGCCTAGGCGTCGCCTTAAGTGTCAAAAATAATAAAACAATTCACAAAGCAAATATAATGTTACCTTTTGTTATTATTATGTGGCGAGGAGAAATGCATAATTTCACCACGATTTGGTGACCAAACGTGACACGGGGGTCAACGCGCACCCACTGGGCCGTGTCGACATTAGTGGGACAAATTCGTAGAAGTGACTATTGTTCGGGTGAAAATAATATTATGAATTTAAAGCGCATTTTTATACAAAACAGCATGTGACGTCATGATATAAAGATTTACTCATACATTATCCTACGAAGTACGAACAGTATAATTCACAACGTTACATGTTACTTTGAAAAATATATTAATCCTTTAGTATTTCTTTAGCTGTGGTAGATTAAGTATAAATATTTATCACTGGCTCACCACATAAAAATATCTAGTTTCAGATCATGCTCTTAGACGTAGAAATCAAATGCTTTCAGTTCTTATTAAATTGTCTTATTTTATTGTTGTTCAATTGACTTTTTTTGTTGCAGGTAATGTCTCAGTGTACCTCAACAGTATGGTCACCCCAGCGCGTCTATTTGACACTATTCGTTCCGGTCTACAGGGCAGAGGTGTGGTCACAAGACATTATTCATGCTAATTTAGATTGTTTCTGGGCTTTTCTGATAGTACTTTATACTCGTTCTAAGTAATGTACATTTTTCTTTGGGAAATTTAGTAAACAATTATTTATTTACTTAAAACAAAATTGAAAAAATTAATAATATCAGGATAAAATTAACAAAAATAAATTTGCCAAAAAAGTGCAGTAAAGTAAGATTAAAGTTTTCAATTAAAAGTCAAGTTAAAACTCAGTTTTTAACAGACTTCAAAAAGGAGGAGGTTATCAATTAGACTATATATGTATTATTTTTATTTTGAAAAACCTATGTATGATGTGAGTTTTGTATTTATTTTAATTCGAATTGAATATAAAAAAAAGAATATGTTAATATTGTTTACTTACAACATTCGTCAAAAAAAGAAAAACAGACTTTACTCGTTAGCAAACCAAAATGATTGGGCTGCCAACTTTTAAAAATTCTTAGCACTGACTAATTAAGTTTTAAATAAATATATATTTTAAAATAATAGAAAAATAAAATTAGACTTTTTTACCTATGAAAATCAATCTCAAAGTTTAACTTATTTTAATCCAAAACTGTAACTATATCCATGTCTAAACTCATACATTTGCATCACCCATGTCCACCATTAACTGTGTCCTGCCGTCAGACTAGAACGCACTTCCTACATCGTCCGAAATAGCATTCTGGGAAAACTCGGACATAAACTGTTTGCTAGCTAGTAAAGTTTATGGAATGTGAGATTTTACTTTGATTAACATTAACGTCAAACCCAAAACATTGGTTAGGGAATCTTGACTCAATTACATGCTTTCTAAAACATAAACCTTATTTTTTATAGGTGCTTCTATGTTATAATGACTCAAACCCTTTTATTATGTCGTTACTATTCCCAATCGGTGTATTAAAAAAATAACTATTTCATACCAAAAACTCAATGTTTAGAATACAATTAGTGCGTCTTTTCAGTACCTTAAACCATGTGGCACTTCATGACATTCATCAAATAAAATTTAAAGATCTTATTTCACATTAAACTTTTACTTTATTTGATGCATATAGCTTATTCTTGGTCTTCCTCTCTATCTTCTATTATTTCCTTTATTATCGTTCTGATGAAACTGTCGTGTCGTATAAGTGTCCCAGCATTCTTACTCTTCTACTCTAAATTGTTCTGATAGTAGCTAGCACAAACTAACGAATAATTACAATAATGGAACTTGACTTAGTAGGAAGTAATCAACAGATAACACTAATAGGAACTTCTTCAGACACTTTGAAAAAAACCCCTTTTATCTAGAAAAAAATATCTCATAACTAGTATTGCCACCAAGGTGTAAAGTCATTATTAGAGAAAAACTGCAGAACAAATAAAAAACCAACATAGTTAGCCTCAATCCCGTCAAAGCTTATAAAAAGCGGAAGCAATTACAAACTAGCATACCGAATAAGGAAGTGCAGCATTTCAAATCGACTTTCGCTTGTATCGATAAGTTAAATATCTAGAAAATGTGCCACATGCCTTATAAGAACCTATCCAATAGTGCACACTGGGATCGGATATAGTTTTATTTAAAAAAAAGCTACGGGATGTAATTTGTTTTGATACTCGTTCTTTGCGATTTCATCGTGAAAATGAACATTACCACAATCAGAATACCTGCACAAGAATTTGTTGTGTATGTTTTATCTTAACGATCGCATATTTGAGACTTCTGTGAAAATCTTGTCCACATTTTAGCCAAACAGTAAAAGCGACGTCATCATAAATCATAAGCTTACTGGCAATGACCGTCATATAATTGATTTTTAAGATTAAAATAAACTTAAAGCCAATTTACCAACATTCGCAAAAAACCTTTACAAATGGAAACAAGGCCAGACCAGTACCAAATATAGCAATAATCCGATCTAATACTGACGCCGTCAATTTATCGACCTTTTCTATCTTTATCGATGAAATTAATTCACCACACTATCAAAGGCAGAAATATACCACACATGGTATCAGTAAAATGGATGAGCATATTGAATTCTAATCCTATAGAAATAAGGTTAACAAGTGACATAGTTGATCTTCTATAAAAGGCGCATGTTACTCTACCATAAAGGTTTGATTCGACAGCTGAGCTGTTACAATATTCATAATCGTATTTTATTAGTCTGATTTAGTTTTTATTACTCCAAAGGAGGTTTGAATCCTTGGAATAAAGTGGGTTAGTGATTTGCGTAATTGGACACATGACTAGAGCTTTTTTTCGATAGTGATCTAGCCGTCATTATATATAAAGCTTAATCTTATTCTCCCGAAAGCCTCGCTCTGTTACAAATATTGTATTATTCTTAATTGATTGTGATGCCGGTATAGGTAGGCCAAACCAGACTTTATTATTTGAACATAATTTTATTATTACTAGTACCTCTATACATAGAGTACAGCGCCAGCATAACATGTTATATTTTTTTGTTGAATACTAATCCTTACTACAACTGTTTAAGATACCGCAGTGTTTATCTTGACTGTTGTCTTTACCTTATCGCAAATAACAATAAACTTTTTTAAAAATCAAAATAATTTCTCCAACACCTAGACAGTTTAACTGCCTGTACACCTTAAAATTCCAATAAATTGTTTTTTAAATTCATACAGCAAAGACCTAATGTGATTCAAAACCCATAACGCCGTCTGGCGAGCATTCCTATAAATGCGTTTGTTAGTACAAGTGTGCTTACGCATTCTAGCTTCGTGTGGGAAAAGAGTAGAGGTAACAAGGTTGTATTTGGTTGATTTGTTTTGAGTTTAGATGAAGTAAATCTAACTCATTTCTAGTTTCTTTATGTATAATAGCCAATGTATTGTAATGCAAGTAGATTGTTTAAAAAACGAAAGTATTTCGTGACTAGAGTCAGATAGAATATGGTAAAAAAGTGTAGAAATAAGAAAATATGTCTGTTAATAATAATAATAATATTATTTAAATAAAAGTAGCTCCTAAAACGGACCTTTATTAAAAACAAACAAGAAAAAAACCATTTCCTTGTGGCAAGGAGGCTATAATTCTGGCTGCGTTGCCGCGTTGGATATCTAGCTAATCCTTTGAGCTATGAACCAGCCAGCTTTATTATTGGCCGTAACAGAATTTAGTTTTTTTTAGTTATCCTGGGTTTTCGGGGCTTATTATATACAGAAGTAATATATGTAGAAAATAGTCTATTTCTTGATCGATAATTAACTCAACTACGAATAATGTCAAAAAATAGCTACCATTGAATGATTATTTTAGATTAATACTCAAAACATTTTCGTTTCAGCAAAGGTTTTCTTTTATTCGGTTTTTAGGACATTTGCTAATATTTTGTCTCTGCACCCGCATCTCCTCTAACTCATTACGCAATCGTATCGTGTCTGTCTGTCCATTTAACACCATTTTATATTATTTTTATAGCGCAAATGACTTGGGAACGAAACTTAACGGCCTTTTTAATGGGTTTTCCGATTAATACCCCATTTAAGTGTCGTTATTAGAGTTTTGAGAAGTTCACGATCGAGGCCGATATTGCAACATTTAGGGTATTTACACAAATGCTTATAGTGACTCTTCTTCTTCCTGTAGAAACTAATGTTAGCTCTAACGTCCTGCTTTTGGGCTCTATAAAGTAGAAACGTAGAAATTAGGAAAAAATATTAAAAACCGGCCAAGTGCGAGTCGGACTCGCGCACTGAGGGTTCCGTGCCAACTTTAACTGAATTAGGGATTCTTACTTCCACTTAGCCAAAATACCACAATATTATGTTGACCGCAAACATAACTTTGTTTTTCATAGTGTTTGTATGAAAGACAAAGTTATATTTGCGGTTAGTAAAAATGTGCTATATCTCAAAAACTACTAGTTCGATTTCGCTCAAACCAATTTTCGTTGCAAGTTTATGTTGAGATCTACATCACATATTTTTTTCAAAATTTTCACTTCCTTAGTTCAAAAGTTAGATGGGGGGGGGACGCCCATTTTACCACTTTGGAAGCGTCTATATCTTAAACGTTAGACTTTTCGAAAAAATGTTTTTAGGAACCTCAATGTCGTTTTAAAAGACCTATCCATAGATATCCCACACGTATAGGTTTGAGTAAAAAAATTTTTTTTGGTTTTAGTTTCATTCCCATACATGAAACTAAAACCAAAAAAATTTTTTTTTATATAATATAATTTTTTTAAATTTTTTGTACCTGAATCGAAAAGCGGTAAAGAAGATACACCTACTTACCAAGTTTCAGCGATGTGATGCTAATAGTTTCAGAATAAAGTGGCTGTGACATACGGACGGACAGACAGACAGACAGACAGACAGACAGACCTGCAAGACCTACAAGACCCAAGACCTAAGAGGTCTAACCTAAATGAAGGGTTTTAAAGTACGAAAATGTAGATTCAATACAACACAGTTGTGTTTTATGTTTAGAATTTGTAAATTAAGAAATAATTAAAAAAAACTATTTCAAATCGAGCCCATTGTATCTCTACCTAAGACCGGTTCTCCAATAAAAGAGTTGCCTCTCCTATTGGAAAAAGTTAGCTCACATTTAAAACAAACCACCAGGGTGCGTATTGCGATGCAGTTTTGACAGTTAAACGGCCTAAATTGAACTGCCTCGGAATTGAACGGATTAAGTTGGATCGCAACACGCCCCCAAAGATCTTCGTTTATCACCCACAGTAGTGCCAAAACCAAGAAAAATACCAACAGTACGTAAAACCACAACACAAAAACTAGTCCTCATAGTAAATTCCTCATAGAATTAGACATCTGGACACGAGCCAAGCTCTGAATGCCGGTTACATCAGAACAAACCGATAAAACGGGCGTAAACTGAGCTAATAAATATTAGCATACATGTTCTGGCAAATGGTGAAGTCACGGCAGAAGATAGCCATCATGACACTGAAGCTGAAAATAATGGTGGGATTGAAGGGAATGATCTGGTAAACGGAGATGAAGAGTATGACAAAGGAGATGCTAAGATCAATGATGGAATACAAACAAGTGTTAAAGGTAATCAAAATATTTGTTTCAAGGAGCATAAAACTGAATCTGTAATTATCAATGATGGTATACAAACTAACATTAATTATAAATTGTGTCAAGGATATACAATAGTTTCCAAGTATGATACATTTTTTTTTTCATAAAAATGAATGAATGAATGAATGATATATTTATTTGTCACACAAGAGGTGCTATTATTAAAAATAACAAGGACAATAACAAAATCAAAAGATATCAAAATAAAAATGAAAAAAATATAAATTGGACGGAACAAAAACATAGAACCTCAAGGTGTGCCAAAAAGGTCCCCGCTCAGTATAAGTCGTGACAGCAGATGGTAAGCATGCCACGACACTGATTTTCAGCGGGAACCTTGCTAGGTGCTGGGTGTAAACACACACTTGAGGGAATAAAATAAAATAAACAATTAAAATTGACAATTAAATAGATGATAAATAATAATAATTTAGATTACAATTACAATTCAACAATATTAGATTTGAAAAAAAAAAGTTTAAATAATGTAAAAAACAAGATAAGATAAGATAAGATATAAGATGGCTTTCAAACATTAAAGGGTAGAAGCCCTAGTGTAAAAAGTATTATATTGTTAATGGTAAAGTTTCTGTCAAAAGTAGAGCAGATGAATGAACTCGGTTTTTTCGTCAGTTCATCAACACTGGTGTATTAAATCCTCTTGTTATAGAGTGTAGTTAGCCATTGAGAAGTTTGAGGCTAGCACATTTTTACATCATTATTCAATCCGAATCAACCTTGAATCCACCGAAAATTCGAATCTAATCCAATTCAATTACTTTACACAATTGTAATACTGTCACAAACTCGCACATCGGTTGCGTCCTGAAATAATTTATGTAACACATGTGTGAGTTGCGTAAGCGCATCTCATTCCGCTGCTACTGCACCGAAAGTTAAACTTTTACGAGTGACGTTAAACGGGGTGCGATTATTGTTATTTGTAGATCATTATGTCCTTTAACTGTGAGTCAAAACGTCTGTAGGTTTCCCGGAGAGTAATCTGAAGATGAGTAAAATGCTAAGCTGGTAATAATTTTTGTTGGTAGTTGTGTATTGTTATTTTTACTTTATTTAGGTATCTTTAAGACACTAAAATAATTTTGGTAACTAAGATATAAAAATACCATGAAGCTGAAATAATCAATGCCAACCTGTTGTGGCCACTGTTAATGATGATGGTGACGATGAATATCAATTTGTCGAATGTGTTAGTTTCATTAATTGTGTAGTTCATTATTCGATAGATCATAATTTTATTCATAACTCAAATGCCCAACATCGACACGCTATGAAGAAGAATTTCCAATATGTACTCATTCTGTTTACGACAAAAATAGTTTCTCGTGTGGTCTGGGACATTGATTGTGGTAAAATTTTTAGTAATTTTTAAAGAAACTGATGAAGTCAGAAAGCATGATAAACAAGTTTCATATAATTTTACAGATACAAATTAAATAACTTCACGAAAAATCTTAGGCATGGTTTAAATTTGATTACCCTTAACCAAGAGTAAAATTCATATTCACCAACAGTGCTATGTTCTCTGACAAGCAAGACGTATCTCAATGGACACATCCGCTAAACGTAGATGGAAAATAGGTCATGGGGTTTCGTTGTACACCATGTCAAATTTACATTCAATGGGGTATCGTGATGTCGTGTTCTATTCATTGCCGCGCTGTTTTCAGCAACCGCTGTTACTTCTTGAAATGGATATGCGAGATTGTGTTTAGGATAAGATTAAGGTTATGTCTGTTTTTGATACTGTGTTCAGCAAGAAAATTTAAACTAGCTTTGATGTTTGTATGTGAACTCCATGGTCTAAATATCTATCTGGATCTATATTTGTGCTGTCTATTGTAGACCATATCTTAATAACATATCTTTTTGTTTCTTCGCCCTCACAGTTCTTACTAAGATGAATCCAAAATACTTTGAAAGAAATGACCTTAAACCCAACCTAATTTTTGATTCGAAGCTATTACTGAGTCTTTGTCTGTTATTTCGTTATTGGCTGTTAGTATAGTTTTAGATTAGCTTAATTTGAACTAAAAGCTGTGAATTTTGAAAAAAAAACAAGGCAGAGAA
Organism: Pyrausta aurata; assembly: GCA_963584085.1. Classification (NCBI taxonomy): domain Eukaryota; kingdom Metazoa; phylum Arthropoda; class Insecta; order Lepidoptera; family Crambidae; genus Pyrausta; species Pyrausta aurata. The sequence continues at coordinate 7,250,899 of OY757277.1, forward strand.
TCCCTGATAGCCTTATCTAAGAATCAAAATGTTGAATTTGCCCGAAACATTACCACATTTCTTATTAAAAAAAAAATTTCTTATTTCTACTCTTGCCTAATTAATGAATGGAACAGCATTTAAATACCTTACTGATAAGTAGCGGAAGTGTTCACGCTAGAGTTCGTTGATAAAAGCGGTTTGCATTGATCTTCATTATCAGTGACATCATTATAGTATTTGTAAGTTTTCTATCTTTAGCAATTGTTAATTATTGCTGCATGATACTGTGCAGTAGTCATGGTTCTTAATGAAATCGTGATTTGCGAATATCAAAGATAAATAGAAAAGACCAAATATTTTGAGCTATGTCGTCTTTGGATGAAATTGTTTCAGTTTATTTCTATCTATATGAAATACTTTTTTTGGAATCCACATGAGTAATAATCGAAAAGTTTTTTAGTAACTGTACCTATATTAATATGTGGTTTCTTTATATTTTTTTAGCAAAATATAATATTCTACAAACTTTTAATCCCTTGACTAGCTCACTAGTGCAATATAATTGCACTTATAAAAAGAAATTGTGACGGACAAGGAATCGAACTCTGTAACGTTGAAAAGTGCAATTTATATTACTAAGTTTGTAAAGTGACAAAACACTATCAACACAAATAAAATTATCACTGGTGCTAGTTCAAATTGTCCCAAAAGTAAATAAGTGAAAGATTCGCAAGTTTATTCATGCTTCTAGAAATGGTATGAAAATATAATAATTCCCAAAAAAATCCTTTCCAAATTACCTTAATCAATCAACGAGAACTTAAAAATTGCACTTGTAAAAAGCAACCGTGACTCTATGACAGACGAGAAATCGAACCCCGTGTCTTACGCTATCCGGACGTAGGTATGCTTATACACCTGTATGCCCGGATAGCGTAAGACGGTTGCTTTTTAAAAGTGCAATTTGACAAAACATTAAAAACAAACATCAACGTTAAAAACACAAATTTTACTGTCGCATCGGCTCAATCTTGTAATGATAGTATAATTTTGATTAAAAAATAAATTAGAAAGAAATAAAATAATGATAATTAATATCAATGTTCCTGATTTCCATAATCTCTCTCATCAGCAAGTTAATTAACTTACAACGGTACATCCTCAAACAACTGAGCTGAACAACGACATACACATGAAAGGGCATCGATGCTCTCAAACGGTATAGCGTTACTAAACAAATATACAGGGTGAACTCGTGTTTCAAGTTGAGTTTAATTCAAATTAGTTTTTCCCGAAAATACACCAAAGTTACTAAAGCATGTTGAGTTGATCATGATTAAGAGACATCCATATTAGCCCCTTCGTACACAAGGCTACGCAAATCGTCGAGTATTGGGTTAGGCTATTGAAGGTTTTTTTTTAAAATAAAATCTCCAAATTAAGGAAGGGAGTGTATTTACCTAACCTCTTGCTTTTCACATCGCAATATAAGAAGAAAGAAGAATAGCCTTTCCTCATATACTATATTTTCAGCCTTCTGCCAGTAGATACTGATGTTGCTGCTACCCAACACCAATTCCAATTAATTACTGTGTCACAGATTAATAGGCAAGTAATAAAATATCACACTTTTTTATTTAATCATTAATTGAAATAATGTATTTATTCCATTTTTTTGCTTATAGTGTTTTGTCGGTGGCCGAGTACGTAAAGCGTAAGACACAGGCAATTTATAACATTATTAATATTTACTTTTTCAATCAGTGTAAGTACAGTACTGATTAAAATAACGCCAAATAGCCCAAGCGCCAATTCATATAGCAAAGTATTAACATTAATATTAGATCAGCAACGTCAGAATTTTGTGCGGACACCCTGTATATTGCGCACGCGCTGCACCAGATGCGCCGGAGTGCTTTTTTATCTGACCCACTTGGATGGGCGGTTTTAGATGAGTTAGTGGCCATAAGTCATAGTTCAGAGATAGCGGCTGAAATTATGTTAGTTATGGCTGATTAATGAAAGGATTCGATAGATATTTATGGGGTTAATTTTAATTGTACCAATCAACTTGAGTTTACAAATAGGTTTAAAACACCTGAAACTTAAAATACTAGTAAATTAATCATTGTTTCATTTATATGGTCAGTTCGACTTAATGTGTTCAAAATTATTTAAGTTTTTCGCTTCTTCTTAGCTATTAGTTATAGTATTAGTATTTTATTAGTTATATGTATTTGTATTTTAGGCATCATCATTGACGTTTTCCTATTTATAAATGGTAATAATAATTTATTTGTATCTATTGTTTACTATGGCAATCTTCTCTACTATATAAAAATAAGTCGGGTTTTCCTTCCTGGCGCTATAACTCAAGAACGCAAGAACCGATTTTCACGGTTTTGCAATCGTTGGAAAGGTCTCGGGCTCCGTGAGGTTTATACCAAAGAAAATTTCCATAAAACAGGGACGGAGCTGGGGGCGAAATGAAGCTCGCTGGGACCGCTAGTTTAAATATAAAAAAAACACATTCCAAAGAATTAATTGCATGTCTGCCTGTTTTGAGCGGTCAGGAATTCCAAATAACTCATTTCCGGAAAACTCTACGTCAGCCAGACTAACTATTTTTGTCTTATTATAAAACCCGTGCATGTTTACATTAATAAATAGTTATTAATGTAGTATCTCACACACGCTTCACACAAAAATAAATCCATTGCATATAAACAAAGAAAGAATGCAACTAACATCAACGAAGATTTGCTTAGCAGTTTTTTTTCTCAGGAACGTTTAAAAAAAGTGTTGGATAACTTACATCGGCATTATTTATCGGGGAAAGCTTTAGTCTATAAAATATCACACTGCAATGGGAGGAGCAAACTCAAAATGCGCAGACGCAATCTCGGGGTGTTAAATAAAACTGTAAATTTAAAATCCATGTTCGATCTTTTTTTCATCTCAATATTTATGTTTTAGAAAACTTTATTCAGTACTATCAAGTAAGATGGTTTAATTATGATACGAAACTAACTTAGCAAATCATTACAAAGAAGTTTAATTGAATTGGGATGACTAGACAAGGTCGGTCTTGCTTGATCAGTTTGCAAACTGTAATAGAGGCGTAAATAATGCAATATCCATTCCAATTTCAAGAACTAATCTCAACTGTAATAAGGATTCGTAATGTGCAGACTATTAATACTTATTAACCAGAGAGACATTCACACTATTCTGGGACATCAATGAATCACTCAAGAAATACCTTTTTCGCAAAACGGCAAAAGAAAAAGTTGAAAAACGATTCGAAATTCAAACAATGGAGCCGGGCTGTTTTTAAATTTAACCCCTCACTCATCTCCCGAAATACGCGGCACAGTTATGCGTCGAAAGTGGGACGATGTGCACCGCTCTGTGCGTGCTTTTTGTAAACTGGTACGATCAAATGAGAAAAAAAAATCGGAGTGCATTAGATGAAGAAAGAACTTTTTAACGCACTGAATGTTATTAATAAAAAATATTTATGTACTTCTGTAAAGATGACCAATGTTACTATTGCGTTTATTTAATAGCTTTGCCTCTAGAATGTTACTTTTTTCAATAATTGCTTTCTCTTCTCACATCACGTAATTTCGATCTCTGTGTACCTATGTCTGCACTTCGGTTAAAACCACACTTACCTATATTATGTTCTATAATCTTGATTAGGAATTTATTTCAGTTCCTAAAATAATAGAATTGACTCATTTGAGTCACATTTGAGCTATTCCACAATGAAAATCGAATCAACTGAAATAACAAGTGTCTGAGAAGGTCTTATTCAGTCTTATTAATTTGCCCTTCTAAAATCAGGACTTGGAGATCGTCTTCAAATGAAAATAGTAAAAAAATAATTTATGTCCTTTTACCAATAATTTTTAGTTACTATTTAATCATAAGCTAATTCACGTATCTCTAAAAATGTTCCTTGTAGCGTAAGGTACTTAAAAACTTAATCATCACCAGCCAAAACTTTTGAAAAATTGCTTCCCTCTTGGGCTTTTTAATTCAAATTGATGGCATTTCTTAGTTTAGACGCTCCTATTAATACCAGCCTTAGGGCGTCTGTCTTCGGTTGCATTTGGATGTGGGTCATTGCCCTACCAGGCGGAGACTGTTTACTGAAAGATTCTGCTGCTGTTGAAAAGACGAATCTCTTTTTAAGGGTAACAAATGGACAGAAGGGGGGTTAAAAAAAGATATTAAAATTGTATAAAAATGCTTTTTGGGGGTAACAAATGGACAGAAGAGGGGTTAAAACCAGATCCTAAAGTTGGATGTAAAATGCAATGGACGATGAAATGAAATATATTACACCTTACGGATAAAACTTCAAAAGATGGAAAGAGATTATATTTCTAACTGTTTTCATGGACTGCTTCTAGATGATGATAGTAAATATTTTTGTAATATTCATTTAAAGTTCTAGAAAAATGACAAGCACCCAAGATTTGAAAAGTATAAAATGCCTATTAAATTATCCACGATGTTATTAAGTACGAGGTTATTATGAAAGCAAGAAAAGAGAGCAAATCGGCTGTTATTGGTAAAACATAATCCATCTTCAACTACATCACGGGGCTTCGTGGAAAAATGACAATCAAAAAATCATACGAAGTTGCTGTATCAGACTCCAAATACAAATATCTTTGTAGAGCGGCAATGAACTTCACAAACTCCAAAAAAGGACAAAACAAATCAGGATGTGAACCCGTAGCATAGACAATAAGGATTAACCCTAATCTATTTCCATAGACACGAATGTCCGCGTTGGCGCGAATCCAACACATTCTGTCTTGTCTACGGCCGGAAGGTGCATAGAGTATAAATACGCGGCTTTGATGTCACTCGATACGTTCGAACTGTGATCGAAAACGACAACTGATATCGGAATCATGTGATATTTTTAACAGTTTAAAGAAGTAACTGGATATATTTCTTGTAGAGTTAATGAAAGGGAACGAAATGCGCTTTATTTTGATCTTCATTCGTGTGGTTCAGCTCCGTTATCAGGTGGTTGCAAATAGATCTAATATTTGGTATAAAAGAATACTAAAAAGTTAGGCATTTCAGACACAGGCTTACTAGAAGAAGTAAGGTTTAGTCTAGCTAGTAATATTGATAATGTTTCTTCTTCGCCGTATACACAGCAAATCAAACTGTTTATGTCTAAATAAAAAAAATAATGAAATTACAGAATACCTCTACGTCTTTCTGGCTCTTTTCTACTGCCTTTCCTGGTTGATGAATAAATTTTGTAATATCCTAAAGCCAATAATTTGATCTTTGGTTTATCGCAAAACTTCTGTAAATTATATCGTCCATGCACCTCTTTTTACAAAACGCCAATAACTTTTGCTACTACCCTAAAAAGAACAATTGACGGAATCGATGATGCAATAAATAATGCCGCCTGTTCAAACAAATTAACCCTGTTTGTGCGTATAATTTATACGCTTTCGCACCTGGAGCGAAATGCAATGGGGTAGATAAGACCCCTAATAAATTGTTGCCAAAAAATTTAAGTTACTTTGGTCTGAGTTTGAAATTGTTGATACCGTTTCACTTGTGTTGCTAGGATTGTGCTCAGATGTCATAATTTACAGATTTATACCTTCAGTTTTTCCGCTAAAGGGGTAAACATTTATGGGAATATTATCAGTAATTTTTTTAACACTCATTTAGCCATACGCGCTTACATATATTACATCCCGGTATTTTGTGTGTTTTTCTACTCTTCGATGGTTTTATCTAAGAAGGTGCCTACCCTTAATAGCTCAGTCAGTCATAACTTCATTTTGTTTGTTCTGTATCACAACCAAATGTTATATAGTATTATGAAATCCTCCAATAACTATGTAATCCGTTTAAAGCCGCTTAACTTCTAACATTATCTAATCTCTACAGATTACACATGTAGGTACAAATCGTGTATTGCCCATGTATTACGTCAATAACACGTGAAGATAAATCTATTGATCGATCGCATATCGAACGTTTCAACCTAAAAACCTAATAACTATGCTTGTTATTTTGGAAATAGAGCAGATATTATAATCACTAGCATAACTTGATCTACATTCTCAAAAGAATTGGTTGGATCATAGCTCTTGGTATTCTGGATAGGTATTGTAAAATAGTGTTTATATCCCCAGTATAACCTGACCTACATTTATCAACTATTTGGTCAGAATCAAGGCTCAGGTATTTTTGGTTCAGTAATTCGATAGAACCGCATATGTTTCGTTTTAACGGTTTTCGAGGTATGTTTGTTTTTTTAAGCTTTGTTTACGAAAATAAAATGGGTCACGGGATTCGGATAACGGAAAGTAGGTATTTATTGCATTGCAAATAGGGAATTTATGTGGTTCGAATTTTATAGGTTTTTAAATTATTTTTGTTCGCAAATCGTTTCTTAAATGAGTCTGGCAGGATGGGCTTTTAATGGTTCTTGTTTCCTTAGGAAAGAGCTTGGGTTACTCTTTTGAAATACAGTTTCAAACCGGTACGTTTAATATCCCATTTTTTACCAGAAAGACATGTTTCGGCCCTTTCAGGGCACATTTTTTTATTTTTTTCACTGTATATTTGACGTTCATAAGTGTCATTTCATGACCTAATTGAAATAAAAATTTTGAATTTTGTTTTTTTTTAAGTACTGTATTCTATCAATATGAAAGGTGTACGGCCTTTTTTGCGCTTACTTATAAGAAATTAAGGACTACCTTCCAAAAACATTAGTATATTAACTAATTAATGTAACGAAATTTTGCGTGTGCTTAAACACACATATTAAACCAAGAGTTAAAGTCAACAAATAACGTAACATCAGTTGACACATTATTACTCATGAGCACTCAAACACAATTTAAAATGGCTATTTGTGAAATTCGTCACTTACGACAGTTTACATGGTCGGTGACATCACAATACTGTCCGTTGATTACAAGGTTTAAAATAGGTTTTGGGTGTGATACCACAAAATAAAATTTGAATAGAAGTGATAGTTACGGAACCTACTAGTTATTAAAATTATAATAATTACATGGGCTCTAGAAGTTTAGATAGCAAAGCCGAAAAGCGAACTCGCACAGATAAACCTTTTTTTTACTCTGATTAAATATGTTTGGGTTACGAAATTACCATGCCAGAATTAAAACTTATCCACTTTCTTCTAGAAACATGGGTCGAAAAAGGTTTTTTCTTTATTTCCGTTTGTACTAAATCTTCACGTGACCCGTATGATTGCTATAGAGAGTCAGTAATTATTTTTGCATATTTCGACCTATGTTTCTATTAAGTTTCTAAGTTACTGATTCTGAGTACGTCCTTTAATTTTTTACATTCCTTTAGGCAGTTTTGAAACACCTTGCATACAATATCTGACTACGCGTTTGGTGTATTGGTTAGCGCTCCTGACTATTACGCCGGCCGTCGATTTGAATCCCGCAAGGGGCAAACGTTTGTGTGATGAGCACGAACATTTGTACCTAAGTCATGGAATATTTAAGTATTTATGGGAGACGTCATAATCGTTGTCTGGTACTTCGTAACACAAGAAAGAAAATTCCTTACCACGAAACCAGACAATTGGTGTGATTTCTGGCGCATATTTATTTAAAAAAAAACTATCTGTGTTCATGGTGATATCTACTTGCTGTGTGTCCAAGGCTGATGACTTAAACTAGATAATCCTTGTTTATCACTGTGTTTACTTTAAAATAATCGACGTTACGCCATCTTTTTTCGTAACCAGCACTCGACAGAGCCCATGTGTCATAACATCTAAGATTAGCAATGCGTATAAGATGTTTCTTCAATAAATAAGATTTACGATATTTTTGTAATGCAGAAAAACCTTATATTAACCTATTCGTGTCCGTCGGAAAATGTTTGTTTTTAATTCTATCTTTGTAATGGAGTATAATTTATTTGATGAAGAAGAAGAAGATAACCTCTTTCCGCTTTAGGCTCGTGTACTCCACCTTTCTCTATCTCTGATTTTTTGGAGAAAATAGATTCGAACATTTACATTCAATTACTTTATACTTCTGCAATTGTAATATAATTATTAACAACAAATGCATTCCTCATTTTTAAGGCCAAGTTGCGTAATTGATAATTTACTCAACTAATGGTACTTAAATGTCGTAACCAGCGGTTGAATATTGACGATTCTGCGTGTTTTAAAGAAAAAAATACCATATAACCAAATGTCTGAATGGCTATTTCATGGTACAATATTCAATCACTGGTAACGACGTTTAACTATTAGTTGAGTTAACTATTGATCACGCAACTGGAGGTCTACTACGAAAAACGAAAGCCGTCAATTTGATTATCGTTTTTCGGATCCGAAAGGGTTTTAGTATGGAATCCCTACTACGAAATGCTTCGGATCCGCAAAACGATTATCGTATTGACGGATTTCGTTTTTCGTAGTTGGCCTTCAGAGCCTTTGAGATGTGTACGAAAATTTAACAAGGTTGAGAGTTATTTATTAATGTGTATCCAGCGTTGAAACTACTCCAGAAAATTATATTTACTGGGAACCCGCATTGAAAATAATACGAAAACTCAATGGATGCAAAAACCTTTAAGAAAATATCTTCACAAAACTAGAATTAACAGCAGGTCATTAGATTGACACGTTCTTTTACTTAAGTATCTAGTCATAATGAAGTAATCAAGTAGGCTCTACGTGTGATGTAAGTGAGAGTGGAAAAAGTCATCAACTTCTTAATGGAACAGAAGGTCTACTACGAAAAACGATACGATTATCGTTTTTCGGATCGGAAACATTTTTAGTATCGAATCCTTACTACGAAATGCTTCGTACGCAATACGATTATAGTTTTGACGGATTTAGTTTTTCGTAGTAGACCTTCAGACTTAATAAGAATAATTAAAGAAAACGAATTTTGTAACACATCCTTCGGTTTTTGTGTCCGATTTGGACTTGACCAATTTAGGACTCATAAAATGTGTGTCGTTAATAATATTTTGTTTATTTGATTAATTGCATTGTTCTCACATGGAATTTTATGACAAATATTTTATTGTTTTAACCTGGCTTTTTCAGTTTATCGTTAAAATGTCTTCAATAGGAAACCTTAAAGTGTGGGTGTAAACCATGGTATGTTGAATCGCGTAAATTTGGTCACATGGTCACACATTACAAATTCGCTGATTTGTGAGAAAATCAAACATGGACGTGGGTGTCTTGTAGTATTTGCCTTCGTGATTTGGTAAACTGATGGTTTTGTAGGTGTTGCGAAATGTTAAGTTTATTGCAAAAGCTGGCGGTTCCCTAGCATAAAGTTGTATATTGGATAATATTTCTAAATGTACTAAGGTATTTTATTATAGATGAGCGTGCACATCCAGTAGCAATTTTTCCCGAATCTGGCGGTTTTTGGAGTAATATCTGCCACCAGTCTATTGCCATTTCTGGTGTTGCGCATATAAACCTCCTTTGCTTGCCTAAAAAAATACATGTTTAGTTTAACAAACTTTGCGATTGCTTTGTCTTTTAAAGGTGGTTGAATCATCTTGCCATGGTGACGGTATTAGTTATGATTTAATTAATATGGTCCAATGGAACCGAACCTTTATTAGTCTTCTTCTTACTATTACCTACCCCAAAAGTGCTGAAATTGGCTTAAGTACTTTGATAAATTGTATCTAAAATGTTGTTTCATTATGTTACAGGTATGTGCAAATTTGGCCGAGGTTCAAAACAATTACTTAAGTATGAAGATGAAGAAAGTCTGTTAGAGTATTCTACGATTTCTATAGTACAGTAAGTCATAGCAAACATAGTCTAATGACATGTCTATTTTAATTATGATTGTGTAATACTTTTTAGGGCAAACGTCCAAATAACACCTAGGTCATGTAGCTTTCTTTGTAGGTAGAACTGCCTCGGTGGCACAGCGGTTAGAGGGTCGCATTTTAAAGCAACGGCTGCGCCAGAGGTCCCGAGTTCGATCCCCGGGTCGGGCCAAAAATATGTACCTGGGTTTTTCTGTTCAGATATTATCAGGGTAGCCCGGAGTTTGGAAGTTAGTGATGTTTCACCCCCGTGCCTCAGAAAGCACGTAAAGCCGTTGGTCCTGCGCTTGATGTCGCTCCGGTCGTGTCAGATTGCTGTGCCGTCGGAATCTGGAGATTGCACCTGTGTTTTCGCACACACTTGTGCACTATAATATGTCCCGCGCATTTGGGTAGTCCTTGTGGTGACTGGCCACCGTAGTCGAAATCTGCTAGGGGGATTTTTATCAGATTAACTTTTGTATTCTGTATTCTAAGCAAATAAATGATTTGATTTGATTTGATCAGATATCGCTTGCTTAGTAACAACTAGTGGCTTCTCGCGCCTTCACTTGCACTAATATCGTCCGCTCCCACTGTCCTAAGTAATATCTAGGTCATTTTTCACTCTAATCGGCTCAGCCATTTGAGTATGAAAGCGGAACACAGACTCTTTCGAATTTTAGATTATTAAGAGCAAATTGGTGAAAACTACAAACTATCTATGTAGATGACCTTTAATGATACAAGTCTCTCATCATCATCAAATTTAAGAGCTAGCCTCTTTTCAGTGTTTTTTTTTTCATTCTTTACGCTCTTCCGCCATTCTCTTGACCTCTTGATACGATCTTTATTTGATGATGCCTATAGCTTACTTTTGGTCTTCCTTCTCCTTGTTCCTGCTATTCTTCCCTCTATTATGATTACGATGAAGCTTTAGTTTCGTATCGAGTGTCCCAACATTCGCCCTATTCTACTTTCAATTGTTTTCATTAGTTTTCTCCTTTTCTTTACCTTGTTCAAGACTTCTTTATTCGTTTTTTTCTCCATCCAGCTTATTATCTCCATCCTCCTCCAGCACCACATCTCAAACGCTTCCAGTCTCTCTCTATCTCTCTTGGTCAAGGTCTACGTTTTACATCCATAGAGTGATACTCCTAAATATCTAAAACATACCAAACCATCCCGTAGTACCTACTTACATTGCAAAGCGTAGGCGTTCATACAAATTCATCATACTGACATTTCCCAACTCGATTCTGTAGTAGCATATTAATTAGTATACATTCAGTTACTCAATGAAGGATTTCATCATTATTCCTATCATACCTTTAATTATCATAGCCCTTGCCACCAAATTACGAAGACCTCAATGTACCTTTTACTTGTTTTCTATTGGGGGTCTTTATGAACTAGTTACCTACCATTATAAGAAGAACCCTCTGTATCTATGTACAAAAGGAAGAACGGTATCTTTGCAATTTGGTCGAGATTAACAAAATTATGTAGACCTGTACAGGTATGAGATGGTATAGATAGTTTTTTTTTGCGGTTGAAAAGCAGCTCTTACTACATTTATTTAAAATGCTGCAATATGCATAGTTTTAAGTTATTGATTGTACTATAGACAGGTCTTAAAAGTCTGGTGTAGATTCTAGTATAATGAGACATAAGTTCTAGTATTACTGTCATTCAATTATGGGTCAAGGTATTCTGGTGATAGTTGAGTCTAGATAGGAATCTATGCAAGTGTTACTAACATTGGCTAGTCATAATACATTATTAACGAAGGTGTTTCTGAATGATTCGTTATCATTAAAATTCATTTGCGATAAGTAAGTAAATTCAAACATCATAAGATTTTCTTTTTTTATTTAGACCAAAGACTAGAGCATTCTTGTAAAAGAAAGAAAATACCATATTGTGTATCTTTAACAATTAATGATGACAAATATTGTCATAATCAGCTAATTAATTAATATCGTTTTAATGAAAGAAATGAATTTCTTTGATGTTATATGGTTTTTGAAATAGCGTGATGATTGGGAGGTTGCCAACGACGATTTACGAACTAAATATGCCCCGTTTCACGTTATTTACTATTTTTAACGGTTTTGTGTAGGCATAAAACAGAATAAATAGTTTCTTCGGATATTTTTTATGTTTGTGAATGAGGCCAATGCAGTTTTGACTAGGTACGATATTTTTAGTTTAATACTACATATCATATTTGTTTTTCAATATGTTTAAGTGTCTTATCTAAAACCCTAAATGAGTTTAAGTTAAACCGTATCTTATTTCTTTTAATCTTACTCGTAACTGAATCATTTGACGTTCGCGAAGTTATAGAAAGAAAAAGAAGGTCTAGTCTAACATAAATTATTTTTATAGAAGATAAAATCTGAAACAGCGCGTAGTCTATGATTTCAGTCCGCCATAGAATCAAAAAGTATAAAAATAAAAAAGTTTTCCCGCCACGATTAGTCCGATGACTCGGCAGTTCTCAGAATCGACACGAGTGCATCTGTGAAATCAATTACTTTAATTGATTGCCCAAAAATGGCTTCCACGATTGACGGTTGAATTTTGTGGTTCCCGCTCTTTTTAAATCAAAATTATCTACGCACTAAAATGCACTTTAAATAAAGGGCACAGCGCTCAATTTGTTTTATCTAACTATTTCTGTAATTCCAATGAGTTTTGAAGTTACTAACCTAACATTGCCGCCAATGAGTTTTTATTTCTTAATTCATAGAGTCCAAATTTAAAATTATTGTGTGCCAGCAACATTGTATGACTCCCTTTTAGTGATGTGGCTAAATATAACTTCAAATACGGTAATAAAATGTGTTAGCATTGTGACAGTTTGTTAGAGACGACGTGTAACTGTATAGTCACGCATTTTTGAGATGTCATAGCGATTTATTGAAAGAGAGAATAATTAATGTATTGTATCCGCACTTGTGTTTTTGGAGGTAAAAGAAATATTTTGAAAGTCTATCGTTAGATTTTTTGGGGTTGATGACGGAAAATGTCACAATGGCTATTTTAATGATTTCTTCAAAACGCAATCGTAAATATCTTCAATCTTTGTTTTAAAGTAATAAATAAAAATCTTACTCGTCCGGTCAAATTCCGCATTTTTCAAGTCAGCAAATGTAAATTGATTAAGTGGAGGTATGAGGAAACTATAAAACACGTCGACTGATAAAAATTAAAGGTTTAAAGGTAATTTGTGGGTAATTACTGAGAACATGACTAATATCCTTGTATTACAGATATGAAAGCTGATTATGGCGGCCTACTATAAGTTCTCACGGCTTACACAGAAAGTATTTTTTTAAGTTAATTTATTGGATTTCGAAAATATATGTAGAACTTAAAGTTCTTTAATATGTTACTCCTTAAAATTCTAATCCTATGTAAAAATAATAATAATATAACTCTACTTTTTTAAAATATGGGTTTGCTCTTGACTTCAGACCAAACCAAGTACGACTAAGACGGAGTCGAAGAAGGAACTAGATCGCCCAGTAGAAGCCAGTTCACTCTAACTCTGAATAGATTTGGATTGTAATCACTAGGAAACACCGACGCGGGCAGCGAGTTACACTCCTTTGCCCTGCGAATTTAAATGTTAGGGACTTTAGTTTTAATTCCTTCTTTCACCCCATTGCAAGTTTCCTTGTCTTACACAGTGAAATTTATATAATTGGTCTTGTCATATTTTTTGGAATAAATACTTACTTAAGAACCTGTCTAGATACATACACAGTAGTGGAATTTTGTTCATTGTATCTCGTAAGCCCGCCAACACATCAAAATGTCCGTAGTAGGCAATCATTAAGATAATAATTTACTTTAACTTATGGTTATTTTGCTTCACGGTTAATAAATAAATTGCACGTTGAAATCACTGACTGATTATTGATTAACTTGAGTATTGCTAGTCTGTGCATATAATATAAAACTTTTTATGACAAGCTCATTCGAATGTTAAGCTTTTGCGGCTTCTATATTGTCTTATGTGGACTGCATAATGTACGACCTAAAGTAAAGTAAAGTTAGCCTGTAAGCATCCCACTGCTGGGCAAAGGCCTTACCTCAAATGTGAGGTAGTATGAGCCATCTCCACCACGCGGGCTCAGTGCGGATTGGCGGAGGGGTGTTTGCAATGTATGACCTATTTACTGAAAAAAAAAACAATTTTAAACCTACTTATTAAAAAAAGGCCAAGTGCGAGTCGGACTTGCCCACGAAGGGTTCCGTACCATCGACTAGGTAAGTAGGAGACCTATAGTTCGGCAGTGCACGTCTTGTGGTAGCTGATAGTAAATGATAATGATGATTACTTATGTTACTCTTTTCAACGAAATATACGACAGTTATTATAAGTAAGTACTCGTTACTTAACGGATGTTGTCTACAAAATTGTTAAACACTAAAAGGAAAACCTTGCATTTACGTTTCAAAACACAAGTTCGGGACTTGAGCATTGCACAATCCATTTCGAACGGAAATGTCTATGGATATCTAGATACACTCTCTTCATATATAACGGTTACAAACGGTTCTTAAAAACAAAAGGTGTCATTGAATTATTTAAGTACAGAGTACCTAATTCAATCTTCGTGGATTGAAGTAAAAAATCTGTCCACTTACAATTTGGGTTAAAACGAAGCACACTTAATTTTGACGTTTGATCCATTCGTTCAAGAATCGAAACATCTCAATCGGTCTATTCTATATTAAGCCCAATCTATCGATTCAAGCACAACCCTATAGGGTTAATAACCCGCTAACTAAAACAATATGGGCGAGGGAATTCGGGTAAATTGTTCCCGCCGCTTCGCTACCGTATGGTGTTTAGGTTTGAGGTGCACTGAGCATTAATTTGTTGTTTTAATTCTAAAACTAACTTTAATTAAAGAAATAAGTTGATAACGAATGAAATGGCAATTTGAAAATAGTCTACGAAGAACTTATTATGTTAGTATTTACACCGAAACCTGAGATGTAATACTTAACCTTTTTTTCTCTCGGTCCTATCTAGAACTGAGCTAGACATGGCATAGATAATGCTTTCACTACTTATAAACTGGTTTGTAAAATTAAACCAAAGTCGGACTCACAATTAATTTATCTCAAAAAAAAATATCCATTACTTACTTGTTATCTCCGTAAAAAATTAAAAGCTTCAATATTTCGGCAGGCGAAAAGTGATGTAGAGTTAAAATTTTAAAAGCTATGCAAATTGGAAACTCCAATTTCTATTCTAAGCATAATACTTACATAAAATATATATTTATAATTTAATAACAGTAACCAAAGATCACTTTGTTATTCAAAAATATCTTAATAGTTGCTCAGTGTGCCACTCACCTTTCCTAATTCAAAACAAGGCGCGGTTAGTTCCATTAATGAATTCGAATTCAAACATGGAATAGTTACTTTTTCGTAGCGTTTAGAGACAATGCCTTTTTCTTTTTAATTTATTTCTTCTTAATTTGGGTTCAGTAATTGGCTTTAGAGGTTGATATACAATCTGTCGTTAAATGAAAAATAAAAGAAGGTTTTGAAACTTGATGCCCCTAGTGTTATCTAGTGATGATATCTCGCTATGTGGGTGTTCATAGACTTTTGTGGTAGTTTTCGATGCTTGAATGAGTTTTCGTTAGTAATTAATTTAATTTTCTTAAACGTGGTGGGATTTTTGTTAGTCTATCAACTTTAATTTGGTTGCCTGGAATTTTGATTGGTGATTTTTTTTTAAAGAATCTTTCTGGCATGCTAACTGAATGGTTCAGCGTCTTAGTATTTCTTATATTAGTTTTCTCTCTTTCTCTCTTTTAAACGTTTTTCTTGTTTACTACTCATGTACAGAGAGATGTTTTAAATATATGTATTACTTTTATGAGTAGGTTTTCTAAAGCTAAATGTCAAATGGCGTAGGTTCTAGTCAGACCCGTATTTACATTATCTTTCCCCTAGTGTTGTACAGCGATATTTCAAACTATCGATAGTCTATCGATATATTATAGTACCCATATAATATTCAGCCCTGCTACGGATATCGGATCCCGACATTATTAAAAAACAAGCTTTACTTACAAAAATTATGATTGCCTAAAATTCTAATTTGAACAATTATGTTAAATAATATTAGTATATCAGTTTCGATTTTAAAATCAGAGACTTGAGAGGAAAAACATTTATTACAGTTAACAGGGAAATTTAGGCGGATTTTGTCTATATTTTTATTCTAAAGCTCTTCCATACTCAAACTATCGATGCTCATATATCACTACTGGTACCCCATACAACAATGTCGGGCGTGAAAAATCTACATTCACGTAGTACGGTCACGGTTCGATTCCAGGGAAGGTGTTAATGTGTTAAACAAGACCAATTCTAATCAAAATGGCGCACAGCGAAAATAGAACAGACAAAATATTTGAAGTTTTCATTTTTGAAAAAAAAAAACTATTCAGCTAAAATATTATGGAAGTTTTCATTTTTGGTAAAAAAGATAATAAATCTATTTTCAACTTCACACAACAACTTGCAAGAATTCCAAAAATGACAAAAGACGGTGACTACTTAAAAACAACAAAAATGAAATGCTAACCTTTTCAGAAGTACCCGGAAATAAAATATTGTGTCATATTATTTCGTTCACGACCAAACAAGTGTATTATGAACTCACTATGTTGGAATAGACTAGAATAGAATAATTATTTATTTGACACACAAAAAAATATAAATTACAAAGACAAGGAAAAGAAAACTATATGTTCAGCTAATAATTATTATTTATTAGTTAATGTTCAGCTAGTTAGATAGTTTATGAGCTACTACGCTAAGTGTTATCCAAACTAGGTTTGATCATCATCCTGTCAGTTTCTAGATTATTGACAAAGACAAAAAGACGATTTGCTGTTAACTCTGAATTAAAATGGTAACTCTGGATTTCACAACTGGTGTTAAAGGAATAGTTGCATAATTTGTAGCGGTTTTCAAAGTGCCTCCGCGTTACTAATACGCGTACCTTTTATTAGTTTCCATCGAAGTAGCTTATTTCCCCGGGCTACGTCATCGGCAAATGAATAAACAGTGTTGCTATTAACCTATTTAGGTTCAGTTACAAACAATAGTTCACGATAAATGTGCTAATGCAATCGCGAGCCCGAATTTCGAAATAGTTTCACTAATTTTGTGAAATTGAGGCAATAAATTAGGTAGATACCGTCAAAAGTGTAAAAGATAAATTTAAATGTATTGTTTAGTAACGTGTGGGTTTATTTGATAAAAAGTTTAGTTTTAACACTGGAAATGGGTAGAAATTCACAAAAAAAGAATGTATTAACTAAGTATATTAGTTCTGAAATTTACGAGAATACTACTCACTGATTAAACATTCTACGGATTTCGCAAACATTTATTTTTATGCCTGACGTTTTGAATGCGTTATTACAGCATCCGTGGTCGTCACAGGCATGTTTTTTGTAGTTGATTTATGTTTTTATAGTGTTTTGTCATTATACAAACCTAATATTATAAATTGCACTTGTAAAAAGCAACCGTGACTCTGTAACAGACGAGGAATCGAACCCCGTGTCTTACGCTATCCGGGCGTGTATGCCTATATGCCGGCTGTCACAGAGTCACGGTTGCTTTTAACAAGTGCAATTTATATAATAAAGATGTTATTTGTCATATATTTGTCACATACTCGCAGTTATGAAATATTAATCTACCATCATTGACGTTCATATTCACACACAAAAGCTTACTGTGTCTTGAGATCTTGCAGTATGGTATTGGCTTGGTCTTCGAAAGAGAAAGATCGAATGCCGGTGGAACTATCCAACCATTTAATTAAAAATAAATGTTCGCGAAATCAATCCGTAAAATGTTTCAATCAAAAAGCATTATCTAGCTCAATTTTGTACAACTTTTCGACTCAATTCAATCATAAGATGGACTGCTCTCTAATTAAATTCATAGAACGAGCCCTGGATGAGTTTTTTTTATATAATTACAATGTACTTCGCTAACAAGATCGTAATCATTCCATTAACCAACCTTTGTTTAAAAGGTAATAGTTGAAGACAGATTTATGGGTGGACGTGTTAAATATAAATTGCCTAACAGCCTGTGGCCTTATTTGTAGAATTAATAGGATAATCTGTTATTTATTACAGTTGATTTAATAGGTGTTGTAAACATCTAGTTAAGCAGTTTGTATGCGGTTGTTAGCGTTTTGTTTTATTTGTTTTAAATACTTATTTACAGACATAATTGTTACTTTTATAGCGTCAAGCGATTTGTCCAAAGCTCTGTGTTTTTTTTTTGACAGCTAGACGGCTGTCTTATGGCAACGATTTATGATCTTCGCCAGTGTCAAGTTAAAAAGCTCTGTGTTTCTACACTCCCAAGCGGTTGACTAGTAGAGAATGCCCCAGGGCATTAAGTTCGCAAATTGTACAATTTATAGTGCAATAAAGTTTGATTTTGTAGGTAAATAAATAAATGTTTTTTTTTTCATAAAATTCGTACCGTAACGTAAAATGTTTTTAATTTCTGCTTTGTAAGGCACAGCCAAGAACGTATCTTTAAAAGCAATTTATAATGTTATTAAAACGTCAAAACAAGCTGTCGTACATTTATCATCGCGTCTTTTCATAGACTAAAAAACGAAAACCATAGAGGACTCATAAGGGAACAGTCTTAACTGTATTTATAACATTCAGAGAAAGTTTACATCTCTCGAGAGAATATTTCCCGCTTTTTGGTAGAGTTTTGTCTATTCTGTATTATTATAAACAGATTTTGTAACGTAAAAATGTATCTATTGACTACAAAGAGGTTCATTGAAATAAAAACCGTAAGAAAAAAAAAGTAAAAGATAGCTGCTTTGTAAATGGGCTGATGTGTAAAATGTGCCACTGTGACAAATGAAACACGTTTTCTTCATTCCAACTCCATAAAAAGACGTTGTCACTGGCCACTTTTTCTCATAATTGATTTTGAAGCTTGCATTCTGCAATCAAAAAGCGATTTCTTTTTTATTTACGACAATCGATACATCGCCATCAATCGTTCTGTTTATTCGATTGAGCCGATTAAAATTTCATCCCTTCACGAATGAGGTCAGAAACCTCATCAATTGCAGCAATGAAAGAATTTTAAGATGGCCGCTGTATGCGGGCATTAAATGCCGTCGATTATCCTGTCCAAATCGTAATGAACTTATCGTTGTTTTGTTTTGTTTACACCCGAACTGGTTTTACAACTTTCTTGGCGGGTTTCTTCTTGTTTTTGTGATAAACTTAATTGTATTAGTCCTAATAGCTTTTAATAAGGAGTGGCTATTTTATGATGATAAGCAGATCAGTAAATACATTAATAACGAGAGCGTGAAGGAGTAATATAATAATAAAATCGAAGAAAGTAGGTGCTAGTTATAAAACCTACCTGCTCTAAAATGTTTATAGTACAAGATACAAGATATGTTGGACACTGTAATGAAGGAACACCTCTATAAACTATTTATTTGTATTTTGCAGCGAAACGTGAGAATAGACTAAAAAGATTTACGTGTTTTCCCGCGCTTTCATCTGTCAATGAAATCTCCCGCCAAATTGCCCCACACTAAAACACTTGTAAAGTGTGAAAACAAAAATAATGTTGACTATGTACATTTGAAACAGTTTTCGAGGTTAAAATTGAAATGGCGGGCATTCTTCGGTTCTATTTTAGCGCCATATTCAGGGCGTTGACCCCCGCGCGCGCTCACGGAGCTAGCAATGCCACAGTTGTCTATGCTTCTTGTTTTGCATAATGTTAAGAACGGGTACAGATAAATAATGCTTAGCAGCCTTTGTGAATGCGTTGTCCGAAATAATTTGAATGCATTTGTTTTTAAAATGTTTGTAAGTTCGGGTTTGTTCCGAGGCTTTTGTAGGTTATGTTAGGTTGGGATGGTGTTTTTTCAACGATTTCATTGTGTTATGATAATTTTCGACTTTAACGTGACAAGGAAATTCTTAGTTTTAGTTACGGCCGTTCCAAATTCAAGACTTTTGGTCACAAATAGCACAACAAATAGGTAGAGTTTACATGTAATAAAAATACAAATCCCACAACTTACAAAGTTGAAAAGCAGTGGTTAAACTCTACGTCCATCAGAATTTACCCAGGTGTCTAATACTTTATTTAAGAGGCTTCATATTTGAATTAGGTAATCATTTGTTCGTGTTTATTTGTCGATGGTGAAACAGGCTCTTATTGATTTATTTTGTCATTTTTCTACACAAACACACCCCGGACACTCGGAAGAAACTTTTCATTTTGGCCATACATTGACAGACGGCGTGTTGCACAGACGCTGCGTTTGTGTGCGTGCTATAAGGGTTGACAAAGTCTATTACGCCGGTCATAGCATTTTTCACTTAATTAAACAGATACCTAAACAACGTAATTTACTTTAATTTAGTATACAACGTAACTAGTACTCATTTCCGTAATGTCATATTCACGTGGCTTCGTGGAGAAATAAAAATATAGTATCTACCTTAGCAACACCTAATTTCACTGATCACATAAATATTACAATTAAAATTTCTTAAATACACATAATTCTAAAGAATGTTACCTTTACCTAACGTTTTTAAAGTTGTTCACTGTAACTGAATAGTTTGAATAGGTTAGTTGTGGTTGCATATTTTGTATAAGTTATTTACTGTCTCTCATCTTTTGGGAAACGAAAAACGCTTAAATCGGAGTCATTTCTCGAGGAAGAAAGAAACCCGTACACTTCACAGTACTTAGGCATCTCTCGTACACAAAACTTTGTACTTCCGTTAACGTCGCAAACATGCGCGTGCCATGCGAGCTAGGCGGTCCCCTAATGAGAACCCTAATTCCGGCGCGATAGTGAGGTAAGTCAGACTAGGGAGGGGAGGTGAGTGGCCGTTCTGTATGTAGTACTATTATATATTCTGTGACACAAAATAACTATTATTTAAGTACGTTACTTTGATACTAAAAATAAAAAAACAATCCACCCAGTCAGAATTTTTCGCGTTGATCATATTGTCAAAACTATGGCATTGCAACATGGCCAGTATCATAACCACCCAGTATCTTATGTTTGCAAATCAATCTCTGGTCAGCAGTATTTTTTTCACCTTGATCATGTGGCCAATTTTACATGGCCAGTATTACTCGTCTATGTTTGTGATGAACATGTGTAACAAATACAATTTCACTCAAGTCTCACTCTGAAAATAATGGAGGTGGCCAGAAGCTAGGAAAGTTTGCCCCCAGCTAGTTTATGGTTTTGTTGCGGTCTGTGGGCGGCTACCGGGTTGCTTGCTGATAACTTTATTGTTAGACCCTTCGACTTCTGGTTCTGTGTAGGTGTGGAATTGTGGATACCCTTTATGCTACTGGTATTGTTCTGGTATTTAGGTGGTGGTGGCTGGTGAAATAAAATATGGTTAAATGTGAGGCAGTGAATTGTTAATAACTAAGCAAAAAATGTGTCGCAAATACGACAACACGATTATGAATTAGGTATTCCTTAAAATTTGAATTTTGATTAGGGAACCATTTGTATGAGTTGATGACAAGTGGCGTCAATTCATGGCACACGAGATAAGTTCATGGTGTCAGTTCCATACACTATTAATTTAGTTCAATTGTGTGAGGTGACATTGTGAAGATTGGACTTAGGTTAGCTGAAACTCTTAAGCTATGATGAATGAAGCTAGGGTATGAAGATGGTAATGATTTTGTTTGTACTAAGTTATGACTATCTCTAACACCTAAAATTAGAGGCCATCATTTAATTGAACTATGGGCACCGGGTATATGACTGAGTAAAATGCCATAATTTTATCTTACTTCTAATTAATATCATCGTTAGCATACTTGTTTAACTAAGTAGGTACCCCAAAGAAGATAAAAAAAAACATCCACTTACACATTTAAGACACTAAACTCAAACTCTATAATCTACTTTACAAAATAAAACAGTTCTTACCTAAACCACCTCACGATTAAGATACGAATGCAGCTCCTGTCAAAACTCAATGAAATTCGGTGAAACCCGTTTCTCATTGCAATAGGGACCACCCATCGCAATTCTGTCATCTTTATGTGATCTCTCGGAGAAAGGCTATTTCTGACGGCGAGTTCGAAGCAAAACCACAATTGTGGTGGATACATAAGGCCAGCAGCCGTCAAGGTAAACACTGCGGTATCTTATGCTGTTGTAATAAGGGTTAGTTTTCAACAAAAAAATATAACCGTGCTAAGACGTGCTGCAAACGTCTTACTTGCTACCGGTCTTTGGCATTTGTTCAGCACTTTTACTTTTAGCAACTGTTTTTGTGTTCACTGGTTTTAAAAAGTTGTGATTACCATTGAATTACTATTACTAACGGATGTAAAAGACCACGAAAAAATTTCTTGCACCATGATTTAATGCCACTTGGCATCAACGCATACAATCGGTGTCAAATGCTTTTTCAAAAAGGAATACGTCACAATCTTGACATCGAGTTGCGAGTGCGACACATTTTTTGCTTGGCATAGCTTCTCTAACCAAGAAAGAGAGAGTTGGTTAGTTTTTTTTGCTAAGGATTGGGAGTCGTTGGCCATGCATAGAGATAGATGGAAGAGCTTGGGGGAGACCTATGCCCAGCAGAAGGATGATATAGGTAAAAAAAAATAGCGCTCTATATGTAGTACCTAATAACAACTCACTGTGATTAGCTTAAACAATTAACCTATTTTTATCGACAGCTTCTTTGGTCTATGGTTTCTATGTTTTGGTTTTCTTTGAAATTTTTGAATAAAAAATCTTATAGTTTGTTTTTGTTTTTATAGTGTTTTGTCACCATACAAACTTAATAATATAAATTGCACTTGTAAAAAGCAACTGTGACTCTGACAGACGAGGAATTTCTTGCTAAGCTTATAAAAGCATAACTTAAATATTCATAGAAACTTACTCCATTCGTAGTCATTCAGTTTCATGAAACAATCTGCTAGCTGTAGTAACATATGTGCAGATTCTTATATTATTACAACCTAGTTATCAGTTTGTTATCATAAGATCTAAGGTCAAAAACACACGGCATTATAAGATCTAAGGTCAAAAACACACTGGACTACTAGAGACTTAATGGTCTTGAGTACTGAAAAAAGTAATTTAAAAAATTCAACCGCCTTCAAAAACCTCACTAAAAAGCTTTTACTTAATAATAATACGTTTGTCTTCTAATTAGGAGTAACAAATTCATTTTGAGTCGTTGCATGATGTGTGTAGAATGTTGTCAAGAGCTTTACGTAAGTTTTTTACCCATAACTAAAAGAATACTGGACCGATTTTGGATAAAACTTGTTCTTTTTCCTAAGTTAAATATATCTGACTGAACTGAAAAAGAATCATCTCGATATCTCTTTTTGTTTTTGAGAAATCCGTGGACAAACGTACAAATACTTACGAAACTAAATACGTGTTTAGAAGCTTAACTAGATAATCATACTCAAATATTATTAAATCTCAACAATATCACAACCATGCAGGTCAATTTGAATATCTCCTTTTTGAAGTCGGTAAAAAAGTTTAGTGATGATGGTGGTCCCTAGCAGTAATGGACAAATTTGTAAATTCACTAATTTTGTGTGCAATAAACTTTGATTAAAGTAAAATAGCGGAAGATACGGCATGTCATACTAATTGTCAGCTAAAAAATGGCACTACACATTCTTTACGTCACACGTCTTATAAATGTCACCCGCACACGCAATCCAATGGAAATTAGGCGACGGGGGCCTGGTTTTAGCGGTCCACTTTCGAGTGGCGCGTCACCTATCTTCCGCTATTTTACTTTAATCAAAGGCAATAAAGAGTTATCTATCTATCTATCTATCTAATGGCTGGGAACCATGTCGGGTTGGGTCAATCTATCTTGATTCGCATCTACAACCGGTCAAAATAAATATATTTTCCGATCGGAATGAAAGCAGGACATTTAAAAATCGGGCACTTTGAAGTTCGACGGGGAAGTTTATTTTCACCGGTGGACGTGATTTTATTTTGTCATTATCAAAGTCAGCTGATAATGATGGCGGCCATCTGTGGTATACTCTGTGGTACAGAGGTTAGCGCTCCTGACTACTGAACCAGCGGTCGCGGGTTCGGATCCCGCAAGGGGCAAATGTTTGTGTGAGCATGCACATTTGTACCTAAGTCATGGATTTTATATGTATTAAAGTATCTAAGAGAGACGTCCGTCATAAGAGCGTGCTTGCCCAAAGCAAAATGTTGTGCTTTAGAAAAATGTTGTATATCAGAAAACTGCCTCGGTGGCGCAGCGGTTAGAGGGTCGCATTATAAAGCGACGGCTGCGCTAGAGGTCCGGGTTCGATTCCCGGGTCAGGCTAAAAATGGGTTTTACTGTTCAGAAATTCTCAGGGAAGCCCGGAGCTTGGAAATTGGCGGTGTTTAACACCCGTGCCTAGGAAAGCACGTAAAGCCGTTGGTCCTGCGCCTGATCTCTCTTCGGTCGTGTCAGATTGCTGTCCCATAGGGCTTTGAGAGTGAAAGAAATAGAGAGTGCACCTGTGTTTGCGCACACATTTGTGCACTGTAATATGTCCCGCGAATTCGGTTAGTCGTTGTGACTGGCCACCGTAGTCGAAATCAGATATGGGGACTATTATTAGTATAACAGAAAATTAGTGTATCATGACATAAGATTTCTATTTAGCAATGTCAATTTTTTTTTAAATTATAGTTTCTAGCTTCGTCTGGTACTTTGTAACACAAGAAAGAAAATTCCCTACTTTGAAACCGACGATTGGTGTGCTGTCTGGCGCATATTTATTTATTGACTCTGACAATTGCACTCGCAATGTGTCCCTAGCCTAATATTATAACCCATATGTCGGCATTGAGATAATCCTGAGTGGTTGCTATGTCGTAAAATGGGCTATGGTCTCATTCAGTCGTTTTGATGTCAATTAAACGTACATTGAGTTGAAGGTTAATGAGAACAAAGTAACAGAAATAATTTTTCGCAATTCAGTTATGGTTGGCTGAAATTTATTTTAGTTGAGTCATTCATGTCAAGATTAAACGCCTGTTTCACAATCGACAAAGTATGCCGAATATACGACCAACGAATAATTAATTTTGTATGAATTATTGAAGAGATAACGCTAACCACAAATTATTAGGGCATTGTGAAACAGATCTAAAAAGTGATAGCAAGAGAACTACGATTTGGCTCACAGAGCTATTTCTACGCACATTTGTTTTCACCAAGTAGCAATAAACAATAGTTAAAGTCAAAATCATTATCAAATAATTATTCATAAACCAAGGAATTCACATAAAACTGTTCTTGCAATTACACCTCACCCTTTTACAGCAAGGTAACACTTTCTTAGCTACTAACTCTACTAGGTAAGCATACATATTATGCATTTTCCAAGAAGACATCTTCGCTAGACTGTGTCTGTCGTAAAGAAAGCCTGTTTTTATTATTACTCCTTGGCGAATAGTGATTCAACCTTTATGCGTTCTTGGGCATCAGTAAAAAGTGGCATCGAAGAAGTTTCAGTCTTTTCTGTTGGCACTGGCCACGTGAGATATGCAATAAAAAAATGGTCAGTGTTTTAGCGGGAAGCCTTAGTGCAAAGATTAAAAATATTGACAGTCAAAAAGTACCTTTGAGAGAAATAAAGGTGCTTATTATATTTATTAAAGCACATATTAGGAATTAGGCAATAATATACCGATGATAACGACGATACATGGTTAATAAATCGTTATGTTTTAAAGTCACCGTGATTTATTTCTAGAACAAAGAACAACAGCAGAACTCTACTTGAATAAAATATTTTAAGTTTCTTTGCTAAACAAAGACCGACCATAGACTCAGCGTCTTGTTTTTAAACATGCAAAAGGTCACATGGTAAAGCAAACTCAAAACAAGCGCATACAAATTCTTTGCCGGCTTCATACAAACAATCCTTTGAACTTAACAATAAAACACCAAAAAGTCTGTTTTTAATCACAAACTCTTTACAGCTTTATAATCCTTGGCTGTACGTGACTGATGCTGTCTCTATCTTAGTGGATTAGAAATTATGAGAGGGAAAAGGACGGGTAGAAATGCATAGGTTGTGCGTTGCAGTGTTCATTCACATAGGAACTCACTGCGCCGCATTCTGCAGTAGGGATGTCCCAGTAAATTGTTTTTGTCGATAAAAAGTACATTTTTGTTTATCGATAAATTATAACACGCGATTTTCTAAAATACCAGTACTAAGGCTTTGTATTCAAAAGAAATAAATTAAATACCACGCTTAAAAATAACATTCAAAAATCTAATAATTGACATTATAAATATTCGCGTTTTTTTAACAGGATGATGCAGGTAAAGACAAAGTTTATAAATAGTTATAAACCACTTTATACTGTTACCAAACATCATCAGCTTATTTGCTTATGGATTTCTTTAATGGAATCATAATATTCTTGTTATTAACTTAGTAAAACGGATCGCAGAGATTCAAAAAGGGTTATGAGTATTGTAATACTTATTGCAATGACTAATTTCCTTTTCCAAACCATGTTTACGTTTTTATCGATAACCGTGAAACTATCGAGACTCTCACTCGTTTCTCATCACTACATCCCTCAGGATACCGACCGGGCGAATTGGCATCGTTTAGCCCAGACCACAAACCACACCATACAAGGATCTCTCATTCAGTATAACATGAATGGACCTCCGACAGGAATGGAGGAAAAGTTATGTCAAACTTTTTAAGGATATAGCTTTTATAGCGCAGTGTGGCACAATGTTACTTTTTGTTTGAAAACGGAACTGTTTCGTTTTGTAAATAACATTTTCTGTCATAGTTCTGTAAGCTGTTTTAAGTTGTGCAAATTGCTAATGCGCTTGGTGGCGCATAAATTTCTTGACGTGGCTTAATAACAATAATAAAAAACCGGCTAAGTGCGAGTTGGACCCGCGCACTGAGGGTTCCATGGCGCCCTTAACTGAATTCGGGGTCTACTTACTTCCACCTAGCGAAAATATCAAAATATTTTGACAGCAAAAATAACTTTGTTTTTCATAGTGTTTGTATGAAAAACAAAGTTATACTTGCGGTTGATGAAATAGTGCAATACCTATCTCAAAAACTGCTAATTTGATCTCATTCAAACCAATTTTGAAAACCAAGTTTGATGGGGGAGGGGGGGGGGGGGAGTTTCAGCTGTGTGATGCTAATAGTTTTAGAATAAAGTGGCTGTGACATACGGACGGACAGACAGACAGACTTGACGAAACTTTTGTACGGAACCCTAAAAACTTTATTTAGGAAAAATCAATTTAATACGTCCAGATTTTCCACAAAATAACGACAGTGTCTTATTTCTATGACGTCATTAGAGACGCTGTAAAAAAATAACAAGGTGACCATAAGTACATGTAATGTTGTTCATCCAAGAGTAATTTTGGTCCTTCATACAACAGAGCTAGTAATACTTTCAGATGTGTATGAAACGAGATAAAATTGTAACTGTTTATGATGTTACAACGTAACATAAAAAGAACTTGAAATTGCCTATCTTATCACACATTATCTTGATAATACAACGCATTCAGCCTTCGAAAATCTTATTTTATATCTTATACCTTTGTAATATGGTTTAAAGTTGAATCTTTGTTAATAAGACAGAAGGTAGAGTAGAGATGAAATCCTGTACAAACGAGATAGTCAAAGTAAAGTCAAGGTGTTTACGTGATTACCAAATCTTACTGCCATTTAAGGCTAACTTAAACCATTCTATGGTTTAGAATGTTTTTAACACTCACAGTGTCATATTTGAATTCTTTAAATATGAAATAAGAAACCAAAAATTAAAACCATTCTCTTAATATTTAGCAGCTTAGAGAATGCTATTATGTCGTTTTTTTAATACAAAATGTATAGAAATAATGTCAAACTTTCTGACCTTGACATTTTTTCTATAGGTTTTATGTCAAAATTGAAAATGTCATTAGCATTCTCTGAGATAAAATATACTAACCATAACAAACGATAAATGCCTAACAAATAGTATCTATACGAAGATACATAGTAACCATTTATGGTAATGGTCATAGTTATAGTAAGAAGGTACAACTTAAAGTTTTAACGCCAAATGTTCCGCCTGAAAGTAGTGATGAAATTTTTACTGTGAAAATCAGTCTGTATTTACCAAAAGGTAGATACATACTGAATTTTTAACAAGGGTTACCAATACTCTTAAATTATTTATCAAGTTGGAATAGATCTTGTGTCGTTGAATAAAAAATCATGTCAGTTCATTCGCTGCGAAACCAAGCCTTAATATTTAAAATTCAATCCTTTCATCTTTGCTGCATTGAAAAGAAGCTGATTTCTGAATATTGCACCTTAGAGACTGCAGAAAAATTGCAAGCTCAGGCTATTTAAGTTTTTTGCTGTGAAAAGTTTTACTACTACTTTATTTAAAAAAGAGAGGCATCTCTAGAGAGGTTACACAACTTTAATTTTATCGATAAGCCACAAAAATATAATGTGTCATTATAACTTTTATTTCAACAATTTGTTGACAAAATATGGATTGTGCTCAAATAATTACCTACTTATAACTTACTATATATTATTATACTTAACACCAATGATTTTTTATTAACAAACCTAGAAGCAGTGTTCATGCTATTCTATATGCTATATATTCTTTATAATACGTTTAGGTTCAACTTTCAATAACTTACCTCAACATAGTCACAAGGATGATCTCTGGTCATAAATAATTTAAACGCTTTTAAATAAATAACTCACACACAATAGATCACTCAGAGTTTTCTATTCCAATACAAAGAGAGAAAGTAACTATGTCCCATTTCAAAAAGCGTGCCCTATATCTTTGAATCGATAATTTATAATTTAAAATTGTGAAGGGTCTTTTCCTAAGGTTAGTTTCACACAAATGTCTATTAAGTGCGTGTTGAATTGTAAGTCTGGTATTTTATTCAGTAGATAGGTACTGCTTTTTGATGTCTGGTATAGACACATTTAAGCAGCTTAAAATATAAGCACTTCTTAGAATATATTCTATGGACACGAATATTTTACCGGGTCTTTATGTTACAAAATTCACAAAGATGGCATTCGCTTACCTACATGGTTTATGTGGAACATATTAACATTTCTTCTTATCTACCTGTTTACATCTTTCAATTCTTCTTAATGAATGAGCAATACTTAATTTACTCAGCTGTTATCTCAACATCACCATGTGTTTGCCTTTGAGAAAACACGCATGACTTTCGGAAAGTCCCCATTAAAAATATTTGCGTCTGGGACAATTTTTGAGAACTAATGTGTCATCGGCCTAACCGTAACAATCCTGTTGACTCACGAGATGATGGAGCTCAATTGAAACGCTGGGCTAACCGCTTTTGACGTGACTTGGCAATGACTTGGGTGTGGAATCAAAGGCAAGCGGAGGCGAGTATTCATTAAATTTGTATTTCTTTTAAGTTTGCACAATATTTACCTCTTAATTCTTGTTTTTTGGCTACAGTAAAACTATCAAAAGATGGTTTTACTTTTCAGTAATAAAGAAGTAGTGATAATAACAGTATATTATTAGCAGTTATATACTCCTGCCACTAATTTCCATATAAGGTTATGAAAATCTGAACGTGAACTTGGACTGCTATTTTCGAAACAAGTTACAGTTTTCTTGATGAAATTTTTCGATGATATTAATGACGCACTTGGGGAAAAAATGTGTAAAGATCAAAATTATACGAATACCATACTGTCTTCATAAAATATAAAAACTAATATTTTTTCTTCTACCAAATCGCTTCCACCTTGTCCACTAAACATACAAAGTCACGCATAGCTATTGAGCCTTAAATTGCTTGAATAAAACGCATCACATAGTGCACTCGACTGACTCATTGCATCTCACACTTCAGAATGCGTTCACTATCTATGAGGTGTGATTGAAACACTTTTTATATTTAACAGCGATTGGGATTTCGGGTTTATCGAATTTGTTTGTCGACTGCTGTACATCACTAAATTGCCGTTTAGGATGCAGTTTTTGTAAGATGCATTTGTGGTAAAATTACTTTAAATAAAAAATAAAAATCGAAAGCCAAGCACACCTAAGTTTAGTGTCTAAACCTATATTTTGTAAAAGATTATCTTATATACATAAAATCCCTATAATTATTATACTAAGTGAAAAGCTTATTACGTATTTTGAAAATGAATATTTACACCAATAAGATAGATTTAAACTATATTTAATTACATTTTATAACCCACCCAAGTCCTTAGATTACATTGGTAATTTCTATAGATATAGAAAGTATTAATGTTATTTCCACAACCACCAACATAGTAATTTACCAGCACTCGCAATCATGATTCAATTGCATTAAGCCTCCACGATTGCTCACTTGTAATGTAATGTATTACTCAATCAATTGTAATTTCAAATATACGTAATTACACAAATAATGTCCCTTCGTGCTATACATTATGTATGTGTGTAGCTAATAAAGGAAGTGCATTTTGTAAGCAGAACGTTTCCTGAATTGCAACGTTTACTTCAGAAGCACATTTTACTATTAGTATATTCATTCTAGATTTTTTTGCGGCAAAATTTATAATTTTAATTTGTTGCTGCTGTGTTATAGCTCCAAGTGAGTACATTATAGAACACAACTCTCCCACCCCCCCAACCCGCCGCTTCACCCCTCCCCCCCTTGATAAAGGTCCCAAATTTCATATTTCCTCTATTTTCAGGAAAACTATACAAGCTAGGACAAAATGGTCAAGGACTAAATTATTTGTCAATAAATTACCTACAAATAAGTACTTACATTCATTTTGATACGAGTTATAGTTTTTAAGCTATGGAGCATCAAAGAGTACTAAAAATGTGCGCTTAGCAGAAATACAACATTTAACACAAAATAAACAATATAATTTATAAATTTTCACAAGAAATGCGTTTCTGTAGTACTTACGAGTACCTATCTATAACAAATCAGTATCGTCATTGTTATCTTCTAAAGGTTTGTCGAATCTACTAAGGCCCCAATGTATGCTTAAGGTGGAACAACGGAATGCAGCTTTGACATATCCACATACTTTTCTGTAGCCTTTTTTGCAGCTGCATGATACTATTTTCAGTATCTACTGTGGAGCTGGTGCCTATGTTACCACATACGTACGTTAGGGTACGAAGTTACATTTTTTTTCCAGCTTCAGTTTTCTGGGTTGAATGAATTTGCTCGCCATAATTGAACTTGATGAAAGTACCTATGTGTTGAATTCTGACAAGCAGCTCCTGAAGATGGAAACTTTGATAATATCACCACTGTATTGTTCTTCAGATCAATGTTTTTGTAAAAGTGGACCTCTCGTATATCGTTTATACTTTTTAGGTACCTACTATGATACTATCCGAGAATATATCTTTCTCCTGCCTCTTCTATCTGCTTGCGTGAGGCATCCGGGTTATTTTAAACGTTTATTGTATCTTTCAACTCGGTCTTTTTACCAAACAGGAAAGACTAAACCTTTCCTTTGTTGTAGAATGCAGATGTAGTAGAATATATTCTTACGTGGTGGAGTCAGTCCCAGTAAAAGAACCAACAGATCAATGTCTTGCCCAACCACTACGACAATGTCTTTTCGACGTACTACATAATATCGGCATTATAAGACACAGAAAGGTTCAGTCTATTCAATAACATATAACATCGACTTGCAAGATACAATAACTCCTGATGCCTAACGCGAGGAGGTAAAAAGGCAGGAGAAAAATATATTCTTGCATAGTATGGGGCTAAGCAAACCTAAAAAAGTATAATCGTCTTACGAAACATTTAGGTACTTCAACTTCACTTCTTGACCAACTCTCAAGAACAATACGGTGTTATTATGAAAAGACCACCTTCTTCAGCTTGTCAGCATTCAATGCATACTTTGATCAAGCTCTACAGTTGATGCTGAAAATAATATCATGCAGCTGCAAAAATGGCTACAGAAAAATATGTGGATGTGTTAAAGGTGCATTCCGTTCTTCCACCATATGCAGACATTGGGGCCTTGGTAGTTTCGTCAAACCTTAGAAGATAACAATGACGATACTGATTTGTTATAGATAGGTATGTACTACAGAAACGCATTTCTTGTGAAAATTTGTAAATTATATTGTTTATTTTGTGGTAAATGTTGTTTTTCTGCTAAGCGATCATTTTTAGTACTTTTTGATGCTCCATAGCTTAAAAACTATAACTCGTATCAAAATGAATGTAAGTACTTATTTGTAGGTAATTTATTGACAAATAATTTAGTCCTTGACCATTTTGTCCTAGCTTGTATAGTTTTCCTGAAAATAGAGGAAATATGAAATTTGGGACCTTTATCAAGGGGGGGAGGGGTGAAGCGGCGGGTTGGGGGGGTGGGAGAGTTGTGTTCTATAATGTACTCACTTGGAGCTGTAACACAGCAGCAACAAACTAAAATTATAAATTTTGCCGTTTCGCCCATACATTGAAATCTAGAATGAATACACTATATGTACTTATACAGATATTATAACTGCCTCGGTGGCGCAGCGGTTAGAGGGTCGCATTTTAAAGCGACGGCTGCGCCAGAGGTCCCGGGTTCGATTCCCGGGTTCAAAAATATGTACCTGGGTTTTTCTGTTCAGAAATTCTCAGGGACGCCCGGAGTTTGGAAGTTGGTGGTGTTTCACCCCCGTGCCTCGGAAAGCACATAAAGCCGTTGGTCCTGTGCCTGATCTCTCTCCGGTCGTGTCAGATTGATGTCCCATCGGGCTATGAGAGTGAAAGGAATAAAGAGTGCACCTGTGTTTGCGCACACACTTGTGCACTATAATATGTCCCGCGCAGTCGGTTAGTCGTTGTGACTGGCCACCGTAGTCGAAATCGGCTAGGGGGACTATTATACAGAGATTCAAGGTATTACAAGTATGCCCTTACTTGTGTGAGGACGAGCATAAACTTTTTTGTTTTCCAACTATGTTCATCAGCATCAGACACAGAAAAAAAAACCGGTTAAGTGCGTGTCGGACCCGCGCACTGAGGGTTCCGTGCCACCCTTAACTGAATTCAGGGTCCACTTACTTTCACTTAACGAAAACATCACAATATATTGCGACATCAAAAATAACTATATTTGCGGTTGATAAAAATGTGCAATATCTCAAAAACTACTAGTTCGATCTCCTTCAAACCAATTTTCGTTGCAAGTTTTTGTTGAGATCTACATCATATATTTTTTTCAAAATTTTCACTTTCTTAGTTCAAAAGTTAGAGGGGGGGGGACGCCCATTTTACCACTTTGGAAGCGTCTATATCTCAAACCTTACACTTTAAGAAAAAATGGTTTTAGAAACCTCAACATCATTTTCAAAGACCTATCCATAGAGACCCCACACGCATAGGTTTGAGTAAAAAAAAAAATTTAGGTTTTAGTTTCATGTATGGGAGCCCCCCCTTAAATATTATTTTTTCTTACTTTTTGTATCTGAATCGGAAAGCGGTGAACAAAATACACCTACCTACCAAGTTTCAGCTATGTGATGCTTATAGTTTCAGAATAAAGTGGCTGTGACATACGGACGGACAGACAGACAGACAGACAGACAGACAGACAGACAGACAGACTTGACGAAACTATAAGGGTTCCTTTTTTTGCCATTCGGCTACGGAACCCTAAAAACATGATAATCGGGCCATACGTCCTCGAGTTAAGAAGCTCAAAATAACACAACCAGCGATGGAGAGGGCTATGCTCGCTGTTTCTCTACGAGATCGAATCAGAAATGAGGAGATACGTAGAAGACAACGGACATAGCCTTGCGAATCAGTAAGCTCAAGTGGCAGTGGGCAGGGCACATAGCGCGAAGAACTGATGGCCGATGATTAGGGCAGAAAAGTTCTAGATTAGAGACACTTTGACCAAAGATGCAGCGTCGGAAGTCCACCGACAAGATGGACAGACGACCTTGTAAAGATTGCAGGATAACACTGGATGCAGACCGCTTGCGATCGGTCGCTGTGGAAAACGGTGATGGAGGCCTAGGTTCAGCGGTGGACGTCCTTTGGCTGATAATGATGATGATGATGACTGATTTTTCCCAAAGTTATGATTTTTTTCAATCTTTCTGCCTCTACAACTCTAATTGCTACGTTCTTTAAAAGGGACTCGTTAACTACAAAACGTTATAGATAGAAACTAGCGGACCCAGTGAACTTTGTTTCGCCCCCAGCCCCGTCCCGCCCCGGCCCCGTCCCGCGCAGCCTCGTAACTCTAAAAGTTCAGCGGTCCCAGCGAAAATTGTTTCGCCCCGCCCCCGTCGAACAGGATAATTGTATCCTATGTCCTCCTGGTTCTAAGCTACCTCTCCACCGTTTCGTCCCGGCCCCGTCCCACCCCAGCCCCGGCCCCGTCTAAATGGTATAAAAAATAGATGTTGGCCGATTCGCAGACCTACTCAATATGGTCACAAAATTTCATGAGAATCGGTCCAGCCGTTTCGGAGGAGTACAAGAACGAAAATTGTGACACGGGAATTTTATACTTTAAGACTATTATTTTAGCAGCAATGCTTGTTCCAACATCATAAATCATAACATAACATGCCCTACCTGGCATTATGTCACCAAGACCCACAATCGACTGGCCTTTTAATCCATCACCACATATGGACATCAGGTTGTGATCTAAAGGGAACAATTACCTATGACTACCTTATAAGTCGCAGATAGCATCATACTATGACTGGTGGGTAATAGAAACCTTTATTAGGTTATCTATAACTGGAATAAGAAAGGATTATGATTATGAGTTAGAAATGTGAATGAAATTATAAAGTAGGTTGGAAAAAAAACGGACCAGAGGGGCAATTGTGTAAAGCAATCGTAATCATTTGACAGTTCAATTGTACAATATGATCTGTCAAACCTTTTGTTCTTTGCCATTTGACAGATCATACCGTACGTTTTGAACTGTCAAATGAATACGATTGCTATACACAATTCCATAGCAGTCCTTTGGTCAAAGTAACTAGGGCAGTTACTTTGTCCAACAGACTGGTAAAACTTTTACCGACTTCAAAAAAAGGAGTAAGGTATTCTATTTGACCTGTATGTTTGAGATATGGTTGGAATAGGATAACATTTGATTATAATGATCTAGTTGATCTACCAAACACTAATCCAAGCTTCGTATGTGTATGTATGTATGTTTGTCCACGGATTTCTCGAAAACGAATAGTTATATCGAGATAATTCTTTTTCAGTTCAGTCAGGTAAAACTTACTTAGGGAAATGGTACAAGTCTTATCAAAATCGGTTCAATAGTTGTCGGATATAGGTAAAAAAAAATATATTTTATTAATATTATTAAATCACTCACATATCAAAGAAGTATGACCAGTTTTTTATGCAAAAGGTTTAATGTCCGATATTTTATTTGCTTTTTTACTTTCGTTTATATTTTTCGTTTTTAATCCCATGCTAATAATGATTTGTTTTGTTACAGGTACTGAATGGGGATACCACCTTCTTTCCACTTATCTACAGTTCAAGTAAGACAGACACATTACGTAATGATAGCTAGATGAGGTCTTAAAACTCTTAAAGTAAAGATAGCCTGTCAGCATCCCACTGCTGGGCAAAGGCCTTACCTCAAATATGAGGTAGTATGAGCCATACTCCACCACGCGGGCTCAGTGCGGATTGGCGGAGGGGTGTTTGCAAGGCACACTGAAAAAAGTTTTTAGTTAAAAATAACCAACAATTGTGTTACCTGTTACAAAAAAATAGTGACTACATAAGTATAGTTCTTAGTAGACAACCTCGGTTTTGTTAAAATAGTTTAGTTATCAATAGCTCAATAAAAATGATTACTTACCAATTAATTTATTATTTAAGAGTAACCAAAGTGTTCGGGTAAATTACTTAATATTTGTGTTATGATTAATAAAACAGTAGTGTTAAAATAGACCACTTGTAATGTTACTACGTATAAAACTGTTTTGTTATAAATAACTACGGGTTTGGTGTTTTTACACATACTATTTCAGTTATCTATACCAATAAAATGCTTTGTCCTGAACGACTGACTTATTGATTGACTGACTGACTGACTGACTGATGGATCAACGCACAGCCTAAACCGCTGATTGTAGAGACCTGAAACTGCGAGGGTGTGTTCTTTGTATGATGAAGGGATCCGATAAGAAGGGATTTTCAGAAATTCCACCCCTAAGGGGGTCAAAAAGGGGTGCAAAGTTTGTATGGGACAACCAGATCCCTTGGTCCAATCTACTTCAAATTTTGCATACACATTCTCTTACAGAATTGACGAAAAACTTATTTTATATTTTATTGAAATACATCTCCTAAGGGGGTTTAAAAGGGGTGCAAAGTTATTATGCGGGTGATTTGCTTCGAATTTGATATCAATTCTCTTTAGAGCTTACGATTAAAATATTTTTTATTTCATTTTTGTCAGTCATTTGACATATCTGAGACATCATATTTGACACATGTTTGTTATTGATGTTGCTCTCGAGTAGAGATTTTATTCCTTAGAATAGTAAATAATATTGTTTTGTGTTTAAACAGCGTAGGTATCAATCGGTTTGTGTCCAGTGTAGATTGCAAATCGTTTGTTCATATTGTAGGTAGACATTCACGCTGCTCCTGTGGTCGAAGGGTGTCCAATCTGCACAACTTTTCTGCAAACTTTTCGTGGAGGGCCTACGTTTAGCAGTGGACGGTTTTTTGGGTGTTGATCATGATGATGGCGTAGATCTTTACATAGAATTGTCCCTTTGAATTTACGATTTGAATTCAAGAAAGTAGAGTATTCGCTAAAACCATGAACAAAGCTCATGTTAAAACTCTTAAGGTAGCGGGAAAAGACTTGAGGGATTCGCTTTTCCCACAGCCTGTATGTGGCATGATGCTGTGTAAGCGCAGAGAGTAGCCTGGTCTTATTAGTGCCCGAAAGAAATATACGATTGACGATAGGGCGCAGGAAGTATTTCCATTTCGTTGTAAAATAAAAAGATAATATCCCCGTGTCAGTTTGACCATTAAAGACCGGGCTACGTGTTCAGTGTACATAAAATATAATTAATATGCGCCAGACAACACACCAATTATCTTTCTTATGTTACGAAGTACCAGACAACAATTATGACGGGGGCGTCTCCCATAAATACTTAAATACATATAACATCCATAACTTAGGTACAAATGTTCGTGCTCATCACACAAACATTTGCCCCTTGCGGGATTCGAACCCGCGACCGCCGGCGTAATAGTCAAAAGCGCTAACCAATACACCAAACGCGTCGTCGAATATAACATTTATCTGTACGCATTTCTGTGTATATATTTTAAAACTGGATGTTTTCGTTTGTTTGTTTGAACGCGCTAATCACAGGAACTATTGTTAGGGGTATAAAATATGATAGATAGCTAATTTATTAGGGAAGGCTATAGAAGTAGTTTAATGCGTATAGGTATATATTAGGCTCATAAATTTTCGCTACGATCTATGGGAACGGAGTTAAACTTAAAAGCGCGTACGAAGTCGCGGGCGGGCCGCTAGTTGGTTATAAAGCGGTTGATTCATCGTAACCAAACTGTTTTGTTATTCGTAACTGAATTGACTGATTAATAATAGCTTTACTCTCAATTTAGTAGCAACATTTCTTTTATGTAATCTGTAACTGAACTTTTTGGTTAACAGTTGCATAACTTTTGAGTAGTTAGTAAAGGTATAATTTCGTAGCGGACTCCACGCATCAGCAGTGGTGACACTACTGGAATCTATGTATTTTATATATATACATAGAAACCAGTAGTGTAGCGACTGCTGATACGTGGAGTCAGCTACGAAATTATACCTTTACTAACTACTCAAAAGTTATGAACTGTAAACCGAAAAGTTTTTTTTTATTTATAGGTTTTTAGCCTGTAGCCAGAAAAAATATACAAGAAGTTAAAGCAAGATTCATTGGCACGTACCTAAATCTTGCTGAAACTTTTCATATAATAATTTTAATTACACACTAAGACTAATAAAAACAAAAACTTGATTTATACAATTTGTATTTATTAATTTAATTAACAATGTAATTAATCACATTATGCACCTACTTATACTATTTATTAATTAACAATAAACTTTAATACAAATATTACTTTGTCTGGAATGTTTTGGGTTCTTTCAGATTTCTTCTATTATTTATATAGTTTGTGGTGCTAAATTCAAATGTTAGGTTTGTTAACAAAATTTTATGACGGACACACTTTTTATCAATGTTCTGTTACGAAATTTTTAGCAAACCTTAGATTAGGATTCAGCACCCCAAATACATTGTAGATTGATGATCAGGAATACCCCAAAACCTACTTGGGTTTACAGTATAATACTTAAAAACTATCATTAAACACAAACAACTTACACAATCGCATTCCTCCTTGTCTAGGTCTATGGCCATAGCATTTGTTAACGGCTCTTCAGGCGGATCTACAGGGTTCTTTGGAACTGGCACGTCTTCAATTGCATAAATCATTAAGTTGTTAGAGTCCGGAGTACTATGATACTAGAAAAAAATCCAAAAACAAAATGTCAGATTTAGAAGATGTAATATTTTTTAAACTGTTTACACTAGAATTTTCCTTTTTATGTTGCTTATTTTGATGTATATATCAGGAAAGTGAATTGTTATGTATTACTTACAGTGGTCTCAAAGGCGTCTGTCATAATGTTTCTTAAAAGTTGTATTTGAGTGGAAAGCTTAGCCCTGTGTCCTATTATAGGGACAAGTTCTTTTAAGTCAGCTTCTGACAGCATTTGCAATGTTTCCAAATCAATGAAGTGTCCTGAAATATCAATAAAAATTTGTACTTAAACAGATTCATAAAATCAGGTATTCATAATGCAGATGTTATTGGTAAAGTTGTCCAGAATCACTAAAATAAAACAGTCATATAGCTTATTCCTACTGAGGTATGCACTTCTCAGTACCCACATCACATTACAGTTCAAATAGTTGGTAAGGATCTGTTCAGTACTTCGCTTGTTTACTAGTAGGTACCTACCTACCTAGTTAACTTTTTTCAGCAAAAGATCACAATCTGCTTTATTTTTAACTAATATTCATATCTGATTTAAAATTGAGCTACTTTGAAAGAGTTAGCTTTATTATTATTGAGTAGGTATCTGCTTAGATACAAGGTTCCCAAAAGTACAAATATATTGGTAGAAGGTTAAAAAGGAATGCTTCATGTTGACGGGGCTAATGATCTATTCAACAAAACCCTATAGGTATAGGTATGTCTTAAATATAAATAACTAATTATATTTTAGAAAAGAGTTAAACTTACCCAAAAACTTAATATATATTTCCAGGCCCCATGACCGTAGAAAATCGGAAATAGTTTTCTCCCCTGCCTCGTCTGCTAGATGCACGTCCATTTTTGTAAGCGGCTTAACAAGATAGTCGAGTTTAAGATAATTCATTTGAAGCACAAACAACACTCGCCGCCATGACTCGCAAAGACGAAGAGAACAGGGTATCTACAGGTTTCTTTTGACACGACTGCGGCGGGCGGGAAAGTTCCAAAAACGTTTCCTTACACGCAACATAAATTTAGTTGCCGCTTACAAAATTGCTGAGATTTTTATTTTATGTGTAGTAACTTTCTTCAACAATCTTCAACAAAACTATTTAGTTGCAAATAAGTTTTTATGTTAAAAAAATGGTAGGTCAATTTTAGGTAAATTTTAACCTAAAGTTTGGTAAGTAAAGTAATACAATGTTAAGTTACAAGGTACTGAAACCGAGTTTGACAGTAATTAATAAAAACTTTTGTAGCCGAGAACCAAACTGCATTAACTAAAATGGTTATGTAAAATGCAACAGTAGCAGTTTGTTTAGACGTAAATTAAATTTATTTGTTCGTAAACAAAGTTTGACTATTCCTAGGTTAGCTTAACTAGTTTTGTTAATAACTTTTTTCAGTGCAAGCGACCAACCTTGCTGTCCGATTTTATGAAGCCGCCCATAGGGCCTCTGACTAGGCTTAACGACTAATATCAACCGATATTAGCCGGGACCAACTGCTTAATGTGCCTTCCAATGCACGGAGATGCTCATGATATACGTCACTTAAATGGTCGGAATGGTCACCCATCCAAACACCGACCGCACCGTAAGTTGCTTAACTTCGGTATCACTACCAAAGCGCTGCCACCACTACGCTATGAACTCTTAAACTCCAGTTAATTAAGAAAAGAACATTATTTAAATACATAAGTTCTTCTAAGAATATAACCAGAAACATCTAAAGCCCAAAGCAAATTAATCTTTGCAACCGTGTCGCACCATTTATACCCTCTTGTTATTTTATTTTACAAATCTATAAAATTCATAATAAAACGTCATGTTTCATCACGTCACTCCTCAATAAATTCACAATTAAAATTACAATGAAATCTATACGAAATTTACGATTCGGCTGTTAGGCCAACGACACATCGAAACGCAATTTATTACTCACTTCTGACCTCAGTCACAGCCCGAATTGTACAAACAATTTACTTTGTACAAAACCATTCGTTTTCATACCTACAGTATTTCAAATTGTTTTAAGTATTTTCTCATGATTTTTCATTATAATAATTATTTACCGTATATTAGTCGAAAATCTAAATCATAAAATACGTAATAAAGATAACATTGTGCCCGCTGAAAATCAGCGTCGTGGTATGCGTTCCGCCGCTGCCACGACTTAAGCTGAGCGGGTGCCTTTTCGACTCTAGTAGTCTACCTAGGGGCGTATTGCGATCCAACTTAATCCGTTCAATTCCGAGCCAGTTTAATTCCGACTCAGTGTAAACAAATATTATCAATATAATAATATTATAATAATACTACAATAGTATGAATATTAATCTTTATATTGTTATATTATAGTAATATTATCAATATAATGCGAAATTGCAATAATAATTGCTAATTTGACAGTAAATCAGAGCGTTTGAACTGTCAAAACTGCATCGCAATACGCCCCCTAGTTCTGCATGTATTTTGATGTTTTTTTCTCGGTCTAATAATATTTTCTTTCTTTCTTCTTTCTTTCTTTGCATACTAATTGCTACTGAAACTTTGTACTTGAACTTTGTAAACCATATTTGCATTAGTTGGATACAAAGCTTATAAAATGTATATGTACAAAATACAAAGCGTTATTTCGAAAATACCTTTTCCAGTTACGTTTTAACTTAAGCTCCGGTGGTCAAAAGTAATTTAGTGACCAATATAACATTTTCCCACGCCTTTAGCTGTCTATTGTTATTTATCTGTGTCTATGGTCCATTCTATCTGCTCCCTGCTGAGAGTAAAGTAACGATTTACTTTTATTTTACGACACGTTGGGACATCGTATTGTTGTTATGTAGAAAAAAGTGTTATCATGAGAAATCACTTTATTAATACAAGTCGGGCGGAAAAAGGTGTCAATTTTAAAACGTAATTATAATTGTGTTTTGTTTCATCTATCCATCGCAGCCTTTATTTTACTCCTTTTATGATATAGGTTCCATATATTTATCCATTTACGTCAATCTCGTGCGTCATAAATTCATCGTCGTTTTGTTTACTATAAATTTGATTGTCGCTACTAGTATCAATTTTGTTATAATGTTCAGTATACTAGATAATCTGAAATTTCTGTCTTTATGCTTTTTGATACAGATTGAGTATTTAAACAATAAACAATTTGTAGTGGCATCGGTGGACAAAAGGTGGACTTAATGCTGAAATCATTCTCTCCCAGTCATACCTTTAGGCCATGCAAAAAAAAAATTATAGTTTATATTCAATTTGGATTTTTGATACAAATGCGGTGTTTATCTTACTGACTGTCAATTTTCCTATACATTTGTATTCTTAAAACGACACGGTCGTATCTTGCCCCAGAGTCGTTTTATGTTTGATTAAAGAAAAGCATTGAGAGACTTGACTATATCATTTTGCAAAAAATATATTGAATTTTTAATACAATATTGTTAATTTACTTTGCTTTTATCTAGCGGCATATAAATCTACAAAAAAATAGGACAACGATTGAATACAATTTCCTGTCCCCAACAATTGTTGTGTTTGGCAGAAAATAGTGGTTTCGAGCACTTATAAGCAAACTGACGACCGCTTAACGAAATGGCATATTGTGTCATACTGTTTCATAGAACTGGCAGTTAGTTAAATAAGTAAGCGCTCGCAATCGCTATTTTAAGAAGGAAAATGACGTTTGCCTCCCATAGGTACTAACCTTTAAACCTACCAACCTCTTCCTAAAACTTGAAAAAAAAACTGTGACAAGGAACTTCTTTTCGTTGGCTATTGTTTGCGTCATCGTAATTTTTACGCGTTACGCACCCTAGCGGGGCAGTTTTCTATGTTTTAGTTTTGGTGGCCTAGATGGCGGTTTTTCGACACAGATGGCGCTATGATCTAGAAAGACCTGTTCTAGATAGTGTGCAAGAGATTGACCCCACACATTTTATTTCGTTTTTGTGAAAACCCCGCTATTTACGGCTTATATTACTTTATATTATTTTAAAAGGCGAAGAAACGAACCCATAAAATTAGTTTTGGTCGTGACGCATGGATTTTTACTTTTGGGGCAAGCAATGTATGGCGGGTCGACC
The DNA here is from genome assembly GCA_963584085.1 of Pyrausta aurata. Lineage (NCBI taxonomy): Eukaryota > Metazoa > Arthropoda > Insecta > Lepidoptera > Crambidae > Pyrausta > Pyrausta aurata. The sequence continues at coordinate 7,293,589 of OY757277.1, forward strand.
GTGTCCTTTGCATTATTTGCCGTATAGTTACTGTTTATTCCCGTTGTCGAATTTTCAAATACAGTTCGTCTAAAACTAAAGATAATTAAAAAAAATGCGGCCCACAACACACCGATTGTCCGGTTTCGTAGTAAGGAATTTACTTCCTTGTGGGTTAGAATGTTTTTAAACACTCACAGTGTCATATTTATATTCTTAAAGATGAAAATAAGAAACCAAAAATTGCGCACGGGCGGGATTCAAACCAGCATCTTTCTGGGTTACCGGCTTTTCTTCCTTGTGTTACGAAGTACCAGACAACGATTATGACGGGGGCGTCTTCCATAAATACTTAAATACATAAAACATTCATGACTTAGGTACAAATAATGATAGTTAAATAAATCATGATGTACCCTACTGTAGTAGTTAATATCCCAAAAGATACCAGTCTCATTAAGAAAATTAACGTGACCAATAACATTACGACTCCATTATACAATTGCAAAAAACATGGCGTCATTAGCAAAATTAGCTCTAAAACAGAACTAAAATAAATTGCGTATCCGTTGACATACTGACCCTGATGACCTATTTCTGTTTTTACAGGGCTGTCGAACAAAAATTGTGATAGTAAAAACATAGCTCTGGGGGCGTATTGCGATCCAACTTAATCCGTTCAATTACCACGCAGTGTAAACGAATATTACAAATAAAATAATATTATAATAATATTACAATGGTATGAATATTAATATTTATATTGTTATATCATAGAATAATATCAATATAATGCGAAATTGCTATAAGAATTGCTAATTTGTCAGTAAAGCAGAGCGTTTCAATTTAACTGTCAAAACTGCATCGCAATACGCACCCTGTTTTGGGTATCACTGCAGTAAGGGTAGTAGAAATCAACTCACATTTCGTATGAGGTCAACAAAGTATTCAAATTATGGCTTTAATTATAAACTAGCTTGCTTTTAATGAAGTCAATTAAAAATTAAAAAGTTATTTTATTCTGATTTAAAATTCAACACAATTAAATTGTGGTTTTTAACAGCACGTTGAATAAAAACCCCTACAAATATTATCAAAATGTGTTTATTAACCAAATCAAGTCTTTATCTATTCGTATTCAGTAATTTTGATCAAACTTTCATTGCTACATACAAACAAACAAATCAAAACCATATTAAGAAAAATGGAAACATCTTCTCCACTTCGCTCCAAAATCCTCCAATAGTCATTTCCATCACATGTAAAGTTATCTAGGTGGTAACCCTGACCGCAAGTAAATTTGCACAGTGTCAATTTGTGCGGGACAAACTGAGTGGGACGCGTCCCAATAGGTCGGGACAATATTTGGGGCTAATACAGCCAAGGCTATACGTGATTACTTGGGATTTACTGGCTAAACAGAGCTGTACTTCTTACCTATAAAATACAGGGTGTCCAGTAATTGTAAGATAATTCTGTAACTACAGATTCATCATATCATACCCCAACTACATGTATCCTAAATTATATTTTGTACTTTAAACAGTTTTAGTGTCATGCCCCAACTACATGTAGGTATCTTAAATTATATTTAGTTGATACTTTAATTAAACAGATTTAAAAAGGTTCGGTTGCGTGATCTATAGTTAACTCAATTAATGGTTAAATTTTGTTACCCTGTTGAATACTTAAGATATTGCGTATTTGAAAGTTAAAAAATCCATAACCAAATATCGGAATGACTATTTTAATGACCATTGGTTAAGGTAATTTTTTATAGTTTATTTTTGTTTTTATAGTGTTTTGTCACCATACAAACTTAATAATAGCGTAAGACACGGGGTTCAATTCCTCGTCTGTCACAGGTTTACAGTTGTCTTTTTACAAGTGCAATTTATATTATTATTATGTAATTTTTTATGTTAAACTTTAGCTTTGAAAAGTAATCTATAAAGTTCTTTTAGTCAAAGTTAAGTTAATAAAAAGTGTTATGTCTACTATAGTTTCGCATTTCTGTTTTCTCTTTTAAGTGATGACTCCATATGACTAATGACTACATACATAAAACGCGATAAAACACTTTTTAATCTGTTCAAGCTTAAAACCTTCACCTATTTTCAGCACCACCCCTCGTATATAAATTGATACAGAAACTTTCCAACGATAAACGTCATGCAGAGAGAATCAATTTAACTTAGTCACCCCCCATGGCAGACAGCTAAGCTTCACTTAGCTTCAGAACTTAGTGGATTATGTGGGTCAAGTGATGACGTCATAACATAATGTGGGTAGTTGGCAAATACCATTTGTGATTGTAGGTCGAGGGTTGTTAGTTCTGTCTAGAGTTCTAGCTTAAAAATGTTGCAATACCTACCAATAAATACTTTTTCTTTCTTTTTCAAATTAGCAATAATGCTCAAGACAATTTTGCAAAATTTAAATAGCAGTTGTTGGTTAATTTTTGAAACTGCCATAATCTTGCGGTAATCCAATATCCCTTGCCTCCACTTTTATTGTTAAAAAATCAATCAACCTTTTTATAGCTTTCATGGCCATACCATAGACAAAATTAAAAGTCTTTGGTGCATGAACACATGGCCTAACTCTTTACGACGCACGGCATAGACAATTATAGTTTTATTATTACAACTATCGTTCTGAAGAGTAGGTTTTATTTATTTTTTATTGGTATACGTGCTGCTTGCGAAAGACTTTTTGGAGTTGGTGGTTATTGTTCCGTAGTAGGTTTAGGTAGAAATCTAGTCTTTCTTCGCCTCATATAAATGAATGAATGATACATCAATTAATACATCTGGCACAAAAGTTACTACGATAAATGCCATTTAGTAGAACAAAAACAAATTATAACTAACACATACATGAGAAAAAAAAGTTACTATCTACAAAATCAAATTAATACAACAGTTACGAAATCATTTTTTTTTAATAAATGTTATAATGCAACTAAGGTATTTACGGGTTTTTATTAAAACCTATCCTACTATTTTAAATGCGAAAGTTTCTGACAATGGATACATGCATGTTTGTTACACCTTCACGCAAAAACTACGCAAAGGATTGTAATAATGACACTTTACAATAATATGAATATTATAGCTCATACATCACAATAACACATAGGCTACTAATTCATAACGATATGTTTTCAGACCCGATATTTACGCTGGAAAAGCTACAGGTAAGTCGCTGATACGTAATAAGGCTAAACTAAGTTTACTGCATGTAAAATAGAGTTTTAAGTAAGGAATTATCTGGTAAAGTTTACATCTAAATATAAAACAAATCAATCCTTACTTAGTTAAATTAAGTTAGATCACCCTACTTTTAAAATAAATTCTCAATAAATACTAATTACAGTCTGAATTTAGAGCAAATCTCCTTTAAAGGTCACCGTCTAGACAATATAATGGTTGGGCATAGACAATGCGAGCGATTACCATAAACCATGGGATGTAGAGCGATTGCCCACGCACTGAGGAAGGTATAATAGGTAATTTTGATGTTCTATGGCGCTAAGCTGCGAGGTAGAAATTGCAAAAAAAGGTAGTAGTTTTATGAAATCAAAAATTTTACTTTCTTCACAAGTTCCGGGACAGTGAACGCCTACAGGCGTGAAATAATAAAACATTTATTGTGTCCGGAATAGTGTCCCGGAACGTGTTAATAAAAGCTTCCAAATCAACAAAGGCATTGATTCTGTGACTTCGTTTTTATTCAGATTTCAAACAATATTTCGTCTCTTCATAATTTTTTCATCGCTCATTTTGATCTATCAAAATCGTCTTTAATACCCATTCCATTTTCATAACATAATATTTTTTTCATTTTTTTCCCCACATTTACGCACAACGCATTTGCCTGTTTTACAATGTTCTACTACTACTACTCTTTTCGTAGAATTACCTACTGACGTTCCATACTTACATACATACGTAGAAATGACGTTCCATATTTGAATTATTCGTCGGTTAGTGCTTATTTGTCAATGGTAAAACAAGCCCTTAGTCCATGTACTAACTGAATTCAATATTACTTTACTAGTAGGTAAAAAAAACATGGAATTTAAGCACTTGATTAGTTACATATTTCATTATCCAAACTCTTGAAAAAAAACAGGGTAAGATTTCCATTAATTAAGGTAGAAAAATTGCAATAAAAATACAGCCACTATAGTCGACGCGTAACCAACTGAGTCGTGAGGTCATAGTATCACTAGAGATATAAATATGTAACGCGCCGCTTTATCGGTAAGTGCAAGAGAGCCAGACATTACACTTATGTGACTCAGTTGATGACACGTCGACTATAACTATCATAACTTACACTCATTAATCGCTGACGCTATTTATTTTCTATGCGTTTCAGTAATGTCCTCGCTGACCTAAATACTAAGATTTATAGCCTGTCGGCATAATTGTGTCAGGGTGCACTCTGAATAATAACGAGGGTGATAAAAGCACAATAGAGAAAGTTACAGTGCCTATCTAGGAATAGAGACCTAGACTTGAAATGAATCATAGAGCTAGAAAATGTTAGGTGTTTCATTAGGTATGCAGGGCCTTTGCCTTGACCTCTTAACACGTTCCGGGACAGTGAACGCCTACAGGCGTGAAAACAATAAAACATCTAGGCATTGTGTCTGGAGTAGTGTCCCGGAACGTGTTTAGGAAGATTTGCTTTCGAGCTCTCCAGATATTTTGAGGTTCAGCCAGACTGCTTATCCTTTTTCATAGCAAGACAACTTATATGAAGAACTAACATTTATAAATGATTCAATAAAGTAATGCCTAAAAAACACAGTTTCATTAAGTTTATATTCCAGCCTATTACAATTACGCCCATTTTTAGTACTGTTTAGCCTATATTTAAGATTGGTCGAAGGCTGTGTGTATGGCTATCTTGCTTTAATCCGTTCAAGTTCCAGGCAGTTCAATTCCCACTCAAGTATTTGAGTCGCTAATTGGCATTGCGATGCAACATAAGAATAATTAAAAAGTATTTCTATTTCACTCACTCGTTTAGTGCTGTCCCACGCTAATCTGTTTAGTAGAGCTGCTTATCTGGCAAAGTAACATCGCAATACGCACCCTGCAGTAGTTCAGTACCCTTATCACGAAGAACTATCGAATACGTAAGTGTATCGAGAAATGTCAATTCATATGGAAATTGGACTAACGCCCCTGGCGGTACGTAAAGAAATCACATTTTAATATGGATTTTGACATTTCTCGATTCGTTAACGCATTTTTCGTGCTAAGAGTACAGACATTAAAATCTGTGCAAACACAAATATTCTTAACTAGGTAATATTTACGTGTTTCTAAGAAAACTAAAATACTAAAACTTTTTTGATGTCTAGAAAAGTAAAAGTTTACAGTTTACTTTTGTAATCTGTGGTGCATCGAAGCGGGAAGAAAACTTTCTATACAACAACCTGTTACTGCAGTGGAAAGGTTTGTGAAAATTATAGCTACACGGTCATCTTCAATGGGTTTATGAAGCGATACTTATGGGGAGTCATGCTTGTTTTTATTGCGCGTTTGACCTAGAAATTCTCGACATATCGAAGGGGTGACGTAAGACATTTTCTTGAGGGGAGGGAAGGAATAAATGATTTTACATACCTATAAACAACATAATATTTTCTTAAAGATGTTTAGAATGAGTCTGACATTTATTAGAAGAAACATAAAGACGTAAAAGCATAGTTTTTCAAAATATCTCTAAAATGTAAAAAAAATATAAATCGTACAACGTTTAAAGGGTAGAAACTTTTTTTAGTATTGAAAGCTAGCGCAGTCTCCTCTTAACCTTCGAACCCTTTCCCTCCTTCTAGCTCAAGCGCTACGGGCTGGGACTTTTGATATGTTGACCTCCTAACTAGTCCGAAATCAAAAATCGTGTTCTCTCTTCAAGGTTTAACTATACTTATTTGACTAGCCTATCTTAATCTCCTCTTACAAAGACATTTAACAACAATAAAGTACCTTATTAAACTTTCAACACCTTAGTACCTGACTCACCACAAATGACTCACTCTAATATTTTCCCATACAAGATGTATTATTTGTCTCTCTGCACTTTGAGTAGATTTATATCTTCCCATAGTTTTACTGGCGTTGAATTATGAGCGATTATTTGTTGAATCTTGACGCAATAAAGAAGATTAAGTTGGTACCTTAGATTGATTTTCTCAAGAGAACTCTGTAGGTAAACTGATATTGATTCACAAATAATTTAGTAAACATGATAATACAGAGCGTAATTCAAATTTTAAACACCAGCGAACGAATCTCAACCGTTTTTTGTACTGAAAATTCAGAGTCGTTTTCTGTGCAAAGGGTACATAAATCTAAATACACAATATAGGTACGTTTATGTATAGAGAGGAACTAAGTAGTTTTATACCCAATAATTCATAATAATAAATAACCTTTATAAATGAAACAATAAATGCTTTATTGATTGATGGAATGGAGAGAGATGGCCTATCTTACCCAAAATAATAATGAAAACGATTGATTGAATTTGCGGAAATAGTAAAGAACTTTATTGGTTTTGATGTATCAGCTTAATTCAAAGCTTGGGAAGTTTTAGAATCTCAGACGATATGAGATATACTTATGCCTTAAGTGCAATAAACAGGGGCAATTCAGTGAATTCAACGGCAACATCACCACTGTGATCGACGTCGAGCTTGAATTTCAGAATAGCTTGACGGTTCTAAATGCGCTGCTCAATGTTGAAGTAAAAGAAAATCGTCAAACTATCTTGTCGTTCTCGATAACAGCATTGTCATTTGCTTAGTGGATCGACATACAGTTCATTGTTAGTATACCAAATGAAGAGTGTCACATATCCTTTCATCTGCCGCTCATCATCAGCTCATCAGCACATCCTTACTAAGAACTGACGATACGAGAGTAATTGCTAACAATAGTTTACGAGCGCTTGTTTTAGTGTTGTTGCATTATCGATACCTACTACCGATTGGCTTATCGATAGTATTTATTCTAGGAAAACGGTATGTATGCTGTGCTGACCATAGATTTGCATCGATCCTATAAGTCAACCTCATTATAAATACATTTTCATTGTTATAGTGTTTTGTTAATGTACAAACTTACTAACATAAATTGCACGTGTAAAAAACAACTGGGTCAGACAAGGAATCGAACCCTGTAGCTTACGTTATCCGGGAGCATGCCTACGCCACTCAGCTATCGACACATTGGCAAGCCTGTTGAATTTTGCAATTGTTTTATTTAACGCCTCATCCCCATTACTACGACAGATACTTTACTTCAGAATTATAAAGGCGTTAGATAGTACTCACATTTGATCAAAATTGAAACGCTGTTTTATTCATAGTATCGGTAAAATCTCGTGTGTGTGTATCGGTAAAAATGTGTTGTGGAGATTAGGACAAGGAATTTCATCCTCTTTTTATCAATCCTTGACACAAAAAGAGAAGGGCGTGTTATAATTTTAACGTGTCTGTCTGTTTGTGGTATCAAAGCTCCCAAACCGATTAACTGATTTTCGTTTAGTTTTTTTTTGTGGCATAGACAATTTTATCCCAAGTGTCCTTAACTATGTTTCATAGCAATCTTAGCAGACGTTTTTGTCTTATATTTTAATGTAATCATAATTTGATATTAAATTTATCGATAGTTCACTCACCTACAATCGATAACTATATGTATAGTTTAAGTCACAACACTATTATGTTTACACATTACATCATCATTCCAGTGGGAACTGGCACAGTGGGTCAGTATACAGTAGAACAAAATTAGAGTTGAAAAAATGACGCACTATTCCAGAATAGAACTAGGTGATTCGGTGTGCGAGATCAATGGATTGTAAAATGTTATGTGTTTTTTTTAGTATAAATATTTACGTAAATTCGGTTTTTGTTTTTATTTAAAATTATTTATGTGACGTACCGACGTCTGATACCGATAAGTGTCATGTCTTATGTATAAACTAAATTGATTACATATTACTTAATCTATAAAAATACCTGAATATAATGTAATCCAAAACCTCAATCGTTAAATGGATCGTTTTTAACGTATGGGTAAAGGAAAAATTATATTGATTTATAGTTGTCAGATATGCTTCATCTTAGGCCACATCATCATTTACTATCAAGTGAGATTTTGATGAAATGTTTTTTTAAGTTTCGTATTTATTAAATTTTCAATTACAAAGTTGATGCATTTATCAATTAAGTCACTCGCTCTGCATAATAACAATGTTGATTATAACGAGTCACTTACATCAATAAATTTACTTTAATTAATGTAGACATTTACTGGTTTTAAATAAAACTATAGGATTCTTCCATACGTTGTATAATCAGCCACCACAAGGGTTGGGTTTGTGACAGGTAATTTACGAAATGTGTAAATTACCAAAAACACGTAATTTACTCGGTAAATTTACCGATGACCGGGAAAATACTCAAATGGTTTCAGTTAATAAAATTTAATGGATATTCACTAGGATCCTTTACCAAATCGTCATGAATAACATTTCACACATTTTATACTGACTTGACAAGAGTTTACTTATTATCGTGATCGATCCTGTTGCTGAGTATTTTACCGCTATTTGGTAAAAAAATAGGTTTTTTACCATTCTTTACCATATTTTTCATTACATACCGTTTTTATTACTTACCCTGCCCAACTCTAGCCACCACAAACAAAGGGTTTTACATAGGTAGCACATACGCGTTTTCTACGTAGCGAGGTCTGTCCGCCAGTCCCTATAATTTTGTTTTTGCATTGATTTTGCTCTGTATGTGTTCTAATTAAATAAAGACAAACTAAACACTTTATGTTTAGTTTTGTACAAACTTGACTTACTGTCGGTTCAACCTACACTGTGTCAGATCATACTGTCAACGGATGTGGGTGATATATCAGATCTTTCTCGTTTATTTGTTCAACCGAAATATGACGATGACTCAAATAGTTTTAGCGGTAAAAAGTCTCAGTTGCTTGGTATTTCCTAGTGTGATTAAAAACTGTTTAACTTGAGATAAATAATAAGATGAATGTTATTTTAAGATACTTGCAAATCTTAATTGTGTTCCAGAAACAGCACTGACTGAACAGAACATATCATATTAGATACTAGAAAATCCATTCAGTCTAAACCAAACCACTAAATGTCTAAACCAATGAATGGATTTTGATGAATTTTGGCACAAAGAAAAAAACTGGCTAGTATTGATTGGCTGCATTTCTTTCACTAATTTTAATTGTATGGAATAACGTCTAAAACAATTTGAATTGTAATTTGAATTTTACTATGAAATTTTCATTGCTAAAATATCCATGGTTACTATGTAATGTAATGCATACATGCGTGATAATAAAAGCTACAAATAGAAAATGACCTACATTCGCTTGTGAAACTAATTCTCGTTAGCTTATATGTACCGGGATTTTTAAATATTACACATGTTATGTGTTCCACTGAGATGTAATTAATGGGTTTTATTGGAATCCATTGCTGTAAACAAAATAGAAACATGTAGGTGTTTTGAAGTAAGTAAAATGTAGCATATTCCTGCACGGGATGTAATTTTTATTTCATCTACGAAAATGAGTTTGTTGATACAATTAATAACGATTACATTTTTGTTATTATTCTGTTTTTGTACTTTTTATCATCCAGATAGATCATCTTATGTACATAAGGTGCTATTTGCCAAACATGAACAAAACTTATTTGTTTAAAAAAGGTAAGTTATTTAGCATTTATATTTTACTCACTCGTGTAATACTATCCCGCGGTAATCTGCTGAATGGATTATACGAAATCGCAATACGCATTCCGTTCAAAAGCAGAGCTGCTTAACTGTCTAAGCCACATCTCATTACGCAAATTTATCTAATTTATCTAAAGGTCTGGTAAAATTTGACCGATTTTGAAAAATGCTTCTCCAGTAGCTACATAATTTGTTACAGACAAATTCTTGCATTATAGACGAAGACTAGTCATAAATATTACAACCTTACTCAAATACACCATCACACGTCCCTATGAATATTTCTACAGGACACAGGTGGTTCTCGTTCAGTTTAAATATTATTCGTGGTACAAGGACGGCATTCCTACTATTGTAGGCCTGACCTACACCCGACTCCTTTGGATAACAATTGTGCGTATTCAAATATTTACGCTCATTATATTGGGTGGCCCAAGTTATAAGATTCGAGTATCGATGAGTTGATGTATCGCTGGTTCTAATGATTTATTACTCGACGAAGAAGCCTTTATATTAAAAAAGCAAAGTGTGACGACTAGTCACTAAACTAATAGAATACCTCATTGAAAACCAACCAACCAGTAATTTTTGGAAATAACATAACATAAGTTGGGTAACAATAACATCACTACTGGCAGTAGTATATCAGGAAAGGCTTATAACCGGGTATTAAGAGGCGGGAAACTCTTAGTGCTTAAACTGCAGTGCGGAAGGCAAGAGGGAAACCATCATACTTTCTTCCCTCATGTTGAGTTTTGATGGAAAAATCTCCACCGACAAGACTAAGCTCTCAAATTTAATGATAGTGAACTACTACCAAACCATTAATACTTATGACTTACAGCAAAAAGCTTCTAACTTAAACCACACTAACAAGATCGTACCAAACCACAGGTGTCTTCCCTCAAACAAACTATTTGCTTTCGAATCCCACTTCAGTAACGACAAGCATTCAGTGTACTTGACACGAATGTTTTGTGTACATTTTGGCTAAAAATACAAAATAGTTGGATCCTGTGTCGAAAATGTGTTGTTTCCGCCCGTTTTTGTCCGTGTCGTAAGTATATACAGGGTGTTATTGCAAGGGGGTGCCAAATTTTTGGAGGTGAAAGGGACCATCAATATGAACAACTTTTACTATGGGACCATCGTTCAATTATTAATTTTATTTTCTGCCTCTCCATACATTATTGTCAATGTAGGTGACTAATTTTGTATGGGTAACCTGAAATTTTATTTAAGATTTTGACCATGACCCCATAGTAAAAGTTGTTCATATTGACGGTCTCATTCACCTCCAAGTGTTATGGAAAAACTACGGTAGTGCATAAAGAACGTTAATTGGAACCTTTAAGCTACGGAACCTTTTAATGTGCCTAATAAGACCATCGGAAAAAAATAACATTTCTGATTTTGTCTTAACCGGAAGTTATTTCTGTCTGACCCTAACCAGTAATCTAAGTCTTAGACGTTTTCAAGAAACTAGCGCCATTTCGCCTGAACATCAAAACTATACCTAATTTATTTCACGTCATATCCTATTCCTGGCGGAAATGGCAATCGTAACTTTGTTATTGGTTACTTATATCACCCATTTGTGTTAAGACATTATTTATTATGTGTTTCCATTACGATACAATTGTATTTCAGCTTCGATTCCCATAAAATACGAACACTCGAGAACTATTTTGATCTGCCCACTCGAGATGTATATTATAGGTATAGGTGCAGACGCCGGCACATCAGGTTATGAACTTTTGTTGGAAACTAGCCGTTTTTACAACTACATAAGATACATCAGTGTTTACCTTGATGTGCTGTCGGCCGTCCAACAGAAGAGTACTTAGGATACCACCCATAGATGTAGCTATTTGCCACCCATTGAGACTTTTGGACTCATGAATGTGCGAAAAATGGTAGGTTTTAAGTAGGTAGTCGAAAACAGCTCGGAGTCAGGGAATTGGGGTTGATAAAACCCCTGTGCTTCGGAAAGCACGTTAGGCCATTGGTCCTGCGCCTGACCTCTCATCGGTCATGTCGGAGCCGTCTCACAAAATTAATGTGAATGGAGAGTGCACTTGTGTGATGCACGCACACATCTGGGCACTATAATATCTCTTGCGTACCTGTTAACGGAGCGGGTCAGCCTGAGAGTAATTATATATTATATTATAATTATATAAATATATAATTATAGCTTAATCACTCCGCAGCCTCCTTCTGTGATATAACGTCTACCTGAATTAGGAGTCGTGCTCAGATACTTTGCTCACTGCGACGTTTAGCAGCGGTGCAGTCGCGATGCAGCATCGATGTGGTCGCAAAATGTTAACCTTTACATACTGCGCTACTTTTAGAATCGATACAGTCGCGTTGCTAACGCGCGATAGTATCGATGTAGTCGCGATGCAGAAGCTGGAAATTGAAAAATTATGTACGGTATATTGGCATCTGCATCGATACTAAAGCGCATTAGGGTCAATACAGTCGCGCTTCTGCATCGCTACTAACGCGTAACATTGATGCCAAAATAAATCTGTTCATTGCGTGAGTCGCGATGCTATCGCGAGTTTTCAAAACGCGCGTTAGTATCGATGCTAAAAGTCGCAGTGTGTAAGGTGTCTTTGTGTATCTTGAAGCTTGTAAGGTAAAGTTTAATAAAGTAATGTTCAATACGCATCATAATGCGTAGTACTCATATTTATAGTATAGTAAAGATTGGCATTCACTCTCAGACAGCATTTCGACGCACTTCCTGGTCGAGATACAATGTCATTGACTTGCAACGTTTAAGTATAGTATAGTTATGCGCATGCGGTAATAAAGGACCCAGATTACAAGGCGTTGGTTTGTTGAACTTGCGAGATTTAAGGTTGCGTTTTATAAGGTCCGTATCTAAATGTATCAGTCGTGAAACCATTTTTGCATTATAAACGATGAAAAGGGCAAAATTTTTTGGTATCTTCGGAACCTTACACAGTTTTTTTAATTGGCATAGTAAAGATACATTCCCTCAGACATATTTCATTATCTAACTAAGCATATAATCGTAGGCTACCTTTGCTAACTGATAAGACATGTGGAATCCGCAGACAGAAATTAAGATCTCCTAGATCTATTCCTTTAGGTTAAAAAATTACAAAATATGTCTTTCTCTGACTCTCGCGCTGTCACGAATTATGCTGAGCACCTTTTCGATACAAATGTTCCAAAGTTAATCAATTTGTTTCAGGTTAATCATGTTTATTTTTTTTGTTTTATTTTTATTTATAACTTGTATGTGTACTTGTGTGTCGTATAAAGTTCTTTAATTAATTAATTCAAAATCAAGTAAATTGACGGTAACATAATAATGATTTTAATACCGAGATAGCTTGCCTGCGTCTAGATAGATAGATAGATAGATAGATAACTCTTTATTGCACACAAAATTCGTGAATTTACAAATTTGTTTAAAGGAAATGTACAATTTAGGCGGTCTTATCGCTATAAGCGATCTCTTCCAGACAACCTTTGGGTAAAGAAATTATGGGTTTATAGGAAGGGGTATTTTTAAAAGTTTAGGGTTTTTTTAGGTTATTTAGAAGTGGTAGGGCGTGATTTTATTTTCTAAGTTTGAATAGTTTATCTTTCGGAAACAATACGACACAGCGCATAATTCTTCGGATAACAAAAGCAACCACGGAACGAGCCCTTAAGCCCCTTTATTAGCATGTCAAATGGACCGCAAGTTAGACGTCCATTTTGTGTAGACCCCCATTTGACATTTGTGTCTCATCGACTCCATACTAAAGCTTTACAGTCGTAGAGAACGCTTAAAGCACTTAGCAGCGTCGGTATTTATGACAAGTAGGTACAGTAGTTAGCAATAAAAAAGTCCACGTAGCTTTTATTTATTCTCAGCAGTGTATGTACTCCCTTTTGTAATATTTTGTTAATCAAATTTGTATCACGCATTGCATTGGATTAAAGTCGATACAAAGAGTTTTAACTCTTCCTTTATTCTTTCTGATAAGTTTGATTAAGGGATCAAAGAGAGTTAAACTTTCTTCTAGAATTCCATACTCTTATTATCAGTAAGTATGCCTAAGCAGAACTTATCATAGCGGTTCAACTATTTGCTTTTCATTTTGTCTACGAATGGCTGTCAAATTGACAGCTGTCACTCAGCAGTTAGGTGACAGGGCTGAGTATCCGCCATTTTGCTTTTAAGGGCCTATGAGCGCGTCTTTGGCTGGATGCACTATAAGTAGTGATGTTTAGAAGCTCAAGTTACAGCAGACGCTTTTTCAATACATTGTGATTTGAAGATTTATACGTTCTCTATTCGTTAGTAAGCAGTGGAGGAATTTATTAGGTTAGTTGTTATTTTTATGGTTCAATAAGGTTATTGTTAGACTTCCCAGCAAAGTTGTATATCTTAAGATAAGAAGCTTCAAAAAAATGTTGTAGAGCCATATTGGTTTTCGTCAGGATAAAATAAATAGCGCAAATGGCTCTGAAATTAATTCATTTGTTTGTGGTTGAGTGCTAAAAGGCACGAGTATAGGCATGGCACTGTCCCGATGCCAAAAAGGATGTACTGACTGGTATTTTAGGTTAAAATGGCGTTTACGTACTATTCTAAATTGTAATTTCAATGTTATTTATTTAATTTTGCCAATTTATTGTAATACATTTGTATTTAATCAGTCAGGTATCAAACGACTGCCGGGAGTCGCATAATAATGGAATTTCTATTGTGTCTCGTTCACACATACTTGACGAGTTAAATTTAAATTTAATTAATATCAAAAAGTGACAATCCTTTGTTTTTTCATTTAATTTAATTATAATTTTAGTAAAGTGCTAAATAACTTTATGGGTGTAATTTGCCTGAAATAAATAAATGATTATGATTATGATTATTACACCTAAGTAGCGTAAGAAACAGAGTTCGATTCCTTGTCTCACACACTTGCTATATTAATCCTTTTTGACAGTTTACTTAAGGATTACTTAGGAGGTAAAAAAGTCGTCCTTTTGAATTAACGTTTGACAGCATCTGAAACTAGTGCTAAAATACTTCTAAAGTAATGGTATTAAATCCTTAAAGATTAATCATATTCAAACGATCGTTTATTCCAATAATAAATCGTAATTATTTGAACAGCTGGGCAGTTATGATTCAATGAACAAACAGAAATAAATCAAGTGAGGGTGGCCACTTATAAAATCTATTATTAGCTAGATTGACCAGTGGTAAGGACTGTGGCGCCGTCCTGTCGGACGAAATGTGAACTATGTAAGCTCAGCTAGCTTGAATTTGTAAGTGTCTGAAAGAGTTACATTTAGAGACGATCACGGTTCATTATCGTTTATATAACAATTCAGTGATAAGACCAAAAAAGTCAAAAGTAAGACATGAATAAAAATCATAAAGATTAAATGTTCCCATGAGATAATATGAATAATATGAATGATATGAATTTTTGATAATGATTTTGGCTGCGTTGCCGCGTTGGATAGCTCATCCTTTGAGCTTCCTTGTAACTTGGTTCACAAAATTAGTTAAATAAATATTAAGGGAAACCCAAAATACTGAATACATTTCTTAGATTAGTTTCTATGTTTTTCTAATTACTTCTTTTAGTAAAGTTACGTCATTGATACCCAACGAATAATGTTTTTAATCGTTACTCTACACAAATAAACTTCAAATAAAGCATTCAACTCGTCTCCCGGGTCAATCCAGCCGTGACGTGACGGAATGCGACGGGTTAAATATGTATGCGGCGCTGGAAGGGTTAAAAGTATGTTTTATTGTGTTTCACGCTTGCAACTGAGGGGTTATTGTTTTTTTTCCAAATTTAACTAAGTGGGTGTTCTTATTACGGATTCCCTAATTGTTAAACACTGTTTTAATAAGAACTGCAGCTCTTATACCAAAATAATTACCCACTTCTTTCAAAATAATGAACAACATCAAACCTCCCCCCTCCCCTCCCCATATTTCATACCATAAAAGCCTCTCCCTACTCCATTTGATCGCCATAGCCATTACGATGCCGTGATCTGGATCCATAAATTAAGCTGAATATCCAACATCAAGTAATAAAATAAGTGGATAGCTAAAAATCAGGTCAGGGACTAAAGGAATTCCGGCAGAAATGCATTAGCGAAGTGCGAGTGATGTTTAAACGGCATCGTGCTGTCAGTTCGTCTTGTAATTTTAGTGGAAAATAATTAAAATATTAACCTACATCTCTTCTTCTTTGGTTGTGGCGAGCGAACATAAAGTTGTACTAAAACGTGGGCTCACTGTTCCGTCAATGTCACTTGCCTGCATCTCTCTAATTTAAGTTGCTCTCAACTTAGACAGGCGAACTTGGTGTGACTTTTTACATTTACCGACCGAGCTACATGTTCCCTTCGAGAGGCCGCTGTGAAAGACGAAGGTTTCGACGCGTTTAGGTTTGCTTCTTGTTTAGACGTCAAAAAATAAATTATTTTCACTAGGTAAGTAAGTATTGAATTTGCGAATAATAGTCACGTGGTAGGTCTCGTGATCCTTTGATAACACCAATATTATAGTGAGTGTGATAGTATGTGAGTCAGTTTGTATATTGGTACAAGTTTAAAAAACAGTAGGTAGGCACATACACTTCTCTTGGCATATTGCATCTTTGCAAAGCCGGGGCAAGTGACAAGTTCTCCAAAGAGCTCAAAAACAAAACACTGCTAAACAAACCGTTAAAAATCAGCAAGCTAAACATACCAGTCTGTTACGTATTATGTCAGTCCAGATGATCCAGCCACATCCAGCCAATTAGTCAGTTAATAGTTAATTGTTCCGACCTCGTTCCGTCGCTTCCTTACACCAGTTTGCTATAATTAGGTCACTTGGGCATTTGTGGTCGTTTGTTGTCATTTTTTATATGTTTGAATTCAACTGAATTTTTGAAGTTTGAATTCTTTCCAGTCAAAACAGCATTCTCTGCGTGGCCAAATTATATTTAAAAGTGAAAAGTGAAGAAAAATTATATTTAGAAGTGGAAATCAGAAACAACGACGGTCTCCCAACGACCAGACTGGAGACAATATAGAAAATAATGATTTCTATATTGACTCTACCAAGGATTGAACCCAGAAATTTTGTACTAGCAATACCTAGCAAACCGACGTGCTAGTGACTGAACCAATGAGGTCTCCATTTTGAAAAGGATATGTGACATTTTGCGATTAATTCATGCTCAATTTTGACTCCAATAGGAAACTACATTGTCTTTGCAGTTCAGTCGACCGCATATTGCCCGTTTCTAACGCCATTATTTTTTAATTTTAAAAAGATTGTTTACAATATTCGACTTACAAAGAAAGACTTTACATAAATTGTGATAAGTAGACGACAAAAGTGACGTGGGGAAACGTGTCACTTTTGCGATTTACCAATAATTTGCACCGTTAGCTGATCATATAGAAGTTATACAAAAGAAAGGCAAAGGCCGCCACTTCTGACCTGAGGCCTTACTCTGGACACAAAATCCGATCCAATGGTTATAGCCATCCCTGTCACTCATACCAGGCAATGTATGCGTGTGACAGAGATGGCTATATTCATTGGATCGGGTTTTGTGTCCAGAGTAAGGGGGCTGGTGGTCTAAGATTAAGAGAGACTTTGAGAAAGCCTAAAATGCCAGAGAAGACAACCCAAGATAGAATATCCAGGCGCAGATGTGTGAGGAGACCCGACCCCAGATGATGGGAATAGGGAAGGAAGAAGAAGAAGAAGCTGATCAAATAGAAGTTAAGTCCTTTCCTCGTGACTCAAACCACATCTAAATAAGTCTACAGATTCCTAGACGGCAGTTTGGGCTTTCCACAAGAAACATTATCGGTGTTTCAATAAAGCAATTTGAATTTTATTACTTCTCGTTTTCCTTAAGGTCTACAAGACATCTGACTCCTGTTAGCTGGATAAGCAAATACTTGGCTGGCTCACGTTTTTGTGCTTGCTCCAAGTTAAGAGTGTAAGCGAGGCAGTGAAAGTTTGTTTTTTAAAAATTTGGCTATATTTTAACATCATTTGGTGTCTGGAAGAGATCGCCTCGGAATAAGAAGCCTAAACTATGACATTTCCTTTAAACAAAGTTGTGATTAATCTATGATATCTGTGAATAAAGAGTTATCTATCTATCATTCATCATCATCATTATCTTGACCTGTTCCCAGTTTATCTGGGGTCGGCCAAGTAGATTTTTCTCTTCCACACTATTTTTTCACTCTTTGCTGAATCATCCACTCCATCCACTAGACTGTATTTTAGCACCTACAATACAAAACAGATTTCTTTCTAACTAATGACTTTATGGAGAACGCTTTTGTATTAAAATTGTTTATGCTATTGTTTCCTGTATGACAATTTCAATCCTATTCTCCAAGTGTGGTTCCAAGGTTAATAAGTAGCTATTCAGTTTTATTTCAGTACTTACAGCTTTCGCTAGTTAGATATATTTAGGGTTAAAAAGAAGAGGATATTTTCAAACATTTTCAGGTATCAAAAGCAGTGTAAATAAATGTTTTAACTAGAGTTTTTTATAACTTAAACCACAGTAAGTTCAGAGCAACAGTAATAGGTTTGAAATTGTTTCCCGAAGGTTGTATTGTGTTGGTACACCTTTAAAGGGTTAACAATGAGGTGACAAGGAAGCGAGATGTTAAATGTAATTTAAATAACCACGCCCTGACATTTAATAACAAAACATTCACATGGTTTCTAAAAAACCAAAGTCCATTAAAATACCGACTTTAAAAAACGAAAAATTTATGATGTGAATATACAAAGGTATTTCAAAACTTCCAGTTTGCAAAGATCATCACAAAAACTACATTTTTTCGTCTTCAAATATATCAATTACGTGAAGTTTTACACCTTATAGATATACAAGAAGCCAAAATCAATAAAACATGAGTTGCCTAAATAATACTTGAATGAACGATTCCTCACATAAATAAGAGACACGTTTATTTATTGTAAACTTCTAAAATGGGTTGCTAAAGAGATTCAGCCTGACCTAATTTTTATCAAGAATCCTTAGCATTTTGATTTATACATAATATTTTCTCAGACCAAATTCTATTCTACTCACGGAAGTAGCCACTTCAAATAAGAAGTCCGCAGGGCTACACACATAAAGGGCTACAAAGTATTATCATACTAAACACTAACCCGTATCACGGTAAGAGGTGTCTTGTTGCATACAAAGTCGCATATTATAAGGCAAGGAAGACTGCTTGTCGGTGCCCCGAACGTTGCGGGAATCACGATCACATAGGTGTCATAGAGCAGGGGAATGCAGTCTCATAACTTTTTAGGGTTCCGTGTCCAAAGGGTGAAAACGGGACTCTATTAATATGACTTCGTTGTCTGTCCGTCTGTTTGTCTCTAGGCTATATCTCAAGAACCGCTACACAGTTGTTTTTTTTTATAAATTCGTATTTCTATTGCTGCTATAACAACAATACTATAAGTAAAATAAAATAATTGTATGAGAGGAGCTCCTATGCAACAAATGTGATGATTTTGCTCATTTTGCTCGATAGTTTTGCAAGTGCTTCTGCTAAAATAGAATAAATGATATATTTAAGTGACCAAACTCAAATAGTTAGTAACAACAAAATTTACTTAAACTACTAAGGTTCGAAGGAGATCGAATCAGAAATAAGGAGATACGTAGAAGAACTAAGGTAACGGACATAGCCCTGAGAATCAGTAAGCTCAAGTGGCAATGGGCAGGGCACATAGCGCGAAGAACTGATGGCCGTTGGGGCAGAAAAGTTCCAGATTGGAGACCTTTCGGCCAAAGGCGCAGCGTAAGACGTCCATTGACAAGATGGACAGAAGACCTTGTAAAGATCGCAGGATCACACTGTGGGCCTATGTTCAGCAGTGGACGTCCTTTGGCTGATAATGATGATGATGGTGATGATGATGGTGGCTAAGGTTAGATACGCAAGATAGCAATATAGTTGACATCAATAAAGTTAACAATTACAGCAAACGAACAAAACGTCAATATGAGTATTGAGTTGGTATGCTAGTAATCCAATATTTATTAATTGCCGGAAAAGGAAGTAGGAAGCAACGTGAACTTCTAATTAATGAAGTAAACAAATACTTAGTTAACAGATGGTAAGGTTTACATGTTATCGCAATGCTTTATTAACCTTTAGTGCAATAGCGCTCGTAATAATGTTTATTTGCCTCGGTGGCGCAGCGGTGAGAGGGTCGCATTTTAAAGCGACGGCTGCGCCGGAGGTCCCAGATTCAATTCCCGGGTCGGGCCAAAAAAAAATATGTACCGGAGTTTTTCTGTTCAGAAATTCTCAGAGTAGCCCGGAGTTTGGAAGTTGGCGGTGTTTCACCCCCGTGCCTCGGAAAGCACGTAAAGCCGTTGGCCCTGCGCCTGATCTCTCTCTGGTCGTGTCAGATTGCTGTCCCATCGGGCTATGAGAGTGATAGAATAGAGAGAGTGATAGAGGAATAGAGAGTGCACCTGTGTTTGCGCACACGCTTGTGCACTATAATATGTCCCGCGCAGTCGGTTAGTCGTTGTGACTGGCCACCGTAGTCGAAATCGGCTAGGGGGACTATTAATGTTTATCATAATAAAGATTATATTGAAATAGGATCTTCTGTATCTGACTAGATACTAGTATTTCTTAACTTATACAACAATATGATTGAATGACAATAAAACAACAATTTTACGGATTGATTTCGCGAACGTTTATTTTTATTTTATGCCTGACGTTTCGAATGCTTTACAGCATCCGTGGTCACAGGCAGACTCACGGATGCTGTAAAGCATTCGAAACGTCAGGCATAAAATAAAAATAAACGTTCGCGAAATCAATCCGTAAAATTGTTGTTTTATTGTAATGAGTATTCGCGTAAACTTCAGAACCAAATATGATTGAATGAAACATAATTTATGAAATAGTAAATTGATAAGTCTTTTATGTAAGTTTTGTACTAGTTGTTTATTTTGTACACTGTCTTTTTGAGCAATTAAGTTATAAATAAATTGTCACGAGGAAGATTCCTCGTCTGTCACAGAGTCACGGTTGCTTTTTACTAGTGCAATTTAAATTATTAAGTTTGTATAGTGACAAAACATTATAAAAATAAAAATCAACTAGTTAATTTATAAAAAAAGTGTACTCCTACCATTCATGACGTCATCGTTATTCTTTACTTAAATTAATTATTTGTCTCAACCAAAAAATAATCCACAAAGTTCTCTTTATGTAAGCCGTGCGTGTTGAAACAACTGAATATTTTTGGGCTGTGGTGAATAAATCATCAACTTATTGAATGAATCGCATTCACTTTGTCATGGAAAGTGCAGCCTATTTTGGGCGCTGACAGTTTTCGAGGATCGGCACTTACATTATAAACGATGAATGAATAACTGAATCTGAATTTCAATTGGGGTGTGGCAATTTGTCAGTTGTTTCGATTACAATGGTGGGAGTTTTTGAGATGATTGTAAAAAAAGTTCGGTGCCTTGTTGTCCCATCCTTTGGTCATTAAAATGTGTTAAAAATTGTTCTGTCATATTATTTTCATCAGTCAAATATATTGGGTTTTAATATTTTGAACCCTTCGTTAAAAAATTATATTGATATACCTATCTTCTCTAAACAAATTTGTAATTTACCTATGTGATGTGCAATAAAGAGTTGTCTATCTATCTATTGCTAATACCTGTGTCAATTTTTATTGAATTTAATTAAAAATTCAATAAATTTATCAAAAATTACAAGTAAAAACAACACCGGATCTATACCACACCCTTGCGGAACGCCCAACAACTTAGCTTATGCTTCCGATATTGTTACAGATGCACATTCAATGCGGAGACGAGGTACGGAGGATGTTGACTACGACGACGCGCTGATGGGTGACGAGGCTACTGATGATGAAGCACAAAATGATGCTGATGGAGGTAAGTGTTAACAAAAAATTTAAAATTTATATTTAAGAGTCTGAGTTAAGTTCTTGATAGTAGAGTCTTCGACCAAAACGCAGCGCAGGGCGTCCACAAACAAGATGTAACGGCTTTGTCCAGTCGATGTGGCAAACTGTGGAGAAAGGCCTATTTTCAGCGGTAGATTTACTTTTGCTGTAAATGATGATGATGATTATCAACATTGAGAACTCTTAAATACTTTATTAAGAGATCAAAACACAGAAACACTTTATTTAATAGTTTGCAAAAGAATATTTTAAAGGATGGACTTATGATTACAATAGACGTAGACCAAACCAAATCAGAGAATTCAGCAAACTAGAGAGACAAAAAAGATCATTTAATTTGAATTCTGAAAAAAATCTCCATTGCCTACTACAGTTTCGTCTTCCAATTTACAAAAAAGTGAAAATGCTGTCAATTCAACGAAATTATTCAAATCAATTTTATCTCAAAAAAAAGCACCTCAGAATCCTTAGACAGGATTTTGTAGTTTCCAAGTAGTTGCTGTGTAGCTTTTGGAATCATTTGCAATATATGATGTTCCAGGCAACGATGCAGAAGAACACACACTGCCAGAGACGATGATCACGCAGCCCACCAGCTACAACGTGACCGTCGGAAGGACCATTAGGCTGGAATGCAAAGTGTCTCCCAATAGTAAGTACAACAGACCCATTTTATATCGAAGTTCGACTTCATTAAAGTGTTAGGGATTGACATAGGCCTTCGCAAAATCACGTGATCAGTTGTCAATTATTTGTATAAAAATTTTGACGATGACTAACTTCATAATCGTTTCGTTGTGAAGCGATGTTTTTTGGCTACGGTTCCTTTGGTCAGATCACTGGCTTCTATCCGATAACCGGATTCGAATCTCGGTGGAGAGCTCCTAGCTTTTTAATTTACTCGAAGTTTGATATTTGTCTGATAGCCAACAATTACGATTTATGGTTCCACGCTAAGGTCATGTCGGACTGCTATCTCTTTAATTATGAGAGTATAGAAACACAGAGTCCACTTGTACAGCTTTAGCTTTTGAACATACATTGCTGCTCTCCTACAGTTAACTTGGGAGATTGCTATCATAATAACTGGTACAAAGTTATTAAACTTTATATATGATAGTTATAGTTGATGATATAATTGAAAGTATATTTTTAACCCAGCTACCGTCTGGCCCCCATATTTGGCAGCGAACTGTCAAAGGAAGTGCTCGAAAGGAACTCCCGCGCATTTTTGGCGCCACCGGAAGGGACGCCATCTTGAAAATTTTAACTTTTTATTGAATGAATCATGGCGCTAGATTTTTATGCTGATGATTTATTTATAGTGCCGCTCTATGAATATTAAAATGTAGTAATGGCTCAGCGACAGGTTTCTCATCATTTGATTTGAATTTATGTGTTCCGTCGAACCCTTATCAGAATAGATATTGTGAGAACGAAAATGTCTTTTCAATTACATACTTTTTGTAACACTGATTTTGCAATCCATAAAATAAATAAGCATGAATAATTTGCGTATAATTTTTCAATACATTTAATTATTGACCACATAAGTACTTATACGCACGACAACATCGGTGGTGTAGTGAGTGACTAGGCACTTTGGGTTTCAAGGCGTCGCCGCTCTGAAGTCCCGGGTTCGATTCCCAGTCGGGTCGATGTAGAAATAATAATTTTCTATATTATCTCGGGTCTGGTTGTTGTGGGACCACCGTGGATTAGCTACTTACACATTTTGGTGCTATGTAAGTAATTGGAAAGCAGAACTATGCCACAGTCACCGGTGACAAGATGGTCTTTTTAGTATTCCAGTAAGAAGTATGAAGATAGAAAAACCAAAATATCATATTACCTATTCCAAAAACTGACAGATCGAAGAAAATTTATTCCGAAGAGTGTTAGAACAAAAATTATTCTGTAACTACATAAGTTACTTGCCTTATTACTATTTGCCTAAAAAATATAGTTTTATAACGCTTAACGTTTTATCCTATCTTCTCTTTACAGACAGCCCAGTAATCCAGTGGTACAAGAACGGCCAGCCTCTTTTCATGGGGACGAGTACTTTCCCATATCTGAAGCAGTTGGACCACTATGAGAGGCTTTCATTGTGAGTACCTGAACCTATCAAATCACCTTGCAAAACTCAACAGACTTGGCATGTATCGGTAGCCGAGTGGTAAAGGCATGCGCCCGGTTAGCGTAAGATACAGGGTTCGATTCCTTGCCCGACACAGTTTCAATTTATAAATCATCTTAATCTTGTTAATTACTTAGTTCCTTTTCCTTAGCACCTTCGTCAGAATGTGTCTTATTGACTCTACTATTGATTACTGCTCGTAAGCTAAATAAAGTTTATGGCAGTATCTTACAAATTATTAAGATAATAGAGTGAAATTGTTATTTCGTAATTAAACACGACCTTGGAACTTTTTTCTATACACTTGAAGACTGCATGTAAATCTTTTAATTGATGGGAAGTTTTTACGATTGACTGAGTCGCCTGAAGCATTATTAAAGACATTTGGTTACAAACTGACCCCCTTATTCATAATAACTCAAACGGTCTTTTAAACCTATTTTAGCTATTACACTGTTTCGTCTCATTCTTTCTTGGCGCTGTCATCATTTGACAGAAAGTGATAAAACAGTGTTATTACACTTTCTAAAATAGGTTTACTGGACCGTTTGAGTTATCTATACTAATATTATAAAGCTGAAGAGTTTGTTTGTTTGTTTGTTTGTTTGTTTGTTTGAACGCGCTAATCTCCGAAACTACGTTTGTTTGTTTGTTTGAACGCGCTAATTTCCGAAACTACTGGTTCGAATTGAATAATTCTTTTTGTGTTGGATAGTCCAGTTATCGAGGAAGGCTATAAGCTATATAACATCACGCTACGACCAATAGGAGCAAAGATATAGTAGTAAATGTGTAAAAAACGGGAGAAAGAAGTCACTATTCCACGCGGACGAAGTCGCGGGAAAAAGCTAGTTATGAATAAAGGGGTTACAAACTTTTTAGCTAAAGTAATTTTGTTTCACCTCCTGCACCATTCACGGGTGGTTTATCAACATTCTTTTGTCATATTTTTTTTGTTTACGCGACGGCCGGCCTATCGGTCCCTGAGCGTTTAACTCTGGTCAAACTGACTCCAAAGATTACTAGATTGTAAATATTTACACCAGAACCAGGTTTAATATTCCACCATCTACTTCCAGCGATCCAACGACCTCTAACGATCTGCTCATCGCTGACGTCAGACCTTCGGACAACGGCAACTACAGATGTCAAGTCATGCAGCAGCAGCCAGCCGTGATAGATCACATTGTGGCTGTGCAGGAGGCGCCCAGGGTCGTCAGTGAGTACTATTAGATCTTTAGCTTCGCGTTGCAATTCATTAATGATGGGTTACATGCCGCCTGCGCAGACCATGCGATCCACCGACAACGACGTTGCGTTTGGTTTATAGTATACTCTGATTTTTAATTAGATAGACCAGAATGACAGCTTCAATCGAACTTTTTATTTTTTAATGTTGCTTGCGTAGTACCCATAGTGTTGTAATAATTCAATTGTACGCGATTAATTGAACTTGTGATATGAATTTTCATTAATGTGATCTTACTAATTGGGATAAATTAATAAATTATACATGTTAAACGTTACATAAGGGTACAAATAAACATAATACATAAAACAGTTTTTGTAACGAGTAGAAAAATGTAGGTTTCTCTTGCAATAGCAATATTCTTGTATGGTCTTACCTATTTTGACTTTTCAATACTTTCTAAAAATTAATTCATCGAAATAATTATGTTTTTTGTAGAATTCCTGATTTTGATAAACAGATTATAAAGAACAATTGAATGAAATTGAAACCTTCGATTATTTAGGACCAACACTATTATTAAATTACGAAAAAGTGGCCACCCACCAAATGTCATTTTGGTCTATCTAATTAAAAATCACAGTATATTAATAAACACTCGCTTCCTACGTGACCATAAATCATTCACGCGCTAGGGAGTGACCCTGCACGCACGCGTTTATCGCTATAAATGTGCTGTGTTCAGTGCAACGCAACCTCCCCATAAGGTCTGTAAGTGTGAAAGAGAGATAAGTATGCGCTGTCGCAGTCCCACGTTTTATTCCCGCAGAGGAAACGAGTGTTTAATATTACTACATATAATGGTTAAAGCTAATTTTTGTGACTTACTTTTTTACGACTTGTAAAGAGCATCTAGCTAGATTATAAAACGTTTCAAAATCATTATAGAAATTCCTTCATCTCTTTTTCAGAATTCTATGCCTCAGACAACGGCGTAGTGATGGAAGGTTCAGACCTGGTGCTGACGTGCGATGTGGCTGGATCTCCTCACCCTAAGGTTGTCTGGTCCAGGGAGATCAATTTTGAGGTAAAATATGACTTTTTTAAAAACAATATCAAACTAAGACATGCAACATAAAAAAATACTAATTCAAAAACGAAACTATTTCCTTGTGGCATGATGCTGCCTGCATTGCCGCGTTGGATAGATATGCTGTTAATCCGTTGAGCTAGGAACCAGCCAGCTTTATTATTGGCCGTAACAGAATTTGGTTTTGGAGAAATTCTGAGGTTGGTAGAACATTTAGTAAGTATTCGAACTGTTCCAAGTATAAAACAGCATTTGATATAAACCGTTTGCAGATTTTGGTCTCATATTTTTTATTTTAATATTTGATGATCGCTTTCTCTTGATTGCCTTGATTATTGAAAAAGAAGGTTTTTTGGTCTTACTAACCTGGTTCTGAAGGCCAACTGTGCAAAAAACGTTTATAGAGAGATGTTTAATCGAATAGTGACCTGTTAAAAACGTCCTAAACGTTGTGGTAAGCATTGTCCAGTATTTCATACAAGAAGGGTGTTATAAGTCTGTCTGTGGTATCATAGCTTTCAAACAAAATAACCAATTGGTTTATGTCTGTTCTTTTTTGTTTGGTTAGCAATATTACTTATATTACAATTGATTACATTTATTACGATTTACGCCAGAAAGACCGAGATCTTCGTTCTATTTAAGGACTATATTATGTTTCCAAGTTTTCTTTGTTGCAAAGGAACGCGGATAAAATCACTTGCAGCTCATTTTAACCACTTATATTTCTGAGTCATCTAATCCGAACATTTCCTCTGTTTCAACTAATTTTAGCCAGCACTTTGCGTCATAGTCATCTTATTGTAGCGATGCGAGAACCAAGTTTATTATTAAAGTTATTAAACAGGATTGGAGAGAAATAGAATTAGATGTTAGCAAAGAGGGTTCAGATTTCAAAACAAAACTGTTAATATTGTTACTAGTTTTCAAAGTAATTAATATTAATTTATGGATTTAAATTTGCACTTGTAAAAAGCAACTGGTTCAGAAGGAATTGAACCCTGTGTCAAACGTTATCCAGGTGCATGCCTATAATACTTATTTCAATCAAGTTGCGCAACACTACGCCGGCAAAATAGTGTCATTTATTTTAATATTTTTAATGTTGTTATTGTATGTATGTTAGTCTTTAAGGTATTTATTGTATGGGCCTATGTTGCCTGAAATAAATGATTAAATTAATTAATTAATTATTTCCTTCCTACCACAATCATTATCTCACCGTCTCATTTCCTCACCTTTATTCTGTACCGGACCATCAGCCAAGTAATTACAAAGGATTTCTGAAAGTTATCTTGACTGCTTAAGTTCATCATGCTACAGAACCAAGGTGGTACATTTCAATGTGTTTCATAAACTTAATATCCTAATTCCTCGTCTTCCAGAACGTCCGTCTCACGGAGAAAGACGCAGAGTTCGGTCTAAACACAGCCACCCTCAGAGGCATCAAGCGCAAACAATCCGGGAAGTACTACTGCTACGCTTTCAACATCCTCGGCGAAGCGCAGTCGGAGCAGACCATCACAGTTCTCCGTGAGTTTTTATTTTATTTTTATGTTAGCTATAAGAGATCGTACACTATCCGTCGACGCGACGTCTATTAGCCGTCTACAAACTATTGACGACGTTGACGAACTGTCTACTATTGACTACTAGCAGTCGACGCGCCGTCTACTTGCCGTTGACGTCCCGTCTAATAGTGTACGTCCCAACCTAGATGTTAACGTGCCGACTACTATCCGTTGACGTCCCGCCCACTATTGGTATACGTACTGACAACTAGCCGTTGACGCACCATCTATTAGCCGTTGACGTCGCATCTACTAGCAGTTGACGACCCGTCTTCTTTCTGTAAATGTGCAGTCTACAAGGGTTTGACATACTGGCTAGCTACTGAAAGGTTTCCGTAGATATTCCGTAGGTTTCAGTAGCTAGCCAGGCGTCAACGTTTTAGCCAGCCATCGACGGTCAATGCGTTGTCAATACTCAATGCTGGTTTGTTGAAGGCAACTGTCAACATTCGATATTCTGTTCGCAGTTGCCATGCTAGCTAACCATCGATGGCCAATGCTCATAACTTTCTCGAGTAGTAGCCGTCTACTCACAATCAACATGAATGTTTTGGGTTTCTTTGGTATATCAAGCTGACGCTATGTATTTCAATTCCAAAAATACTATTGTTACTCAGTCATCAGCTATAAAAAATGGTTTTAATTAATTTCAGACAAGCCCCACGTGCAAATCCACAAGAACGTCGTCAACTCGGCCCTGGAAGTACCAGCTGTTCTGCAGTGCTCTGCTCATGGGGAACCTACGTGAGTAATAATGAAGATTAATTAAGAAACAAAAAACTTACGCATGGGCGGGATTTGAACCTGCAACCTCTGGCAAACCAGGCCAACGCTTATATCAATCGACCATCCTAATGATTCGGCAGCGCGAAATTTCTGCTTCAAACTGGAGTACACTCACTCTCATAAAAAAAATTAGCCATGTTTTGTGCTCGTAGCGCAGTGGTGGCAGCGCTTTGGTAGAGATACCAAAGTAACTTACGGCGTGGTCGTGTTTGGATGGGTGACTATTCTATCCATATAAGTGACGTATATAAACAGCATCTCCGTGCTTCGGAAGGCACGTTAAGCAGTTGGTCCCGGCTAATATCGGTCCCATGGGCGGCTTGACGAAAACTGACAGCGAGGTTTGTCACTTGCCTTGCAAACACCCTTCCGCCAATCCGAGTATGGCTCATAATTACCACATACTAGAGGTAGGGCCTTTGCCCAGCAGTGGGATGCTTACAGGCTAACATTACTTATTCCTAGCTTGTAATCGATTTCTACAGTAAACTCAATTTATATAACCAAACCTTCATCTCTATCTCCAGGCCAACCATCACATGGTACAAGGACGGTGACATGGTTGACGCAACCTCTGATAAGTTCATCATCACGTACGACGGACCTCACTCCAACCTGACTGTCACTCCTCATGAGGATATGGACTTCGGAACATTCACTTGTGAGGTGAGTCTTAATTTAAACATATTTTTTATACGTAAAAGAAAGTCGTTAGTTCAGTAACACCACTTATAACTCGAGAACGGGTAACCCGATTTTCACGATTTTTACTTTGTTGGATTTTTCTGTGCCCCGATTAATAATAATAATTAACGGGGCCAGGGCAAAACGAAGTTCTCTGGGGCAGCTTGTTTTATGTATAATTTAGTCTTAAAGCTGCAGGTGTTTTCAACAAGTTTCTTATTATCTTCGACATTTAAAAAGAAAATCAACAACTAAAGTGGAAAAAATTGGGATTATAAAATATGTATATGAACACAAAAAAATCTGATTGCTTAAGAACGTTTTGCGATCATTGAAAGAAATAAATATAGGAAGACAGAAAATGAGTTTATTAATTTCGGCATCCAAGAAAGCCTTTCAAATAAATAAACAAGGTTTGAACTACTGTTTAAATGTTATGCGGCTAATGTGGAATGTATGCCACCCTTATGTCATGTGACCTGATTGACGTTGATTTTAAACTGGCCATATTATATAAACATTTGTCCAAACCTAGTTTAGTAATTTGTAGTAAGGCTGTTGGGCTCCATCCCCTATTCCTACAGAAACAAACTTCTCAACCACATAATCATATCTTCCAGGCCAGAAACACCCACGGAAAACACAGCAACACCGTCGAGCTAGTCGAAAGGCCCATCATAGAAGATGTGAACATAGAAGGCAACAAGCTTAGCTGGACGGTCGTCTCACACCAACCATTGGAACAGATGGAATTGCAGCTGAGAGATAATGTGAGTACAATATCATATTTAAAGTCTGCTTTTCAAAGCTTGTCAAATATTGTAAACAAGATGAATTTCAATAAAATTTACGATACACATTTTTCGTTATTATTTTTAAAGAATGCTTAAGCAAAATTTTAAGTAAATCGAACCAAGGAATCACATTTTCCCATACAAACTTTGCACCGCTTTTTTAAACACCTTAGGGGTAAAACTACGTAAAATCCGTTCTTATCGGATCCTTTCGTCATACAAAGAACATACCTTCCAAGTTTCAGGTTTCTACCATCAGCGGCTTAGGCTGTGCGTTGATCCGTCAGTCAGTCATTCAGGAGAAAGCCTTTTATATGTATAGACAATCTTGATATTTACTTAATAAACGATAAAGGCCTCCTCCATATTTATCCATTTTCGTCTGTCCCGAGCCACTTTCATCCAGTTTTAAATTAATTATAAAATAAGATAAACACAATACATACGACCTACATAGGCCTGTCATCGTTAAACACAGATTAAATTTAATTTTAATTTAAATTTATTAACTGATATTATTTTAAAAGTTATAAAAAGATTGTTTACATTGTTCGACTAGCAATGAAAGGAGGACTGTATAGTTCACATCATCATTATTATAGTAAACAGCTCGGAGTCAGAAGTTGGTGGTAATGACACCCCTGTGCCTCGGTGGACATGTTAAAGCGTATTGGTCCTGCGCCTGATTTTTCACCGGTCATGTCGGACTACATTATTATCATTAAAGACGTCCACTGCTCAAAATAGGCCTCCCCTGACTTTCCAAAGCGACCGTTCACAAGCGTTCTGAATCCAGTATGATCCTGCGATCTTTAGGTACATGGTCGTCTGTCAATCTTGTCGGTGGACGTCTCCATTATAATGAGACTCACCTACATATGTTTGAAAAATAATTAAGTGCTCGCCATCTTAAAAAACAATTTTCTACTCTCTCTCTGGCGTATTTAAACGTTTCATCTAACTTACTTTGATTGTGATGCCCGTGACGCGAACTTCAGTAGAAACGTAAATTTAAAAAAAACATTATTTTTCATGATTACAGGAAGGCACAGTGACCACATTGAGCGTTCCGGTACCAGAAACCAAAGGTCACAATTACTACGTCGCACACATTTTGGATAACATCAACTCAGGGAAATACGAGGTCGTTGTTAAAGCCAGGAATAATAAGGAGTGGAGCAGGGAGAGCGAACCTTTCGTTGTAGATTACGGTAAGATTTTTTGAAAGAAACCAATTTTTTGATACCATTTTTTTTACGAAAATATCGGTCTCCTATTTTTACGTGTTATTTTTCTTGCCAAACTTCACTTTTGTTTTTTATTAATATCGAAATCCTTAACAGAAAATGTTATTCTAATGTTTTTTCTTATAATTTTATTCACCATTCACTCTGTCCACGAGAGCACAGATTTTTTGGATAATTGTTTCTTTATTTTTATATTTTACGTGTTAATATGCGCATGATTTTGATTTTGCTTTTTTCCTTAATTTTAGAATCCAATATGCCAATGCCCATCCAGACCGCATCAGGTAAGAATCACACATCAAATTATCATTACATTTTTATTTATTTTTTTGTTATTATTTCTATTCTTTCTTAGTGTGAAAAAAAAATCAGTACCTACTTTTTTGCGAATACTAATTAAATTGTTTTTTTTTTCAGTGTACCATGGGAATTCGCATTCCATCCGGCCAGCATCTAGTGTGGTCCTCTCAACGGTATTCATGTACCTACTCGTGCGAATGTTCTAATCTGACAGCTAGAGTTACTTATTTATTGTTAGTAGATATCGAAGTATTCGCGTTAGGACAAAACACAATGTACCTTGATGTGTTGATTTCTAAGACGCTTTTCGAGTAAAATCTATTGAGAACGAAATTGATTAAATAAGAAATTGGGTATTATTTTTCATACCATATTTTTTAAAAGGATGACAAATAAACATAATTTGCTCCCTTTTTATTAGCAATTCAAATTACAAAATTGAGATAAACAAATCTGAATCCACATTTGCGGTCTGTTGTCATCCCTTTCTTAAATTTTACTAACTATATTGATTATAGCTTATGTATGTTGAAGTACAAAATGTACACAGTTAGAGATAAACCATATGAGTTTGGATATCGGCTCTAAAAACTACTTAATTAGTCAGTGGCTTTTTTTTTTATTTAAAAAAAATAGCACTACTTGGTACATCACTAGTGATAAAGAAACCAGTTACTTCACCGTTTAATTTGTTGTACAGAATTATTATGTAAGGGATCTATTATTTTAATTTAATTATAGCAAAAGACCAGATGTTCGGAATAAGCGATGATACTTAAAATTTGAAAGATGGCATATACTTTAAAATTTAAGCTATGCATTTCGGTATCATGCTTTTATTTAATTTTAATAAGTCTTTTTAACATTTTAATTATTATTTACCAGATTTTTTGTAAATAATAACTTTTAATTGCAGTGAAATTAGCAGTAATTATAAATTAAACTTTTTCTCTTTGGGAAAGTTTATTCAGCTATTTCTGTTTATTTTCTTTTTCTTATTATTTACGTAGTCGTTCTCTCAAGTTTAGTTTATTTTAGAAATTAAAAATAGTAGGTAATATTACCAAAGTGTAATTAAGAATCACATTTAGTTAATTAAGTTTAATGTTCAATCTAATAAAATAATGAACTTCATTATAATTAACGCTTGTTAAAAATTATTAATGAAATGATTACAATTGTAATCCAGGATTTTTTTTTGGTTTCGATTAGAAAAATTTTTTTTTTTCAATTACGAGAACCCATTTCAGTATGTACTATAAAAAATAAAGATAAAAATCAATGAAGCATATAGATTTATTAATGTTAATTAATGGAAATAGTTACATAAACATAAATAAAGTCAACTAAAGTACAGTTGCCATAATAAATATAAAAAACAATCTGATTATTCTTAGTATTAAAGTAAGGTATGTAACGTCTTAACGATATAGTAAATTACAATGTGCCTGTAATATATACAAATGAATAGTTCCAACAAAGGTGCTTCTTGCTTTTTTATAATTGTGTATTGTAATCTTCCATTAATGACGTAATTGTAACGATAATATTTAATCAACTAGTCCTATGAATACAGTTACATCGCCTAAAATATAAATCATTAAAATGCCAAATAGTTAAAATATTTACAAATGATCATATTACGACCGCATTGTTTCAATCAAATATTTTTCTAGAAGAATTTGAAGTTTTTTTTTTTTTTAATGAAATTACAGTTGTTTTTTCTTTCTTACAATTGCAATTAATTAAATGTAACTAGAATGCTTTTAAGATACGTGTGTATTTCTTATGCATTGATGTATTTAGGTTTCATGTATTATATTATGTGGGTGCCTTCTTACTAGAATTGTTAATGAAGGTGATATCTTTGTCTTAAATAAATAAACGATTAATGTTTGTACATATATTTAAAGTATTTGTATTATTTATTCATTCGTTATTCGTAACAAAGAACAAAGTCCTCTATCCATATTCTTGAAGATGTAACTACACTTGTAAAGCAACTGTGAACCTGTGACAGACGAGGAGGAGGTTCTTCGTATCATATTATTAAATTTGTATGGTGACAAAACACTATAAAAACAAAAATAAACTATGGTGTTAGGTATTTGTCAGCATGTAGTGTCTCGTGTGATGGGCTTCTCCATTTAAAGCTACAATATTCAGTGACGATCCTGTGACAAGGCGAGTAAACGCCGCCACTAAATAAGCGTTCCCCTGGTGTTGAGTAACAGCAACATCAGTACTTGTAGAAAGCTAGTCTATCTAGAAATGCTTTTTAGGGTTCCGTAGCCGAATGGCAAAAAACGGAACCCTTATAGTTTCGTCAAGTCTGTCTGTCTGTCTGTCCGTCCGTATGTCACAGCCACTTTATTCTGAAACTATTAGCATCACACCGCTGAAACTTGGTAGGTAGGTGTATCTTCTTTACCGCTTTCCGATTCAGGTACAAAAATTTGAAAAAATGATATTATAGGGGGGGCTCCCATACACATGAAACTAAAACCAAAAATTTTTTTTTTTACTCAAACCTATATGTGGGGTGTCTATGGATAGGTCTTTCAAAATGACATTGAGGTTCCTAAAACCATTTTTTCTAAAAGTCTAACGTTTGAGATATAGACGCTTCCAAAGTGGTAAAATGGGCGTCCCCCCCCCCCCCCCATCTAACTTTTGAACTAAGAAAGTGAAAATTTTGGAAAAAATATATGATGTAGATCTCAACAAAAATTTGCAACGAAAATTGGTTTGAAGGAGATCGAACTAGTAGTTTTTGAGATATTGCACATTTTTATCAACCGCAAATATAACTTTGTCTTTCATACAAACACTATGAAAAACAAAGTTATATTTGCGGTCAACAAAATATTGTGGTATTTTGGCTAAGTGGAAGTAAGAATCCCTAATTCAGTTAAAGTTGGCACGGAACCCTCAGTGCGCGAGTCCGACTCGCACTTGGCCGGTTTTTTACTGAATATTAAGAGAAACCGGTTCTTAAACTGTGGTTTGAACTATCTTCCGTAATTTTGAATTTTGGAACAAACTCCACCGACAAGAGCCTAAAAGATGATAAAGATAAAAAACTCTAGCTCTTAAGGCGACGCATTGACAAACAATTTAGTCTGAAAGTCAGTGTCAGCATTACAAGGGGAGCTCCCTCCTCCAAGCACCCCCGCACAAAATTAAATTAAGTCTAGATTAATTAGGTCTAAATTAAGTTTAGATTGTCAGAAATTTGAAAATATTTATTTTAAAAGGGATATCTTCGACATGATTTTCTCTGTTACAAAAGTAAATCAATCGTGTTTCGGAAACTCTACAAATGAAGCAAATGTCCTCAAGAATCGGTTCATTAAATATTACTTTCGTGTGTGGTTTAATTACAAAGTCCGACACAACATAATGTACACCCGATTTTCACCAAATCATCAATGCGTCACCTTAAATATGATGATGATAGTGTTATCTATACTGTACATCATCATAACCATCGTTACCGGTGATGATGGTGATGATGATGTATACAGTGATGTAGTGTAGTGTAGTGAGTCTGTTGTAGTTCCATTGAACTACTAGTATAATATAATCTCACTGCAGCCAGATCTGCAGACTTTGAATCATTTTAAGGCGAGGCTTTTTCGGCCGCATCGGGCAAAAATGGTTCCCCTCACCCCTCACGCGAAATACGAATGCGAAGTAAGCTAAATCATCGCGCGGACGAAGCGGGCAATGACCCCGCCTCGGGATCGAGCAATAACTGTACCACAGTAAAAGTAACTGCAGTATTGAATAATTATACTTCTCCTTCTCAAATTTTTATTATTTTTTGTTTGTCATGGTAATTGTGTACCTATTGCATTTGCTAAAGATTTAAATGAAACGAAACAGGTTTAGATTTGAAAAAAAAAACTAAATTCTTATTAACTTACAAATTTCATGAAAAAAATTTAAGGATAAATCCTTGAAGGCCTAATTGTTAAAAAATATATGAGGTTTTTTTTTGTAATAACTTACTTTTTAAACAAAACTAAAAAAGAGGTTATCAATTCGACATTTTAGACTGGATATAATTTGAGAGTGTTGAGTATCTATTAAGGCAAATTGTGTGTAAATTTTTATAGTGTTTGCATGTTTATCAACAAATTTTTCGGAAATGAGTAGTCAGCATAGCTTGGCGTCAGGTAGTGACGCCAAGCTACGCAATACAACGCTAATAGAAGAATATTATTTTAACTCGTCAAGTATGTGTGAATGAGAAACAATAGAAATTCGTTTGATACCTGACTGATTAATGCCTTCGTTACAAAAAGTAACAATACAGTGGAAAAATCGAAAAGTACAACTTCTAAATTGGGAATAAATGTGTTATTTTTGTTGGATTATTGAAGGCATATAAACTCAATATAAAATAGGCATAGTAAAAAAAACAATAAAATATGCTGCCACTCTTTTTTTGATTGAGAAAGGCGCGGGGTTCAGGGGGTGACACGCGCGTCAGTTGCGAGCCGGCCGTCATTCTAAAATTTTGACTCGTTTTCAAAAA
Source organism: Pyrausta aurata (assembly GCA_963584085.1). Lineage (NCBI taxonomy): Eukaryota > Metazoa > Arthropoda > Insecta > Lepidoptera > Crambidae > Pyrausta > Pyrausta aurata. The sequence continues at coordinate 7,329,742 of OY757277.1, forward strand.
TTCATTAAATATATTAAAATTGTAAGGAAAACCCAGTGTGTTTTACTAAAAAATTAACCTGGTATAATCTATTGTCATCAATAATGGTAACTTAACTTTTTTTTTTTAATGTTATAAAATGTTCTTACGTTTTTCGTTTACGACAATAGTAAAAATGTTACTGGTGCAATTAAAAAAAAAACTCTTCTAGTAGCTAACCGTACCAGCTTAAAACTATATCTAAGTCATAAAATTACTATCCCTTTGGAATAGAATGACAAGAGCGAGATGTCACTAGCAGCAAACTGTGTGATAAAAAGAGATGCCAGATGCAATGTAGCAGAACAATTTTTAGCGGCTGTCAGTCAGTTTGGAGGCCCATTGAGGCTCGCTGAAAATTTCTTTCAAGTGATTTTTCATAAATTCAAGTGAAATTCTGTATATTTTTTTTGAAATAGTTATTCTGAAACATGGTGACTTGATCGGTGATTGATTGTTGTTCATTACAGCGAAATAACGCCAGCAAAATTATTCATTTATCAGATAGATTAGTCCAAATCGAAGCCTCTTAATATACGATTTATAATTATTTACCAATGCGCTTCAAATTTAAAGTACGCAGTTTTATTATTATATTCTATAGACGTTAATTTACGTAAAAAGTAAAGACAGAATAACACAGGTAACTCATATCTGCGAATATTTATCTCAAGAAATATTTTTGACGTGACAACGTCTTATAAATTGGTTTGCCGTGTGACACTTCAAGAAACTGCGTTACGCTCCGCTCACGTTATGCGCTCACAATGAGAGCGAGTGGGAGGCACGCGTCCCTTCCACTCAGGCATGGTTAGCCCGCCTAAGAGCGAGAGAGACAGACATAAACGTCGTTGTCACGTAAAACTTTCACCCGTATACCGACTTTACAGGCAACCAATTTGGTTTTTTTCGTTTTACACTAGGGCTGCATGTCCGATATTTTGTGTAGACTGTTTATCATACAGTAAACTTATATGTTTAACTCGTCAAGTATGTGTAAACGAGACACAATAAAAATTCCATTGTTATGCGACTCCCGGCATTCGATTGATACCGGACTGATTAACTTAGGAAGATTGGTATAAATCACCGGAACGAAAGGTTAGCTCATTTGAAGTTACAAATGTTACGTACTTAAGTTAGTAGTTACTGTCATCTAAAATCGGTTTCGTTTGACAGTTCTTACTTTTTCTTCTCTTCTGATAGGAATATTAATTTTATGATCTAAGTTGAGCATCTTTCCCCTTGAGTGTATTTTTTGTAGTGTGCTTGTCATACGTAAGTCATTAGGATGTTTCAAATTCAATTCAAATGTTTGAAAAAGCTTGCACACATGTACTATAAACGATTTGGACGAGTGGTGGGGCGCGCCGTCGTGGATGTCACTATCTATATGCTATGCTATGCTATCATAAAATAAATATGTAATAATTAAATTCATTATAGCATCATCAAGTATTGCCAAACACTTGCACACATGTACTTAAAACGTTTAGAACGAAAGATGGCGCGCGCCTTCGTGGATGGCACTATCTATAGCTATTTAATTTTAGGTCTTGCCATCAAATATGATTTTTATCATCATGAAATATATTATTGTATTGAATAAAAATTATGTACTATACCTAAAAGCATCGTGCTTTACAGATTAGCTGCCAAGCAAGTATCTGCAGATTTTTTACTGCGCTTATAAGCACTGAAAATTATCTATGCTATAGCGATCTTAAGCATTTCACAAATAAATAAATAATCCAAATTTATAAATTACTAGTTCTAATCAATTCTCATTTGGTTATAATAATAAAATCATTTATTGAAGGCATAAAAAAAACAATATTAAGTAGGCAAGTAGTTAAAAAAAATCTATCACTTTTTAAGCTATATTGGGCATAGAAGCACTGAAAATGACCTATATTATAGCAATCTTATGCAATTCGCAAATAAACAAATAATATTAATAACTAGTACAAATAACTAGTTCCTCAACTTTCCCATTTGGTTAAAATAATAAAATCATTTATTGAAGGCATATAAAACAATATTAAGTAGGCATGGTAAATAAACAACAAAATCTACTGTCCCTTTTTATGCTATGGTTCAAACGTTCGAACTTTATAGAAACGAAATCAATTAGCAGTTTTGTTTTAGGTCTAATTCCATCAGATGTTTTTTTTTATCATCAAGAGATGGTGCTTGTATAAATTTGGGAATAATATAGCTTATTGACCAATTTCAACAAAAAAAGACTTTGACACGTCATGGAGGTAAATACAATTTTATCTTATTTTAATATAACAGCAAAGGCATAAAACGGAACAATACGGTGTACTCATGCATATTTAAAAAAATAAGTAAAAATACTTATCATTTTTCCCTAAGCATTTTTTTATAAGTTCGAGGTTTCAATTTTCTGCACTTCATAGTACTATACCCCATTATTTGGCCTTTTTTACTTATTGTTCTATATCATTAGCAATATTTTATTAAATTATTAAACAAATCACACACATTACTACGATTTTAAACAAAAACAAATTGGTTCTGATACAAATTTTTATAAAAACAATTGATTAAAGCCCGTTGCACTCGGGATTTGGCGGAGCGAAAAAAAGTGACGTGACCACACTCGGGAACGCCTCGACGGGCACTGAATAGACGATGAGCGTCAGGAAAGCGCGCGCGTCCTGCTTCATTTTGACAACTTTTCACTTTTTAGGTAAACAATATATTGAAAATCAAAAATCTGTCTTTATGGTTCGAAAGATAATGAAACGTTCTATCTATTGGTATAATTTTGATACCATTTATTGATGTATTTCCAGACATAAATACGAACTTATGTTTTATTCAGAGCTCACTTTGGATTTATTTTCTATCGAGAAAAGTATTATTAATCGTGTTTTGGCTTTTACAGTCTTAAAGATAATATCTTCAAATATAATATATGTAAATTTTAGAACCACACGTGTACTTCTCGTGTTGTAAAACTAACACGAACGGAGTTGAAATTTGGATAAAACGGAGCAATAGCGCCTTAAGTAAGTATTTTCCATACCCAAATTCTGGGCCGTCTTTATCAAAATGAGACAATAACAAAAGAACACCCAGAAACTGTTATCTCTATTCTATTCCCAATGAGATTGGTAGTTTTTTAATAAGACGAAGACCTGTACCGGTATCATGACGACGTAAAAAAAGTCTATGGAAAATTGCAGGACGCCCCTAGCGGTGACTTGCAGAACTAAAATTTTCAATACGTAACTTTAAAATTTTCCGTAAGTAACTTTTTACGTCGTCGCTACCGAGTAAAACCAGCGTAAACTCATGGGAACGGTACTGGTGACGGAAAAATAAGCTGTTTGTCTGGAAAAGGCAGTTGTGGTTCCAGACAAAAAGCTATAAGTCAGGAAAATTTCTGGTAGAGAATACCATACGAAAATTATAACATACTATTTACGATACGGCAAACGGATTTTTCTGATATCTATTAAAGTGATTTAGCTACTTACGTGGAGCTAATTGGAGTCCAATATTTATTTAATAAGCTTAAAACTTGACCTAGAATCTTCTTTTTGTTACCTAAAAACTCTTTATGTCGATAAGAAAAGAAAAACACGAGGTGACAAATCCTTGTTCTTTTCTGTCAGTTCATTAGAAGTTTGACTTGATTAAATCCAAACGATTTTATAGTTAATGTGTTTTTACGTTTATAAAATGTTTTTAAAGTGCTTTTGAATAATTTTAGTTTATAAAAGAAACAATGGTGAACACGCCGGTAAGTTCTTTATTTCAATTTTGATTAAAGTTATAAATGGTTTCGTTGTTAATTGGTTTTCATATTTCGGTCTCAAGTTAAAATCCCAATTTTCGTGGTTCGTACCTTCAAACCTTAAATGATTTCAATTTTATGAGAATAATAACCTTCGTTTCTATCATTTAGTCGCCGTGATTGGAATACACTATGCCAATTTATAGCTCTCTAGTGCCAAGTCTCTAAGCTAAACTGAGGACTAACGGACAGACAGGTTTAGTATACTAGAAACTAAAATATTAACCCCAATTTAAAAAAAAAAACACTGACGGCATTTAATACTGTAGATAGGCATAGGTTTACATGTTACAATTGGTCTGGGTATTTTAATTTTGGTTTAAACTTGGTACTATCTTTTTTTGTAATTAAGGGGTAAGCATTCTTCTCAGACTTTTTTGTAATAAAGGGGTACCTAAACATTCTTCGGTAGACTACGGAACCCTGGGTAGTGATCCATTTTAGGGTCCCGTTCTTAGTCCAAGAAGACTAAATCGGTAGGTAGAGTAAAATAAGGAAGTAAGTAGGTAGTTAATACCTATTTCTTAAACTGTTTATTTTTGGAACAGCGAGGGTCGAGAGGGTCCAGTCGGCAGCCAAGCCGCGATTCCCTGCCATGGCTCACTCGAAGTCCACACGTAAGTATAGAAATGCAACGAAGACCTTTAAAGTCAGAGTGAATAGGCTTCTTCTGGGTGACCTCGCTTCGTCTCTGTCCACGCGCAATCGGTACCCATAGCACGAAAAACTATCAAATGTGTAAACGTATCGAGAAATGTCAGAATCCATACTATAAAAAAGTGATTTCTTAACGCACCGGCAGGGGTTCAATTTCCATACGAATTGACATTTCTCAATACGCTTACGTATTCGATAGTTCTTCGTGATAAGGGTACGGATATTGGGACTTTTTTAAATATTTAAGCAGACATTCGGCCTAAGATGAAACATGTCTGACGAGATAATGATGAGGGGCTAGTGGTGGCCACATAGCCACTAAAGTGGATTTGTAATTTGCTCGTTCCTCTGATCTAAAAACTAAGCTTATTAGTTATGGAAATAAGATACATTGATATAAACTTACACCTTAACGGACCTACTGAAGTGCTATAGTATATAAAAAAGTAAAGTTAGCCTGTAAGCATCCCACTGCTGGGCACAGGCCTTACCTCATATGTGAGGTAGTATGGGCCATACTCCATCACGCAGGCTCAGTGCGGATTGGCGGAGGGGTGTTTGCAAAAATAGTATAAATTACTTTCAATGAATATACCTGTTTTCTTATTTATTCATTTTCAGAGCTCTTCAGATTCAGCAGCAAGTTCACCAAGAAGAACTCCGGTACGTAATATTTATTATTTCAATTTCAAAATTCAGTCTGCATGAATTTTTGACAGATACCGCTAACCAGAAAATATAAAGACAGTGTGAAACAGGCCGTCAAAAAATGAAAGAGAAATAACGAAATCTACTATATAAAAATAAGACGGGTTTTCCTTCCTGACGCTGTAACTCCAGAACGCACGAACCGATTTCCACGGTTTTGCATTCGATGGAAAGGTCTCGGGCTCCGTGAAGTTTATAGCAAAGAAAATTCCCATAAAACGGGGCCGGGGCGGGACGGGGCTGGGGGCGAAACGAAGTTCGCTGGGACCGCTAGTCTCTATGTAAAATTATTCCATTCAATGCAATATCAAATCTACTATACTCTACCACCGTTCATTTAGCAAATGCCTTCTCATTTACAGGTGCAGAGAAGTACCCACGTAAGTGAATAACATTTTATGAGATGTCAAACATTCATTTAGTCACTTGTAGAAATGCAAAATTTTATTTAAACAAACCTCTTCTCTACTTTGTGACAATTTTTTGACAATCGCCTGAACTAAAGGATTTGATGGGTTCAACTGTTTAATTTAACCTATCTAACTACACGTCCTAAATATAAGAAGTAGTTTTATTGGCGATATCCTAATTTTAAGACTTTAAAGTCACAAATTGGCCATCTGAACAAACTTTTTGCACCTTTACCGGGCACCTAATATAATGGCATAAGCGACATTGATCCACTAATCAGGACCACTATTGTTGACGCGTTAACAACTGAGTCGTGCGTTCATAATGTCAATAGAGATAGCGCTCCGCTAAGTGCAAGCGAGAAAGACAAATCAAAATGCTGACAACTTAGTTGATAACACGCCAACTGACGCCGACGTATTTAGTTGCTCAGGTCAAGCCACTAAATACGGTACTAATTACTTAGTGGCCGCTACTAATAGCTTTACTTGTGCTCGCTCTATTATGATCATCTTGAAATTAAGTAAATATTGATGTGGTTAATCTTTTAATATACTTATTCATTTTTTCTACAGAGCTCTCGAGCACAGAGCGCGGAGTCTGTGGTAAGTAAAAAAGTTTGGTTAAAAATAATAATTATACTTTTTATATCCATCCGTTTTATTTATTTTATTTTTTATAATTTCAGGTCGACAATCGAATCCAGGAAGTAAGTTTGTCAAAGAACTGCTTGTACAATACCTTTTTTTATACGAGAAGGTAGGTATGTATGTATTGACTGATTTGTAATTACAATGTTTATAAATTCAATATGAGAAAACTCTACATAACACACATGTTCTTAATGAATCATCAAAGAATTGACACTAAAAAACAAGTAAGTAATTGCAATGTTTATAAGAAAAAGCGTTCCTTGTGCGAGTTAACTGAAGCCAGTGACATCTGTTATCAAATTCTTAACACCATTTAACCATGTGAATGTATTTTTTTAGGATGCGGGATCGCCAGGCCGCGATATACCAAGACAACAAAATGCTCCAGTAAGTTAATAAATTAATTATTTACTTCTTTCATTTGTGAGGCCGCTATTTTACCTGAAACGTAGGTACTAAAAGCTTTGAACGCGTTGGCGAGAAACCACGAAGTATAGACACTTTTTCGGAAAAGTGCAACGTTTTCTTTTTGTTTTTCGGAAAATTAAGTATATAAATCAGACTACTTAAATTCATCCCATTTTTTTTTTCTAGTTTTACACAAAATAATTCATTACTACATTGAAAGCGCGCCCATTCGCAGTTTTAGTACGGCAACGTAGCACACGCAATTTTGCGTGTCATGATTTCGTGATGATGATGAATGAAGTTGGGTAAGCTGGCAACGTCTCAAAAACACTGAAATAAATTATTTCGGGAAAATATTACTTATACTTTATAGAATCCTTGGTTTAATTTGCCGAAAAATAAAAATGGCAAGTTGTATTACTTAAATACAAAAACCTTTTAGTCTTTTAATATATTTGGCAAACTATGTTTACCTTTAATTAAATGTGTAATTGACAGTTTCTTTAATTGTTATCTTTATTAAACTTAGACGTAATGTCACTGTTGTTAGTAATATTTAACATATAAATAAATAAATAAAAACATGTAGAAATGTAAGAGCTTATTATAAAAAGCGTACCTTGTGCGATTCAACTGACGATAGCGACATCTGTTATCAATTTCGTAACACTAATATCTTATTGCATCACCTTCAGCGTATTGTTGGGCGTGCCATGGAGATGCAGCGCCTCAGGCATGTTTGCGGAGGCGAGAATTGATTGCTTTGCTGCTATCACGAGAAAGCGGTACGCCTCTGCCATCGCGCGTCTACGTGGCACCTCCAACAGTATCCTGAGGGTCTATGTGGATCGGTGGAAGTCACCACTCATACAAAAGTGGGTGGTCTCTCATACCCATTTTAAATTTGTTTTTTTTTATATATTTTTCATGCCATTTCTTTGTTCTACTAACCATAGTTATAAGTCTAATTGTATACTAACATTGTATGGGCACTGACTGAAATAAATAACTTGGAATTGGAAAATGAAATTTGACCATGTGAATGTTTTTTTTAGAACACAGGGTCACCCGCCCGCGAAGGACAGGCTTCGGTAAGTTTATAAACTCATTTTGTTTCTTCTTTCCTTTGTAAATTTCAAATGTTTTCCACGAGTCACTGAGGCTAAGAGCTAGAATAAGAATATAAGCATTTGACGTATTCGTCACGTAATTGTACCGAGTTTACGTCAGTCGGCAGCACGAAGCACTCCCGTGTCGTGTAGTAAGCTCGAAAGCATTACCGCATATGACGTTATACTAACGTAAATATGGCACGTCCAGAAGCAAGTTAAACGATATATTCTAGTTGTCTATTAAAGTTATTGAAATATATTATCTAATTTCGAGTTTCCAATTTTTAGTTTTATTTACGTCCGATATTTCTCAGCTTTCAAATTCTCACACAAATGATTACGTTACTATACAAATACTTTGACGCAATTATTCGTGATTGGGGTACAGATGAAGTATGCTTTTGTGATCGGATAGAGCCAGAGGGTTTTTTTTAAACGAAAGAAGCACCGTTTATTATTAATCCATTTCAATGTAACAGGGTGTACCGGCCACCGGAAAGTTTGAGATCAAAAACACATGGGAAGATGCTTACAACTACGACTTCATCGGTCTAAGACCTCTGGGCCACAAATGCACGTAAGTCGTTATATCAATAATTATAAGATTAAACGAACTTACCTTAAGTGAAGTTCTATCATAATTATACGAAGATACTTGTCCGAGATGGGTTTACTTGTAGTAACGGTGAAGGTACTAGCGCTGAGTCACAATTTTTTAAAGCTAAAAAAGAAAAAAGAAAAAACAGGACATATTCTGTGGCAACACTATCTAATGTCATTTCGTTTGAAGATTAAGCTTATGAACAACCCAAACATTTGGGATAATACTATTCAGTATTAGTGGGAGGGTCAATGGGACTGCCATCTCGGACAAGTATCTTCGTATAATTATGATAGAACTTCACTTAAGGTAAGTTCGTTTAATCTTATAATTATACTCTATACTTGTCCGAGATGGGTTTACTTGTAGATGTTTGAAGGTGGGTTGTGAATAACTCATACTATTGCATAGAATGAAAAAATATGTAATTAAGACAAAACTTTACATTCAACAATTATAATCTTAGTAAGAATCAACTTATATATTAAATAACATTATGATTAATCAACTCTGAGAAATAGTATTACACACAGCATTACTGAATGCTGACATATTTTGAGTGACTGGCCTATTATAGTGTCGAGCAAAGACAGAAGAATTCTGAGACCATCCTGCAGTTCTTCTGATAACATCAATGCTAACTCCTGATCTCTGTGCAGCAGATGTTGATGCATGTCTAGTGCTGTGAGCTGAGAAGATTGTGTCATCAATACCAGCTTCTCTTAGGGTCAGCTTGATCCACCGGCTTATGGATTGTGATGATGCACTTCTGTATGGTTTCTTAGTGGTTATAATCAAGGAGTCTTCATTTTTTCTTAATAAAGTGGTCTTTTCCATATAAGATTTAGTTGTAGAGACAGGGCAAATTTCTATTCGCTGAGAAAAGGTTTCTAAGTGAAATGAGGGTTGAGCATTTCCTTTCCTTGAGGTTTTTATGAAGTCAGGTATGTATATGAGCACCCCATTATGTGTAAATTTGATATTTGATAGTTTTATCATTGATAAAGTTTGCACACGGTGTCCAGTTGTCAAGGCAAGTAATGTGACTAATTTTTTTGTCAACTCTTCCAATGATACCTCCTCATTTGGATAGTGTCCTGCTAAGTAGTTCAGGACTAATCCTGGATCCCATGTCAAATCATATTTTGGCTTTGGTGGTCGTGATCGGAATACACCTTTTATGAATCTTTTGATTCTGTCATCTGATCCAATTTTAGGACCAATCAGTAGAGACAGTGCTGATCGAGTAGTGTTAATGGTTCCATAAGAAGCCCCATTTTTATAGGTCTGTGTTAAAAAGCTCATAATGTAAGGAATGGAAGCCTCATAGGTATCAATATTGTGCTTACTGCAAAATTTCCACCATAGCTTTAACGGAGAGTCATATTGCTTTAATGTATTTATGGAAAGAGAATTGACCATTATGTCAAGAGCCGAGTTTGGAGTGCCCCGCCTTAAAAATCCTTGCCTGACAGCAGCCCTGCAGCCAGGGTAAGCTGCTGATATAAGGGATGGTAGTCTCTGAAAGGAGATGATAATAATTTTCTATTAGGCTCAAAAATCATGATTTCCTTGATGGCGATGGCCTTAACTAGTGGGAACCAGGGTTGTGATGGCCAGTAGGGGAAAACTAATATTCCGGTAGCTTTATCTTTTTGAATCTTATTCAAGCATTTTAGTAGGAGTGAGAATGGTGGAAAAGCATAAAAGAAGTTATCTTTCCAATCAAGTGTGAAAGCATCCACTGCGAATGCTTCTGGGTCACATTTCCAAGATACAAATTTGGTACACTTTTTGTTAGTCCTAGAGGCAAATAGATCTATTTCTGGGACACCAAAACATTTTATTATTTGATTAAAAACTTTAGAAGAAAGTTCCCATTCAATATTAGCTTTTCTTGATTCCCTATCCGCTTCAAAATTTTCTTTGGTATTTATGTAAGAGGCATAGATCCAAATGTTCCTATTTTCACACCACTGCCATATGTCTCTAGTGATACTGTTAAGATGAGGGAACTGTATTCCCCCCATTTTATTGATATAAGCTATTGCAGTGGTGTTATCAATTCTCATTAGAATTTCACAGTTATATGTGTCCTTTGTAAAACATTGCAGGCCTAACAGTGCTGCCTTTAATTCTAAATAGTTAATATGATGTTTTTGTTCTGCACGGGACCAAGACCCAGACGCCTTTTTGTGGCCCCATACAGCACCCCAGCCTGTGGTTGAGGCATCGGTGTGTATTTCCATGAAAAAAATAAATTGTTTAATTGGGTTGCTAATTCTAATATTGTTTTTCCACCAAATCAGCTCTGTCTTTACTTCCTGAGATATAGGCATAACTGCATCAAAGTTTTCATGTGATTTTAGCAATTCCAAATATCTTTGTCTTTCCATTAGTTTTGTGTAAAGCCATCCATAAGGGACAGCCGGACAAATAGAGATAAGTGTTCCCAATAATTGAGCAAATTCTCTAATGGTACAAGAATTAATACCACGAAAGGTTTCGATTCTTTCTAATATGTTAATCTGCTTTTCATATGGAACTGATAAGGTTTGGTCAATGGAATTTAAAATAAAACCTAAATATTTACAATGTTGTTTAGGTATGAGTGCACTTTTCTCAAAGTTAATGGTAAAACCCAAATTTTGTAAGAGTCTACATGCTACATCAATGTTGTCCTTGCATTTATTTGGAAACTTATTAAAATACAAACTGTCGTCTAAGTAACATGTTAATATTATATTCTTATTTCTAAGGTAAGTACCTACTGGTTTGAGAAGTTTAGTGAAAACATATGGGGCAGTACAAAGGCCATAAGGCAAGGCATTAAACTCATATAAGGAACCGTCAAAAGTGAATCTTAACTCTTTAAACGATATATGCACACCCGTATATACAAACCCGTTTATGCACGTCATTTATGCACGTCATTTAAAGGGTTAAAAACTTTTTACTACTTTCAGCTATTGCAACAGAAAGGTACGCTTCTTTCAAATCTATTGAGGCCATATAACAGTCTTTAGACATAAGTTTGCAAGCAGTTCTAATATCCTCTAGTTTAAAATGTTCTGTGTCTATATATTGATTAAGTTGTTTCAAGTTTAAAATAAATCTATAAGCACCATTTGGTTTTGGAACCAAGAATATGGGAGAAGTAAATTGCTGTGTACAGTATGAACACTCAGATATTGCTCCTAGAAGTAAAAGTTTTTCTATCTCAGAAGCAATTATATTTTTCTCCTTACTAGGCCAATGCTGTGGTTCTATGGAATTAGGGGGTGGAATAGTATTGAAAGGGATTTCATAACCCTGTACCCATTGTAACACTACTGGATCATTTGTAATCTCAAGCCAATTATGTAAATAGTATTTAAGTCGTCCTGCATGTACCTGGTTTTCTATCTGTTGTGTCTCGACTTCGATCTGGCTGGGGGTTGTCTCTGATCTGTCTGACGAGGTCGAGGCTGCAGCTGTCTCCTGTACTGTTGCCGGGGTTGTTGCCCACCGCGGGCATGCCGATATTGAGGCTGCTGGTTCTGCGGTGGGCCTTTCCAGTTTAACTGCTTCTTATTTGATGTAGGCTGCTTGTTCTTCTTCGTGGTAGTCAGAATTTGTGCTCCTGTCCGCTGGATGGATTGTGCTATTTTTATCTTATCTGCACAATCTGTACCAAATAAGAACTTATCAGTTTTTGAGCTTTTCATGGCTTCTTGAATGCTCTTTTCTGCTCCTGATAAGGCAAAGTATTTCCTGGAACTAGAATCTTGGTGGTGTATTTCGGCAGCCATCTTTGCTGCGTCATTAATTTCCTCAACAAGAACCTTGGAGTTGATATTCCCTTTCAAAATGCTAGTAAGGGATCGGCCTAAACAAGTCAACAATTTTCCTGTGAGGTTCTGTCGGGTTGCAATTCGTCTGTCTCTTTTTATTGAGGGTTCAGAGAGTGAAGCCATTATCTCTGGGTTCAAAATGGGGGCTACCTCATTTGGGAAATTAGAGGGAGTTTGGTATTTTCCCAAAATATTGGAGCGTGCCTCTTTTCCTAAGCCGTCTGCCATGATCTTTGTCCAACGCAGGGCTAATTCTGGTCTGATGGGCTCCCCATTCTTCCTTTTCTTTCCCCTCTTTCCCTAGAGCCAAGAGAAGCTCATCTGGGAGTTGGTCTTCATCTGAAAGTGCAATTTTAATTGTTCAATACAAGGAAGTGCATTGTCTACCCTCTATGTGGTAGCGCTACACCAATTTTATAGATATTTTAGAAATATTAATAAAGAGGCCTTGTCTAGCCGCAGAGTGCTAGCGCTTGCCCTTAACATAAGCCTGTCTATCCTCAAGTGATAGCTCTATGCTCTGAAACTATTTGTGGCATAATACAATACATAGCAGTAATTGAATGCAGGGTGCATGTGTATTGTGTTATTATGTACATATAAAGGTGATGTGGTACATGAGACTACCCAGGCGTTTGAAGTTTCTTGCAAAAATAAATAAAATAATCTTAGTTTAAAATAAGTAAGGCTCACCTATTGGCATATTGGTGTCATCTTCAATGGTGACACATTCAGGAGCATCCCTATGAAGGGGTAGTGATACAGGTGGCGGTGTTTGAGGCGGTAGCGGAGGCTGAGATGATGATTCCTCATCGCTGCTCTGAGAATCTTGGAGTTTTCTCAGTCTCGTTTCCATTTTCTGAATCTTCCTTCTATAATACTCTTCGTTTCTTTTCCTTTTTCCCATCTTGCTTCTTGAATTTCCTTTTTCTTCGATACTTGACTTGAATTTTAGTCGTGAGAGTGATTCGACGCGTGTGAAAATTTTTAAACAAGTGGAAAAAAAACGGTCTCAACTTTCGAAAAGAAATATTATTTGAAACTTTATTTTTAAGTTGTCAAAACATCCGGTAAGATTTTAAGAAAAAAATCATAATCATCATTCATTCATTCACTAACATCATAACCAAAAGCTACCGGAAGTGTTGTTTAGGGTTAGTTGCTTTTGCGACAACATAGCAAAAATAAAAATAATGAATTTTAGGTTAGGTTATTATAAGTAACCTTTTTCCAAACTTACTACAATTCGGGACCATAATAAACGCGACACATCCTATTTGGTAGGAGTAAAAATAAATCTAAACATACCTCTGATTAGGGTTTGCATCATTTTTGTTTACATAACAAACCTTGACCTTGTGGTGCTGGCCGGTTTTCTTCTAGTATTAATTACGCAAAAAATAGTTTTCCACGTATTGTAACACTTTGAACGTTGAACCACTTTAATTCTATAACACAATCATAACGTTTTAGGGTATATTACTCATGGTTTATAATTTTAAAACACATTTTCACGAAAATATTACGTGACAGCGCTCGCACAAAAAACCGTAATGACATTAGATAGTGTTGCCACAGAATATGTCCTGTTTTTTCTTTTTTCTTTTTTAGCTTTAAAAAATTGTGACTCAGCGCTAGTACCTTCACCGTTACTACAAGTAAACCCATCTCGGACAAGTATAGAGTATAATTACTTATTAACGCTAAGAACTCACAGCGCGGTCTAAACCCGCGCCAGCCGCGGCCGGAAGAGCGGTTTTATTTCAAAACTCACGAGCCTGCTAATTTTTGCATCCTAGTCTCTTGAAAGCATCCAAATTAAAATTATAGTAACAAAGGAACAGTTACTCGTCTTATTTGCTACGCTTCTAATCGCGTTGGTAATCATTTTTAGGTATAGTATAAAATACAAAAAAGTCAATGGGAAGAGTAAAGTTCTAGAAGAATGTCAACATGGCATCTCATCAACAAATCTCGATGGTCCACTGGCGCGACACGTACTATCGATATTTAACAGGTTTATCGATACTATCGATTGTGCTTTCGATATTGGGCTACGATACTATCGAAAGTATTGCCTTGTGTATTTATTCAATGGGGGCTTTACAATTGATACTATCGATAGTATTGTTTCTTCTAATAATCGATATTATAAATTTTGCTCAACCGTCTACAGTCTCATAATTAACTAAATTACTGGCTTACCGAGGGGCAGCACTAGGAATACTTCTGCATGAATTATTTTTTAATATACCTAACTATTATTATTTCAGTGTTATCGAGTCAATCGGACATTTGATCAAGAGCTGCCTTGGCGGCGGCATCGTGGCCATACACGAGTCATACAAAATGTGCGGACTCTGGACTGCTCTCATTCTCAACGTGTTTCTTGGCATGGCTGTGAGCTACTGCATGCTGGTACGTTCTTTCTTAGTTTAATGTAAAAAACTTTAGGTAAAATTATCCTATGATGTAGTAACCTGAAGAAATATAAAAACCTACCTTAAACGCCGTTTGTGAACTCTCTGTGAAGAGTGAGACCTCTTGAATGAACCGCAGAAGAAGGCGCTTAATATGAAGTGAAAACATCTGGTATAGGAAATTACTTAAGAAACAATCTTAAGAGCTGCCACCCAAAAAAGTCCTCAAAAGGCTAATAAGATGTTTCGCGAAAACATAGGCACATCGGGAACTTGGTGTTCTTGCCGTTGAATTTTTTAATTTCTTTTTCAAAGTGTAATTTTTTAATTGTTAAGAGTAATAGCGTAAGACGTCCAACGGCAAGATCTACAAAATGGTCAAAAAAATTTATAAGTATTTTACTTCGCTTTTTTAGTCGACGGCGCTTACGCTGCGCAAAAAAATGCTTTTGGGGTCCAAAGTCAATGTGCCAAGTCTGAGTTCTGCGACGAGCCTACAATAGACTTTGCCTTCTGCCTTCTGAAGAATCTTTGGAACCTGGAGTTTCAAACGGGGGAGCCTGTTAGCGCACGAGTGGCGAGACCCTCGGGCATCATCGGAAACCATCGGTTTCAACGCGGCATTCCACTCATTATCGTCGTCAGAGACGCTCGCCCTCCAACTTACATCCATCAGTGCTTGGCGTCTGTTGCATTTTCGAGATCTTGACCAATTATGGTTCAATGACGCATTTGTATTCTTACTTAACCTCATTTCCTCAGTTACTGGCCAAATCAGCTCAGAAGTTATACGGGAGAGTGCAGGTCCCGACCATGACATACCCTGATTTGGCACAAGCTTCTATTGAAGTCGGTCCCTGGCCCAAGTTAAGAAAGTATGGCAAATGCTTTCGGTACGATGTTTATTTATTTATCGTGCCAACGTAGATTACACACTAGCGTTACCTAGTCATCTGTAATATCAATAGGCCTATCGATAGCTTAGCTTGGTACAATACTATAAATACACAGCAATATTATTCATATTCATTTATTCACATCATAATATAACATTACAGCAGTGCCTCTACTATCGATAGTATCGAAGCTGACTACCTTATGTACTATCGATAGTATTGATACTGTCGATATTAGATGCAATAGTCAAATCAGATAATATTGAAAGTATCGAGACTGTATTTAATTCTATATACCTATTTATTGAATATTTAAACTTGTTAAAATACTTAATTTATGATGAATTTTCAAATGTAATTTATATTATTATAAGAATATTTCATGTTCGTTCACAGATATTTGGTAGACATTACCATTTGCATAGACCTGTTCGGGTCATGCTGCGTCTACCAAGTGGTGATTTCCAGGACGATAAAACAACTCGTCGAAAACTCACAGGTATTATGACGAAATTGTTATATCTTCGCCGAATAGATGCGTAGTGATAACTATTCCTAATATCTTGTTCTCTTGACTTAGGCACGTGATATATATATATTTTTTTTTTATTTTACACCAATTGTCATGGTTTCGAAGTAAGGAACTTTCTTCCTTGTGCTACGAATACCAGACAACGTTTATTAAGGGGGCGTATTCCATAAATACTTAAATACATATAAACATCCATGACTTAGGTACAAATGTTCGTGCTCATGACATTAACATTTGTCCCTTGCGAAATTCGAACCCGCGATCATTCAATAATATCACTATAGTTAACTTCTCACCTGTTTTGAAGATCAGATAAATGTTAACACGAACAATAATACTAGTAAACCTGGCGATATTCATATCCCCTAGCCTCGAAAATATTTTAGTCATACTGCTAATTGAATCCAACAAACTAAAGATCGTGTGCTTATCTGTCTTGTAATATAGGCAATTTGGATGTGCTTAGCAGAAAACAGCTACCCTGAGCGCTTAGATGCGCTGACACTAAAGTATTTTCTGTCAATACACTTTTACTTACTTTATTTGCGCTAAGTGTGCTGACAAGGCTGATAGAAGTCTAAACAGTTTTTTTATTGAGTTGGACAGCTAAGCTAAGCTTAGTCAGTGTGTTCTAAAAGAAAATGGCTGACTGAGCATTGTCAGCGCGTCGCTCTCATTTTGTTGCTCACTTAGATAGCTGTTTTCTGCTTAACACACTAAAGTTTAGCCTGGAAAAGACCACGTGATAAGACAGTACGTTTGCCACAGATAATCAGCGATGATGGAGATCCTCCAATAAGGGTCTACATCATAATTTTGCTTCTGCCGTGTATTCTGATCTGCATGATCACCACCCTCAAATATCTGGCGCCGTTTTCTATCGTCGCTGATGTTTTCATAGGTACGTTTTTTTATATTTATTTTGTTTATTTGGTACACAAAAATATTTTACAGGTATTAAAAGGTTAAAGTAATGTTTTTGAATAAAAGTTCTAGAGGAGTAAAACTTAACATGCACACAAAGAGTACCAAATGTATTAATATATGAGTAGAAAATAACAATTAAATAAAACAATAAGGTTCATTCAGATTTAATAAATCATAATATGATGCTGATCAAATGCTGGTGTCAAGTAACAAAAAAAAAATGTTAAACTAAACTAAACTAAAGATGGGAGAAAGTATGTTATGAAAAAAAAACTAAATTATTAAAATACAAATACTTATTATTAAAGACGTTCCCCGCGTTTTGGTTGAACATCCTTCCAGGAGGTTGTTGCGTGCCGTTTAATTACATGTAGCCTTTTTCGATGAATAAACTATCAAAACTTTTAATATATCATTGCAATCCGGCCAGTAGTTTCTGAGATGAGCTCATTTAAACAAACAAACAAACAAACAAAACTAATAATTATCCCCCTAGCCGATATATATTGACTACAGTGGCCAGTCACAACGACTAACCGACTGCGTGGGACATGTGCACAAGTATGTGCGCAAACACAGGTGTACTCTCTATTCCTTTCACTCACATAGACCGAAGGGACAGCAATCTGACACGACCAGAGAGAGATCAGACGCAGGACCAACGGCTTTACGTGCTTTCCGAGGCACGGTGGGTGAAACACCGCCAACTTCCGGGCCACCCTAAGAATTTCTAAACAGAAAAACCCAGGTATATACTTTTGGCCCGACCCGGGAATCGAAACTGGGACCTCTGGCGCAGCCGTCGCTTTTTAAATGTGACCCTCTCACCGCTGCGCTACCGAGGCAGCTTAGCTTATCTTTATAACATATTATAGAAACAGGCAAAAGATCTTGGCTGCTGTGAAGCCTCCAGCAGTTACAAAGAGAAAAAGCCCTAGATTATACTACAAACGTAGCAAATAAAAATTCCTTTCAGAAAAAATATGATTAAAAAGGTTTATAACAATAGAAAATAGTCTAACCGACAAGATTTAAGCTCTTGAAGTGATGTTGATGACTTATCATGATTATAAAAACAGTGCCTTATCACTCTGGCGAGTTGTGAGCATGTTGAGCGAAGCGGTAATATGGCTCTCAGTTTTGCTAAGGCATTTGGCACAATATTCTTTTTTTTGCATTTATACCAACAACCAACATACGAGACAAACGCGCGTTCCTGTCATTCGGGACAAAGTTAAATTGGATATATTTTCTGTTTGCAGTGATCGTGGCAATATCAACCGTTTACTACGGTGTGAAAGCCGCCACGCAAAGCCCATTGGATTTCAAAGCCTTCAACACGGTTTCTGGTCTGTTTGAATTCATGGGCGTGTGTGTGTTTAGTATGGAAGGTGTGGGGGCGACCCTGGCTATTGAAAATCATATGGAACATCCGAGGAAATTCCACATTGTACTAATTGGAGGTAAACATTTCATGCTGATAAGGCTTAAAACAGGCATGATCACATTGGATGCAACCCACTTATAACTGGTCGCTGTGGAAAGCTGTGGGGTAGGCCTATGTCCAGCAGGACGTCCTTAAGCTGATAATGATGATGAGGGCTTTAAACACACACTTTACTAAACAAAGCAAGTAGCGCTTGTTGTATATAAACTCGTGAGCAAAAACGTATGGAACTTATGTCTCACTTTTCGGTCCGCCATTTCAATTTTACGCATCCCCATTTTTAAGTTCTAAAGTATGAAACCTTAAAAAAATCGATTCCTTGCAATATATCTTTGTAACCATCTTTTAGGTAGCCATATACTGGCTGTAAGGCCTCGTCCTGGACGCCAGCGGGCGGAGCGGGCGGCGCGGGCGATGTGGCGCGCGCGTCTTGATCAATTTCATAGATTTGTGTGAAGCTGTTCTCGACGACAGCGGTGCGGGCGGAGTACGCGGCGAGCGTTGAGCTGTATTACCACCGCCCGTACCGCCCGCTCCGCCCGCTGGCGTCGAGGGCGAGGCCTATAGGACGCTCGAATTCTATTTTTATGTCTTTAACAGCTTACAATTCGAAATCCTAAAATTTCACAATGTTTTAAGTAATAGCGGCCCTTTTAACAAAACACTTATCAAAGTGCTGATGCTGGCGACCATTTTTAGGGTTCCGTAGCCGAATGGCAAAAAACGGAACCCTTATAGTTTCGTCAAGTCTGTCTGTCTGTCTGTCTGTCTGTCTGTCTGTCTGTCTGTCTGTCTGTCCGTCCGTATGTCACAGCCACTTTATTCTGAAACTATAAGCATCATATAGCTGAAACTTGGTAGGTAGGTGTATTTTGTTTACCGCTTTCCGATTCAAATACTAAAAGTAAGAAAAAATAATATTTAAGGGGGGGCTCCCATACATGAAACTAAAACCTAAAATTTTTTTTTTACTGAAACCTATGCGTGTGGGATGTTTTTGGATAGGTCTTTTAAAATGATGTTGAGGTTTCTAAAACCATTTTTTCTAAAAGTGTAAGGTTTGAGATATAGACGCTTCCAAAGTGGTAAAATGGGCGTCCCCCCCATCTAACTTTTGAACTAAGAAAGTGAAAATTTTGAAAAAAATATATGCTGTAGATCTCAACAAAAACTTGCAACGAAAATTGGTTTGAAGGAGATTGAACCAGTAGTTTTTGAGATATTGCAAATTTTTATCAACCGCAAATATAACTTTGTCTTTCATACAAACACTATGAAAAACAAAGTTATTTTTGCTGTCGCAATATATTGTGATGTTTTCTTTAAGTGAAAGTAAGTGGACCCTGAATTCAGTTAAGGGTGGCACGGAACCCTCAGTGCGCGGGTCCGACACGCACTTAACCGGTTTTTTTTGACGTAATCTTGTTGTTATTTTTTTTTATTTATCTTGTTTCGAATGTTACATAACTCTATTTTATATTGACAGTAATAAAAAATTAATTTTAAATGTACCTCTTTACTTAAAAGGGATGTCCTTTTTTAGTTGCGAAAGAGATTTAGAGGTTATCAATTTGCCAATTTTCCAGCGCATAAGCAACTTGCGGGATTCACACCTACCTTGGTCTTGGTTTTCCAGGTATGAGCGTCGTAATATCGATGGTCATGACTGTCGGATTCTTCGGGTACTGGGGATTCGGTGACTTGGCCAAGTCACCTGTCACCGTCAATTTCCCCATGACTGCGTAAGTTATGTTCCCCTGGTATGTTCTCCCATCATCGACCACAAATATTCTCCTACCAATTTTTGGTAACGGCGGCCCCTCTCAAGAGAGATACCTAGGCTAAGTACGCAGGTGATATTTTTATGCCCAGATGTGTGCGCAATACACAAGTGCACTATCTCATTCATTCGGTGAAACGGCAGTCTGACATTACCGATGAGACTTTCCGAGGGACGGGAATGACCTGACAATCACTACAACCAACCATCTTTCTGGCTCCAACCTGTTTCCGAGTATTTTCGAGACAGAAAACCCCAGGAACAAATTCCGACTCGACCCGGAATTCGAACTCGGGACCAGCAAATAACCATTCCGGAGCGTTGGCGAAAAGCTGGTCCTGGTTGAATGATAGGCTTACATTGGCATATGGATCCAGCATGTTCTGGCCCTCTTGAGATACGATGCAGGTGGTGTCATCCAACCAGGCGCGCGCAATGCTTTTTAGATTGAGGAAAGCGTGGGGAGCGGGGGTGCGACAAATATTAAAATTAATATATAATTAATTAATATTAACTCAGAGCCACTATCGATAGTATCAGCTCTAACTCAGAGCTGATACTATCAATAGTGACCCGTATAAAAATATAGAAACAATAGTCAGAATATCAATAATGTCGATGACGATAGGCCTATCGATGTAATAGACTATTTTAGAGATTAATAACAATATCAACCCATAGTGTTAGTATTGGCTCTGACTATTGTTTCGATATTTTTGGGCTATATAGGTCACTGTCAATAATAGTAGTAATAGTCAGAGCCGATACTATTGATAGTGACTGTCAATAAACTATCGATAATGGGCTATCAATCGGCAACGCTTTCCAAAATATTATTATTATTAATTCTATTCCAGCTTCCCCGTAGTCCTAAAAGTGTTTATGGCTCTGATGGTCTACGTGACCTTCGCACTGAACTTCTGGATCCCCTTCGAGCTAACATGGCACTACATAAAGAAGAGGCACAACCCTGCCAAACTCTTCAAGTGGGAGCTAGTGTACCGCGCCATTTTCGTAACTGGCATCACGCTCATTGCTGTCACATTCCCGAATATATCCAAGTTCATGGGTGTAGTAAGTACTGTTCGTAATAAATAAGAGGTGCTCGTATTGCAGTTGTGGCAGCGCTTTGGTGTGATACCATAATTAAACAACTTACGGCGCGCTCGCCCGTAGGGCCTCTGACTAGGTTTAACGACTAATATCAACCGATATTAGCCGGGACCAACTAGTTAACGTTCCAAAGCACGGAGATGCTCCATATGTCACCTATATGGTCGGAATGGTCACCCATCCAAACGCGAACGCGTTGTATGTGGCCTAATTTCGGTAATCACTATACTACCAAAGCGTAACCACCACAGTTTAACTTGATTTTGATTTGATTTGATTTGATTTGATTTGATTTGATTTGATTTGATTTGATTTGATTTGATTTGATTTGATTTGATTTGATTTGATTTGATTTGATTTGATTTGATTTGATTTGATTTGATTTGATTTGATTTGATTTGATTTGATTTGATTTGATTTGATTTGATTTGATTTGATTTGATTTGATTTGATTTGATTTGATTTGATTTGATTTGATTTGATTTGATTTGATTTGATTTGATTTGAGATTTCTGGCCACTACACCGTATTAAAGATACTATGACCGTGCTAGGAACGTGTCGGGCAAAAAAATATTATTTGTATTGAAAACTATGACACTATTCCCACTAGACCGTTTTGTCACTGATCAACACCGTCGCGTGTCATGCACAGAGCGTGTCAGCACCGACAAAATATGCTCTATATAACAGTGAGACAGAACGCTGTAGATCCGTTCAGTGGGCAAAGTAGGCAAGCGTTTCGTGTTGCTGTTCGTGTCTCCTAGTACGCTCATAGTATGATACGCTGTGGTGGGCCAAAACCTTTAAAGTTAATGTTAGGCCTCCTCGGTCTCCTATTATAGGCGGTGCGCCCAATTCTGCGTAAACGTTCCAATATAATACATTCAGATGTGCTCAAAGTTCAGACTTTGAGCAATGTTTAGACTTTGAGCAAAGTTCAGACTTTGAGCACTTACATCTCGCGAACGCGGCGTTTAGGCTTGTTTTCACTTTGATTAGGGCGAGTGCAGGTGATTAGTAATTGTGACAAATTAGTGCAGGTGTGTAGTGCAAGTGTCCATATTTTTCAAGTGGCTGTGTTTAGTAAATTCAGTTGTAGCGGTTGACCAGCAAGTATGGACGTACTACAAGAAGCGTGCTTTCAATTTCAAAACATGTTAAAAGAAATAATAAAAGCAGTGGCCCCTGAAATCGAAGAATTAAACACTAGACACTGCTGTAGTGCAGGCAAGCTGCGAGTGAGGGTAAAGGAAGGGCGCGCGGGACGCAATCTCCTCCACCACTCGCAAAAGAATGGAAACCGCGTCTAATCACTTTACAACGCAGGTTTCTAATCAATTGCTGTCCGCACGTGTTAACTCCTAACCAAGCACCTGCACTCATCACCTGCACTAATCACTAATCAAAGTGAAAACAGTCCTTAAAAGAGACCACAACAGCACGTTTCTATAGTCACGCGGACGCGTAACGCTGTAAGCAGCTGACGATATTATAGGAGACCACAGCCTAAATGATTTCTTATGTTCCCAGCTTGGTTCCTTCTGTCTATCAAACATGGGCTTTATATTCCCCGCCTTCATCGAGCTGTCCATCGTGTGGGAACAACCGGGTCTCGGCTTCATGAAATGGAGGCTGATCAAGTTCATCTTAATCTTAATATTCGGTGTCATTATGTGCGTCGTTGGCACCTATACCAATGTGAAGGAACTCATCAAGGAGGTGTTCTTGGATTGATCTGGCAAATAATGGACGAACCTAAATGTGTTGGTTTAAATAAATCATGGTAGTGTTGAGTTGATTTGATAGAAACTGTTGAATATGTGTCGGTTTTAGTACAGTATACAAGTTTTTAGCTAAAAGATTGGTTTTATTTGTGACTTTGTTCACATTGTGACTTCTTGTATTTTCTGTACATCTGATAAGTGCAATAAAGAATATTATTTATTTTTTACCAAATTTAAAAAAGAGGAGATGTAGGTATGGATATCGTTGAAATTTGAATATATTTGAGTATGTTGATCTAGCTACCAAAATTTCCACAGATTTCTCAAAAACGAGAATTCGTTTCACATTCAGCAAAATTATTCTTTTTTTTTAGTTCAATTGTTATCGTGCATAGAGAGAATAGACTGTCTATTTCACAATGTCTAATAAGTTCTGGTTAGCGATATCTGATTCTATTACTTCATATAAACTGACTAGTTCTAGCTCTAGGACTTTGTTCGTTTGGTCTAAATCCACCTTAAGGCAATGCACATACTTAGCGCAAAGCACTGGTAGCCGTAAGGACAGAAAAGTAAGTACAAGATTCGAGACCCTGATCAAACGTGCAGCGTAGAACGTCCACCTACAAGATGGACAGACGACCTTGTAAATATCGCAGGATCACACTGTCAGACCGCTTGCAAACGGTTGCTAAGGTGCTTGCTCACCGGGAGCATTCATGTGTACTGTAACATTAAAGATTCGTCTTTGAGCATTACATTACAATAATACCTCCCTGACTGACGAGCATTCGCGTGTAATGTGATATATAGATTGGACTTTGAGCATTACATTACAATACTACCTCCCTAACTGACGAGCATTTTCGTGTAATGTAATAGTGATTTTTGATTTGATTTTGATTTTTGATTTGATTGAGCATTTCCAGGCGTAGGCGAGTCGACAGATGTTTCTATAAAAAAAAACTTTTTTCTCTCTCCCACCTTTAGCTGTCAGCCTATGTCAGGTAACCAAATCGAATCTGCAATGTAGGTAACAAGTTGTATCAGGATATTACACATTGTATCATTACAAGGTGCGCATTGTAATGCTCGGTTCTCCTTCCTTCATTGATATAATGCTCAAATATGTAACGTTACATTACACGCGAATGCTCCCGGTGAGGGAGCACCTTGAAAAATAAACCGAGAGAGCTATAGCTGCAAATCTGACCACAGACATTCCGCTACCGCAGGAGCTTGCGAACAGAGATGGTAATTAAAATTCCCTGATAAAATGTAAATTTATGCACTCCTTGACATTATTCTGAAAATAACCCTATATTACAAATCTTAAAAACTCCCTGACTCGTCATATTTAAAGTCAGACCTTACCATATTATTGCAATGTCATTGGAATAGCATAGTCCCCCTAGCTGATTTCGACTACGGTGGCCAGTCACAACACAACGACTAACCGACTGCGGGGGAAATATTATAGTGAAGAAGTGTGTGCGCAAACACAGGTGCACTCTCTATTCCTTTCACTCTCATAGCCCGATGGGACAGCAATCTGACACGACCGGAGAGAAATCAGGCGCAGGACCAATGGCTTTCCGAGGCATGGGGGTGAAACACCGCCAACTTCCAAACTCCGGGCTTCCCTGAGAACTTCTGAACAGAAAATCTCAGGTGCATATTTTTGGCCCGTCTCAGGAATCGAACACGGGACCTCTGGCGTAGCCGTCGCTTTAAAATGCGACCCTCTAACCACTGCGCCACCGAGGCATAGTTCCTAGCTATACAAAAAATACAGCGTGTGGCCTGTATGTAAGAGCAAAAATTTTAATGAATGATTCTAGAGAGTATACGTAGTTACTTTGACCAGGTCACAGTTCTCTTAAATGCTTTGACTCAAAGATAAAATAGTAATTCAAAGTTATAATCCCTAATCAATGTATATTAAAATTACTAACTCGTTATATTAAATGACATTGTCAAATTCTGTGACTGCATTATTTTGTTTGCAAAACATTGCTGGTTAGATTTTTGTTAGAAAATAATAATTAATTAATTTTTCATTATTAACTAGTTACAAAAGGCCTATATTTAAAACTAGCTTTTGCCCGCGACTTCGTGACTTCTTTCTCCCGTTTTTTACACATTTACCACTATATCTTTGCTCCTATTGGTCGTAGCGTGATGTTATATAGCCTATAGCCTTCCTCGATAACTGGACTATCCAACACAAAAAGAATTATTCAATTCGAACCAGTAGTTTCGGAGATTAGCGCGTTCAAACAAACAAACAAACAAAGAAACAAACAAACAAACAAACAAACTCTTCAGCTTTATAATATTAGTATAGATTTTTGCTCCTATTACAGGCCAGTGGCCAGACCCTGTTGGTGAATGATATCTTTTGTCCCCAGATTGGTTCTTTGTGTCCTACAAACATGGTCTTCATATTCCCCGCCTTCATCGATCTGACCATCGTGTGGGAACAACCGGGTCTCGGCTTCATGAAATGGAGGCTGATGAAGTTCATCTTTATCTTAATCTTCGCTGCCATTATTTGCGTCGTCGGCACATACACCAATATGAGGGCACTTATCCATGAGGTGTTTTTGAGTTGATCTGGCGAAAATCTGACGCAAATGTGAAGGTTTATATAAATCAAGGTAGTGTTGATGTTGAAAATGTGTCGGTTTTAATAAAAACGTACAGGTTCTTAGAGAAAAGACTGTTTTTATTTTTATCTAGCATAGAGTAAGGGGCTGTTTTACAATCGACAATAAAGAACTAACCAACTAATAATTCAAATATAGAACGTCAATTTGTACGAAGTAATGGACAGATAAACACTGTGTGACAAGGAATTGGTATTATCTCATCATCTTGTAATTTAATATAATATTTTATTCAGGATGTATCATTCTGATCAGTAACAACATAATTATCTTCTTGATAACATCGAAGTCATAGTTAGTTTATAAATCATACAACGGGCAGCGAATTCTGTTCCTTAGCCGTACGTTTCACCCGCTTCGTGTGTTCAAACGTTGGAAAGACCATATGAGTATAATAGTTCATCCTATACTTTGAGTTTGTGTATGCACGAGCTAGGATTGATGCTGCAGTAAAGAGGCCATACAGGTTGTGCTTTTATCCCACGCAGTAACATTCGCCATCTAAAAAAAATACAATGTAAATATTCTGTGCAGGACATTAATATTCTCCTACCGGATTCCAGTAATGGCGGCCCCTCTAGATATACAGGGTAAGTATGCAGGAGATATTATAGTGACCAGATGTGTGCGCAATACACAAGTGCACTCTCTGTTCCTTCACTCTCATTCGGTGAGACGCCAGTCCGACATGACCAGTGAGAGATCAGGCGCAGGACTTACGGCTTAACGTGCTTTCTGACTCCGATCCGGGATTCGAACCCGGGATCTCTTGTGTACTTACCGCTACACCAACGAGGCTAACAAATTCGGCATGACATTACTTAATCACTATTCAGGAAAGTTCTAGATTGGGCAACCTTTGATCAAAATCGCAGCGTAAAATGTCCACCGACAAGATGGACAGACAACCTTGTAAAGATTGCAGAATAACACTGGATTCAGATCGCTTGCAAGTGGGCGCTATGGAGAAAGATAGGGTACGCTATGTTCAGCAGTGGATCAGTTCAGCCCCTAATGAGGCTATTTAAAAGCTTTTTCTGTAGGGCTCGGGGTTTGGATATAAGAAATGCACAGGATTGGTTTAACTTTGGTTTATTAAGCGTCGTCTCCAATTAACACGTCTTCACGTTCTCGCATCCATCTTCAGACCCTCGCACTCCTCTCATGTCAATCATAATGTCGACTTCTGCATTCCTCTTTTAAATTCAAATGTTCTCCTCCTCTCTCACTCTCTCTCGTCTGTCATCTCTTAGTTCTTACGTTCCGTTCCACGTCTATATCCTACATTTCAATAGCACAAACCTCTGAGCATCCAATCTGACGTATGTGTACCCGTTTGCACTGCCATTTGCTGCTAAATCTGACCACAGACGTTCCGCAACAGCAGCTGCTCGCGGCCAGAGATGATAATCCAAGTTCCCTGGTAAAAAAAAGTTAATAAAGTTTATTTGTAATCAAAAGAGATGTACATGATATCTTAGTGCTATCTTAATGTTCAACACAAATTATTTTTATGTGTGCGAATGTGCGAGTGCGTGCGCGCGCGTGTGTGTGTGTGTGTGTGTGTGTGTGTGTGTGTGTGTGTGTGTGTGTGTGTGTGTGTCTTGTAACCACTGTCGCAATACCACTTTTACATTTCCTTGAGGAAAAAAATATATTGGCTTATCTGTCTCTGAGGAAAATATCAAGAGTAAAATTATTAGCAGGCCTTAATATTCAGCATCCACAGAAACACATTTGTGTAAAGTTACGAGAACCCAATTCAAGATTTTATTGGTATATTTTACTGATTGACTGTCATAAAAAATATACATGTGGCCTGTGTACTAGTTGAGTTAGTCGATAAGTACGTGGCCAAAATAAACCATATGATGATGATGTATGGTACAATATCATTTGGAATATTTTTCCTAATTAGCGTCAGTTGATGTGTATAATAAATGCATTGACAAATATTTTACCAGAATCTACTAAATCAGTCCAAAGCATAGCTTCTCCGCCTACTATAGTGAAAGCTTCTATAGTACGCCATGACTTCCATGCGTACATCTCTTGCCAAGTCCTGTTTACAGAATAAGTATATTTATTTATAATGTTTCATGGAAATTATGGTCAAATTACACGATTCAGTTTTAGCTTTGCGCTACACATACATAAAAACGACATTTCGTAAAAGTATGTTGCAGATAGCACTACCCGAAGCTTACTTGGACATTGTGGAATAGGCTTTAGTTTATGAACTGAAGCATCATTCTTATTTAACTTAGGAACTGCGCTCTTGCTTGTGAAATAAAAGCCATTTTTTTTTACAATCATCGTTACACGTGAAACAATCAACTTGTCTGCGATTGACTGGTTTATGCCTTACATCTATATTTATTATCACAAAAAAAAATGTATCTTAGCTTACCTGTATTTAATACACC
Organism: Pyrausta aurata; assembly: GCA_963584085.1. NCBI lineage: Eukaryota > Metazoa > Arthropoda > Insecta > Lepidoptera > Crambidae > Pyrausta > Pyrausta aurata. The sequence goes on from OY757277.1 coordinate 7,357,908, forward strand.
TCTGCTTCCTAAACTCACATGATAGGTCCCATTTACTCGAATGTATAACTTTAAACCTGCTCATAAACTGTTCATCTGGATTCTGAACCCAATCGTACATTTGCACTCCCAATCTATCCCATGTCTTTGCTTCTAAATCTCTCATCAAATGAGTCGTATACCAAATAATTGGTAAACTAGGTAAGAACCCTTTATTTGCTAACTTCAGTCTTTCCAAAGCTTTATCCAGAAAGCCTTCTCTTTCTTCGATCAAAAAATAACAATTGGACAAGGAAAAGATCCCGTCGCTCAAGTGAAAGACATCGTCAACCATAGTCAGATCAAGTATATAACTGTATATGATCTGGAGAATATCAAATACTGAATCTTTCACTTGCAAACGTACGCAAAGGACATTGTCACAGGTAACATTATCGTTTTTTCTGGGACAACTTGCTTCTGGATGCCAGGACCAAGGTCTCCCAACCGGTCCAGGTGCAGCTACTTCAATCACAACCCTTATACCTCGGATGCCTGCCCTTTGGACTATTGCTTTTATATCTCCTGCTGTATATGCCAGACTTCTATCATATGCTCCATACTCAAAAAGATGTGGAAGCTCCGGCATAATTAAAGGAAAGCTGGTGGCGTCGGTGATTCTCCAATGAAATGTATTCAATTTACAAGCAGCCATTGCATCCATTGTTCGCATCAGATCATTCACTGGTATATAGTTTCTAGCAGTGTCAATCATGAGGCCTCGGTATTTGTAGCTTGGTGAATCTCTGACGAGTGCATTCGTAAGTGTGATCAGATATCCGGTGCTTTGGTCGAGAAGAATCATTTGACTCAACGTTTCCAGCCCATGTCTTACTCCACAAAACGATGAAGATGTTACTGTTATTACGACTTGGTTCTTCGTAGATTCAACTTTTACTGTATACGTTTCATCTGTGCTTAGTTTTAGCCTCGGATCTGGGTCTGACTCAACGTGAATTTGAATGTTCATCTTTTTGACAATTATATCTTCTGAATGGTTTCTTTTCACATCTTTCCGTTCTAATCTTGCTAGATCACCAAGAAAAAGCTTGAAAGCTTCTGCCAAATATTGATGAACTATTTCTGAAGGTAACGATTGGAATTTGTATTCTAGTTTGTGGGTAGATATAAATACTATTTTCTTACTGAAGTGAGTAAAGCCTATTGGGTGAGGCCATAATTGTGGTCCCATACATACGAGAGTGCATCTACTTAGAGATGTGAAATAGATGGTGGATGTAGTTGGTCGGTAGACTTTTTGGCAGAAGTTTTTTTTGCAAAGCCACGCGCTATTTGGCTGTAAGGAGCTGAAATTTAGAGCCTAAGTATAAACATGATTCGATCTGAAGAATTCATTAAACAGGTTAACAAATAAGTATAATACGAACCCAATATCGTCAACGAATCTTTCAATTCTCTGAGGTGATTTAGTCTTCTTAGTTGAACTTCCAGGCATAAACAACACGATGAGTACTATAATACCGAAGACCAAGAACGCCGCTAGGCCCAAAAATATTTTCCAGTTGAAATGGAAATATTCACTATAAAAAATATGAAGTTTTTTAGGCACAAGTAGTATTAAAGTTTCTGCCTACTCCACCGTTGCATACTATGAAAAAAATATTATTTGTTATTTAAAACTGTTTGTTATAATGTTTTAAAACGTATTTTGAATTTGAATTTATTTATTTGCTTGTCACATGGTAAATTACAGGTGTACACGTAGCGTGTCAACACCGGCAAAATACCCTCTATAGGTAAACGGCTTCATTGAGACCTCGCCTGCGGGGCACAGGGGTGCGGGGGGAGACAAAAGCGCGGTTAGTGAGCGGCGCGGGCGGGTGATGTCGCGCCGCCCTCATCCCTAGCACGACCCACTATCGCCTCCCCCCGCGCCCCTGTGCCCCGCAGGCGAAGTCTCAATGAAGCAGTTTACCTATAACTCGCTGTCGCTTATGACCATTAAAGTTGACAAATTTAAAAGTTATTATTATGTGTGTTAAAATTCATTTTATTTTTTAAGTTTTGTTTTAATGTCTCTACATTTACTCGTATGTAACCTTACTTAAAGTTAATAAATGCCATAAAAGAAAAATAGAATGACGCACCATATGTTCTTTTTCTCTCTTCCTTGTGATTCTTTGCACATATCCATTGAGCTGCCAGGGTCACCACAGCACGGGCCGGATAAACTGCAACGTGTGCACGCGCAGCCGGGCTGGCAGTTTGTAGAGGAGGCGGTCTGGTTACCTGGGAGAAATGGATAAGAGGATTATGTGCAGGCGTAGCGCAGCGCGAGTTTCCATACATTTCGAACGCCAACGGTCGAAATATGCTTGCGGGGGAAAACGTTTTCCTACCCATAAACCTTTATGGAATGAGACAAATTTGGGGATATTCGTTTTCATTCATCCTGAACTACGCTTGTACGTCTTTGATTTTTTGTATAAAGGCTTGATTAGTTAAAAATGGACGAAATTCTGAAGAGATTTTTTATTCAAAAAAGTGAATGTTTAGTTTCTTATATTTTCTGAAACATACAATATTTTAAAAAAAAACCTTATAGAATAGTTTTTCAAAATATTTCTAACGTGTAAAAAAAATGACAAAATCAGACAACGTTTAAGGGGTGGAAAACGTTTTCTCTTTTTGTATGGAAGCTTGCGCGCACACGATCCTCTTAAGAATCATCATAACCCTCAGATCATCTCGACGGAACGCCATTACATACCAAGATTGGTCAGGGAAGCGTTTGAAATAACAAAGTACAACAATTTTAATCGCAAGGACGGGTTTGAATTGTCTTGTGTCTGAAATACAGTGGTTTGAATGTGTAAAACCGTGTAAATAAACATAGTGCTGTTCCGCATTCGACACGGGTTGTAATGCATTGGAACCCTTGGGTTAAGAATTATTTATTTGAAAGCCATATATCAATTTATGTGTATTCAAGAGGATCTTCATGTAAAATTCTGTTAGGGCTTCTGCACTAACAGAATCTATATATATAAAAGAAAGTCGTGTTAGTTACACCACTTATAACTCAAGAACGGCTGAACCGATTTAGCTGAAAATTGTCAGGGAGGTAGTTTAGAGCCAGGAGAAGGACAAAGGATACTTTTTATCCCGTTAGACGGGGCCGGGGCTGGGGTGGGATGGGGCCGGGGCGAAACGGTGGGGAGGTAGCTTAAAACCAGGAGAAGGACATAGGATCCTTTTTATCCCGTTAAACGGGGCCGGGGCTGGGGCGGGACGGGGCTGGGGCGAAACAAAGTTCGCTGGGACCGCTAGTTAAACATAATTATCACAATGTTTATAAAACCTACAGATTTTGTGTTCTCCGGTCGATCACCGTCACTAGATTTTTGTTTTCATTCCGGGTTCAAGGCGAGTTTATCTTTGTTTATCTGAATAGACGCTCACATTATACAAGCGTGGTGATTACAAGACATATGTGCCTACATAAGTATTATCTCTTCGGTGACTATTGGAATGGCTAATGCGTGTAATTTTTTTGAAAGTGAACAACCCTGTATTGAAACAATCTTTCAATGCCTTTCTCTCGAGTTTCTTTTTTAATGTTTTGTCATCATCACAATCGTCATTATCAGCCACAGGATGTCTACTGCTGAGCATAAGCCCTCCCAGTAGTTTTTCATAGCGACCCGAAAGTGAGATGAAGTGGCCTACGCCCAGTGTAACATAAGAAAACACTAACGCATCCCAGCAGAACCTGCCGGACCATTTATGTTGTGCAGACATTTATTTTCAGGGGTTTCTTCCTGCTGCGCGATTTTCTGCACGCTAAAAATGGTTACATCGTCTGTCATATCTTCATTGTAAGTTGTGACTCTAGACGCGAAATCTACATCATCAGACAAATCTGAAGATTTTGAAAAATCTGATAAATCTGTGACCACCGAAGGCATGATGGTTACAGAAGATCTAAATTTTAAAGCCGACTTAGGTTTATCTGCTAACGAGTCAGATTTGGAACTGTTTTCTGAATTAGATAAAGTTTTGTCAGTTCTAGATGAGTTCACTGTTGAATTGTTGCTTTGTCTCATCGATTCTGTGACGGCTTCGTAGGCTCCTGTAAATAGACAAATATATTTTCACTACAAAATGCGAGATTTATAACTTAGAAATACCTTAGTAAGGTATTTTGATATAAAATCATGATGTCGCAAGTGAAGCAAATTAAATACAATCAAATTACATCTGATAAGGTTGATGAATAGACCAGCCAGTAAGCACAAAATAATTTAAAATTTGACTCTACAATCTTGTGCAAACTTGACTTTTATCAAGTTGACTCTCCTCCACAAGAAAACAAGAAACAATAAAATATTATTGAAAAGAAAAGAGCTGCAGTCTTTACTTTTGATAGCACATTCCACATTATAAATAGTAGTTTCCGTCTCGCTGAGATTTTCACAGAATTTCAAGATCCACTCCTGCTCAGTTTTGGCCATCTTACAACATATGTCGTTGTCAACAGCGCCGGTTTGAGAGCTGGCGCAACAGTGGTAGAGTATGATAGATGTCATGATGAAGATCCTCTTAGGTATATTTTTCTCTTCTGATAAGTACCTGCAAATGAGGGAGTTTGTGTACTAAGCGAGTCCGAGGCTAATGTGCCTCGAGTAGTGGATTCAGATAGACCATTTTAGATAGTTATAATGGCTCACAAAGTGTGATACGGTGTGAGCATGGAGAGTATTGTCCTTCTGTCTAGCCCTGCTTGCCCTAACCTGTTCTTTGGAAGACCTTAGGATTGCCAAGGCAATCAGTGTCACCAATTACTGGGCACAACAAATCGGTCACCTGCCATCGACACGCTAAGAAGAAGATGGAGAGTAATATAGAGTTATCGTCGGTAATCAAATAAGATGGTGGCCTCCGTGGTGTAGTGGCTAAGCACGCTGGGTTTGATTCCCGGTCGGGTCAGTGTAGAAATCGAAATTTTCTATATTTTCTCGGGTCTGGGTGTTGTGGTACCGCCGTTGTTTCTGATTTTGATAACACAAGTGCGTTAGCCACTTTTTTTCTGGGATCAGAGTAATTTTTGTGTTTGGTGTTCAATATTATTTATTTATTGGACTTCACTCAACACTCACATAAACAGAAGTTGAATGAAGTTCTCCAGTAACGTGTTTTTTTTTTTAAACATGCTGGAATAACGTTACAACATCATGTCACCGTTTGGGTCACTCTGTATAAAAAAATAAAAAAACAAATTTGGTGATACCTTAATCTCAAGATCGGGTACTTATACTTGATAAACGATTCAAGATCATTAGTGTTCAGTAAAGCTTTGTCTAATTCATCTTCACATATATCATGTTTGTACTTATTAATCACACCCAGGAGAGATTTATAGTCCAACTGAACGATTTTGGGTTTTGGTGACACACATCTATTGATCTGCAAATTCGCATATAAGTCATGGTAAGTTAATTTTGTGGTAAACAGGTCGTTTGATACATTATATTCTGGATCTCAGAAACAGCTTCAATGATTTTCATGTGTGTGTATCCCATATGGAGTTTTGGAGGAAAGAAATAATCTACCTAGATTTCATTTTCAGAAAATGATGTTATCACCATAGAATAAAATAATAATGAATATAAATGTAATAATAATGTTTCTGGCACTGAAATAGAGCTCAATGTAGCAGCCAGCTAAGCTAGGCAATCATGGAACGCGGACAGCTGGGTTGAGATCCAAGAACAACAGATTATTAATATTTTTTTTTTTGTTTATATCTGTGTTTTGAACTTGTTTCTTCCTTCAACCAAATACAAGCGAAGCTCGGTCACCCAGATATTCACTACTATAGGTATAGTCCTGTTCTTTTCATCTGCAGTCTCATTTTGAAACTAGATGATGTAGAGTGAACGGTCAACTCTAAGCTATAATGCTTATCAATGGTGATAGTGCTATGGTCTCATATGTATTGATCCAATAGTGATGATGATTAAGCATAATGAAGATGTACCCAGTTCAGCAGAAGTTGTGTCCATTTCCTCTCAATTATTTCCATTTTACAATCCGAACACGACGCATCGTCAGTCGACGTCATGATTTCAATTTATATTTTGTAGCTAAATTATGTAAATAAATACAAAAATAATGCTTTGACGGTCTGTCAAAATCTTTCATGAGATGACAATAGAAGACAGTAGTAGTTGGGTTTTTATCCCTTTCGGGAAAGGCAACGGAACAAAGCCATACAATAAGAAGACAATTTCTTTCTTCATTTGAACGTGGTACGTCTTTAAGGTTTTTGCCCACTATAATAACCGCGACAGAAACTTACCTACCAGGCAAAACATATTTTTTGTATTTAAAACTATGACACCTTGTCTACTAGACCGTTTCGTCACCGACCAACACCATCACGTGGCGTGCACAGATAGAGCGTTATTAGCACGGTCATGGTATGGTACGGTGTATTGAGAATTTTTTTTTTAAAATATTGTTTATGGTATCCTGCCACTCCTCTCCTCTTATGACTGCATGTCTCCTCTTTATCTCAGTACCTATCATACCGTTATTAGTTTTTCTCGCTAGTGACTACGTAAAAAAAGTCTATGGAAAATTGCACAGCGCCCCTAGTGGTCACTTGCGGAACTAAAATTTCTCATACAAAAAGTTACGTCGTCGCTAGCAAGTAAAACCGGCGTAAACTCATGATAACGGTACAGTTCTCAGTAGTCCTCACTTTGTTATATTACTTACTCAATGACTTTGTTTATCAGATCAGTATAAATAGCGTAAGTAGCTTTAGGATCCTTTGCACACTGCGACTTTTAGCAGCGATGCAGTCGCGATGCAGCATCGTTGCTGTCGCATATTATCTGTGCTGTCGCAAAATATAAACTCGGTTCAAAACATTAAGTTCGGACGCCATAAACAAGAAGAAGAAGAAGAAGAACTAAATATAACCAATTTTACATTTAAAAATAGCAAGTACAGTCCAAATGCTAAGAAACTAGTCTTTCGTAGCGGTAACATTGATGGACTGATCAAGGGCACCGCGCCGCCTTATCACTTTCAAGCAAAAGACGACGCGAGGTGCTAGCGATTTTAGCTCTTAAACTGGAAAGGCGGTGCCCTCGATAGTATAGAGGTACATCTGGACTCTTGACACTAAAATCTGGGGACTTTGGATTAAAATTGAAAAAAAAGGGATTTGTAATAGGTATAAGTACATTATATTATAATAAACTTATACTACAATATTGACCATCTAATCTTACGAACAGCAAAGAACAGCAAACAGTGCGATGCCATTAAAACTATTTTTGAGTCTTTAAATGAGGTCGTAAAGTCTTATTCCCGCTGTTTAAGTCTTCCTTGAATAAGTAGAAATGTATTGTTTAGTTAGATTCACCAGTAAGGTTTTTATTATGATTTAAATGATTTTCATTCTCATGTCGTGTTTCGTTGATTTTCTGAATACATAGGGCAGGGCTGAAGCTGCAGTATAGTGGCCATATTGGCGGCATTTTGATACCTTGTAGCGTCATTCTCCATCTGAAAAATAGCAAATCTTGAGATTTTCGATAAGTAATGTATCTACATATAAGCTTGTTCATTTCTTTCGTCATCACACGACCTAAATTAAAAATCTTTTAAAAATCCAGCCTTTCTTTAGATTGCTATAATAATAAAGAATTCTAATTAGAAAGTTCCTTCGTCTGAACCGATTTTAAATATTTGTAAAAGTACCTAGTTCCTACGTACCTAGTACCTATGCTGAGATTGCAATTTTGAAAAAGAGATAAAGTGACGCAGCCCTCGTGCTACATAAAGTTTAGGACGTGTCGGTAGCCGAGTGGTATAGTCATGCACCCGGATTGCGTAGAACACAGGGTTCGATTCCTTGTCTTACACAATAGCTTTTTTCAAGTGCAATTTATATTATTAAGAAAATACACTTTACTGTAGTTACGTCCATAAATTATATTATAGAATTATCTTAGGTCAACAACTTCTAAAAGCGATACTCATGCGTACGTTCGAGATATTGGGATGTTTGTTGATATCAGGCATTACGCCAACAAAACAATCTGCGTAAGTATCATTTGGGCTACATTGTCACATAACATCAGGGGCAATCATGGCCAAATGTCTGGCTTTAAAATAATAATAAAAAACTTGCGTATTTGACGGCCGATAACTTTAATAATGGATCAAGAGTATCTTTGTAATGGAGTCGGTTAAAAATCACCGCATTCTGGGAAATAATTTGAGAATAATGAAAAATATAAACTAGGTACCTATGATTGTCCAATCTCACATAAGTGTGTTCGGTCACAGTTTTATTGGCAGTCATGTCCGACCATAGTCGTTCGGCCACCGCAGCAGCCCGGGGCCAGATGTGGTAGTCCAAATTACCTGGAGAAATGATTAACATTATAAAATTATCTAAATCTAAAAATTCTATAAATAAATGAGAGGTTTCTTTTAGAGCTTCCATAATTATTAAAATGTGTTTGGCAGTAACAAGACAAAACTTACTGCTTAAGCATTTCATCACCTTATATGAAGTTATTTAGAGTTGTTCAATCTATATTGGTATACTCTTGACAAATTGCGAATCAAAGAAGTAAGGCAGTAACATTGAGGAGGAGAGAACAGGTACTAGAAAGCAATCCACCATAGAATATATTCACTGAATGCAGTCCAAGCTATAAATTGGTGTGAAGGAAATGAATAGACTTATTTTAATTTACCAGAATTGACGAGATCTGTCCACAGCACAGCCTCTCCTCCAACCAAACAGAAGGCTTCCAATTTATGCCACGCCCGCCACGCATACATCTCTTGCCAAGTACTGAGGATTATGAAAATATATCAACAAAATCAGCAATAGTATAAAAACTATATTTTTTTACTGATATTTTGCCTCAAAGTGTGTGTTAGAAACTGTGTGATTGAAATACCTATGCTGACGAACCTTAGCATAGTAAGAAGCCAAGAGGTCTGTTATTGTTATATTAAAATCAGAATCTACCTGAAGAAGGCTTAAACACTGCAAAACTTTTGTAGCTACAAACTGGGTTGTCAAAATTATAATAACTACACAATTTTACCTGTATCTTGTACATCTATACTTCTTTATTTCACAAGAAAGATCCCATCTGCTTGAATGAATAACTCTGAAATTACTTAGGAATCCCCCTCCTGGATTCTGTACCCATTCATTTAACTGCACCCCTTTCTTATCCCATGTATCCTTTTCCCAATCTCCATCCATCTGTGTGGTGTACCAAACAATTGGCAGTTTTGGTACGGCACCCTTGTTAGCTCTCTTTAAACGTTCTAATGCCTTCTGAAGAAAACCTTGGCGATCTTCGAATAAATAATAGCATTTAGACAATGAAAATATACCGTTGCTCAAATGGAATACGTCGTCGACCTTTGTTAAATCAATTATGCTAGCATAAAGCTTCTCCAGTATATCATATATTGATCGTTGCATGTTCAAGCGAACGCACAGGACATTACTGCAGGTGAAATTTTCATTCTTTTCGGGGCAGGTTGCGTATGGCGTCCAGGCCCAAGGTCTACCAACAGGGCCAGGCACTGCAACTTCCATAAGCACCCTTACACCTCTCACACCACCTCTATGTACTATCGACCTTATATCTTGATCAGTATACCTCAGATTTTTATCATACGCACCATGTTCAAAGAGCGGAGATAACTCTGGCTTATACCAAGGAAAGCTAGCAACGTCCGTGATTCTCCAATGAAACGTATTCAGTTTACATGTTGCCATAGCATCTATTGTTCGTAATAAGTCTTTGACTGGTATGTAATTCCTACCAGTGTCTATCATTAGTCCTCTATAGTTGAAAGACGGAGCGTCTTTTACTATAGCCGTGGTAACGGTTATCAAAGACTCTGTGCTTTGGTCAAGTAAGACCATTTGGCTGAACGTTTCCAATCCATGTCTTACACCGCAAAAAGATGGAGATGTTATATTTATTCCAACATGTCCTTTTATGGTTTTAACTTTAATTGTATACGATTCATCAGTGCTCAGTTTTAGTCTTGGATCGGGATCGGTTTCTATATAAATATGTATGCTCATTTTTCCTACAGATATATTGTAATCATGAGTAATATTGGATTGATCTGTATCTTTAGATATTTTGTTATCATTCATGCTTCTTGTAGAGTCGAAATCAGATTCAATCCCTTCAAGTGTCGCTAGATTTAAACGAAAGTGTACAAAGGCTTCTTTCAAATATTCACGTACAAGTTCCGAGGGTACCGCTTCAAATTTGAATTCAAGTTGGCTCATGGACACACTGACAATTTGTTTGCTGAAATATGTGAAGCCAATCGGATGGGGCCATAGCTGTGGCCCCATACAAATGAGAGTGCATCTAGCTAGCGATGCGTAGTAGAGTACATCAGTCTCATTTATGATCGGATACACTTTCTGACAGAACCCATTTTCACAAATCCAAGCTGGAGTACTGCTTACTGCCCTTAAACTAAAGAAAAACATTACTTTTAACTACCTTTAGGCCCACGCTTCGCACGCAATAATAATAACTGCCGTAAAACATCGTTCCGAATAAAGGCAATATTGAAAAAAATAATTAACTGAACTTGACTTGGCTGTATGGGCTTAATTTTCTTTGCGGTCTTTTCTAGATTTTTTAGTTTTTCCTTGATTCATACACCAAACACTACTTATATTCCAAATTTGAAGCTTCTATGTCTGCTAGAAGTGCCTTAGAATTTTGATGATCGGTGAGTCAGTGTGACAAAATTAATAAATTTGACCCGTTATAATTCTTATTATAATGGTTCAATTTGAATGAAATTTGAAATGTACCGTGTCTTTACAATGCCTGCATGGTTACTGAAAATTTCAGTCTTCTAGTTTTATCCACAATGAAGTTACAGGGGGTCGAAAATGGTCTGAATTGTATATAAGTATCATTATACGATACAACACAGCCTACCCTTTCTAATGGATATTACATACCGAATCTGAGGGACAGCTCTCTTTTTCGTCGTAGTCTTTTCCACTGCAATGAAAGGCTTTAGAAGCAACACCAGTATTAATAGGGCTATTATCACAGTACCCGATATGCATAAATATGCCTTCCAGTTAAACAGGAATGGGTTACTGAAAACATTTTAAATGTTAAAAATACACACTTTACACAACTCAATTTGTGTGGAGAGAAGAGAGCAGGTCACAAAAAAAAGTTTAACTAGCGGTCCTAGCAACCTTCGATTCCCTTCGTCCCGCCCCGGCCCCGGCTGGTTCTAAGCTACCTCCCCACAAATTTTCAGCCAAACCGGCTCAGCGTTTTTTGAGTTATAAATAACACAACTTCTAAATAAATAGATAAATATAAAAATGTGTGCCAGACAACACACTAATAGTCATGGTTTCGAACTAAGGCATTTATTCCTGACTACTATGCCGGGTCGCGAATCCCCCCAGAGGCAAATGTTTATGTGATAAGCAGGAACATTTATACCTAAGTCAGTAATGTTTATACATATGTATTTTAGTATTTATGGGAGACGCCCCCGTCAGTATCGTTGTCTGAAATTGGTAGCGCAAGGAAGAAAATTCCTTTCTCCGTAACCAGACAAATTGTGTGTTGTCTGGCGCATATTTGGGGTCATTAAAATGAGCAGTTTTCTTTTATTGTTTTACAGCTCTCACTAGATGGCGTAAGGGTCACTTTAGGTAATTTTTTTTTTCACGTTGGCGGAAAACCATAGACAAAGAAAAAAAAGTACGTAAATAAGTATTGTAAAATGCGTTAAAATGACTTATGGATTGATAAGGGTGTATGAATTAATTTTTTGGCATTATTATGTCCTTTAGTTACTAAAGGTTAATATTAAGATTGTTCTACTGTTTAATATTTACGTTGGCGAAACGCAATTAAAACATATATGAAGTTTAAAAAGTTAGTTCCCAAAGTGACGCTAGCGCCATCTCTCGATGATAGTAACATCTCATGACAAGAAAACTACTCATTGGCGTGACTGCTGCAACATTTTATCAAGGTCTGCCTTACTATTCCTTAAAGCTTCTTCCTGACCGTTTAAGTTTAGCAAACTTCGTACACATCTTCGAGTCGTGACAACATGTATCCTTCTTCTTTATAGTAGGACCTGGAAAGCATTTAGCAGTAACTATAACTACACTACACAGTACTACTTTAAAGCGGGACTTTCGTTCGTACGAACGGTTAAGAAGTTGATTTGCCTAATCTCATTTTAGATATTTGGTTCTGAAGTTTGAGCGAATACTAATTGATCAAAACAAACTTTACGGATTGATTTCGAAAAGTGTTTCTCATCTTAGATGTTACATATTACGAGTGCCAACGAGGCATGCTAGTATGATAAAAAAATATTCGTATGCTCCTAGAGCGTTGCTGAACTACTGATAGTTTAACTATCGATAGTTGACCTCGAAAATCCTCCATATTATCGATAGGCCCATCGATAGTATCGATACCATCTAAAGTGATAACAAGTGCCAGAGCTGATATTACGATAGAATCTTGTATTGCAGTATTAGACCATAAATTGAGCGTATTTTGAAGAAAAAATACCTTCACCAAATGTCAGAATCGTCATTTTAACCCTTGGTTAAGGTATTTTTTTCTTCAAAACACGCACATTTGGAAATATCCAACCGCTGTTAGCGTCATTTAACCAAATAGTTGAGTAAACTACCGAACAAGAAATTGACCCTAACCAAAAACCAAATCTGTAAAAAAAAATGATTACTAAATATTTTAAGATTACATCGGTAAAGTACTAACATATCGTGCCAAGTTCGCTAGAGAATTCAACTTTTTTAACCCTCTGTTGACACGCATCTTCCATTTTATAAATACTTATGTCCTTCGCCAACTCTTCAAAATCGAAACTCCTGCATTGTGAATAATCTGTTTTATCCGAACAGTTGGTTTGAAATGAAGTTTCAACGGCTGTAGATCTCGGCGTTAAATATGTCTTAAAATCGGGGATAGGAGCTTTTGCTGTATCGTCTAGAGTTGATGATAGAACTGCTTTAACAACAGTTTCTATTGGATACAAAGTTTTATCAGCTCTAGGTGATGTATCTGTAGTAGGCTGTTTTAGGTATTTGGTGACACAATCGTAGGCTTCTGAAATGAAACACAAGGATTAATATATTGACATAATGCTTTTAAGAGTATGATAAGCTGAAGCTATACATCTTCAAGAACGCTCAAATCACAAAAAATATTATCATTTCAAAATTTCTCGGGTCAATATGGCCCAGCGATAATGACGCCCGGTTAAGTCATGGTATAATTTTTTGACCAACGTGCCTTATTTATCGAATAAGGCCTCTAGGTTGGTAAGTATCAAAAAACTCTATAAATTCTTGGATTATCCGTCAAGCACGAATATCATGTACAAGATACATGACACTAAATGATCAGTACATGACGCAAATGAATGACAACCTTTAATTAGGTACTTACTACGTCTAATTTTATGATCTTATTTAACAAAATCATTCCCTGTTCTTAGGCTGTATGCCTGCTATATGACTAGCTAAATACCGCGGTTTTGCTTCAGTTTTTATACTTTAAACAAAAATTAACATGCGTAAAGATCTTATTTTTGGTCGAACGCATCAAAATTTGTCACTTAGCAAAATTGTAGTTTGTCGCCTAGATACCTAATTTCAAAGAAAAACATACGAAGCATCTTACCGTACAACAAACAAACGATTTAACCAGTTCTTTATATTAATGTAACCTTAGGTTATCTCTCTTGTATTTTTTTATGTTCTTTTGCCAAACATGGTCATAATGACACCATTTTTTACTGATAATTATGTGCAAATTAATAATATCGTTATCTGGATACAAAAAAGCCAATTGGAAACAGTGGGGCAAAAACGTGACATGGTAGATAAAGGCTAATTTCACAATAGTTTATTATTTTAATCATTAACTAGGTAGTGAAATATTCCAGACGAATACTGATTGTATTATAGTAACTAGATAATAGTTATTCAATACAACTACACCAATCAGGAAACGATTTATTTATTTTACTATCATTATGATGATTAATTAAACGTTTATTTTAGTTTATTAATTAAACGACTCAAAAAGAGAGGTGTGTTATAAGTTTAGCGTGCGGGAAGTTCGCTTGGACCACTAGTAATTACTATAAAAAAACCGGCCAAGTGCGAGTCTCACCCGCGCACTGAGGGTTCCGTGCCACCCTTAACTGAATTCAAAACGAAACTATAAGGGTTCCGTTTGTTGCCATTTGGCTACGGAACCCTAAAAAGGATTTTAAAAACGTACCTCTAATTGCTAGTTCTATTTTAGCCATCGTAAATTCCATCTCGCACAAAGTCTCACAGTACTTCAATATCCATTCTTTTTCAGCATTTTCCATTTTCGAGCAGATATCATTATCAACAGCCCCAGTCTTGGAGTTGGCACAGCAATGGAAAAGCAAGACGGATGCCATAATGTAATACTTCTTCGGAATGTCTTTTTCTTGAGATAAATGCCTGCCGAAACCAAACACAAACATTTAGCCGGTCCAATCGAGATGAGCTGATGGCCCAAGGTAGACTTTAATGAGTACCATAAAACAATAATAAAAAGTATAAAAATTTAATGTCTATTGTATTGTATTTAACTGACTCGTTTGTGTAGCGGTTAACTCGCTGCTTGCTTTTCATAAGGTCCCGGGTTCGAATAACGGGTCAAGGCGAAATCTGTTTCTAAGTTTTTCCGTCTTGATAACACTCATAAACCGCTCGGAGTCGGGAAGTTTGTGGTGATGACACCCTTGTGCCTCGAAAAACACGTTAAGCCGTTGGTCCTGCGCCTGATTGGAACCCCCAAGAAAAGCGTTAACGTGGTCGCCCCAAACTTGGCGGTGCTACAACAGACGATTGCGAAGAGAATAGACAAGACGTGGAGTGAAATAAAACGCAAATCTAAAGACTGTACGCGATGGCGGACTGTTGTGGAAACCCTCTGCCCCATCTAGGGAGCATACAACCATAAGTCAAGTAATATTGTTCAAAACATATGAAACAAGAACCCAAAGATACACGGCCAAGGTAGTCAAGAATTTTGATTATTATGTAAGATCTAGAGATAGTAAGGTCTAAGGTTAGTAACAAAATAATACGTAAGTAATTACAGAAAGATTATTTCAACGGAGTAAATTAAAAAACCGGCCAAGTGCGAGTCGGACTCGCGCACTGAGGGTTCCGTGCCAACTTTAACTGAATTAGGGATTCTTACTTCCACTTAGCAAAAATACCACGATACTTTGTTGACCGCAAATATAACTTTGTTTTTCATAGTGTTAGTACAAAAGACAAAGTTATATTTGCGGTTGATAAAAATGTGCTATATCTCAGAAACTACTAGTTCGATTTCGCTCAAATCAATTATCGTTACAAGTTTATGTTGCGATCTACACCATATATTTTTTTCAAAATTTTCACTACCTTAGTTCAAAAGTTAGATGGGGGGGACGCCCATTTTACCACTTTGGAAGCGTCTATATCTGAAACGTTAAACTTTTAGAAAAAATGGTTTTAGAAACCTCAATGTCATTTTAAAAGACCTATCCATAGACACCCCACACGTATAGGTTGGAGTAAAAAAATTTTTTTAGGTTTTAGTTTTCATGTATGGGAGCCCCCCTTAAATATCATTTTATTTAACTTTTACTATATGAATCGGAAAGCGGTGCACAAGATACATTTACTTACCAAGTTTCAGCTCTGTAATGCTAATAGTTTTAGAATAAAGTGGCTGTGACATACGGACGGACAGACAGACAGACAGACTTGACGAAACTATAAGGGTTCCGTTTTTGCCATTCGGCTACGGAACCCTAAAAAGATAAAAACCGAAAATTGTGTAGAGTAAAAATCAATGTACACATTAACAAATGACAAACAACGCCTAGATTGTTCCTATATAATGATCTATTACTAGGCAGCGCTATATTGCCAATAACACTATGGTAGGAGATATTACTTGCCAGAAGCATTTGATTTTGCTGGTTAAACCCTGATAGGAAGTAGAATACTAGTTCCAGGCACACCAAATTAATTCCAGTTTTCAGTTGAAACAAGAGGTAACACAGCGGAAATATTCATCAAATGACCTTTTATAATAATAAGTACGCATTAATGGGTTGCCGCAATCTTAGACCCATTGTTTTATTTATTTTTTAATTATATCCAGACATTTGCTCTGCATTTGGAAACTGTATAACGATCGCACCTGATGTTTAGTGACGATGCGGCCTACCTAAGATGAATCATGTCTGCTTAGTGACAGCCTTGGCTCTCTCCTTAAACATGTCAAAATTATTAAAGTTGCCAGGGAACACCTCTGCTGACAGCGAATTTGTTGGTCGAGTGTTTTTTTTAAGATTTAGCTCGTTTTCAAAATCCTGGTAATTAGATTAAAATTAAGTCAGTCATTATCATTAGCCTATGCAATGATCAAATTCAGTGCAATATGAGGAAGCAAAATTTCGCGTATGTTTTTTGTTTCTCGCGAATATTTTGCGTGATAGCACCGAACTTATAGATAGTTTACAATATGTGCAAAATGCGAACGAGCAAAATTGCGATAACTGTGTCAGAGGTGACACGTTGCCAGCCACGTGCTTCTAGTTTCTAATACTCTTAGTGCGAGTAAAGACTAAAATATAGAGACTGTGAACTAATAGGAGCTAAAATTTTAATCAATGATTCTACAGAGTAAGATACCTTGACCTGGTGATATGCTTTAAAATGCTATAACTTAGAGATATAGTAATCCAAAATTAAGATTAAGTATAACTTTGGATTACTATCTCTGAGTACTAGTTTATTAGGTAATTGATTAGGGAATCAATGTATATCAAAATCGCTCACTCGTTTTATGAAATGACAATGTCAAGTTCTATGACTGGACACATTTGTTTTCAAGACATTGCTGGTTTGATTTATTTTTTTAGAAAATAAACTAAACCAAAACCATTTAGAATTGATTAGTTCCAGGGCCAGACACAACGACTAACCGAGTGCGCGGTACATTATAGTGCACAAGTATAGATGGGCGCCTACGCGGATAAAAATCCAGCAGCTGAATAAATATCCAATATACGCTATTTTGACCCACCCGATTCGAATTGATACCGGGTATAAATTGAAGCCTGTTTTTAATTTTTTTTTAAGTTGTCACTTTTTTGGTGCGATTCAATTTCTTTCTTTTCAAGCAGTTTATAATACTGAACTATAACAATGGTTTATTTTTATTCAAATCAAATTAAAACTGTCATTTAGTTAAAGTTTAGTCAAAGAACGCAACTTAACCTTGCCACGAAAACTACCATAGATTATGTAAAATTGCAGATACGATTTAGGGCTCTTACAGGTCCTATGGGGTGACAGCTAAAGGTGGGAGTAAGAAAAAATATTTTACATTGAACACATCCGTCCCAGACGAGTCGCCTGCGCCTGAATAGACTACAAAATGCGTCATCAGCCTAATTGCTTTATCTAATTTCACTGATGTCATAATAATATCAAAGTGCAAGTATAAAACGTTGTGAAAGCCAAAAATATTCTACATAATAATCATTTTAATTTCAGTGTTTTCAAAACAGAGAAATTGATATTATGAATAACAGAGCATATAATTATATATCCTCAATTGATCAAGTAAAAAAAAACCTTTAAAAAATATATAATTAAATATTAGATTTTGCTTAAAAAATTAAAACAATATTCTTTCTTTCTATTCGCAAAGCTGCCAACAGTACGTCGTCATGGAAACTACTGCGGTATCTTGTGCAGTTGTAATAAGGGTTAGTTCGCAATAAAAATTAGCCTGGGGCTCTATTTTTGAATCACTCCCTTCGAGGTGGCGAGTGATTTTCGTTCGAGGATGAATTAAACGTCAATGAAAATAACTCGTGTTCGAATGAAAATCACTCGCCATCTTGAAGCGAGTGATTAAAAAATAGAGCTCCTGATGTGCAGATGACTGCACAAGATACTCTGCTGGACCGTGATCACCCCTCATGGCCCATTTACACGAGGCCAGTAGCACTGGCGCCAGGAAATTCGAAACCGTTCTATTTCATTGGATTCGCTTCGTCCACTGGCTTGGGACAATCCAATGCACTGGCCTGGCTCTATTTTTACGAAGCCAATATTGGCCTGGCTTATTGGACTGTCTCGTCTACTGGGCTCGTGTAAATGGGCCATCATGCTAGGCGTAGATGGGGGCGCGTGTGATATCTTAAAGTAATCAATTCACTCTTGCCCAAAAGAGGCTCAGGTCATAGGTATTAGGAAAGACCTCAGCAAAACCCTCTTATATCGGTTATGTTACCATTCTGATAAATACTAGCCTCACCTTTCATTTAAGCACCCCTCTATTAATCCGCACTGAGCCCGCAGAATGGAGTATGGCTCATACAACCTCATACTTGAGGATGAGGACTTTGCCCAGCAGTGGGATGTTTGCTGGCTAATATTTTTAGTATTGTATATTTTAATAAAAGCTATCCTGTAAGCATCCCACTGATGGGCAAAGGCCTTACCTCAAGTATGATACCTACTCCACCACGCGGGCTCTGTGCGGATTGGCCGAGGGGTGTTTGCACAAGGCAAAGCTAGCATTTATTAGAAAAGTCAGAATGCACAATATCGTCTTATTATTATTTGTGTTGAAGGCAATAAAGAATATTATTCTTACTCTTAATACTTATTACTTTTTTAGGGTTCCGTAGCCGAATGGCAAAAAACGGAACCCTTATAGTTTCGTCAAGTCTGTCTGTCTGTCTGTCTGTCTGTCTGTCTGTCTGTCTGTCTGTCTGTCCGTCCGTATGTCACAGCCACTTTATTCTGAAACTATAAGCATCACATAGCTGAAACTTGGTAGGTAGGTGTATTTTGTTCACCGCTTTCTGATTCAGATGCAAAAAGTAAGAAAAAATAATATTTAAAGGGGGGCTTCCATACATGAAACTAAAACCTAAAAATTTTTTTTTACTCAAACCTATGCGTGTGGGGTGTCTATGGATAGGTCTTTTAAAATGATGTTGAGGTTTCTAATACCATTTTTAGGGTTCCGTAGCCGAATGGCAAAAAACGGAACCCTTATAGTTTCGTCAAGTCTGTCTGTCTGTCTGTCTGTCTGTCCGTCTGTCTGTCTGTCTGTCTGTCTGTCTGTCTGTCTGTCTGTCCGTCCGTATGTCACAGCCACTTTATTCTGAAACTATAAGCATCACATAGCTGAAACTTGGTAAGTAGGTGTATTTTGTTCACCGCTTTCCGATTCAGATACAAAAAGTAAGAAAAAATAATATTTAAGGGGGGGCTCCCATACATGAAACTAAAACCTTAAATATTTTTTTTACTCAAACCTATGCGTGTGGGGTGTCTATGGATAGGTCTTTTAAAATGATGTTGAGGTTTCTAAAACCATTTTTTCTAAAAGTCTAAGGTTTGAGATATAGACGCTTCCAAAGTAGTGAAATGGGCGTCCCCCCCCATCTAACTTTTGAACTAAGAAAGTGAAAATTTTGAAAAAAATATATGATGTAGATCTCAACAAAAACTTGCAACGAAAATTGGTTTGAAGGAGATCGAACCAGTAGTTTTTGAGATATTGCACATTTTTATCAACCGCACATATAACTTTGTCTTTCATACAAACACTATGAAAAACAAAGTTATTTTTGCTGTCGCAATATATTGTGATGTTTTCGTTAAGTGAAAGTAAGTGGACCCTGAATTCAGTAGTTAAGGGTGGCACGGAACCCTCAGTGCGCGAGTCCGACACGCACTTAACCGGTTTTTTCTTAAAGTGTAAGGTTCGAGATATAGACGCTTCCAAAGTGGTAAAATGGGCGTCCCCCCCCCTCTAACTTTTGAACTAAGAAAGTGAAAATTTTGAAAAAAATATATGATGTAGATCTCAACAAAAACTTGCAACGAAAATTGGTTTGAAGGAGATCGAACCAGTAGTTTTTGAGATATTGCACATTTTTATCAACCGCAAATATAACTTTGTCTTTCATACAAACACTATGAAAAACCAAGTTATTTTTGCTGTCGCAATATATTGTGATGTTTCCGGTAAGTGAAAGTAAGTGGACCCTGAATTCAGTTAAGGGTGGCACGGAACCCTCAGTGCGCGGGTCCGACACGCACTTAACCGGTTTTTTCTATTAAATCTGTACTTACTTTAACTTTATCAAAGGGTATTTGTACTTGATGAATAGCTCAAGATTTTCAGCCCTCAGTAATGTCTTATCCGTTTCTCCTTCAGATATATCATCTTTGTACTTTTCAATTACGTTCAGAAGAGCATTGGTGTCTAACTTTTTGACTTTGGCCTTTGGTGAAGCACATCTGTTTACCTAAAGAGAATGAGGATTGAAAAATATGGTCGTATAAAATAATATTTTAAAGAGTGGTCTGATGCTTCTGGGAGGCCTCTACCTAGGTTTTCCACAGTGACCAGTAAGCAGTTTGTATCCAGTGTGATCTGGCGATCTTTACAAGGTTGTCTGCCCATATTGTCGGTGGACGTCCTACGCTACGTCTCTGGTCAAAGGGTTTCCAATCTATAACTTTTCTGCCCCATCAGTCAATTTGCTCTTCGCGCTATGTGCCCAGCCCGTTGTCACTTGAGCTTTATATTTCTCTGGGCTATGTACGTTATCTTAGTTATTCTACGTTTCTCATTCCTGATTCAATCTCGTAGAGAAACACCGAGCGTAGTCCTCTCCATTGCTCGCCGTGTGATTTTGAGCTTCTTTATGAGGCCCATAGTTAGAGATCATGTTTTAGGTCCATATGTCATCACTGGTAACACACATTGATTAGAGACTTTCGTCCCTAGGCGCTGAAATATTTGAGAAGAGTAGCCGATTTTGCGTAGTTTCCTGAATGCTGCCCAGCCGAGTTGGATTCTTTTTTGCAGTAGAAAACATCTAATGTCAGATGAATTTGCTTACTATTTTGGATCTTGCCCTCGTTATTAAAAGAAATGATAGAACATTAAGGAGTAGAACATAAACTAGCCTATTTTGAACTAAAGTTGCTTATGTTGATAAAACTGAAATGATTTTACCCAATTCAATAACAACTGAGTCCACCTCTCTTCAATGAGATTTATTTTGTGATCTGAAGATGAAGTGTCATCGTCCTTCAACATTTTTTATTTTTCCTCTTAGTATTTGCTACAATTTTTATAAACCAAAAAGAAAATCGTCTTTCCTTTAAACTAGGTCCTTATCTAATAAACTTTGCGGTTTCTTTGGTAAGTAAAATAATAAAGCAACGCAAATGTTTGCAAATAATGTGTGACGTTTATAATGACAGTCCAAGATGACGTAATTTTTTTAATGACAGTCAATGGAAATCCGGATATTTTTAAAAATAAGTTTAACGGCTTCTAGACTATGTCCATCTGACCAAACTTACAACCCACTCTTGGATTATCAGTTTAGCAAACTTTATATATTATGAGGTGACATAATATTTGGCAATTTTCTACCTAATTGCAATTTCAAGGAAAAGACTAAATCTGGATGCTAACTGCTATATTTGTGTTTATCTATTATCAATATTATAAATTAAACTAGGATTGTTCCATACGTTTTATAATTAGCAACCACACAATGGGTTTTACATAGGTAGCAAATATGCTTCGTCTTCTCATGGAGTCCTGGCGAGGTCCGTGTTTTTATGGAAATAAAAAAATATCTTATCTTATCTTATCTGTCCGCCACCCGAACGGCCCTGCACTTCTGCTGGCACCGCGATTGCTAACAAATTAGGCGTTTACTTATCTACTGTCTCCATAAAGATATTTTAAAGGTGCTAGAGATAAAAGTAATATCATTTAGTTATATGATATTTGTCAAACTTAGCAGCTCAAGCTTATAACATTCAACAAGTTGTGTTAACAAACTGTTTTGTTTAATTTAATATGATAAGCCACGATGTATACTGTTGAGTAAGGGGCGCCGCACACCTGCGCCACATTGACACGCATCGCACAATTTCGTCGCCACAATCACCTTGCCCTGTCGTGCCACAAATGTAGTGAATGCACGCACATTGGAAGCACAGTTGACGTTTGCCACCGTTTTAACAATATGTCGATATAATCATCGTATGATGACGACGATTTCTTAATGATAATAAGATTAAAAAAAAGATTTTATCAGATGCAACCATTTTATCAAGTTCTTTTATTTTCATTTCATGAAAATTTTCGCCTAATTACATATAATTTCTGTTTTATGTCTATTGCTATAATCAGTGAATGTATAATTAATTTACAATATAGCGTATTTTTTAGCTTCTGCAATAAGCTCTTCTTTAAATTCAATACTGTCTTTCATTTTTGCACATGTGGCGCCACAAAAAACGAACGTGTCCAATATCCAATTTAAGTTGTGCAGCAAATGTCACCTTGCCACAGAATGCACCTACTACAAATGTATCCTTGGTGTGCGTACTTGCATTGAAATGTATGGGACCGTTAAATGTGACGCGTTTCAAATGTGGCGACACAAAATATGGCGCAGGTGTGCAGCGCCACTTATTAAACAGATTCAATCATTTAAATCATACATTACTAAGATTTCAACACCGTTGAATTCCGTATTATCATATCAGAATAATTTTAATTGATTTTTAATAACATTCAGTAGGGGTAAATTGACAAATCAATACACAATAACTTGATTGATTAGTATGCCGCCTTAATGATTATACCATTAGATTAGAATATTTATTGATAGCCTTAACAAATGTTATGAAATTTTCTCACGGTAACTGTTTGTTTTATTTTCGATATGAATTAATAATATTACGCAATCTAAGTTGTTGCGTAACATCACAGTTAAATATTGTGCTTACTAATTAGATATTATGATAAAAGCAATGTAAAAAAAATATTGAGTTGATAAAACGGTGCCACGACGCACACTTTTCTTTCAGTATAATACGTCTCCTTTCTGAAAGTTTCAAATGAAATCCTTCTGTATCAGAAATAAATAATATCTACAATTCGTTTGTCTAATTTCCGTAATAAAAAAAAAATAACACGTTCCGAGACAGTGCCCGCCTACAGGCGTGAAAACAATAAAACATCTATTGTGTCTGGAGTAGTGTCCCGAAACGTGTTAAGTTCAGTAAAGTAAACTGAAGTAAATATAGAGTTTTGTTAAATTTATAATATTTTTATTTGATTTATTTTATTTCATTATTGTTACACTAACCTCACAAATCAGTACAAATCTATTCTGTAGAATAGTTGCAACCTTCAATACTATATAGTTTTTACTAACTTTTTTACCTCGTTTCGTGTGAATTACGGCTATCAATGAATCAATAATCTGACCTTATCGTGACGATATTGAGACAAAGATTTCTAGTCAAAGGTAAAACTATTAACTGATAGATGGTTCTTTTGATTTTCATGATAATAGAAAAGAAAAAGCATGTATTTTTTTGCATAATCATAAACATAAATTAATTATGGACAGCTAAAGTTCTCAATTTGCAAAAAATCTATAACATTCCACGTAGGTTGGGACCAGTGGGGACCGTTTCTTATGATGTTATTTCCATCCATCCATGATACGACATATATACTAATATTATAAAGCTGAAGAGTTTGTTTGTTTGTTTGAACGCGCTAATCTCCGAAACTACTGGTTCGAATTGAATAATTCTTTTTGTGTTGGATAGTCCAGTTATCGAGGAAGCCTATAGGCTATATAACATCACGCTACGACCAATAGGAGCAAAGATATAGTGGTAAATGTGTAAAAAACGGGAGAAAGAAGTCACTATTCCACGCGGACGAAGTCGCGGGCAAAAGCTTTATCCATAAATATAGTTCCAGCAATACAACATTTATTTAATTTAAATTGGGTTTGCTTTTTTATCCCAGATAAACTTAACTTTTCGAAATTAACTTCAATTAATACCTAATTACTTACATTTTACCAAAAGGGGAATAATGACAGTCCTAATTGACTTTAAAATTTTAAATATGTTTATGTTTTTTAGCTCTACCATGATAAACCCGCACATAGCAAATTCCCTTTGATGGTCTCTATATACTTATAATAAGTTAATCATCAGATGCTAACTACATTGTATTCTATCGATGTCAAGATCCTTAAAGTTTTTATGACTTAATTGCCAGATGGTAACATAAATACTATATAACGAGCTCTATTATTGAATCACTCGCCACAATAGCCCGAGCGATTTTCGTTCGAAAATCTGTCAAAAGTCAACAAAAATTAAACTTAATATACGTATGCAGTTAAGAGCTAATAAAAAATGTATTTCTTTATATTACTGCCATGTGGATTTAACTTTCATTCAGAAATCGGACATTAATAAAAGATAATCACACGCCATATTGACACGAGCGTTTTAAAAACGATCTTTAATTTAGGCCCTTTTCCTACGGAACTCTAATTATAAGATGACATGCCTCATTTCTCTCAAAGAATCTGAAAAGTATAAAAAGTTGTCTCAAGAGGTGATTACATAAGTACTCGTAATCGCTGACCGTGAATTTATGCCGTAGCAAAAAGTGATAGTAAAAAATCAGGTCAAGCTCAATGCACGGAGTTTAACGAACTATGGATATAAATCTTTTGTTAAAACAATTTAATAAAGAACCTTCCTGATTCAACTAGGTAATATCTATATAGTGTGTTGGTTATAAGAGCAAAAATTTAAATTTTTAATGAAATTAATTAAATTTTTAATTTTAACTCTAGTTACCTTGACCAGAGCCCCTATTTTTGAATCACTCGCGTCAAGATGGCGTGTGATATTCAATGTTTAAAGTCTACTTTTGGAATGAAAACCAGTTGTAATTTACATAAAAATTATTTGAAAAATCATTGCTGAATTTTGTAAGTACTCACGTCTAGATTTTGAGTGATTTCCATTGATTTTTTATGTGTTTTCGAACGAAAATCACTCGCCATATCCAAGCGAGATAGATAGAATAGGGGCCCAGCGGGCCTAAGATGCGCACCTATTTATCATTTATCGCGGTGATTGTTAACTTTCAAAGGTCTTTTTAATAATATTTAAATTGTTTTTACTAACTTTGATGTATTCATTTGTATTGAAAAGCAATTAGGATTGCCTTTCAAGTAAAAAAAATGTGTGGAGTACGTCTTGTTTCAGAAATATATTTTGTTATCAACGCGATGAACGGTATCGAGGCGTGCATGTTAGGCCTTTTTTTTTTTTTTTTTTTTCGCGGAGGAAATGCTTTATGCATACCCTGCTGGGTTATGTGGGACTCCCTTTGTTCGTCCAGGTTTACCCACTAAAACCTCCGCGGTTTCCCTCAATCCGCCTTAAGTGAGACGACGGAGGTTCGCTCAACGCATGCACTCCGTCGCCCCAGCGGTAACCTGTAGGCTTTCGTCACGGGCGTGCCTCGGAGAACTTAAGGCTGCCCCTTCGTCCGTTCTACGGGGGTCCCCACCCCGGTTGTCACCGGATACGACGTTCAGTGCCGTTGCTAGGTGACTGTAGCGCTTTCTGCGGGCTCCTAGTCGCTTGCGTCGGAGTGGATCGGCATGGGCATCTACTTCCCTTAGTCTTTCGGCTGTTTCCTTTTCCGCAATGACTGTGTCGCAAAAAGAAGCCATTGCTTCCCAAGCATCCTCGTTGCTGGTCATTGCGGAAAGAACACTTTCTAGCGAAAGGTTCGGGCCGAGAACTGCCGTCAACAATTGACGCTGTGGGTCCCATGCAGGGCACTCAACCAGAGTGTGCTCAGCTGTGTCTTCTTCGGCATCGCAGTGGTGGCACCTCGGTGATGGCTCTCTTCTAGCAATCTTGTACAGGTAGCGGCCAAAGCAGCCATGTCCAGATAAAACCTGCACAAGCCTAAAAGAGAGGCGTCCATGGCGACGGGAAACCCATTCTGCGAGGCAAGGGCGGATGGCCTCCAAGGTCCATTTTCCATAGACCGGGTGTTCAAGGCTCACTGGTCATATGGCTCTAAAATGCTTAAGCTCAGGGTTAAATTAATCAAAAGTCATAATCCCCAATCAATGTATACCAAAATCACGAAATCGTTGTAATAAATGACAATGTAATGTAATATGACTGGTCACTGGACACATTTGTTTGCAATACATTGCTGGCTCGATTTATTTTTCATTATAATAAATTACAAACATTTAGAATTGATTACTTATTACAGGCCACTCTAGAATAGATGCAAGATGCAAGATTATATCATTGTCTATTCTAAACATTCAAATAGAATATAGCATTACATAATAATTACACATTGTTTTTAGAACATCACAAAAACATCGCGCTAATGTTCTATGTTACTGTAGGTCATGGCCTAGTGATAAAGTACCTAATTAATGTTATCTAATTAAAATAATTTATCTAAAGGTTACAGTCTTTGTAACTATGCCATCAATTAAACTATTTGTAGCTGGGAAGAATTTTTATCAAGCTAATTAAATATTTGGAAAGTTTCATGATTAAAAGATAATTTTTGAGAAAGTTTTATTCCATCTGTGTGTAGACAAAACAATTTTATTTATTGGCAAGTTAATTTGTAACCTTTTTTTTTCGCGGAGGAAATGCTTTATGCATACCCGCTGCCCGGGTGAGGGCAGTGGGTTATGCGGGACTGCCTTCGTTCGTCCAGGTTTACCCACTAAAACCTCCGCAGTTTCCCTCAATCCGCCTTAAGTGAGACGACGGAGGTTCGCTCAACGCATGCACTCCGTCGCCCCAGCGGTAGCCTGTAGGCTTTCATCACGGGGGAGCCTCGGGGAACTGAAGGCTACCCTTTTGGCCGTTTTACGGAGGTCCCCATCCCGGTTGTCATCAGATACAACGTTCAGTGGCGTTGCGTAACCTACAAGTAATGGAGGTTTCTAACGCTTAACCACTTTGCAAGTAAAATGGCTTGCACACACGACACAAAAACGGCCGTCACTTCAAATAAAAGACGACGCAAGGTGTACTTGATATTCATTTCAATTTTAGCCTTCAGTAATTTTTATGTGGTTGGTGATGGTGGTAGACAGATATGCAGACAGACTGACAAACAAGTATAATTCATATAAGGCATTATATTTTCACTGACTTTTAAAGAAAAGTAGCAATAAAACTTTACACAACTGCCGAAAATGCGATGATGATAATTCCTTCTAATGTAGTCCCAGATTTACTGTCTAAAAGCCCCGCTGTGCACTTGAACTACCTTTTACATAATTGCCAGCATGAACTTGGTGAACAGGAGCTTTATTTTTGAATCACTCGCTTCAAGGTGGTGAGTAACTTTCGTTTGAAGATGAATTAAAAGTCAACGTTTATAACTCGTTTTTGAACGAAAATCACTCCCCATCTTGAAGCGAGTGATTCAAAAATAGAGTTGCAAGGCTATTTTTCGACTGCATCGGCGCGTTTTGAGTTTGCTCCTTCCCTTCCCGTCGCAGCGTGATGCCTTATAGCCTAAAGCCTTCCCCGATAAATAAGCTATCCAACACAAGAAGATTTTTCTTAATCGGTCCAGTAGCTCCTGAGATTCACGCGTACAACTAAACAAACTCTTCAGCTTTATAATATTAGTATACTCCTAGGTTTTCACGGATAGGGTGGCCCTTTTTCTATCCCATAATAATTCAAATTCAAATTCAAATATTTTATTTCAGACGTTGGTCTATAGTGGGTCAGTAATAATGTGGTAATAATAATAGTCCCCCTAGCCGATTTCGACTACGGTGGCCAGTCACAACACCACGACTAACCAACTGTGCGGGACATATTATAGTGCACAAGTGTGTACACAACACAGGTGCACTCTCTATTCCTTTCAACCTCATAGCCCGATGGGACAGCAATCTGACACGACCGGAGAGAGATCAGGCGCAGGACCAACGGCTTTACGTGCTTTACGAGGCACGGGGGTGAAACACCGCCAACTTCCAAACTTCGGGCTTCCCTGAGAATTTCTGAACAGAAAAAACCCAGAAACATATTTTTAGCCCGACCCGGGAATCGAACCCGGGACCTTTGGCGCAGCCATCGTCCTAAAATGCGTCCCTCTAACCACTGCGCCACCGAGGCAGTTTTCCATACAAACCACACGTCTCTTGTCAGAACAAAGTCTGCTGGGGCACTTATTTACTAATGTAAACCTTTTAATTATAACAACCTCACTCAGCCAGCCTTGCACTTTGACCTTCGATGGCTAATGAGCATAATTCGCGATAGTTCCTTCTGTAGATCAATATCACTTCCGGTATGCTTAAGTGATATGATAGACTGATTAATACATCAATAATTATAATTGGCATCAGACGAGATCTGATTATTATATATTTTTTGTTTTTATTGTGTGCTGTTACTACCCAGAGGCCGAGGCAGACCACCCGCCACCTGGCTAGTTAATGTGCTGAGAGATCTGAAGCGAGATAACCTACCTACCCAGACAACCCAGAACAAAGCTCTCTGACGCAGATGTACTAGGAGACCCGACCCCAGATGAACTGGGAATAAGGGCTGGAAATGCTGATAATTGTGTTCTGTTACTATAAAAACTAAATATAAAAAATTGCACTTATAATATCAAACTTCAAGACTTTGTCAATTTTTCTATACATTTTTTATCAAAATTAAAAACGACTAAATAGCATTATCTGGGTGGTTAAGCTGTAGTGTAACACCATCCCTAATCTTTCACAAAGCAATAACAGTAAGATGATTAAATTACATACATTTGAATAATATTTACAGTCATATTAACGTATAAATCTTTCAACAACCATCTTTGTAAGTACTTTATCTTCATCATAACAAAGAAATAATAAAAATTCTAAGTAATTTCTGTGAAAGACACAACTCATTTGAAGACAAAATACAATTTGAAATACAATGAAACTGCAATCATTGTAATGTTTTGCATATAAAACCAAAGTTGGTGTTTTGGCCTAGAATATCTAAACACGGCGCCAAATATTTCTTAACCGGTTGTTTTGATTTGTCGTGTTTTAAAATAAACACTGACGCTCTGTCACTAAGCTAACTGACGTCAGCAGAAAGTGCTGAGTAAGGTATAGCGAAAGTTACGAATAGTTTAAAAGTATGTAATAATAAAGTCTTTATTACACAAAGAAAAAATTTAAAACAAAGACATGCATCATACCTAATAGTCCCCCTAGCGATTTTGACTATGGTGGCCAGTCACAACGACTAACCGACTGTGCGGGACATATTATAGTGCACAAGTGTGTGCGCAAACACAGGTGCACTCTCTATTCCTTTCACTTTCGTAGCCCGATGGGACAGCAATCTGACATGACCGGAGAGAGATCAGGCGCAGGACCAACGGCTTTACGTGCTTTCCGAGGCACGGGGGTGAAACACTGCCAACATCCAAACTCCCGGCTTCCCTGAGAATTTCTGAACAGCCCAACCCGGGAATCGAACCCGGGACCTCTGGCGCAGCCGTCGCTTTAAAATGCAACCCTCAACCGCTGCGCCACCGAGGCATCATACCTACAAAGAAACCGTTTCCTCGTGGCAAGGGCTTACTGCGTTGCCGCGTTGGATAACTATACTGATTCCTTTACCTAGGGACCAGCCAGTATTATTATAATTACCGTAACAGAATTTGTTTCTTGTGTTTTTATTAAACGGCAATTTAGCAGAAGGTCCCCACAAGCAAAACGTTTCAACGCCCAACGCAAACACATTATCACGTCTTGTAAGTGAGACGTACTTGCGACGCTTGGCTTTATCAGCCGACCCCGCCACTGCTCCAGCTTGAAGGGCTGATTCCCTGAGATGGGAGGTGGTCAAAGTATTGACACAAGGTGCATCCCAATTTAAGACCGACCCCGTTCCCAGGGGATGAGTTTGAGACCATTGAGTTGAGATTCTTTTTATAAGTAGAACAGGGGCTCTACGACACATTTTAATTTTTGTAAAAGAAAAAATATGTTCATTATTGTTATTAATCTGTTAAGTCACTTTTGTTATAAATCTGTGTCGTGACTTCATGCTATAAAGTTAAAGCATTCTTAGACAAATAGACTTAGGTACGTATAAAATACATTTTTTTTCATATGATTCATATTTCCTGAGATTAGCGCATAAATCCTTACAAAAATAGTCTCTAGCTTTATAATATGAGAGAATATCAGCAAGAGGGAGACCGCAAATGAGATGGAAGGACGACCTAAAAGAGATAGCGGGCGGCAACTGGATCCTAACTGCCCAAAACAGGGACAAATGGAGAGGGTTAAAGGAGGCCTACACCAAGCGATTGGTAGACAGTGGCTGAAGAAGAAGAAGAAGATTTTATAATGAATTCTTAGTAACACAAAAGTAAAGTTTTGACAAAACAATGGTAACAAATTTTTGCAATCCTTTTGAAACCTAATATGACTAAGTAAGGAAATACACTAAGATCAAACCACAATGTGGTGTTTAAAACCCAATCCAATATTTTTGTGCGTACTTCATTTAAATGACGTAAACAGTTAATTAGTTGACATTTATGGTTTTCAAGGGACTTCGCTTTTTGATTTTTTAGTTCAAGAATACGACTATTATAGTTTATTTTACTTTCGATAGACTCGCTCTTACGATTTTGATACCAAACTGTTTGCATTAACGATACGAATACTTTTACGCAAATCTAAAGTTCTGATTGTGATTTCAAACCCAACTTCCTGATTTCAAGTGGTTTCTGACTTAAGTAACCGCAAGAAAGAATTTTACCACGAAGTGGAGATATAATATACAACTCATATTTAAATGTTTAATTAAGACTTTTTAGTAGTTATCTATTTTTTACATATGCATAAAAAGGATTTAAACTAGCTCAGTTGTACAGAAAAGCTTTAGAAGCATCATAATCAATAAAATAAAAACTGATTATGATCATCAAGAGCTATAGATATATATATATAAGCTCTTGTCGGTGGATTTTTTTCCATAAAATCAAAAGCAAAACCATACTTTTTAGCTCATTTCATCATCATCATCATTTTACCAGCCAAAGAACATCTACAGCTGAACACCGGCCTTTCCTACAGTTTTCCACAGCGACCGGTTACGAGCGATCTGCATCCAGTGCGATCCTGCGATCTTTACAACCATTTGCAAACCTAGCACTTCTGTAACTCTGAATCTTGAACTTTGTTAAAACATCTCTTTAATGACATAAATAATCCTACGTAATCGTGAAACAAATTGTTAGAATCTTTGATGACCTGCAAAAATCACCACTGATGTTCATAACTCTCTATAGGTAGACCGCGAAATTCGCCTCCCTCTGCGCCCCTGTACCCCGCAGGCGAAGTCTCAATGAAGCGGTTTACCTATAGACGAGACAACAAAGCTTATTTTCAAGCATTTTTTAGACTTTATTCTACAGAAAGTCAAGGCTTCTGTCGCCAGCACTTTCTTGTAAGAATCATAAGATCAAAAATTATTTTTTTCTCTTTTTATATGAACACGAACTGCCTTCTATGATTGTTCCGTGCACAAGTTTCTAGTGAATATAGTAAACAAATAGAAAAAAAAAACACAGACTGATGCAAGAATAGTTTTGTATTGCAATTCTATCCTTTCCGGGTTGGACCAGACACATACCGTATAGAATATTGACCTAATAATATCCTAGTGCGTAAATTATATTTGAAAAAAATAATGAATTTCAGATAAAAAAAATATGACAAGTATGTAACAACAAAAACGTATCGAAATCGAATGATTAAAAAGGTTATACCTACAGCAGCAATTAATAATAACTTAGGA
Organism: Pyrausta aurata; assembly: GCA_963584085.1. NCBI lineage: Eukaryota > Metazoa > Arthropoda > Insecta > Lepidoptera > Crambidae > Pyrausta > Pyrausta aurata. The sequence continues at coordinate 7,389,826 of OY757277.1, forward strand.
GCATGCATATAATGGAGAAAAAAACTAGTACTAAGTATATACTAAAATTTATTGTGTCAGTTCATTATCATTATCATTATCAGTCAAAGGACGTCCACTGCTGAACATAGGCCTTTCCCACAGATTTCCACATCGACCGATCACAAGCGGTCTGCATCCAGTGTGATCCTGCGATCTTTACAAGGTTGTCTGTCCATCTTGTCGGTGGACGTCCCACGCTGCGCCTTTGGTTGAAGGGTCTCCAATCTAGAACTTTTCTGCCCCAAAGACCATCAGTTCTTCGCGCTATGTGCCCTGCCCTTTGCCACTTGAGCTTAATGATTCTCATTTACTGATTCTGATTCTTTGTCAGTTAGTGGTGTTGAAAAATTTTAAAAAACATTTAATAAATGACAAAGAAATTATTTTCATAATTGGTTTCTTTACGTGTCCTTGTGGCAAGGAAGTCGACACTCCACTGCCTTTGTTGCCAGCAAAGCGCTAAGCTCCATCAGGAGAGCTCTTGCTACCATTAATGTTCCTTCCACATTGAAACCACGTTTGGTTTGATTCGTGATGATGGTAAGAGACCCGTATCCTTACGCTCATCCCCTGGGAACAGGGTCGGGCCTTAGTTTCGGATGCAACTTGTGTAGATTACTTTGACCCCCCTCTTATTTCAGGGCATCAACACTCAACACTGGATCAGCAGCGGAGTTGGCTGAAAACGCCAAGCGTCACAACAACGTCTCACTTGCAAGTGATTATGTATTTGCGCCGTCTGGCGTTGAAACGTTTGGACCTTCTCCTAAATTGCTGTTAAGAAAAAATTCTCCCATATCAAATGCTGTCACGGCAAATAATAAAACTAGCTGGTTCCTAGCTCGAAGGATAGGCATAACGTGGCAACGCAGCCAACATCTCCAATCATCGAATAGCTTGGTATTAAGTCTAAGTTTAAGGTTCATGTCTAAGTTTTTATTTTCTCTTTTTTTTATTTAGTATGGGTTTGCTCTTGACTCCAGACCAAGCCAAGTGCGACTAAGACGGAGTCGAAGATGGAACGAGCTCACCCAGAAGAAGCCGGTTCACTCTAACTCTCTTGATTATTTGTTACTTATAAAAAAAAATAGATTATGTTGATCCCTTACGTATGTAATAAAACCAAGCCCTCTTAAGTCATTGAAAAAACCGGGATAATAAGGCTGTTCTGGGTTTTACACATTAAACATGGTAACCTGTTGGATGCGGGTCGGAAATTACAAAGAAATCATAATCATTTATTCCTTCATAAACATAGGTACAAAGGTTGTGGGTTGTTTAAATACGAACTCTATGCTTCACCTTTTCAGGTATATGAAGTAGATATTTACATTTTAACTTAAAACAGCATTTACATAAAAAATAAATTTTTAACATTTTATCATTATAAATCTATTCTAATTATACCAATTTAATCATAATTAAATTATATCTATTGAAGTTATTTACATATACATACATTACATTTAATCATTTATTTCTGGGTCTAAAAGGTATTCATTAATAGTATAATAGTATTTTTCAATGAGAAACTCAGTCAACTTAATTTTGAAATGTCTAAATGTGCAATTCTTTATTGTTTCTGGTAGTTTATTAAATATTTTTGGTGCCATTTCAATGACACTGTTTTTCATGAGTGCAGTTTTACATAAATTTGTGCGAATTAAGGGTCTCCTTGGGCGAAGGGGTCGGGTAGGTGCCTTAATTAATGGAAACAAGTCCGGATTACACTTTACAAAAACGCAACATTCCAGTATATACAGACATGGCAAGGTTAGCAATTTTAAAGTTCTAAAATATGGCTCTAAAAGTTCTAAAATATATACAAGAGTTAAGAATTAATGATTATTATCAAATCAAATCTAAAGACGAATTCGCTGTGAACCGTTTAGATGTATAGATTTTTAAAAGTTTATTTATATTAATAAGCGGAGTTGGTTGAAAAAACATATTTATAATAAAAAAATATACATTTATATTTTCTATATGTAGAAATAAATGATTTGTAATGTGTTGACTTAATTTTATTTTTATCGAATTGACTATAAACATAAGATTCATTTCACGGAATCCACTGACACATTACTAACATTCGGGTTGGACTTTTTCTATACTATACATTCTCAATTGATTTGCATATCATAAATATTTATTAAATAAATAAATAAATATTGCGCCAGACAACACACTTATTGTCAGGTTTCGTGGTAGGTTTCATGGTCATCATCACACCAACATTTGTTCCTTGCGGGATTCGAACCCGCGACGGCCGGCGTAATAGTCAGGGACGCTAACCAATACACCGAACGCGTCGTCAAAACCTCGTCGTTTTGTAGTCGTATTACGACAAAACCTAACTAATATGTAAAAAAAGTAAATAAAATAAAATAAATTATAATTAAAATAAATTTGAATTTATTTTTTAAGGATTGCTTACTATTATTGATTACACAAAAACATTGAATTACTGAGTAGCTAATATTTATATTATAAATATAATAAAATTATAAATATAAAAATTTATATGTATAATATTTTTATTTAACAATACTTATCTATCTTGAATTTTTGACACGATCTTTAAATGAAAAACTAATCTCATGTATATTGTTGTTTGTTTATATTTATGTTGGTTTATATACATATTTATATTCTTTGCGATCGATAGCAAACCATTTGTGATAAAAAACTTCCTTGCCCCGAGTAATTAGAAAATAATCTGAACGTGAAGTAAAATTACTTGTCGCAACAAATAAAACTATTTCGTAATAATAACCTTTTAAGTCAATGAACTCTCAAATTAACTAACAATATAATTTGTCTTACACAACATTACTTCACGTCAAATAAAGTGTTGATAGTGCATTTTTTGTATAAATATACCTATCTTGAATCGGCAGCCCGCCATTTCGACGCTAGCCGCGGCCATAATAACACGTTTTTTTCTCATTAATCCTTTCAGGCAAATACATTTGTTCTTTTTTTCTGATCGTGATTACCTTGGCCGTGCACAAAACAGGTTCCCCGCTCCAATTGTCATTGCCACGCGATTTTAACACTTAATTACCTGTCAAAGTGACGTTTGGAAGCGCGCGAAACCGATTCGCGCCTTTTTGATTCGCGAGTTTTTTTTTCGGAAGTTCAAACTTTTCAAATCAAGATGAAGGAGCTGAATGGAGTCGTCTCAACCAGCCAGTGCGAGACCAACGGCTTGATCGTCGCTAAGAACGGAAAAAAAGAAAACAATGGTGAGTTCTTTTTTTAAAGAATGTTATAGCTAATAAGTGCATCTTGGACAGAAATTAACTAACCCACTTATTTGAAATTGAATGAATAATTGAATTTTAATAATTGGAATTATTTTATTGACACCTATCGATAAGACTACGAGTGTATCTTTGCTACATAAAATGTGACAGGCGTATTTTATTAGACTCTACCATTTAAATTAATAAAAAAATAATTTCTCGAGAAGATAGTTTTGCATATGGGTACACAAACTGTTGTATTCTCATAATTACTCGTACTTGAATTCTTTTAAAGATTTCATAAGAGCAAGAAAATAACTTAATTTTCGGTACTAGAAAAAGCATAATGTTCAATGTGAAAAAGAAAGAAGATGCACCTGCGCTTTTTATTAACTTAAACTTTATTGAAATCTCTTCCTACAGTATGCTAACGTACGAATTTTCTAATTTCTTTTACTATTTGAGGCGCTAATAGGTTTAAATAATATATTTTTTTGGCGTATTTTCGACTCATTCATCGCTCTCTTTTCCACCGCGATGCCGATATGAGCGGCAGAGACAAAAAAGGACGGGGCCTTATCCTCCACGACGCTGTCAAAGGCTAACTTAAAAATTGATGTCTCTTTCTTCTATGTTCTCTTTTTGCGCTGATAAAACGAAAATAAACTTTTTTAAGCGTCTTTCATAAAAAAAAAACTAGTGCTATCATCTACACCCACTTGTCTTAGGTCTGGTAGTAGGACCTTTCTGGTACAATAACTCCAATCCATTTTTGAAATGAATAATTTATAGCATTTCTTCAAGGCTTAAACCATTTTCATCTACATCTATTGTTTTTAGACGGAATCTGAATTATTCATCAATTGATGATTATTATCAACGACTTTTTTGCAAAAATGATAAAAACTCATCGTCTTTCTTATTTACAAAAATGTGTAATGTACTTTATCTAAATTATATTTTTTTATTACGTTTTATTACATAAAATTTAATTGTTAAAAAAAATTACACAGCCTGAAATTTTAATCAGTACCGAATTTTTGTGTAAAGACTCCACTGATGAATATGAACAACTTTTACTATGGGGGCAATAGTGAAATAGAGAAAACAGCTGATTTTTTCTCTATTTCACTATTGCCCCCATATATTAAAAGTTGTTCATATTCAACAAAATTTCGGCACTGATTAAAATTTCACTCTGTATAAAAGTCACAACTTCGATTGTACCTTTCTTCCGAAAATCTATTTATGGGTGAAAGCCTACCAGAACCAGAGTTTAAAAAAAAGAATGACCTTCATTATACTTTGTAGGGCTGTAGCTGAGTAAGTAAATAACAAAACTTGAAAGTAACTTTGCACAATGAATGTTTTTACATTCTTTTTCAATATTAATGTTCGAAAAGTTCGAAAACATAACAATACACGGAAACCTTAAATATATTTTTGGTTCGGTCTTTCAACCTCTTTGTATAAGGTTTTTTTTAATTTGAAATGAGTTCGCTTTGTCTTCAGGCTAGACCAAACGTGGCATAGACAGAGACGATGATGGAGCAAGCTCACCCAGAAAAAGCCTGTTCACTCTTACTTTGAAAATTTTAGAGTTATAACCCATTGGAAACACTGATGCGGGTAGAGAATTCTAAATGTTTGCTTTGCGCATTATAAAAGTTGTTAAGCTTATCATTACGTTATCGGTCACAGCTTTAAAATATTTTGTTTTAATTATATTTTGACACTATCACTCGTATTTTTATGATCTAACAGTATCGCTTTGCGTGGTCCAATTAATGTTATATCATTGTTATTTTAACTTTTGGTTTCTACTGATAAGAATTTGAAGATTTATAATTGAGGCCTACATTAAAAAAAGTGTTACAGTTTGTGTAACCACATTTGTCTGAAACGGCTCTATGGATTTTATGTTTTTTATTTTTTATTTGGTAGGTTATATTTTTTATCCTCACATCTGAAAATTACTTATTGGGATGAAAAGAGCCATGTACTTAAGGTCACCGTCGCCTAACCAAAATAGCTTAAACTTCGCGTCATCTTTTGTATAAATTAAATAAATAACAAATATTGGACACCAATCACATACATTGCTCTGATCCCAAAATAAATAGCTAATGCACTTGTGTTATGGAAATCGAACACAACGGTGGTACCACAACACCCAGACCCTGGGACAGTATAAAAAATTATGATATCTACATTGACCCGACCGGGAATCGAACCCGGGACCTCGGAGCGGCGACGCCTTAAAACCAAGTGTGCTTAACCACTACATCACGGAGGTCGTTGTATGTACGCAAGCAATTTTCGTTTAAAAGTGGTTAGGCGCGAAAGACCTCCAAAAAAAAGATGTTTTGTTAAAAATATTTGAATCTAGTAAAACAGTAGGTAGTAATCGAGTAGTCTAGTTAACGGCAAGGTCGATAGTGATTAATATCTCAGTAATCGATGCAGAATGCACGAGGGTGGGTATGTTCTTGAGAGAAAATAGGACACTGAGGAAAGAAATAAGGGACTTGCGTCCAAAGTAATACTACATCCGACGCCGCGATGTGTAGATTATTTATTTGATAAATTGTAATATATTTTTTTTTTATTTATTTATCAAATGGGCCCGTATTTTTTTTTATTTATTCAAGGCTCACAAAACAAGTTACAATCACATGATTTACAGAAAAAAAAGCAACTTAGATATAGAACTAGACTGTAACTCTAAGTATGTGGGCACAATATGTACCAAATATAATGCAATGAAAGAGGGTTAGACTTGTGTGTTAGTAATATTTGCTAAGGTATCATCTAATATTAGTTTGTTTAGTACTACAAAGAATTTAAGAAAAAGAAATTAACCAGTGCAACAAAATTATAATATGTGGCCTGATTTAAAATAAATTAAGTATCTAACAAACAATTTAATAATAATTATCAAGGATGTTAATAATGAAATCTTCGTACCATATTATATTAGTACTAGAAACAAAATTTAAAATGGACTATAATCCAACCATAGGAATTCTGCATATTTTTTTAAGTTATTATGTCAGACTAACAAAAACTTTTGACTGGGCATTAAAAGGCGTGAATCTTCCAGTTCTTAAACTGGGATGTGGGATGCAAGAGAAATATATCACCACACTTCCTTCCCTATTTGGGATTTTTTATCAAAAAACTCCAAACGACAAGAGCCTAGCTCTCTTTGATGATGCACAAAGGGTTTTTTTTATTATCAAGACTAGCTTTTGCCCGCGACTTCGTCCGCGTGGAATAGTGACTTCTTTCTCCCGTTTTTTACACATCTACCACTATATCTTTGCTCCTATTGGTCGTAGCGTGATGTTATATAGCCTATAGCCTTCCTCGATAACTGGACTATCCAACACAAAAATAATTATTCAATTCGAACCAGTAGTTTCGGAGATTAGCGCGTTCAAACAAACAAACAAACAAACAAACAAACAAACAAACAAACTCAAAACAAAAGTATAGATATTTTACTAAAATCGTAGTCAGCCTACACTAGCTGTTACGCTTAAAGACTCTGTTAATTAGATGGCCGACACTTTACTCAATTAAACCTCAAACGCTAACGCATTCCATTATATTGTATTTGATTTCACGTTTAAAGTAGTAGTAACTTCATCATTAACAGAAGGCGTATTGCGATCTTGCTTTAATCCGTTCAAGTTCCAGACAGTTTAATTTCCACTCAGCTGAGTCGCCAAATGGGTATTGTGATCAAATTTTTTTTAAAGTAACTCTTTCTCATTCATAAGGTCGAAATAAAAAATGGAAATTGATCGGAATTAAAACATCGCAATATGCATTCAAAATCAGAGCAGCTTAACTGTCAAAGCAAGATTGCACTATGCACCTAAACAGTAGGTAATTTGTTGTTTCTCATAATTAATATTTAGATATACATATACAAATACTATAAATCCTTCGGGATTGTCTTTCAAAGCAATCGAGATATTTTTTGCTTAAAGCATATTTTTACATAAGTATTGATAACAGTGTACGTACCTTCAACTTCTCTTATTTTCTACTTTATTTGCGTATTCAATATTCAATTGTTTGTCACTAGCTCAATTTGCTATTTAATATCTATTTTTTTAATATTATTTACCATCTTTGTGTATTACTGACTATACTTATCAGTTTTTTTTTACTTCGCTTAATAAAATTTCTTTTTATTGTTTTTCATTTACAAGCAAAGCCACATGTCTTGACTAGTCCTACATAACCGCAGTCCAATAACGCCCTAGATAGATTCAGTTACAAACACCTCGTAACTTAATCCCTCGGTTAGGGCTAACCATAACCGGGGCTTAGTATCGGGTTAAGTCAACTTTATACAATACTGTCATGTTGCAATAGCCTAGATAAGGATTTGTTAGGCAAATTATATTTTGTCTAGTTTTTTTTTTTGCAATTATAAAATCTAATTTCAATTGGTCCATGCTATGTCAGCAGATTGTCTGAGTTGCATATTTTTATAAACCATACTGTGAAGTTAAGATTTTAAGATCAATATTATTTAAAACATTAAACTAATTTGCAGTTGTATTGAAGAATGTCAATTCTTGAATATAAAAAATAAATAAACTGACAAATGGAAGACCTTGTAAAGATCGCAGGATCACACTGGATGCAGACCGCTTGTGATCGGTCGATGTGGAAAACTGTGGGATTCAGCAGTGGACGTCCTTTGGCTGATAATGATGATTATGATGATGAATGGCCTGTTTAACCATCAACAAATAAACACTATCCGACTAATAGTTCAAATATGGAACGTTGTTCCGTATGAAGTGAAGAGATAACTCTGTTTGAAACTTATTCAGACATTGTAAAACAGCCTATAATACTTTTTTTAGGAAAAACTAGCGGTCCCAGCGAACTTTGTTTCGCCCCGACCCCGTCCTGCCCCAGCCCCGGCCCCGTTGAACGGAATAAAAAGGATCCTATGTCCTTCTCCTGGTTCTAAGCTACCTCCCCACCGTTTCGCCTCGGCCCCATCCCACTCCAGCCCCGGCCCCGTCTAACGGGATAAAAAGTATCCTATGTCCTTCTTCTGGCTCTAAACTACCTCCCTGCCAATTTTCAGCTTAATCGGTTCAGCCGTTCTTGAGTTATAAGTGGAGTAACTAACACGACTTTCTTTTATATTTACATAGATTACTAGTGTAGAAAGATGAAAAGTAAAAAAAAAGATTTTCCGTTACTTAAGTAACTACTACTTCAATACTTTCTTCTACTGAAATATACGTAGATTCCTTCTAGCCTTTTTAAACAGTAACATAAAACTAACCTACAAAAGGCTTTTAACGAGCTTTCCAAGTAATCCCTTCAAAGCGCTCTCACGTAAAGCTTCAGAGCTTTTCCGTATGAAATTTCAGTAGCACTGACCACTAAGCTTGTGTGAAAAGCGCATGAAAAAGTGTGAGTGTGTTTTGTTCTTATTGTAAGTACTTGAAAGAAAAGAAAGAAAGAAGAAAGAAAATACATTAATTCGACTCACAAACACATATACAATACCTACACTGACTCGTAAACACATTTACAATAAACAGACATACACTTATTTAACATTAACATCGAGAATGAGTCGAAAAGGCACCCTCTCAGCATTAATCGTGGCAGCAAGATGCATGCCACGACACTGATTTTCAGAGGGAGCCTTGTGGGTATATGAAACACAAACAAAAAAAACATAGGTAAAATGAAAGAAACTTAAATAAGTGTGCCTTATTTTAAAAGCTGTTTAAAACAGAACTACGAGGTGTGGTCCAAAAGTTTCTGGCTAGAAAAATTTGGCGGCTTAAAATAAAATAAAAAATATGTCATCGCGATTGTCATTTATTCCGCTGTTTCGTGTATAATTTTGGTGTTTCTGTTGCTTGTGGTTTTGATTTTACGGCGTTTAAACAATAGGAAGTTGGTAAATTTTCGATATGTTCAAATTGGAATATCGTTCCGTGATCAAATTCCTGACTAAGGAAAAAATCTGTCCAACCGATATAAAAAAAAGGTTAGATGCCGTGTGCGGGGATTCTTCTCCGTTGTTTTCCACCGTTAAATAATGGAGTAAGCAGTTTCGTTTAGGACGGGAGTCCATTGACGACGAACCTCGCTCCGGCCGGCCTGTTCAAGTACTCACCGAGGACTGTGTCAAATTAGTGGAAGAGGAAGTTCTGAGTGATCGAAGACTTGAGACTAAAGAAATAGCGGCAAGAACCGGGCTTTCGAAAACTTCAGTACTTAGGATTCTTCATGAACATCTTCACATGAATAAAGTTGGTGCTAGGTGGGTACCCAAACTTCTTTCGAGCTTGCAGCGAACAGAGCGAAAGCGTGTTCTCAAGAAGTTTTAGACGCGTATAGGCGTTACGGAAAAAGTTATTTGGAGTCGATTGTTACGGGAGACAAAACCATGGTTTTGTACTATGATCCCCTGTCCAAAAGGGAATCGATGTAGTGGCGTCGTCTTGGTGAAAAGCCGCCTAGAAAGGCCAAGGTAACGCAATCCACCAAAACGATAATGGCAACGGTGTTCTGGGATTGTTACGGAATACTGATGATTGACATTAATGAAAGGAATACCACGGTAAACGGCAGCTACTACGCTATCCTTATTGAGCAGTTACGAGAGGCGATCAAGCAGAAGCGACGTGGAAAAATCAGTAGAGGTGTGCGGCTTCTCCACGATAATGCTCCCGTTCACACTGCTGCAATTGCCAAAGCTGCTGTAGCAAAATTTGGCTTCGAGAAAATTCGTCACCCACCTTACAGCCCTGACCTGGCCCCAAGCGACTATTATTTGTTCTCAAGACTTAAGGCCGACTTAAGGGTAAGACGGTTTTCTTCGGATGATGAAGTGGCTCAAGCGGTTTTCGCCCATTTTGAGGACAAAACTCCAGAGTATTTTTTTAAGGGGACAGAAGTGCTTATCACGATATCTACAAAGTGCATTGAAATAGAGGGGGACTATATAGAAAAATAAAAAAGGTTTTGTAAATATATCTACTTGTTTTCATTGTTAGGCCGGACACTTTTGGACCGCACCTCGTATAATGAGTACTCATTAACGCTAGCTTAGGAATTGTTGTTATCAAACTCGAGTGAAAAATCCGTATTTTAATCATTGAACTACGTACTAGTGTATGGAACTGACATCACGAACAAATCTCGTTCCACATGAATTGACGCCACTTGTCATCAACTCATACAAACGGTTTTATATTTTCATAGAATACGTCACAATCTTGTCGTCGTATTTGCGATACACTTTTTGCTTGGCATAGCTTCTCTATACGTAGTAATAACAATTTACTGATTTTAATCAGTCAGGTATCAAACGACTGCCGGGAGTCGCATAATAATGGAATTTATATTGTGTCTCGTTCACACATACTTGACGAGTTAATATTGTTTTACCACTTTTATAGAAATATTCGCATACCATACGTGGGTGGGTAGGTACCCGCTTTCTCTACCTAACTAACATTGTACAATGGTATTTCCCGGGTTTTGCCGCGTCACCATCGTTTATCTTACAGGGCTTTCCAGATCATTACCATGGTATACGCACACCATTAAATCTGTTATTAGATACAAGTGTAGATTAACTATATATCCTAACTAGATATCTCTACGTTTCTATGGGAGAAAGAAAGGTCACAGAATCACTTGTTAATTCAAATTCATAATTGTTTGTACTCGTGCAAAAAAAAGTTATTTTTAGCTTTTACCAATCATTGGGCCGTGGGGACCTTCTGCTAAATTTCTGTTTAGAAAAATTGCTCCAAATCTAAATTCTGTTAGTTTTGGAGCAATTTTTTTCTGTCAATTGTCTGTTATGATCAAAATAATAAAGCTGTCTGGTTCTATCTTAAAGGATAGCATAGCTATCCAACGCGGTAACGCAGCCAGCATCATAGCCTTTTAGCTACACGGAAATGGTTTCGTTATTGAATAGGTAGGTCTTATTTTTTATGTTGCATGTATTAGAAAAAAAAAACTTGTTTGTTATTGATAAATTAATGAAAAATTTGAATATGACGTTCAACTTACGGCTACAAATCAATTTATAGATTAAAAATACACAGATACCTTATCTAAATTTCTCTATTTTCCTCTTTGGACCTAAATTTTCACTGGCTAAGTTTAATACTTAGAGGGACGAGAATAAAAAAAGGAAGAGATACCATAATTTAGCATGAGTAAGCGGGAATCACCCACCACTAAAAAGCTGTAAAACTACCTTAAGTTATGTCATAAATTAAAACATACAGGAAAATGTCTGAAATATCCTCAAAATAGTCGACTTAAACGCAGGGAATACCTTGACTCGTTAGATGACAGGCAATTAGCATTATGATGTGAAAGTCAACATGAATATCAGTATTGAGGGTAATTGAGTACTTTATAAACGTATTTTATGTTGCATTTTACAACATAAACGTAAAATTACAGCTTGTGATCTGTAGAAGAAAAACCATGATTCTACAGTAATGCATACCTTTAGCTGGTCATGGTGCTCTAAAAAATGATTTAATATTAATCCAAAGTTATAATCCCAAAATCGCTAAATCGTTGTAGTAAATGACAATGTCAAGTTTTATGACTGGACACATACGCTAGCAATACATGGCTGGTCCAAGAAAAAAATATAAAAATTAAAATAATAAACTATTTCGAATTAAATTTTGAATTCTAGTTAGTTAAAGGGCCATTATTTCAAAATTTGCTCTAGTTAAAGGCTACACCCTGTATACAATTTAAGTGTAAGAGCAGTATACATTTATTGAATTACAGTATCAATATTTTGACAGAGAAAGATAAAGTTTCGTGACCCGTAATAATAATACATAGCACGAAAGGATATTAAGGGCAAATTCAAATTCAATTCAAATTTATTTATTAGCATTACATGTGTGTGGATGTTGATACATCTGTATCAACATCCACATGCATGCATGCATGCATGCATGTGTAGTACTTTATCCCTTATTATTACCATCTGGTATTAATATGGGATAAAGTACTACACATGCACCCTGCAAGGGTATAGCTACAACATTACTTAGACTTAAGTTATGTATTAATAGGGCTTAAGTTAATATATTTTTTTAAGACATAATTATAATTTAATATATCTATATTTCCAGTTATTGCACAATCTTATAGGCACGCATAGTCTACTATAATTTAGAAAAAAAATAACATGACTTCGTATACAGTATCGGGCAGATAGCTCTAACTGGTACTTAATTTGACTAAGGGCTGATTTTTCCATCGTCAGATAAAACATAACTGACTGATTAAGTTTAGTATAAAGAGAACGATTTTTAAATGACATTTACATAGATGACTGCTGACAAATAGGTGACGTTTTCAAATTAGCTTTATCGTATTATATTTGATAAATATTTCTTTTCTAACTATTAAAAAAAACTCAATTCAATTAAGTAACAGAAGGGGTTGATATGTAATTCTTTTTAATTATAATCTTAATCATACCTAACAACTTCAAATGAACTGAAATAACGAACTGTATGTATGTAATTAGGAAAACTGTTATATGAAATCGTATAATTAGGATGACTAACATTACCTTGTTGACAATTAATTACTAGTCAAGTGACCAATGACATATTTGATAATGATTTCTCAAAAATATCAGTACAAATATGTATTATAATTTAAATTAATGCAGTATCCTCGCTCGCAAATATTTAAATACAGGGTGTATCGCAAAACTTTTTTTATGAGTTCAAAATAAGTTTGACACTTTGGTATTTTTAGGATAAAACACAGTTATAATATTAAATAAGTGGAAAACATTTTGTACTTTATTTTGTCTGTGCAATAAAGAATAAATAAAATCATTTTTATTAGTAGAGACTGTTCTGTTCTTTCTATTGTGTATTCAACATTAAAACCGGTCACATGTCAAGAGTAAATTTGGTTTATATCAGTTAGCGGAATCCAACGTCGTCACTAAAATGACGTAAAAGATATGACGTTAAGAAAATTCATAAGTCCCTATATTTTTTTTTCGTCATTAAGTGGGTCATTATAATAACTTGATGATTAACATTGAATATTTAATTTAAATGTAAGTACTACTAAACGGTTTTTAACCAACTTCAAAAAGGAGAAGGTTATCAAATCGACTGTATTTATTATATTTTTTTAAATTACAAGTTACTAATAAATGTTTTGGAGATCTATTAGTAGGCAGTATTGAATTGTTATTATATTCCGAATTTAGTTGAGTATATCTAATAGTAAATTTAATTTTAATTACATTAGGTAATATTTAATACGAAAGCCAGACCAGTATTTTTTTTAAGGTACATAAAATAAGCAAATATAAATTGCGTACATATTTCTTAAAACAGTTCAGTTTATTATATCCTGCGTCTATCCATGGAAATTGCCTATTACATGCAATCAGATCACAGGTTTTTTACCGACTCTAACTAACTAATGCGGGCAAATAACCAAAACAACGACGTGATTTTTGTTGCAAATCTACAAATTAAATTGGACTTATATGGATTACAAAATAAGGTTGAAATTCCAGTAAACGGTGACATATTTGACGTTTATGACGCCACAACGCATTCGTGTGACGCATGTATCGATTCCCCAGTTCCTACCACACAAGCGCAGTAAGTCTCAGTAATCACATACAAAAATCATCTGTTGCTTTACCAACACTCAGTCAGCCATAGGAAAGGAACGCGTCAACGCGTTTCGATACAATTTATTTTTTAAATCACCATTCTTGACATCGCTTTTTCGCGCGTAAGTAGTTTGAATTTGGCGTTCGATGTGACCGATTTTGTTTTGTGCCAGTACAGAATTTTGACGGATTCGAAAATAGGAGTTTGTGAGTAAAACTTTTTTTCGTAGATTTTGAAGGAGGTTTCATGCGATTGGCACTGAAAAATTGCGCGACAATATTTTGAAAAGACCTTGTAGGGTTTTGATTGCAATGTCGCTTTCTTTGCAATACATTATAATTTAATTCCGGTTCCTTATATCTTGACCTAAGACCAAGGCGGTTTGTGTGCATAGAGCCATATGACTTGTGACATTGTTTATAATAGGTACAATGGTATTTTTTATTGAATCTGGACTATAATAGGCCAATTATTTTATTCCTTATAGACGTATTGTAATGCTAAAGGCGAATAGCACAATGTGGACATTGTTTTAAGCAGACTGTATATTTTTCAAAACATGAATAAATGCTTAATCGAACCATTTCTTCAATTTACATTGCATGTACTAAATAAGAGACAACGAAATTTATGCATTGTACTTGTAACACATATCGATCTCACTCATTTAAAAAAATATATCCATAGCTCTCCAAATAAAAAACTATAATTAAATATCATATAATTTAATGATTAGGTAAAAACAAAGATTTTTCGATATTTTTACCCCGTATTCATGTTATTTTTAAATAATATGTCAAAAAGTAATATTACTGTTTGTACTACGCCGTCTATTGTTTTTAATCTTAATAGATAATCATCTTTTATTCGTACTTCATGTTTAAAATTCCTGCTATTTTGTGGCGAAATTGACACAGATATTAGTAGAGTCTAAAGGACATAAATACAACAGACTAAAGGACAATCTAAAAAGGCACAAAATACGCTGTTTGAAATGAGAGATTATAGTTTTTTTTGTGCAAACGAATTCGCGGGAAATTGCTAGTAAATGAATAACATTCTTGCAAAATCTCAAATTCCTGATCTATTTAGTTTTAGGCAATCATCGTGCTACTGTTAAAATGTTACAAATACTTACAGTCGGCAACAAAATCCTTATAAAATTATAAATGTGAATACATTTTTTTTTCAAGTTTTGTAATAAATTCAGAGCTTATAAAACCGACAGTATTAAAATCAGAGTATTTATTGACATAAAAACACAGTATTTATAAATGTTACATACTAGTTAATTTGTGCACATGTTTTGCTATTACAAACAGCACGCAAAATTTATACATTGGCATAATAACATATGAAAAATTTCATTTATTAAGAACAAAGTACAAGTACTAAGGTTTATTTTCTTATTACACTTTTCACGCCTCTATCGCTGGATAGATTTTGATGAAATTATATATTTCTGATAAAACCTTGTAAAAAGTTACACAAACGACCTGTTTCACTATGTCTGAATAAGTTTCCATTAGCGGTATCAGTTTACTACTTCATACGAAATGAGGTTCGATATTTGAATTATTCGTTGGTTAGTGCTTATATGTAGATGTGAAACAGGCCCTAATCCTTTTTTTGCGGTGCGTTTTATATTTTTACACATCTTTCTTTAGGTCAGTTGAAATTAATTGTGCATTTATAAGTCTGAAATTTACGTAATGGTATAATAATTTAATTTTAAAAAAACACCCGTCATTAAAAGTGACACGGTACTAAAATTCGAATCCAGCGTACATAAGGAAGTTAGTCAAATCCCCTCAACTACTAGAAGAGAGCTGATAAGCTTCTAACAGCTGAACAGATTTTCATGAAACCTGGCTAAAAACACTCGGCATAAAATTAAATATGATTTAAAAAAAACTAAATCAAAATCAGTTCATCTGTTTGGGGGCTACCACAGAGAGAGAACTTGTAAATAACACCCCTCAATTTTTGCGTCTTGGGTTAAAAAATAAGCATAAGTTGTTAAAATATAGCATAGGTTTTATATCTACATTTTCTCATAAATTTGAAAATATATTTTCTATCTATAAACATTGTGTTTGATTGTACGTTGGTAAGGCCAACAATCACTTTTGCTATGAACAAGGACACGTAGTACTTAGCCACAGTTATTATTATTTGTACTTAAAACAACCAATTTTATTATAAAGTTAACTTTTAATCCTTATGTTAAGGTTAAAATCTCGATTAATCTGTGCAACAAAAAAGAGTACGAGGTATTCCTCGTCTCGTCTCATTAGTTCTCTTTGTTAACTAAGTAAGTATTTACATACTTCTCTAAATATGTCAAAATTTTTAATAATAAGTGCATGCTCAAAAAAATATTTTAAACTCATAGCATTTCCCTAATTCGTTCTCAAATAAACAAATTCTTCCGCTTTATTTGATATAATCTATACTAATATTCTATACTAATATTATAAAGCTGAAGAGTTTGTTTGTTTGTTTGAACGCGCTAATCTCCGAAACTAACGGTTCGAATTGAATAATTCTTTTTGTGTTGGATAGTCCAGTTATCGAGGAAGGCTATAGGCTATATAACATCACGCTACGACCAATAGGAGCAAAGATATAGTGGTAAATGTGTAAAAAACGGGAGAAAGAAGTCACTATTCCACGCGGACGAAGTCGTGGGCAAAAGCTAGTATAGCATAATTATCAAATTGACGAGCTAGGCTCTTATTGGTGGAGTAATTTTCCATAAAAACTCCTCAGTCAGTTTTCGAACCGGGGGTCTCCCGCCTCTTAATACCAAAAATATTTGAAGAACTATATAGCATACTTACTTCGATTTAAAAAGTAAAGTGGTGATTTCATCTTATGCATGTCCTAATCGTAACAATATGAATATTTTTGTACTTACTTTTTATGGACGAAGTGTAGGAACGACGTAAAAACTAAATTAGTTTTGTGGCTTACCGCAAATCAAAATGACAATGAATGTATATAAATTATGAGGAAAATGAATATGATTTAACCCTGGCAAATACATTTAATAAATAAATCTGAAAGAACGACTCTTTCCAAATCGAATATTCTACACATTAG
Source organism: Pyrausta aurata (assembly GCA_963584085.1). Taxonomy (NCBI): domain Eukaryota; kingdom Metazoa; phylum Arthropoda; class Insecta; order Lepidoptera; family Crambidae; genus Pyrausta; species Pyrausta aurata. The sequence goes on from OY757277.1 coordinate 7,406,906, forward strand.
GTAATCAAATAAAACTCGATTCAAAAATCAGTCGCCCTGTATACAAACAAGGACAAAACAATTTAACCAAAAGAAAGCAACTGATCCGAAAGTGGACCGAATACTTTTACCTTAAACAGGAAATTTTGTCAACATCACTATAAGAATTTTAATAAATTAAATATCTGGATCACGTACCCAATAATAGCCTGTCTCTATGCCGCGTGCATATACCGGGTGTCAGTTTTTAACTAAAGGGAAAGTAACGTTGACATTACTGTTTTAAGGGCTCATGTTCCGTCACTAGAATTACAACTTTATAAAAGTGGCTGCGAATTGCGGTCTTATTCATCAAAATCCTCTAAAATAGTTTTTAAATACTTGTTATTAGTTAAAATGCTCATTAGAAGCCTTTTATTAAATTCTCTATTCAGAAACGTAACCAACGACCTCTATGTTGCATTACACTAGGCAGGCTATTCAGATAAACTTTGTTGTACAAAAAATTGAGGCCAGATGGAGCATCTTTCAAAGCGTTGCCATGGTAATTGCCGATGTTGTACATACATTGTCATTTTAGAAATCGTGACACTAAAGTATGTGTTCTTAACAGCGTGTCTAGTATTGAATACATATATAAGTATATGATATTAATCGAAAAAGTCGCTGAAAAAGTTGACTTTTTTATTTATAGTCAGGAAACTATGTAAAGCGGTAGTGACTAGTGAATTAAAAATTTAAAGGAATCCCTCTTTTGTTTCCATAACATATATATTGCGTCAATGATAAAATCCAATGTGCAGGAAGCATTAGTACGTGTGGATAATACGGTCTTAAAATGACTAAAATTCTCAATTCATGGTAATAACAGAGACCTTGATGCATATTGCGATGTTGATTTGACAGTTAAGCAGCTCTGCTTTTGAACGGATTAGCAAATTCGTATTGCGATTTCGTATGATCCACGAAGGGTTTCGTACCATTAACATTATTAATAATCGAGCAAAAAAAGGTAAAAAATCGCGGTTGTTTTATGGGAGCCCTAAAAATTTATTTTATTTTGTTTTTAGTTTTTGTTGTAATTTCGACTGTCTAGCTATCGCGGTTTTTGAGATACAGCCTTGTGAGAGACAGACGGACGGACAATAGGGTACCATTTTTACCTTTAGGTTACGGAACCCTGAAAACTGTTCAATGCTAAAATAGGTACTCAAAAAAGCAGGAACCAACTATTCAAAAAAATTATTAAATACAAACCCCCTTATTCATAATAACTCAAACGATCTTTTAAACCTATTTTAGCTTTTACACTGTTCCATTCTTTCTTGGAGCTGTCATCATTTGTCAGAAAGTGACAAAACAGTGTAATAGCTAAAATAGGTTTAAAAGACCGTTTGAGTTATTATGAATAAGGGGGTAAGACTAAAATATCATTTCTCTGCTCTTCCTAATTAAATCTTCAACATACAAGCCATACGATTGAGTTACAAGTTTCAACAACTAAGAATCAATGATCCACATAATAAACAACTAATTATATCGTTAACTATAATTAGTTCGCAACGTACGGTTAAACACGATACCAGTCGAATAATAAACAACGGTATTTGGTTCCGTACAAGAATTAACATGAACAAAAAATACATGTAAGAATAAAAGAGCGTAATGCAATCAATGACTTTTTATAGTTTTAATTTACTATTAATATGTAGCCGTTACAAAAATCTACCAATAATAAGACCTCTCCTGAGTAATTACTGTTAATTGCTTGTTTGTATTGGTTTTTTTTTCTTGTATCTGCTGTAAGAGCAATAAATACTAGGTATTTATTAAGAGCAATAAATACCTAGTAGCTATCTAAATAATACATTATCGAATATTTTCCCTTGCTTGCATAATTCGACGTTTCTAACACAAAAATAAACATTTCATACCCACTGTTTCACTGTTTTAATATGAGATAGCAATTTTTTCACAAAATAATTACGTATGCACATTTATTGATGAATGTCGAGCATATAACACATTTTTTTTTTCAAAAGTATTGTAATCTTAAAGTAACACGTCATCTAAGTAAGACAAATAGCTTTACTTTCCTGTACCCCTTGTACATTAAAGTTCATGTTTTTTTTCTTGAAAGAAAAAACAACTGGTTTATCTATCCACCTACAGAACCCCAACACTTCAACCGGTAGGAAACAACGCGAAACTAGGCCACCAGCCAATATCAAGGCTTCTTGGGTGAACCAGTTTATTATCATGGTCAAGATCACACTTCACTTTACCTCTGTTTGAGATTACGCATATATCAACACTAGCTTTTGCCCGCGACTTCGTCCGCGTAGAATAGTGACTTCTTTCTCCCGTTTTTTACACATTTACCACTATATCTTTGCTCCTGTTGGTTGTAGCGTGATGTTATATATCCTATACTATAGCCTTCCTCGATAACTGGACTATCCAACACAAAATGAATTATTCAATTCGAACCAGTAGTTTCGGAGATTAGCGCGTTCAAACCAAACAAACAAACTCTTCAGCTTTATAATATTAGTATTAGTATAGAATAATTCATTGTAGTAAATGACAATGTCAAGTTCTATGACTGGACACATTTGTTCGCAATACATTGCTGGTTCGATTTATTTTGTTAGAAAATAACAATACATTTATTTTTCATTATTTCTAATAAAAACATTTAGAATTTATACTGGTTACTAAAAGGGCCTATATTTTAAATTTTGCTCCATTACAGGTCACACCCTGTATATGATTATGAAAGGAGATGAAGTAACAGTAAAAAGCAATTGATCTTTTAACAAACACAAATTAGCACATCTTAATCAAACAATGGAAACAAATCTAAATTGTATCTACGTCCTAGGATTTAGATTCCATTGTATTTTTCATGAAACTAACTACCTCACGAAAATACAATGTTTAAACAGCTCACTCTATCTTGCTGTATTTAATATTTGCATAGAAGCAAAGTCTTCAAAAACGTGCAATTTGCGTAAACGTTTTAAACATTGTGCAATATCCTAATAAAAGTGTCATTTATTATGAGTAAATGAACTTTTCCGTAAACATGTACCGCGTTGCGTAATGTTAGAAATTGCCGAACCGCAATTAAGTTATCAATTAAGTAGGTACAATTTAATTTAGGGTCACAACACACTAGCAAAATATAGTTTAGTAGTGTAGTCACCAATGTGACTAAAGACATTTAACTGAAGTTGCCCAAATATGTTGTCATGTGGCAAAAGAAAAATGAGATAGAACCGGTTGTACATAAAAATATATACTTTCATTGATCATATTGCGTGATGATTGATATATATGCTTATAGCGATAAGACCGCATAAATTGTACATTTCCTTTAAACAAATTTGTAAATTCACTAACGTTGTGTGCAATAAAGAGTTATCTATATATCTAATATTTATAAACACTCACAGTGTTATTTGAATCTTATTAGATGAAATAAGAAAAAAAAATTCCGCACGAGCGGGATTTGCAAACTAGGCCAACGATGTTAATAGCCGAGTTACAGTGATTTAATCTTAAAAGTAGTATGTTTGTCCTAACCTTAACTCGTCAAGTATGTGTGAACGAGACACAATAGAAATTCCATTATTATTCGACTCCCGGCAGTCGTTTGATACCTGACTGATTAATAACTAAACAATATTAAGCTTGATAGGATCACAGTGACGTAAAAGAACTCTTCAACTCTAACTCCCTTATTCATAAATATTTAAACGGTCTTTTAACTCGTCAAGGATGTGTAAACGAGACACAATAAAAATTCCATTGTTATGCGACTCTCGGCATTCGTTTGATACCTGACTGATTAAACATATTTTAGCTATCACACTGTTTTGTCTCATTCTTTCTTGGCGCTGTCATCATTTGACGGAAAGTGACAAAACAGTGAAATAGCTAAAATAGGTTTAAAATACCTTTTGAGTTATTATGAATATAATAAGGGGGTTGGCATTATTCTTCAAGTAATTAACCGCCTAAAATAAAGTAACGTCAAAAAAACGAGATAGATGCGTCAACCAGACATCGTCACAGTAAGGAAATGAAAGACATTTTACCTCATGCCTCGCGCTGTCACGAGTTTTGCTGAGCACTTTTTCGACACAAATTTAATTGTTTTTTTCTTTTCTGTGTTTTTTTGTTTATTTGTGTCGAATTAAGTCATTCATTCATTCAAACCCTATTTGCAAAAATAACGCGGACATGTAATAGCACTTACTTAATAGTGATAGTGTGCGACAACCTTTACCATACGGCCAATCGCATGATAACCTCTAAAGAGTCGGGTCAATTACTCAACAAATTGTTATTAGTGTCCAAGCAATCGCCCACGTCGAACGTCTACGATTACATTTTAAAAACAAACCATTTCACAAATAAACCTTTTTAGGCACAACTCAGTTCCAAATTCAAAAACTGCATGAACTAAAAATGTCGGTCAACGGAAAGGAAGAACCAATAGTGCCACCCTCATCTCTCATTCGTCGCGTCAGTTCGCGTTCCATTCGAAATTCGATTTCGGAGGAAAAAGAAAATGGCGTCGAGAATACGAACGCGGGAAAATCTTTCGTGGGCAAGTTTAAGAAAACTCCGGAGGCGTTAAAGAATTTTCACTTGACTGATGCTGAAAGTGAGTTGGAGGTACCAGGGACACCTATGACGCCGAGGACATCCACTACTCCCGGTTTGTATAAACCTTTATGAAATAAAACCTCTTCGTTATCATTAAAGAAGGAAGAAAACTTTTTTGTTTTTAAATTGAGACTGGCACCCAGTCAAATTAAAAAATATCCTGTGTCAGTATATTTTTTGGCGCGCACTGATTTTTTTCATAAATACTATATAAGGATAAACAGCCAGTCACATCGCTCCTATGTCATTTCGTGTTTTAAGAATATACATAAATATTTTGACCTCCTTGGCAAATTTCTAATGAGTTGTTTAGAAAAAGAAAATCGCGACACATTTATGTAGCAAAGATATAAGAGTTTATAACATGGCATGCTGCATTATGTTAAGTTTTTGTTTTTTTAATAATGTATAGATACCTGATACCTACTGCATATCATTTCAAAGCTTTGACTCTACATTATATCATAATTTAGATAGGTAAGTACATAATATTTAACTCGTAACAGCCTACAAGTGATTTCCTAAGATTTAGAGCCTGTTTTACATCGTCTTCATAACTTCTGGTTAGCGTTATCTACCAAATACTTCTTATGAAAAGACAATGAAAAGACTTCGTACGAGATCAATATGTTTTTTTTTCTGCCAAAAGCAAAGGAACTCATCATAATGTCTTGACTAACAGGTTAATGAACTTTAAAAATATTTTCCAACAAATCAATTTGCTATTAGTGCAAGTTATACCTATGTTTTGTTTAGCTAAAAATAAAGCATTAATAAATGATGACCTAATGGTCATCCTCGTATAACTCAATTCAGCAGAATACGATTACCACGTGCATGAATATCGATGAAATTCATAATAATATTTTGTGGTTCAGGGCTGCTACACATCAATAAAAATGCTGTTTAATAATAATATTAAATTTGAGAAATATTTTCTAGTTAATTATTTTTAATTTTTTTTTAGAAAATATTAAAGTATTCTAAAAATCTTAGTATGTCTAGCAATATCACTTCAGCTACATTTTTTTTCAGCCTTCTGTATTGACTTAAACTGTCCTGTTTTGTATAGAAAAGATAAACTGAACAATTTTGTTACAAACTATTTTATTTATTTAAACTTTATTGCACTGTATATTGTACAATTGGCGGACTTAATGCCTTAGGGCATTCTCTACCATTTTACCATCTATTTTGAGTGAAGGGTTCGGTCAAACCGTAAAATTACTAACGTTACGTCATAAATCTGTCAAACTCTACACAAAATGACACTTTTTGACGTTTATTAAAACAGTAATTTATTAACACAGTGTGTTACAGCCTTATTTTTTTACTTTAAATGGCTCTTGACTCCAGACCAAGCCGACTAAGACGGAGTCGAAGATGGAACGAGCTCGCTCAGAAGAAGCCTGTTCGCTCTGACTTTGAATACTTTTGTGAGCACTAGGAAACATCGACGCGGGCAGCGAGTTACACTCTTTTGCCGTGAGCATTGTTGAAGTTGATAGCCCTTAGACATAAATAGGTGTAATCATAATTAAGTACGTTGACTCGACGTATATCTAACTTATATTTATTACTCAACTAATAATGTTCTTGCATCACTTGTACACTTAACCGACTGCGAATCTAATAAGGTGGTAATTGTTTACGTTGTAATAATAAGATATAACTGTATTATTTATTGTTTTGTTATTTGACATTTAATCAATGAATATCACTCGCCATCTTGACGCGAGTGCTTCATAAATAGAGCTACAGGGGCCCTATTTTTGAATCACTCGCCTCAAGATGGCGTGTGATATTCAATGATTAAAGTTGAAATTTGGAATGAAAACCAGTTGTAATCTACACAAAAAGGATTTGAAAAATCATTGCTCAATTTTGGGAGTACTCACGTCTAGATTTTGAGTGATTTCCCTTGATTTTTTATGTGTTTTTGAACGAAAATCACACGCCATATCCAAGCGAGTGATTCTTGGCTTTGTCTGAAATCAGAGCAAACCCATATTTAAATCAATTACTCAAATAAGATTAAATAGAATCAAAAAATTACGCATTGCCGGGATTCAAACCTGCAACCTCTTGCAATTCGGGCCAACGCTAACAAATCGGAATTAATTATTTAGGCTACATTTCTAAAGAAGCAACTGTTCAGAGCGGAGCAGAGACGTGCCAAATTTACTAATGATATTGCTAAAAATACATTGTATTTTTTTTCAACTTCATTGCTAAATTTGACAAATCTCTGCATTGCAATCTATTGCAATGATATAAACCGGGCATAAATGATTCTTAACTCAACATGTTTAAACTCTTAAAACAATGTTTTCCTCTTGTCCCCAGGCCATGAAAACTGCACATTCCACCACGATCTGGAGCTGGACCACAGACCACCCACCAGGGAGGCTCTACTGCCCGACATGGCTAGCTCATACAGACTACTGCTCACAGGTAAATATACTTCTCATCTTCATAACCAGCCGTCGGACATCCACTGCTGAACAGAACTTAATATTGATGTTGATTTTGTTGTTCATAGTGCTGGCTGTATGTTTTTTCGCTTTTCTTTTTAATTGAATGGACTGATGTCTGAAAAAACAAATTACGCACATAACTTACTCGTTCCGAGACTACACAGAAGCTGCAACCAAAAATTTCACTCGACAGATATATTTCACACAGCAAAAAGTGGTTTTCGAAAAGAGGTACTAAGAATAATTGGTGAAAGTAATATCTAACACACACACACACACACACACACACACACACACACACACACACACACACACACACACACACACACACACACAACACACACACATACACATAGTGAGAGATATTAATACACGCCATATCTGATGACCGTTACTTAAATATAGTACATAAAATGTAAATCCGTCATTGGCTGTAAGTCCGATATGTCTGTATATTTTGTTATCATTTTTAAGAGCTGTGGATTTTGTAATACAAATAAAATAAAATAAAAAATAAAAATAAAAAAACAATAAGCCATCCCTATGGACAGTTTCTCACAGCAATCCAGGAGCAATATTTTTGAATCACTCGCTTCAAGATGGCGAGTGACTTTCGTTCGAAGATGAATTAAAAGTCATAGAAAAAAATCACTCGTAATATTGACGCGAGTGATTAAAAAATAGGGTCCCAGGGCCTATGGCTGGCCTTTAGATATTTTATGCTACTTTGGTTAATTTTTAATATTTAACACAACCACACCTGTTAACCATTTCAGGATTGGGAGAGGACCCAGAGAGACAGGGGCTGCTGAAAACTCCTGAAAGAGCCGCCAAAGCCATGCTCTTCTTCACCAAGGGATACGACCAGAGCCTCGAAGGTAAGCATCATTTATCATGACTACGGTCTATGGTTACGATTTTTTTTTCTGAACCAAACATCTGGCCACGTTGTTATTTTTCGATATACTTTACATAATTATCTATCACGCTTCAGTAATATTTTTCCATCAAATGTACGAGGGTGTATATTTGTCAGCGGGCCACTCGAATAGTGCTCGTATTTGAGCATCCCTGCATTAGGGCCTCAAGAATTCAGTTAACGAGCTGACTATAGTGAAGAATGCTGACACTAACGCCTATGTAAACGCCTTTGTGGCGCAGTGGTGAGAGAGTCGCATTTTAAAGCGACGGCTGCGCCAGAGGTCCCGGGTTCGATCCCTGGGTCGGGCCAAAAATATGTACCTGGGTTTTTCTGTTCAGAAATTTGCAGGGTAGCCCGGAATTTGGAAGTTAGCGGTGTTTCACCCCCGTGCCTCGGAAAGCACGTTAAACCGTTGGTGTTGTCAGATTGCCGTCCCATCGGGCTATGAGAGTGAAAGGAATAGAGAGTGCACCTGTGTTCGCGCACACACTTGTGCACTATAATATGTCCCGCGCAGTCGGTTAGTTGTTGTGACTGGCCACCGTAGTAGAAATCGGCTAGGGGGACTATTATTATTATGTAAGCGCCAAAACATTTAAATGACCTTTAAATAGGATGTAACAGAATGACAAAGATACGAGAACATATTATTATACATCGTTATTTATCTATCTAAGAACTTTTAACGAGAAATTTTGGTACTTTCAACTTCAAGTCCAATATTATCTAAAGGTGATTTTGAGGGCATTAAATCAATCTGCCTAGCTAACATTTTTAAGGGCGTAGTGCTTATTGTGACAAATCTTCACAATCATCACATCACTATGTTTAATAAATATTCTTAAGAGGTTAAACATAATAAATATGAGTATTAAACTAGGACAAACGGTTATGTATTAATTAAAACCCTAGGTAGAATCGTAAATTGCTGACTAATTTGATAAGTTGTCAACCCACTTCGTGGAACTCATGAATTACGTTTGATTGGCCAATCATAATACAAATCAAATATTCCAAATTGCACACTAACGCTTAATTTAAATGCTAAACGACCTACCATTAATTTATCAGTGTATTACTTATAAAATAATGTACGGCATGCTCAGTATTCTACTTACGTCCTGTTTTACAATGTCTAAATACGTTTACATTACCGTTATCTCTCCACTGCTAAATTCGAAATTACGTTACGTTTAATATTTCGGTGGTTAGTGTTTTTTGTCGATGGTGAGACATGCCCTTAGAATCGATTTCATCGCATTTTTGGTTAACATAAGCAGTTATTTATTGTATCATTTCCCTATCATCTCATTGGCCAGAACATCTGTATCAGATGATTGTTGCAGCTGGGATCCTCTTTGGATACCGCAGCGCTATTGAAAGCTAAAGATTTAATTCAATTCAATTAATTTTATCATTTACATACTTTTCTATATATTTGGTTCTGAAGTTTACGCAAATACAACTCATTGATAAGAAAATCCCAATATTCAATAGAGAATTTAAACTTTCGCGTTGCATTACAATGAGAATTAGACATGACGGGTCTAAACACGAAATTCTCATTCTAATTCTCATTCAATAGAGAAGATGGTTGGAAAGTTCCACCGGCATGGGATCCTATTCTTTCGAAGACACAAGCAACATCTCATACTGCAAGAACTCAAGGCACTGTAAGCTTTTTCTGCGTGGATAAGAACGTCAATAAATATTAATGAGTTATGGTAGTTTAATTTTGCGTATGTAATGACAAATAACATCTTAGTCTGCATGTACCACGGATGCTGTAAAGCATTTGAAACGTCAGGCATTAATTCCAAGACAAATGTTCTCGAAATCGATCCGTAAAGTGTGTTAGAATCAAACTTTCCTATATTTACAGAGGTCCTAAACAACGCGATCTTCGACGAAGACACAGATGAGATGGTGGTCGTGAAAGACATTGAGATGTTCTCAATGTGTGAGCACCATCTGGTGCCGTTCTACGGGAAGGTCTCCATTGGATATCTGCCGCAGGGAAAAATCTTGGGGCTCAGCAAGTTGGCTAGGTAAGGAAACGAATACTTTATACAGCGTGCCATCCGGATAGGAGGTAAAAGTAGACCTAAAATGCGTCAAAAAAGATGTAAAGATTTTTTTTTTCAATATTTTTGCTCTCAACAAATCCATTCTCATTTTGTACTAGGACGCTACGTGCAGAAATGAAAATTTCTTTCGAAATCGTTAGGCGATCTCGATGAAATAAAAAATATGAAAGCCAAATACATGACAATGAAGATTAATTTGTGGAACGCAACATTTTACAAGTAATCGCAAGCTGTTGTACAACTTTTGTGTTCCATCTAGCTAGAGTACCATTATTTGTAAAAAGTTATTTCTTCTAGGTGTTACTACACTACAATGAAAAGACAGGGGCCCTATTTTTTAATCACTCGCATCAATGTGGCGTATCATTTTCGTTAATTATTGTTCGATTTACAATCGAAAAAATATTTAGCCCTATTTTGTTTCTATCTGCTAAGCCCTGGTTTTCCAATTCTTACTTAGGAGTCATCGCTAACAGATCACATAGGATACTCAGGCACTTAATTTATGTCATCTAATCCTCTTCCCTCTTCCAGGATCGTGGAGATCTTCTCCCGTCGTCTCCAGGTGCAAGAGCGTCTGACGAAGCAGATCGCCATCGCCGTCACACAGGCCGTCCGTCCCGCAGGCGTCGCTGTCGTCATTGAAGGAGTGTAAGTACCTATACAGGCTGTAAAAAAAGAACGAGCTAAATTCCAGGGGTTGGTTGGCAATCGGGTTAAAAAAAAGGAAAATAAAAAATAACTGTAGTCTACACTAGACTCTTAAAAAAAGAACGAAAAAAAGAACTACTTCATTTTGGAGTCAGAGCAATTTTTTTTTTATATTAATGATTTTTTCTTATTTCCAGCCACATGTGCATGGTGATGCGAGGCGTGCAGAAGATCAACAGCAAGACCGTCACATCCACCATGTTGGGAGTGTTCCGCGACGACCCCAAGACGAGGGAGGAGTTCCTCAACCTGGTGCACACGAAGTGAGCCAGCGATCGCCGTTTGTGTTCGTCCGCAGTTGTTTTTTGATGTTTTGTTTTTTTTATTTTCTGTTTTTCTTTTTTTGGTAAATTATTTTTGTTTTTTTTTTATATTTTTTTATTCTTTTAAATTGCATTTATTTAATTTTTCCGAAAAAACCGAGAAACAGCTGTAGAGAGCATATTTTTATTTAATTCTAAGTTAATTTAGTGCAGCTTTTCATACTATACATATTTTTCAAACGATTTTGGCTCAATAAATATTTTGTTAAATTTTGAACTATTCCAAAAATCTCCGATGTAAATTCAAAAAATTTAGAGATTTATTAATGTTTTAGTAAAACAAATTATCTCTTTTCCACATACAGTATTTTATAATAATAATCATTTTAAATAAGAAAACAAGAAGGAATTTAAACTGCCTTAGTTGATAATTTTATTTAACAATATTTTTTGCTAATATAATATTTTGCAAAGCTTCGCAATGAGCCTATGATATTTAATGCTCAGTAATACTTCAAATATATTTTGATAAACATATTAGTTAAATTGTGTGTATACATGAGAAAAACGTACGAGACAATACAAATTATATTTTTAAGAAATGTATATTTAATTTTTTTGGTAAATGCGGTAAAAAATATATTGCCCAAAACTACCACATTTTCCAAAAGAAGCTGATAACATTTGTAAAGAAATCAGTACAAATAATATATTGTTTTACTTAGAATTTTATCCAAATTTTAGTATAAATGTTTTTGAGGACCAAATTTTTTAAACAAAAATCTCAAGCGACATGGCTGACGCTGGACATTTTTGTAAGAATGTTCTTTAATTATTAATTTTTTGATTGTTTTTCATAAATGATGTACCATGACGTTGCCTTAGCTGCTAAAATGTGAATAAAAGATTTTTTTATATGTTTACGAAACTTTTTGAAGTGTAATTCAGAGTCATCTGATTTTTTGAATAAAAGTTTTTATTTTTAGTTGAACAGATTTTTCATTTTAAGCCTTTTATGCGATGTGATGTGCCTAACTTTCTGCTTATTTTTGTAATAATTTATGAGGATTGGATTCTTATAAATAAAGTAAGGTGAAAAAGGGTGGATTAACATAAGTAAGTATAAATTTCACTTTAAAAAGCAAAAAAAGACAAAAATAAATAAAAACAATAAAGACCTGTGACGAAACCAAAAAATAAACTATAAATTGGCTTTCGTCATCTTAACTGATTGTTGAAGCCTTAATAGGCTGAGGACCCAGGTTGGTCGAAGCAAAGATAACCTGTGTCGGTGGGGGTACTCAAGTAGCGCAGACGCTAGCTGTGAATGTGGAGAACCCCTGCAAACCATGGCCCACCTCACTAACTGCCCCGCGTACCCGACCGCCTGCTCGCGTGAGGACTTACTTGTAAGTAACCAGAGGGCTACCACGGTAGCCGCTTTCTGGGCAAGTAAGATTTAGCCCGTATTCCTGCCGACACGAAAGAAGAAGAAGAACTGATTGTTAAAATATTTGTAAAAATATTTTCCTTCGGATATTGTAAGAGCAATCTCGCAACATTGATGATGTCACGCAGCCTACGTGTTAAAAAAAGCACTTGCAAAAATTCAACAGACTTGTTAATGTGACGGTGGCCGAGTGGTATAGGCATACTCCCGGATAGCGTAAGACACGGGGTTCAATTCCTCGACTGTCACAGGGTCACAGTTGCTTTTCACAAGTGCAATTTATATAATTGAGTTTGTATGGTGACAAAACACTATAAAAACAAAAAATAAACTATAAAGAAATTAATACCGTCTTATCATAAACATGAAAGCCATCTGGCTTTTGACTTTTTTCTTACTTTAGGGACTTTAGGATCTCCTAAAGTCCCTAAAGTAAGAAAAAAGTTAGCCTGTTGATCTCTTGTCGTTCATGTTGGACTGCCCTGAGAATGAGAGAAAGAGAGTGAAGGAACAGAAAGTGATATTGTGTATAGCGCACACATCTGGGCACTATTAAACATCTCTTTGCGTACCTGGCCTAGCCTGGCCTCTACCACAGAATATATAATCCTCTACTGAAAGGAGCCGCCATTAGCGAAAATCGGTAGGTGATTCGGTATTGCTGTGATTGATACTTATCGACACTATCTACGATAAATCTGAAATATTGTATGTCTGATAAGACAGGTCACAGTGAGACGTCATTTTTATGAAGAACTTATGTACCTGTGTTCCACAATAAATTAATTTGATTTGATTTGATACTTATGGCTTTTGCTCAACCGATAGCCCTCCTTATAGTGGACTATCAATCTACGCTTATTGGTACCTCGGTCAGTGAAGCCAATGTAACAACAATGAAGCTGACAACAGCTTTCGCCCCCTACAATAGGTTCACTATTAGGTAAACCGCTTTATTGAGACTTCGCCTGCGGGGTGGAGAGGCGCGCGGGGAGGCAAGAGCGCGGTGCGTGAGTGACGAGTGAGTATAGATAGTGCCATCCACGAAGGCGCGCGCCGTTTATTTTTTATTGAGGAAAGCACGGGGTGCGGGGTGTGTGGCAAATATTAAAATATGAAATAATATACATTTAATCATTAAAATAAATATTATATCATCAAATATTGGCAACAGTGTCTACAAATGTACTATAAACGATTAGGATGAAAGGTGTCTCCGCGCCGCCCGCACGCCTCACGCTCCGCGCTCTCACCTTCCCCTGTGCCCTAAGTCCGCCCTTAGGTCTCAATTTCGCGGTCTACCTATAGAAGGTGACTTCAAAAGAGCAGGTCACCTCAAGAAGTTTTTACAACCATTTGTGATATGACGTCTTCACAGAATATTCTAGTCATGCTAAAAAATTAAGACTGTTCCGCACAGCTATTTACATCCATCGGATGACCCATATAATCTGAAACAAGTTGGGTCAGAGATGACACGGTAAATACGAGAAGCCCATTTGTTCAGTTTGTTTATGAAATTACATAATATTTTAATTAGGCCTCAGATACATCGAGAAACATTGGCAAACAAACGGTAAAATTAGAGTTACCTACTAAAAGTAGAAACACGTAACAAAAGAAGTAGTTCCTGAAAGAACCAGCACTTAGCAAGGGCTCCCGCTGAAAATCAGTGTCGTGGCATGCTTACCATCTGCTGTCACGACTTATACTGAGCGGGGTCCTTTTTGGCACACTTTGAGGCTTTGTGTTTTTTGTTCCGTCCAATTTTATTTTATTTTTAATTTTGTATTTTGATATTTTTGTTTTTTATTTTTATGTGTGTGTCAAATAAATAATAATTCTATTCTATTCTATTCTAAAGAGAAACTTGTTCTTCTTCGTAATGACTCTACCTAAATACCTTCAAACCTTTTCCCTGTCTACAGGCTGGGACTTCATCTCCGTTAGGAGAACTGGACTTAGAGAGAGATGGATGTAAATGATTACCCAACACCAGTAATAATAATTGCATTAGCTGTGCCGCATGCGTATTGAGAGCGGGCGGGTGGTGCATACTGCATTTGCCTGAACTAATACTCAACGCGGTGACGGTTTGTGTTGTTAGTAGCCTGCGCCGGCGTCGCTTAGCGGAAATTAAAAGCAAAATAATTCTATAAAATTCAACTTAATAATGGATTTTTCGCAAAGTAATGTCTGATTCTATTATTTTTTTATCTAAATAAACTAAGTTACGAAGTCTAAAATTGTGTTCCAAGTGATTCCCTATTAATGATTTTTGAGGATATTAAGCATGATGGTTTGTTTCGTATATCAGATTAAGTAATTAATTACAAAACTTCCGTTTAAATTCCAACTGTATGTAAGACATATTGTTGGAATAGGTAGACTAATATTTGAGTACTTATGAGATCGGCTTTAATAGATAATCATCTAGTTAAGCTTCGAAACACGTACGACAAGATTCGTGTTTGTATGGTTCACGGATTTTTCGAAAACTAAAAGTGATATCAAAGATATTATGTATTATATTTTAGTATTTTTTATATATATTATAACTTAGGATATAGTGCAGTTTAGTAGTTTCAAGCTGTTTAAAAATCGAATCGAGAGATAAATAATAATTTAAAAAAATAGAGAATTAATGACATTTTCATATTTTTTTTAAAGTAATAAATGTACGGAACACCTTTACATCACAACCAAAAAATATTTTAAATTATTTTATTTTTTCATTTTTATCTTTACCAAAAGGTCAAACATCCAACAATGCCAATCTTTTACTTATCAATACCGGGTGGTATAAAAATTGTATACGCTTTGATTACTTTATGAAACTACTTCCTTTTTATACACCCTGTATAGTGTAAAACTTGTATTTATTGCACTCGGATTCTAAATCGTGTGTCATTCTGAACGAAGCATCACTAGCAAAGGTAAGACTTTTTATTATTATATTACACACTATCGATTTCCGGCATTTTTACCGTGTAGACTTCATATCAAACTTTTGTTTTATATTTTACCAAAAATATTGTGCCGTTTCCGGCAACATTGCCAAAATTGCCGGCAACTTTGGCAATGATAGCAATGTTGCTTCAATACTCCATTTATTTATTAGCAACTAGCGGTCCCATCGAACTTCGTTTCGCCCCCAGCCCCGTCCCGCCACGGCACCGTTTTTAGGGAATTTTCTGTACTATAAATCTCACGGAGCCCGAGACCTTTCCAACGAATGCAAAACCG
The DNA here is from genome assembly GCA_963584085.1 of Pyrausta aurata. Taxonomy (NCBI): domain Eukaryota; kingdom Metazoa; phylum Arthropoda; class Insecta; order Lepidoptera; family Crambidae; genus Pyrausta; species Pyrausta aurata. The sequence continues at coordinate 7,422,718 of OY757277.1, forward strand.
TGGAAATCGTTTCGTGCGTTCTAGAGTTAGAGCGTTAGGAAAGAAAACCTGACTTATTTTTACTTATTAGATATATTTATTTGCAACTTAAGGCAGGGCAATGTTGCCGGCAACTTCATAAGCCAACTAACAGTCCTAATTTTCTTATACTTCCGAAACTGACTCTTTTGTTTAGGGCATTATGCCTACTTCAGAAAAAAAACAGGCAGGTAAATGATTACTTAAATTGAAAACTACCGAACTTGTCGTGACTGATCAAAGTATAATACGATTTTGACATAATCTTGGGACACCGAGTGTAGAAAACTTATATAACAAACCCTACAGTAAAAATAAGTACTAGTTCATTTTTTTAACCTATTTCATCCCACTGCTGGGCAAAGGTCTCCCCCGACACCTTCCATCGGTCTCTGTCAGCGGCCAATGACATCCAATCTCCCGCAAAGCTGGTCAAGTCGTCACGACAACCTCTTTTTGGTTATTAGTTCATTTGAGTTACGTTTTTAATTAAACATATAAATGTTATGTAAACTTTAAAGATTAAATAGGAAACCAACAAATAAAACATTCATTTCATTTCTTTTTATATCATTTCATTTCCAAAAATTGCGCACGGGCGGGACTCGAACCAGCATTTTTCTGGCTTGCCGGGCCAACTGCTCTTCCAATTGAGCTACCGTGCTGTCGGTCCGACCTCGCGAAATTATTGGTCTCTTAGGATACGTCATTGCGTGACGTTAGCGCCATCTACCCGTCTGTTTATGCAACAGCGGGCCAAGTAGTTATTCATTACAGAATAAATTCAACTTGAAAATGATAACGCTTAGTTATTCAATGGATATTCAATGGAAAGAATACAAATATGACACTGTGAGTTTTAAAAAACATTCTAATCCAATGTTATGTATAGTTTTGCCATAAATTTCTAACCTTCTTTTTCTACATCTTTCAGACAGAATGAAGTCGCTGGTACTCTTAGCCGCTCTGCTGCTGGTAGGCACTGCCTCCGCGGCGCCCTTTGACGGACATTCAATAATGAACCTTACCGACGACTTCTTCCGTGACACCTACGTCATCTACACCAGCGACGTCGAAATCACCAAGGTCGTCGTCCCCATCAACATCAACGTCAAGGAAGACACTGACGAGGAAGACTTCGACTTCTTCGTCTTCTTCATCGAAGCTGGCAAAGGCCTATCTGTTCTGAAAGACGGTAAAAAAACTTTACTACTTGAAAACGGCAAAGATGTCGCCGCAGCTATGAACGATAAGGAATCCCGAGTCTATCTGGCAGCCACGGACGGCATCTACACTTTCAACCAACAGACTAAAACTGCTGAAAAGTTCGGCACCATCACCGACAATATTAAGAGCATTGGAGTGACAAACGTGATTCATGAACTCTACATTCTGACTGAAGACAATGTTGTCTACAAAGTCACTGAGGAGGGCACGACTAAGGCGAAGATTGATAACGTTAAGGACGCTCAACAGTTCGTTTTGGATGTTTCGAACAATCTGTACTTTGTTGACAGCAAAAAGGACGTCTACGTGAGGTCTGTCGCAGATGGCAAGGTTAAGAAATTCGAAGGTCTGCCGGCTAATCCTGAACCCTCTGTACTTATCAGGCCCCCGACCGTTTTAGGAGACGCGGTGCCATATAGAGCCGGTGACAAGGGATACGTTCTGAGTCATGATGGTACAACCTACTTTACTGGCCTCATATTTCCGGCCAAACTTACAGCGTACTCTCCGGAACCCACTTTTGCTATATTCATGGGATATAATAAGAAAATTTACCAGTACAAAATGAGCGACATTAATAAGTTGGAGAAAGAAGCTGAGGATGCCCAGTAAAGATTTTAATTAAGCTTTGTGATAAAACCTCTTGCTAGAATATGTGTTTTGGCAATCGCTACATTCACCGCTGTTTTTGTTTGGAAATTAAACTATTTAATTAATAAAGCGTGTTTTTCTTCGAGACATATTTTTACACTAGTGGTAACGGCAAATTTTATTTTTCCCTCTTTGTCCTATTCGGGGCAAAGACGAAACTAATAAAGTAAAAATGATGAAAATCAGTCCATCCGTTCTCGCGATATAAGTCTTTTTTATATTAATTTATAATAGAAGATGTCAGAAATAAGCTCAAATCGGTTCATATAATTTACCTATCTGAATACTTCCTTTTATTGCAAGCGTAGACAGAATAATAAATAAATTTGAAAGAGCTCTACTCATAGTTAAAAATAAAACTTTAGGCCATTTAGTACACATGTCAATAAAAATGTTTTTAATAAAATTTGTTCTTATTACTGTCCCTATGATATCCAAGATCAAACTCTGATACAAATAATGTCACACATAATTCAATTCTTAACCTTTAAAAAGGAGATTGTTAATTCGCCCTAATTAAAAGGTACACTTATTTAGTACTAGTATAAAAAAAACTGAAGAGTTTGTTTGTAAGAACGCGCTTATCACAGGAACTACAACACTGTTTTTTTGTATTGTATAACTTATTTATTGGGGGAGGCTTTAGACGGAAGGGGAGACAATCTCAAAACTCGCGAACACAATTGCAGGGGCCCGCTAGTAACCTCATATGATTTTGTTTAATCAGGTATATTCCAACTACAGTAAGTCTCATATAATCGGGGTGCAGTTGTTCTTGTGATATGGGTAACGATAGGCCATGGCGTGCAGGAGATATTGTAGTGCCCAGATATCTTCATTACACAAATTTACTCTATGTTCCTCTGCTCTCAATAATTTGGTGAGATTACAATTATTCTTTTAAACGATGAGCGCGCACTGTGGCGCGGTGTAGACAATTCCAACTCCTGTCCTGCCCCAAATGTCCTAGCTTATCCACGCTTCAAGACCTACAGCAGGCAAACGCCAACGCAATCAACGTTGCGCAATACTGGGCGAAAATATTATGATTGTTATCAGTCGACTCGAAGAAGAAGAACGATGAGCGATAAGGCGCTGGGCCAAAGTCTTAACGTCCAATCCAAGACACAAGGTGGTAATTACCACCAACTTACTGAATCTAAGCTGTTTCCGAGTATCTTCATGACAAAAAGTCCTTAAGCAATTAGTCCAACCTGGGATTCGAAACCGGGACGTCGTGGATAGAGACCAGCGAACTAACCACAGCATAAAATACATCTTATAAGAAAGAATAAAATAGATGGATAACCTTAATGGTAAAGCTGTTATCTAATGTAATGTGGTCGGCCATAAAAGATACTAATAAAACGATTATGTATTGAAAATTATACTCGAAGTAAAAAACACGTTATAAAATTAATGATTTTATTTACACTCAAAAGCCATATTCTTGCATGAGGTTTTATCACTAATCTTAATTAAAATGTTTATTCTGCTTCCTCGGCTTCTTTTTCCAACTTGTCGATGTCACTTTTATTGTAGCGGTAGATTTTCTTATCATATCCTATGAATACAGAAAAAATAGGTTCTGCAGAGTACGCTGTAAGCTTAGCGGGAAATATCACGCCAGAAAAGTAGGATGTTCCATCATTAGACACGATGTATACCTTGTCACCAGCTCTATATGGTACCACGTCTTTTAAAGTGGTCGGGGGCCTCAAGAAGACAGAGGGTCCAGGGTTAGCCGGCAGTCCTTCGAATTTCTTAACCTTACCATCTGCGACAGACCTCACATAGACGTCTTTTTTGCTGTCAACAAAGTACAAATTGTTTGAATCATCTAAAACCAACTGTTGAGCGTCCTTAACGTTATCAATCTTCGCCTTTGTCGTGCCCTCCTCAGTGACTTTGTAGACAACATTGTCTTCAGTCAGAATGTAGAGTTCATGATTCACATTTGTCACTCCAATGCTCTTAATATTGTCGGTGATGGTGCCGAACTTTTCAGCGGTTTTAGTCTGTTGGTTGAAAGTGTAGATGCCGTCCGTGGCTGCCAGATAGACTCGGGATTCCTTATCGTTCACAACTGCGGCGACGTCGTTACCGTTCTCAAGTAGTAAAGTCGCTTTACCGTCTTTTAGAACCGACAAGCCTTTGCCAGCTTCGATGAAAAAGACGAAGTAGTCAAAATTCTCCGCGTCTGAGGCTTTTTTCTCGTTCGACGGGACCACGATCTTGGTGATTTCTCTGTCACTGGTGTAGATGACGTAGGTGTCACGGAAGAAATCGTCAGTCACGTTCATGACACATCCACTGACAGGGGCCGCGGAGGCAGTGCCTACCAGCAGCAGAGCGGCTAAGAGTACCAGCGACTTCATTCTGTCTGAAAGATGTAGAAAATAGGTGGTTGAAAACGTAACGTAACATTTCTAGGGAAAGACGGTTAAAAACATATATTCTTAAGAAAGCATGCACTACTTTTTTGGGATTTTATATTATTACATCAATCAAAAGTACAATTTATGGTGCAAGGGCTTTTCCGATGGAGTTGACCTGTTCTTTGTCTGTGGTTTTACTCCACAAGACTTGTCTTGTCCTGTATGCCCCGTTTCTTGCTCTCTGGAGGATATTTTGTGTGCAAACGACAGGGCCATCCACGTCGCTAATTACTGGGCACTACAAATTTAACTCGACTTACCATCGACACGCTAAGAAGTATAATTAATGCGACATGATTAACTTATTGCGGAAATTTAATGAGATACGGAAATTTTAAGAATGTAGATAAAAAGTAAAGTAAAGTTAGCCTGTAAGCATCCCACTGCTGGGCAAAGGCCTTACCTCAAATGTGAGGTAGTATGAGCCATACTCCACCACGCGGGCTTAGTGCGGATTGGCGGAGGGGTGTTTGCAAGGCAAGCGACCAACCTTGCTGTCAGATTTTATCAAGCCGCCCCCATAGGGCCTCTGACTAGGCTTAACGACTAATACCAATCGATATTAGCCGGGACCAACGGCTTAACGTGCCTTCCGAAGCACGGAGATGCTCGTGATATACGTCACTTATAAGGTCGGAATGGTCACCCATCCAAACACCGACCGCGCTGTAAGTTGCTTAACTTTGGTGTTACTACCAAAGCGCTGCCACCACTGCGCTACGAGTACCAAGAATGTAGATACATTAGGATTTATTATTTTTACCCTTTATATAAAACAGTTTTAATAATAGAAGCCAAAATAAATCAAAAGATTGTTATAATCAAGTTAGACTTACCTTAGCTAGTGATGCCCTGTTCAGAATGACTGACTATTTAGAATCTGAGTGCAATAAATACTAAGATTACCACCATACAGGCTGTATAAGAAGGAAGTAAAGAGATAAAGTAACTTAAGCATATCCTAAGTTTGTATGGATGTATGGATGTTTGTTACTCTTTCACGTAAAAACTACTGAATGGATTTGAATGAAACTTTACCACAATATAGCTTATACATCAGAATAACATATAGGCTACAATTTAGGGCTCTGCAGTGCTTAGTTACCGTATTTCTTACTTATTACTAGACTAGACGGGACGAACCTGAAGTCCACGCGAACGAAGTCGCGGGCAAAAGCTAGTACACAATATTTTAAACAACCGGTATTGATAAGTAAAAGATTGGGGTTGTTATTTTTTTGACCTTTTGGCAAAGACAAGGTGATAAATATAATAAAGGTTTTAAACTGGTCATGTTCCGTATAATTTTAACCTACTTTACAATACTTATATATAAACTATAAAAAAAAACAACACATGAATTTGAATCTATTTTTAATGATAAAAAAAATCATAAAGCCTTCTTATTTAAAAACAAAATTTGAGGCAAGGCGGAAATAATGCTGACTTGATTATACGGTATCGCTAAGTTTCTTGGCTAAGTGTACATTATACTATAGTAGTATAAACTACGTTTTATTTGCTTAGAACAAGCCAGCTTTACATTAGCACGTTTCTTCTCGAATTCTTGAATCCGAGCTATTTCTATAATACTTATTATTACCAAACATAGTACCAGGAGCTCTTTTTTTGAATCACTCGCTTCAAGACGGCAAGTGATTTTCGTTCGAAAAGGAGTTATTTTCGTTGACTTTTAATTCATGTTCAAACGAAAATCACTCGCCATCTTGAAGCGAGTGATTCAAAATATAGCTCCAGGCCTCTGCGCGCTGAACTGCGGACAGACGGACATGGTGAAACCATAAGGGTTGGTAATAATAATAGTCACCTTAGCCGATTTCGACTAAGGTGGCCAGTCACAACGACTAACCAACTGCGCGGGATATATTATAGTGTACAAGTGTGTGCGCAAACACAGGTGCACTCTCTACTCTCACTCTCATAGACCGATGGGACAGCAATCTGACACAACCGGAGAGAGATTAGGCGCAGGATCAAAGGCACTAGTTAGTTAGTTTGGCCGGGGTATTTTCCGCACTGAGCCTCACGATTGGGCCATTGTACGTATGTCCCTCTTTTTTATTCTAACCACCCCAGGCTCTCCCAGAAGGCTAGCAATCTGCCTAGATTACTAAAGGCCTCCGGGAATGTAGCCGGGGATTTGAGAATATTGGCCCGTTGTTCCGCCATACCCATGCACTCCATGAGCACATGCTGTGGTGTTTCTTCTGCCCCCATGCACTCTCTGCATAGAGGGCTGTCGGTGACACCTATAGTGAATAGATGTTTATTTAACACGTTCCGGGACACGATTCCAGACATAATAGATGTTTTATTGTTTTCACACCTGTATGCGTTCACTGTCCCGGAACGTGTTAAGAGACTGTGGCAAGTTATAGTGCCTAAAGCCATGCGCAGTTTGGTAATCGGATGAGGTTGCGGGCAGACCCTTTCGGAACTTCTGGAACTGCGTTCTTTGTTTGCCTGCAACCTTCACCATTTCTCCACTCTGCTTGGTGTGCTGCTTCGGTTTCTGCGCGTAGCCAAGTTCTTATTTGGGCTTGCGGTATAGGCACTAATGGTTTCGGTCCATATAGAAGAAAGAAAGAAAGAAAAATCGTTTATTCGTTTATAAAGCCATGCGCAGTTTGGTAATCGGATGAGGTTGCGGGCAGACCCTTTCGGAACTTCTGGAACTGCGTTCTTTGTTTGCCTGCAACCTTCACCATTTCTCCACTCTGCTTGGTGTGCTGCTTCGGTTTCTGCGCGTAGCCAAGTTCTTATTTGGGCTTGCGGTATAGGCACTAATGGTTTCGGTCCATATAGAAGAAAGAAAGAAAGAAAAATCGTTTATTGGTTAACATCATAATACTGTTGTCGCTGAGCCCTTCTTGGCTAGTTCGTCGGCTGCGTCGTTGCCTAGTGAGTTACTGTGTCCTTTGATCCATTGCAAGGTTACCTAATTTGTGTTTGCTATGGATTGGAGTGCTTTATGGCACTCCCCAATAAGAACAGATGTATTGATGCTATTGTTTTGTAGGGCCTGGAGCACCGATGCGCTTTCCGAGATGATTTTTGTAAGTCTTTTACGTCTCTGGCTGCAACCGCCTGTGCTGCCCTAGTGATGCCGATACATTCTGCTTAAAAGATTCTGTTAAGCTTGTCTAAAGTAGTTGATAATGATGTTTAGGTCATTCGAGAAGACTCCAGCGTCATGTACCCTGTGAGGTTTCTTTTATTCCTGAGCACGGAGGTGAAACACTGCCAACTTTCAAACTCCGGGCTTCCCTGAGAAATTCTGAACAGAAAAATCCAGGTACATATTTTGTGGCCTGACCCGGGAATCGAGCCCGGAACCATATAAATTTGCGCCAGACAACACACCAATTGTCTGGTTTCGTGGTAAGGAATTTTCTCCCTATGTTACGAAGTACCAGACAACGATTATGACAGGGGAGTCTCTCATAAATACTTAAATACATATAACATCCATGACTTAGGTACAAATGTTCGTGCTCATCACACAAGCATTTGCTCTTGCGGGATTCGAACCCGCGACGGCCGGCGCAATAGTCAGGAGCGTTAACCACTACACCAAACGCGTCGTAGCCGTCACTTTAAAATGCAACCCTGTAACCGCTGCGCCACCGAGGCAGTTGGGTAAGGACTACGGAACCCTAAAAAGTAGATTTCTCTAGAAATCGCGGAACGATTTCGGTGAAATAAACAAAGTGTGATAAGCCAAATACATGATCATTAAAATAAAATAACAAACAGTTGGCAAAAAGCAGCTATAAACCTATACTTTATTTCTTGTCACGAGAGTGAATCTAAAAAAAATTTTTTTTCAGTCACAGCTTCCAAAATAATAGCCTTAAGACCAGGGGGCGTATTGCGATCCAATTTTGACGGTTTGGCTGGTTCGTTTTTGAGTAGATTAGCAAAATTCGTATTGCGATGTCATATTTTTAACCAATTCCGGTTCAACTCCGAGTCAACTTTTCTGACAGCGATTTAACTTTAAATCGAAAGTATAATCGATCACTAATGCATTTCACTTCACTCATTCAGTTAATATTATTGGTTGATTCATATATTTTGTGACTGCTATTGGACAAGAGAAGTGGTAATTAAGTCTTATTGGCGGAATGAGGTTTGGAAACGTCACACAGTGGGTCACATTACCAAATAATACTGCCAAATATATTACCATAACCACCTAGAAGATACAAACTCTTTTCCCCAAACCTCCTTGCAAAATATAATACTTTAAATTATCAATTTCGACATTAGGCAGAGTACACATGCAGTAAATTCAGTCTATAGTAGTTTTCTTTCATACATACATTAGAGCTATCTTATAACAGTATTTCGGCTAATCCAGTGATATAAGACATGACTCGCCCCACTTCATCCTCGGAAAGAAGTGAACTCTTCTACTTTGGGCCCTAAAAGTTCAGGTGCAAGCCAACAAACACGAAAGTGATGTTCTTGGATAAAATTATTCTCAGTATTAGTTACTATTTATAGTTACAAAAGGTTCAGATCATTGCTTGGCATTTTATTAAATGCCATAAGTAATTTTTAACAAGCAATGTACTATCCTATGTAATGCACATTGCAACACTTTCTGCGTTGGCTTAGTAATATTAATAAGTAACTATAATCTTGCATAAAATGCAGAGCCCTTTTGACTCAGAGTGCCCAAGCGTATACCTATTTAAATATGAACTCTTTTTTTACAGTTTACGAAATCGATAATAAACCAAAATATTGTTGATTTTATGTAAATAAACTAAAATACACATTATCAGTATCACAGATTAGTAAGAGTGATTTCAATGCCCGTTGTCAATAGCAAGAACTTGCTGCTAGACAAAGTATACTGCATAATGGAGTTTCGAGCACCTATGATAGTAAACGACAAAAAGAATCCAATTGCTTTTTTCAGTTCGTGAAAGTGCTCCAATTCATTATTATTGCAAAAAACACCATTAACCAATTTACCGACATAATAGATATGTAAATAGTAATCATATAGGAATATAAAGGAACTGTGTAAACTGTGTATAACTTCTTACAATAAAATGCTTTAGTATCATAAAATTGTCTTTACTTTTAAGTAAAAATATACTGTTTAAGTACCTATGTTCTAACACTTCGGTTCCACAATACTCCGTAAACATTATAATGCATCACTAAAAACACCTCCAAAGTCCAAATTTAATCCACATTTGAATCCATTAATTGTTACTGAATGGGGATCCGATTTACCATCACTTATGTTTTATTGTAATAAGATTCCATTTTAGAAGTTTTGGTGATTGATTTTTTCTTCAGTGTCAGATAGATATTATTTCACTTTCTCTGTTTAGGAATCTCACTATGATGCTATGTACAATACTCCGGCTTATGTACAATTCTTAAGGCTGGGTTAGAGATATCAAGAGCACAAATATGTTTATTTTGTTAATAAAACTTTCTAAAATAAAATGTCATGTCATTGAAGCTGGACACTAACGGTCAGTTTTTGCATCAGTCTTCATCATTCGTTTTAGCGATTTAGCAAATTAGCGTCATCCAAGATGATTGTATGGAAACTAGATTTCCCCACTCTCTGGCGTCTCTCCGGCATTTCAGTTTTTCCCTGTCTTCGTTGTGTAAAAATACTGAATATATTATGATAGCCACAAAAAACCTAGAGTTCACTTCTTTACGATGAAAGACGGATGTCAGTACTGACGTGAAAATCTGAGCGTCAATGTCCAGCATTATTTTATAGTAAGGTTTTCTTGACTTTGTCAAACTTCATATTGAAATATAATTTTATTCATAGAGAAAGAAAAAAATCTTCGCTTTAAAAAGAGCGTGCTACTTAATGAAATTCTATAGGATTTGACAGCGAAAAACCTTATGACAGCGAGACCGTTTTCTAAGAAATAATGGATTTAGTGGAAACGTCAAGTTTCCGTCGTTGGAATTTTTGAAAAATTATGAATGGATACAATTATAATTTAAGTTTTGTATAACAAATTCAGATGGAATGACTTGTGCTTTCAGCAACTGTGAAGTGCGCCGAAGATACAATCCCGAAAATCATACTTTCCACCAGTAAATATGAATCATTGATAAAAATTTTAATTCCAAATTTTATAAAATTTGTGAGTGAAATCGACTCTGATGCCAAATTGTACAGTAAATTTAGGACTTCCTTTGTGATTTGCAGCCATATATCAAAGTTTCCAATAGAATAATTCAGGTATTTTCAGTAAAATAAGAAACCGTTTCTTTACACTAGGGCTTGACTAAATGATGACGTCATCAGTATCGATAAATTTTTTGACTGATTTTTTTAGGTAACCGTAATTCTTGCACAGCTTCTTCTCAGCACTGGCCCACACAACTGTCCCGAAGCTGTGCTGTGGTAAGGTCTATGTTGGAACGTGTATAAGTGCTTCTAGCAAGTCTTCATACATAAATAAATAAATATGTAATTTAACAAAAAAGAGGTTGTCTTGTTTATCAAATAAAAAGTATTATGTTATTAAAAGTGCATTAATTTAATTATTTTTGTTTCAATTTACATGATTTATCGTAACCTCGTCGATAAAACTTGGACCACCATAAGATACACATCACTATTGAACGCACACATGTAAAGTAACTTTTTGGTTACGCTGAAAATCCGCGTTTGTCATTCTATACTATACTACTTTCTATGATTTTATTGGCCAATGAGCCACTGGGTCGTTTGTCAACCACCCCATAGCAAGTGAGTCGGTAGCGAATGGCCAATTGGCCACTGGGTGGCTTTTATTTACCAATAAGAGTCATCTTAATTGCTTTCTTATACGCTAAAAACCAAACGGCTCAATTGCGACTCTGTGAAAAATTGGTATTGCGAACTAACTTTTCACTTTATTTTGTTGGTTGGCTGGAAAAGTGAATGATGACCGAAAATTGTCTTTGATCAGATTTAACCTTTTGTTAATAAGATGTAGTCTTACGGATACTACTCGGACATTTAAAATAAATACAAAAATATTATTATGAATTCATATAATTCTTCGAATCAAATATTTTTAAACGGCCGATAGTCCTCGCCAAATTATTATAAGAAAACTATTTTTTAACACATTCAAGCCAAGACTTACATTGGCTAGAATTAACTCTAATTTAGTTTAATTATAATCGAATGTGTTATTTGTTTATTTTTTTTTATTTTATTATTATCAATCATTATTTTCTATTCCATACGTTTCATTGGTATACGATTGTATCACAATTCACAGGCAGGTGGACGGACGGTCTTTAACAGACTAATGGTTAACAAAAAAAATGTTTCCACTACTCGACACTAGATGTCTAGTGCAAAGTGTACTCGTCCCTAGATGGCGTTGTTTACCGTCAATGGGAATTAATTGGGACTCAGTCACATGCGGGAAATATTTTAAGTAAATTACTATCAACATAACACTTCTTAAGTCTAAATTCGTTATGGCTAAGCACAATAATTTTCGGCATGCTAATTTATAAGATTTACACAAAGGGATTCAACTCTGATTTGACAAACTCGGAACGTCAACTTATTGAATGATAATATTAAATCAGAATCGATCATGAGACAACGCTATATGAGAAAAAGAGTTAGATAATCTATTCAGCAGGTCAGCATAGGACAGTACCATACGAGTGAGTGAAAAAGAAATACTTTTATTGTTTTTCAAGTTCCATCACAATACCAAATTAGCGACTCAACCAGGTGAGTCGCAATTGAAGTGTCTAGTTATTGGATAGTTATTGAAGCGTAATAAGCTGCATCGCAATACGCACCCAGAACATATTATGGTTTGTTATGATTTTGTAACTTTACCTTTCACTTAACAAAAAAATCCAAGACCAAATTCTATTTCTTTATTTCTTACAAGAATTACATAATCACCTCAATTCACCTACTGAGAAAACATAATTATGTAATTTAACACAGATGAGCGTACAACATAATAAAAATAATTAATAGGGTACATGAATATATTTTTTATTCAAAACGTAGTTCTTTTAGTTTCAGTAGTTAAACGTAGGTTAGGCTGAATTTTCTTTTGATTTCCAAACTTTTTTTTCCATTCTGAAATATAACTATCAACATCACCTGTTTGTTCCAACTGATAAATTTGAAGCATTGTGTAGACATATATCTTCTTATCATATCCGATGTATACTACTTCATCAAATATATATGGGGTGTAAGCTGTTAGCTTGTCCGGGAACACCAGCCCAGAATACCTGGATGTACCATCTTGAGACAAAGCATATATTTTTCCACCAGCTCTAAATGATACAACATGATACCCAGAAGTATCTATAGCATTTACAGGTCTTAGAAAGACAGCGGGCTCAGGATTAGGCGGCAGTCCTTCGAATTTCTTAACAGACCCATCCTCAACCGACCTTACGTAGACGTCCTTTTTGCTGTCGACAAAATACAAATTTGTCCATGAATCTAGTGCAATCTGTTGAGCATCCTTAACATTATCAATTCTCTCCTTTTTTGTGCCGTTTTCATTGACTTTGTAAATAACATTGTCTTCCGTAAGAATGAAGATATCGCCCCTGTCGTGTGTAGATGCTATGTTTTTGATGTTATCGTTTAAGGTGCCAAATTTTTCAGCGGTACTAGTCTCCGCGTTAAATGTGTAGATACCATCTGTGGCAGCTATATACTGCTTCGGTTTTTGAAATAGATGTAGGTTCATACCTTGGGCGATGTCTTTGCCATTTTGCAGCACAAGTTTCGCTTTTTTACCTGGCTTCATGACAAATAAGCCTTTTCCAACTTCAATAAAGAATATGAAGGTGCTTTCGTCGATGATGGTGGGGAAGACGACTTTAATGGCGGAGTTGCCAGTGTGCACGACCGTGCCATTACTGAAGAAGTTGTCTGTTAAGTTTGTGATTGATACTCCGTCGAAGAACAGCGCGGATGCATTGCCTACCAACAGCAAGACGGCCAAAGCAAGAGATTTCATTCTGTCTGTAATAAATAAAAACGAAATCGTTACAAGAAACATGAAATAAATGAAATTGTTAATTTTAGACGTTTACGTCAAATATTTGCCTACCGAAACATGTGTAAAAGACGCTGGGGGCAGTTTTGACAGTTAAAACGCTCTGATTTACTATCAAATTAGAAATTCTTATTTCGCATTATATTGATAACATTACTATAATATAACAATATAAATATTAATATTCATCCATTGTAGTATTATTATAATATTATTATATTCATAATATTCGTTTACACTGCGTCGGAATTGAACGGATTAAGTTGGATCGCAATACGCCCCCTGATCTCATATGTTAATTTGTTTGTATCAATCTGTGCCATGTTTTAAGCAAATAAAGTAATTCATTGAAATAGACTAATCGAAGCCGGAAAAACCGACCAAATGCGAGTAGGACTCAAACACGAAGGGTTCCGTGCCAAATTTATCTGAATTAGCCAAAATACCACAATATTTTGTTGACAGAAAAATTAACTTCGTTTTTCATAGTGTTTATAAAGGACAAAGTTATATTTGCGGTTGTTGAAAGCATGCTATTTCTCAAAAACGGCGACAGACGTGATGAAACTATAAGCCTTAATAGTATAGATACCCTTATACTATAAGGCTTATAGTTCCGTAAACGTTCTACCATTCGGCTACAGAACCCTAAAAATCCTTAGTACGCAATCATATGTTATTTTTAATGGGAATGGGTATGGGATGTCTCATACATAAACTCACATCCAGGTTTTCAAGACAGGGCATAACAAGACAGTCTTTAAAACGAAAATTCCAGAAAAAATATTGAGCTTATAGATCAACTTTTGGTAGAATTTAAGTTGTGTAAATTCAGAAGGAGGTTGATGTTATGCTCACTTCGGATTTATCTTATTTGCATCTTGTATTTTTGAGCCATTATTTGGCCACGGTAAATTTAGTTAAAATACTCTGGGCAAAGGTCACACTTTGAGTGAGCCACTCACTGTACCCTAAGTATGATTTGCATATGAACTGTAATAAAAAAAGTGAAGTTAGCCTGTAAGCATCCCACTGCTGGGCAAAGGCCTTACCTCAAATGTGAGGTAGTATGAGCCATACTCCACCACGCGGTCTCAGTGCGGATTGGCGGAGGGGTGTTCGCAAGGCAAGCGACCAACCTTGCTGTCAGATTTTATTAAGCCGCTCATAGGGCCTCTGGACTAAGCTTAACGACTAATATCAACCGATATTAGCCGAGACCAACGGATTAACGTGCCTTCCGAAGCACGGAGATGCTCGTGATATATTTCACTTATATGGTCGGAATGGTCACCCATCCAAACAGCGACCGCGCCGTAAGTTGCTTAACTTCGGTATAACTACCAAAGCGCTGCCACCACTGAACAACATGAACTGTAATAAATGTATTTATGTATACACGCCTGAAAGTGATAGTTACACTGTACAATCAGATTAATCTTACCTCTACTAATCACGCCTCGTTCAGAATGACAAATGACAGAATCCGTGTGCGATATATATTTAGTTTATCACAATACAGGGTGTTGAAGTAGGAAGTAATTAGAAAAAAACACAATCAGGGTTCCTTATAAAATATAACTAAATATGTAAGAGGCTAGCTGATGTCAGTGGTGACCCAAGATCAGCAGCCTTACTCTGGAGACAAAACCCGATCCAATGATATAATCATGGATGGCTATAATAGCCATCCCCGTCACTCATACCAGGCTGTGTATGCGTGTGACAGGGATGGCTATATTGCTACTGGCAGCTACCTTGCACAGCGTATACGTATTGCCATTCAGCGAGGTAATGCTGTCAGCATTTTTTAATATTCCTTTTTTATACATTATTTTATTTTCTTGCACGGTCGACAGCATACACTGCGAAGCTATACACTGCGGTATCTTATGCTGTTGGAATAAGGGCTATTTTTCAACAAAAATGTATAGTCTGATGTGCTGGCTTGTTTATAATATTTATCTTATAAGTTGTTTATATTATTTGATATATGTCAAAAAAATAGGTATGTATAAGTATATTTTATGGTTTTCAGAGATTATCCTTGACGTGTGCTGTATAAACAGACGGACAACAAAGTGATCCTTTAAAGGTTCCGTTTCTTACTTTTGAGATTTGGAACCCTAAAACTAATACGTAAAAATTTTAACCCGGCATTGATAAAAAAATTGAACTTGTTCAATGCTTGACCTTTTAGAAATGATAAAAATGGTAAAATTAAAACATTATTATCTATCTATACATATAAAAGGCTTTGTCCTGAATGACTGACGGATCAACGCACAGCCTAAACCGCTGATCGTAGAGACCTGAAACTGGGAGGGTGTGTTCTTTGTATGACGAAGGGATCCGATAAGAAAGGTTTTTCCGAAATTCTACCCCTAAGGGGGTCAAAAAGGGGTGCAAAGTTTGTATGGGACAACGTGATCCCTTGGTCCAATCTACTTAAAATTTTGCATAAACATTCTTTAAAAATATTAACGAAAAATGTGTATCAAACTTTATTGAAATTTATCTTGTAACAGGGTTAAAAAGGGGTAGAAAGTTATTTTGGGGATGATTTGCTATGAAGTTAATATAAATACTCTTTAGTGCTTATGCTTAAAATAACTTTTATTTAATTTTTGACAATCATTTGACATATCTGAGACACAATGTTTTGACACATGTTTGTTATTAATTTTGCTCTCGAGAAGAGATTTTATTCCTTAAAATAGTAAAGAATATTATTTGTGTTGAAACAGGGTAGGTATCAACCGGTCTGTGTCCAGTGAAGTATGCAGATCGTTTGTTCATATTGTTGGTGGATATTCTACGCTGTTCCTGCGGTCGATGGGTGTCCAATCTGGAATTTTTCTGCAAATTTTTCGTTAAGCAGTGGACGGCCTTGGGTGTTGATGATGATGATGGGGTAGATCCCTACATATAATTTTCTCTTTGAATTCAAACAAAGCTCAAGTTCAAACTCTTATGGTAGCTGGAGAAGACTTGAGGGAATTTGCTTCTCCCACAGCCTATACAGTTATGATGTGGCATGATGCTGTGTAAGCGCACAGAGTAGCCTGGTCTTTTTAGCACCCGAAAGAAATATATGATTGACGAAAGGCGTAAAGTATTTCTATTACGTTGTAAAATAAAAAGGTTATATTTCCCCGTGTAAGTTTGACCAGATTAAAGACCGGGCTACGTGTTAAGTCTACACAAAATATAACATTTGTCTATATATATCATTTGTATATATATTTAAAAACTGATGTTATTGTTTGTTTGGTTGAAGGCGCTAATCACAGGAACTATTAGTCCGGTTATAAAATATGTTAGATATATTGTAAAATAGTGAATTTATCGGGGAAGGCTATTTAAGTAGTTTAATGCTTAGAGGTTTAAAAATATTTTTGCTACGATCTATGGGAACGGAGTAAAACTAAAACGCGCGTACGAAGTCGCTGGCGGGCCGCTAGTAATACATATAAAAATCGTAGCTTTTTCAATACACAAATGTACTCTATTCTATGTTCATTCAGTCGGGTTGGTACAATAGCTTCCAAATGACTGAAAAGGGAACAGGCCCCCGATTCTCACATCAATCGGAAATTTTCCATTCGATAACGAGTTCACCGATTTATAAAAAAACAAGTCATATATTTCCATGTAAAAGAAATATAGTATTTTATGGGCTGATATGTTACTTAATTTTTTAGGTATACAGTAAAACTCGTAATCGAATTACCACACGAAAAAGTTCGATTTACTCCATAATCTAGGTCACAGCACACAGACCAGCGTACTAATTTGAATGCTATTCTTTAAATTGTTATTACGTATTAACTGCCTCGTTGGCGCAGCGGTTAGAGGATCGCATTTTAAAGCGATGGCTGCGCCAGAGGTCCCGGGTTCGATTCCCGGGTCGGGCCAAAAGTATGTACCTGGGTTTTTCTGTTCAGAAATTCTCAGGGAAGCCCAGAGTTTGGAACTTGGCGGTGTTTCACCCCCGTGCCTCGGAAAGCACGTTAAGCCGTTGGTCCTGCGCCTGATCTCTCTCCGGTCGTGTCAGATTGCTGTCCCATCGGGCTATGAGAGTAAAAGGAATAGAGAGTGCACCTGTGTTTGCGCACACACTTGTGCACTATATTATGTCCCGCGCAGACGGTTAGTCGTTGTGACTTGCCACCGTAGTCGAAATCGGCTAGGGGGACTATTATTATTACGTATTAAATATTAATGCATGTCACACCATGGTAAGACATGATTACATTGAACCGGTAATTCGATACATTCCTTTGGAGGGGCAAAGAAGCGCTCATTTGCAATAGATTATGTCAAGATATGCCCTAGCCGATAGTGATAACTTTTAAGATTTGGTATTTATTTTTAAATTGCTTCTGAGTAAATGTTTCATTTTGATGCTATGTTTACCACTCCAAGGGAATATATTAAACTACCGGTAACCCTGTATTTTATCATATTTTAAGCAAAAAAAAAATCATTAATTCGGTAAAGAAGTAGTACAACGAACACAGTTTTAACAAAAAAAAAAAGTATCAAAACACAATTTTTATTAACGCGTAAATTTAAATAAACATGTTTCTATTGCCTTAAAGTCTTCTTCTTGGACAACTCTTTCAGGTTTGGAGATTTCTTATTCAAAAAAGACTTTATCGGCTGCATCTCTTCCTGAACTGATGTGATGATGTCAGATACGCTTAATTTGTAGATTTTCTTATCATAGGCAAAGTATAGGTATAGGCAGGCTTCAATAGACGATGCTGTAGGCTTGTAAGCCAAAATCATATGAGTAAATTCAGAAGTGCCATCAGGATTCACTCCGTATACTTTCTTTCCAATAATGACAGGCACACCATCGTCGATAAAAGCAGGCGGTGTCAAGATTTCCACGAAAGAACGAGTAGGCGGCAGCCCCTTTACTTTCTTCACAACGTTAGTCTCGTAATTCTTTACATGGACACGGTTCTTCGCATCAACAAAGTACAAATTATTTTCATTATCAAAAACTACTTGATGAGCGTCCTTAACATTATTCACTTCTTCTTTCTTCGTGCCTTCATCGAGAACCTCGTAGAAAGTGTTATCTTCTGTCAAAATGTAAATTTCGTCTGTACCGTTTGTGACTACGATGTCCTTAATATTGTCGGTCAAAGTGCCGTATTTCTCAGCCTTGTTGGTCTCAGGATTGAATGTGTAGATGCCATCAGTGGCAGCTAAGAATACTTGGGTGCTGTCATCAGAAGATGCTGCGATATCTTTACCGTTGTCGAGGAGTTTAGTGGCTTGACCGTTCTTAAGTACGTAAAGTTTTCCATCTTCTATGAAGAAGACGTATCCATCAAAATTGTCAACGTCAGTGGTTTCATTAAAGTTGATTGAGTTGAGGGGCACGACAATCTTGGTTATGTCGTGCTTGCCGGTGTATATCACGGATTCATCTTTGTAGATGGTGTCAGTTATCGTGACGATTTCGTCTTCAGAAACAGGTTTTGCTAACGCAAGGCCGACCAATAGAAGGCCTGATAGCACGACTAAAGTCTTCATTATTACCTGAAAGGTAAATAAGAATAAGTAAGGGTTAAAAGAGTTTGAATTACAGATAAACAAAGACTGACGAGATATTTTGTTTAGGAGCAACTACTCATGTGGTTTGAATGACAACATATTACAATGCTCTACTACAAATAGTAATTAACATGATGTCGTGACGATGATGTGTCTTTTTTTAGACGTAACAGTTGTTGTGGGGTTCAAAAGGCTGATGATTTGTCGTTGGACAACTGCCGTTTTTAGCAGTACCTTTCAAATGGAAACAAATGCAAAATCTTCCGTCCATAATTTTAAATCCTATACTTCAAACCTCTGGCTCTGGATCTCTGGCTTTAACAATGTCCTTGAAATTTTGCATATTATGTAAATCGGAGGGAAAAAAATTGATCTAGCTGATTTTCATTTTCAGAAAATTTATATTTGATCACATCATTTTCAGATAAGAAAAAAAATGCAAGAGAATAAAGCTCAGCGGTTAAACTAGGCGGGTAGGCGGTGGCACTGCGATGCTCCGGAGGACACGGCACAGCACACTCCGAGGTGTGCCCGGCGTGTGTCGCTGATCAAGCACACGTGGGGACCGACCTCAGCCTGGGCTCCATAGTCTAAGACAGTATGATCAGTATGGTCGAAGACAAGGAGGCTTGGCGAGCCATGGCCGCATTTTGCGCAGAAGGAACCTCCACCACCTGCACATGCCCTTCCCAGTGCCCCGGGTCGTGGACGCGGGGGCGTCCGCTTCCCACTAAGAGGCGCGATGATGTGTAAAGCGTTCTACGCATCGTTGGGACATCAAGCCGAAAGGGTAACCTCCTTCGGCGCTGAAGGCAGAGGCATTTGCCCTCTTCAGATCGGGTGAGACCGTGTGTCGGTCTAGTCAGTGAGGGGCCGCGAATGTGTGCTTATGGCGCTGACTCGTGGCCCCGAACTCATGGCTCCCGAGAACGCCGCTGGTTTTTAGTGGGTATGCCCCGAGGGAGAGTCCCACATAACCTGCTGCCTGAGGGCTTTTTAGGGTTCCGTAGCCGAATGGCAAAAAACGGAACCCTTATAGTTTCGTCAAGTCTGTCTGTCTGATACATGAAACTAAAACAAAAAAAAAATTTTACTCAAACCTATACGTGTCTATTAATAGGTCTTTTAAAATGACATTGAGGTTTCTAAAACCATTTTTTCTAAAAGTCTAACGTTTGAGATATAGACGCTTCCAAAGTGATAAAATGGCCCCATCTAACTTTTGAACTAAGGAAGTGAAAATTTTGAAAAAATATGTAATGTAGATCTCAATATAAACATTCAACGAAAATTAGTTTGAGCGAAATCGAACTAGTACTTTTTGAGATATTGCACATATTCATCAACCGCAAATATAACTTTGTCTTTCATACAAACACTATAAAAAACAAAGTTATATTTGCGGTCAACAAAATATTGTGGTATTTTGGCTAAGTGGAAGTAAGAATCCCTAATTCAGTTTTTTTACCCAGAAGTTTAGTTTTATAAAGACTTACCTTTAAGAAAAGCACGGTCTGACTGATAAAAAGTTCGTGATCACACAAAATAAATACCGACTTTATCTCATAAGTCTGTTACTAAGTTTAGAGCTTGATAGCGCGATGTCCTGACCTTTTCAAATATTAATGAGTTAATGAGAAACAATGTGAATACATTTATTAGATCAAAAATCTTAAATATTGTTATGGTGTCGTGTACCATCTACCCGAATACGAGTCACATATTCTTCAATATTCTAACAATTAGAAAAGCAAATACATAATAGATCCTAGCCGATTTCGACTACGGTGGCCAGTCACAACGACTAACCGACTGCACGGGACATATTATAGTGCACAAGTGTGTGCGCAAACACAGGTGCACTCTCTATTCCTTTCACTCTCATAGCCTGATGGGACAGCAAGCTGACACAACCGGAGAGAGATCAGACGCAGGAACAACGGTATATATTTTTGGCCCGACCCGGGAATCGAACCCGGGACCTCCGGACATACATTTAGATTGACTTCCTCGTTCGTGTATCGATCAGCACACTGGTTGCACCCAAGAGGTCCCGGGTTCGAATCTTAGGTCGGGACGAAATTTGATCCTGGATTTTTCTGTCCTGAAAATACTCTTAAGCAGCTCGGAGTCAGTATGTTGGTGGTGATGACACCACCGTGCTTCGGTGCTCTCATTGGTCATGTGGGACTGCCGTTTCACCATATTAATAAGAGTCAAGGAACAGAGAGAGTGCACTTGTGTATTGTGTATACATCTGGGCACTATATTAAGTATCTTCTGCGTACCTGGCCTGTCTCTGTTGAGAGGGGCTGCCATTACCGAAAATCATCATCATCATCATTATCAGCCAAAGGACGTCGTCCACTGCTGAAAATAGGCCTCCCCCACGGCTTTTCACAACGACCGGTTGTGCGCTTTCTGCATCCAGTGCGATCCTGCGATCTTTACAAGGTCGTCTGTCCATCTTGTCGGTGGACGTCCTACGCTGCGCTTTTGGTCGAAGGGTCTCCAATCTAGAACTTTTCTGCCCCATCGGCCATCAGTTCTACGCGCTATGTGCAATGCCCACTGCCACTTGGGCTTACTGACTCGTAGGGCTATGTCCGTTACTTTGGTTCTTCTACGTATCTCCTCATTTCTGAATCGATACGGAAAATCGATAGGAGAATATTACTCTTATCCGAAATCAGCTTTTCTAAGAAGCACATAAATGTGTAATCAAAACGTTAATTATGTATTTTCTTCTACAAAATGAAAAGGTCAAGACTTAATGATATTAATTGTACTGATAAACACGTATATTATATTGAGTTTGATAAATATTTATCATTGCAGTGTCATTACTGTACTTGGTGAGTCGATTTCTGTGTAATAAATCTATCATAGGTAAAATTTCATTTATCTCATTAGATACTTTCTAAGGCCCATTTTCACCGTGTGACTTCAACTATTAGAAAAGCTCTGTCAAACGATAAAACATAGAGAACGGATATTGTTGGGCACCGATAGCACTATCAAACTTTTTATACTGTTTTTA
This sequence comes from Pyrausta aurata, assembly GCA_963584085.1. Taxonomy (NCBI): domain Eukaryota; kingdom Metazoa; phylum Arthropoda; class Insecta; order Lepidoptera; family Crambidae; genus Pyrausta; species Pyrausta aurata. The sequence continues at coordinate 7,444,731 of OY757277.1, forward strand.
TACTTTTTTAGTTTATGTATTTTTGATCTAGATGTTTGTGTTCTTTATTGATTCAGTTTATGGTTGTGACAAAAGGAGACATGATAGATTTAACAAACGTTTAGTTCGTTTCCTTTTAGGCTACCAATATTATGGTTTAGGTTAAATAATGCAACCGACCTTCAGACTACATACTTCAAACTATAATATAGCCACCTAAAAAATGCTATTTTGACACAAAATATACGTAAAGAATGTCAAAATAGCATTATCTGAGCGGTTTTATTAGAATGCTTTACAAATCAACCAAAAACTCAATAAGTATTGCTATTTTTTCTACCGATTCAAAATTAAACTAATTCGTTGATAATTTCATCTACGCAAAGTGCTATTGCTACTTTTTATTTCTTTTCCATAGTACTGAAAAATTTCCTTTAGTAAACCAGCTTAAACTTATTTTTATACTCTAAACTTAAGATTTAAACTCTTAAAACGATTACATCATCATCATCATCATCATTATAAGCCAACGGACGTCCACTGCTGAACAAAGGCCTTCCCCACAGATTTCCACATCGACCGATCACAAGCGGTCTGCATTCAGTGTGATCCTGCGATCTTTACAAGGCCGTCTGTCCATCTTTTCGGTGGACGTCCTACAACCTAAATCGATTACAGCATATTCTACTCATCTTACTTATAAAAACGGTTCAGAGTCATTTCACCAGAGACCATCTAAAACTTATTTATTATACTCAGAATTTAAGATTTCAACTCTTAAAACGATTACAGCATACTCCTTTCTCAAGGAACTAAACACTTATTTGATAGTCACTTACTACTTACCTATGAAACGAAATATTGATTTAATTTAAGCAACATTATACATTACCTAAAATCGTTAACTTTATCTTTGTGAGTTAGTGTTACATAACCTAACTTATCCTATGTTTAGGTCAACATGATAACTTTTGGTCTAAGATATCACTTGATAGGTACAAATACTCGTATAAGTTGGCACTTATTGCTTTTATTTTTATGCATTTTTGTCTATCTATCTTTAAGAGGTAGACTCTTGTGGGTGGAGTTCAGGGTAGAATATGTGGCGGTCTCCCTCTTGCCTTTCACACTGCAGTTTAAGAACCGGGTTTCACGCCGCTTAATGTCCAGTCAAAAGCCTTTCCTGATATATGAGTACTATATCTTCAGCCTTCTGCCAGTACTGACGTCGCTGCTACCCAACACCAGGGGAACGCTTATTTAATGGTGGCGTTTTCGCCATGCAATGCATTGGTCTCATAAAATAGGAGAATCATATTATATCTACTTAGTATGTTTAGTCTTGCCGCAATCTATTCCAATGACTTAGTGGTAAGGTGAAACGTCTTGGCACTGGAAGCAAAAATCTTATTGTCTGCTAAACACTAACAACTTTACCTATTTCGTTTCAGACACCATGGCTACCTTCGTCACCTTTACGGTACTACTTCTAGTGGGCATCGCTTCCACCGCTCCTGTCAATGATGACATCCTTCACATCAATGAAAAACTCTTTCCTGAAGAATTGGCCATCTACACCGCAGAAAACGATATCACCAAAATAACTATACCGCTCAACGCACTCAATTTTGCTGACGAATCGTCCGGTGAAGATGATATTCCAAATCTAGATGATACGCTCCTCTTTTTCATCGAAAAAGGCAAAGGCATCTACTCATTGAAGAAAAAAACAGCCACAAAAGTTCTTGAAAACGGAAACGACATCGCCGCACCTTCTGACGACAGCAAATTAGTTTTCTTTGCCGCTACTGACGGTCTATACACTTATAACGATGAGACGAAGAAAGCTGACAAATACGGCACTTTGACTGACAACATCATCGCTCTAGCTGTTGCTAATGGCACCAATGAAATCTACATCCTAACAAACGATCACGTCGTTTACAAAGTCAGCGAGGAGGGTACTAAAAAAGAAGAACTGACCAACGTCAAAGATGCTACACAAATAGTTCTTGACACTTCAAACAATCTGTACTACGTTGATGACAAAAAGCATGTATACGTACGGCTTCACGAAGATGGAACAGTTAAGAACATCAAGAATCTACCTGCTCATGCAAAGTCAGTGCTTCTGTTGAGTCCCCCTGTCGTGATCGACGATTCTGTCCCAGTCATTGCAGGAAAGAAAGCTTTCCTAGCTTACGCTAACGGTACTGCCGAGTTTTCAGATCTGGTTTTCGATACCAAACCAACTGCTTTCTCTGTTGAAGCCACTTTACTGATATTCGCTGCACACAATAAGAAGATCTACGAATACAACTTGCTGAACATCGTCGTAGCTGGCATGATCCAAGAAGGGGTTGTAAGAGGTTTTGAAGACGTCCAAAAGTTCTTTTCAGACTCCTCTTCTGAAATCCGAACGTTGGCGACCAGGCCAATTAATAGCATTCGTGCTTAAATACCTTAAGATTTATTATATTTTACTATTAAAACAATTAATATAACACATTTGTTTATTGTTTACTGCCGATTTTCTGCTTATTTTAGAAATGTGATATTTCCTGTCATTAGTAAATTCTTCCTCTTAAGGCTTAGATATTCCATTTTTACGATGTTTCGATTGAGTTTAAACATGGAAACACTAATTATTTAAATCTCGAATCTATATATGTTATAGAAGAAGATTACTAGAAAGCTGGATTGTGGTTGGAAACACGATTGTAATTACTTTGCTCGATAATAATTGCCTCAGAAGTGGGCCCCATTTTTTTCGTATTTTCTATGTAGTTTTCAAATTATTGGACTTATATTTATGAAAATCACATATTTTAGTAGGTAATTCCATTCTACACATATACATGTTAAAATGATTTCAAAATGTTTGTTATTTAGATCAGAATAACGAAATATCTAAAAACACTTTATTTGACCTATTTCGACTTTTTTGATCTTGATTTGCTCAAGCTACACAGATGTGAGGAACAGGGGATTATAAGAATATACATTTTGACCACATAAGTGAGATCTCAGCTATGAATCAAATGATTTTTTTTTAGTTTTTATCGGTGTTATGTTCAGGCAAAGAAAGGTCCATTTTTTTCATTAGTCTGTATTCTTTCTTACAAGCAGCAAATTCTTCCAATTGTCTTTTTAAGATTACTTTAGACACCAAAGATGTTTAGGGCGTCCAATCGTTTTTTTCCAGTTTTATTAACATTTTCATTCATAAAACACTGATTTAGTGATTCTCACACTTGTGACGATGGTGATTCGCGCAACGACTTTGACGCAACAGTTGATCGTCGTGTCATCTCTGTTCTATACATGCAAGCAGAAATAGCGCTATCTTTTTATTCAAATGACAAGCACGAGATACCATTTCCTCATTCCCCTTGACGCCACTGCGAACGCTGGACCTATGTCAATTTTTGCAATTTTATTTGCGTACTTAATTACGTAAAACACCTAAGAACTAATAATAGCTAATTTCGCCGCGCCGCGTCACGCTCAGTTGGATCAGCACCAGTCTTATACTAATCAAAGGTCGCGAGTTCAAATCGGGGGTATCATGAATATTTTTCTACATAGTCACAATATTTTTTTAGAAAACGAAATAAGTATTTATTTTAATTTTTGGACATTTCAACATTTAAAATAAAAAAAAATAAAAATAAAAACTAATTAAATTTTTAGGTTTTTTTTAAAGTAGCAAATCCTATTAAAAAAACTACATAACAATGAAAATAAATTTCAAAAAGAAAATTAGTATCAAAAACATCATCACCATGCGGATAAATCTCCTCAATGCCATGAGGATGGAACCCCCAACCTCTACGTGTTAAGCAAAATAAAAAGAGAAAGGCTGTAGCGACATATATAATTGTTGTGAATAAATGAACTATATTTTTGTACCAATCGTAGAGATGAATCCGTTTCTATAGTAACAATATAAACAAAAAGCATAAAACACTCATGTCAAATTATTGTAGTTTTGAACATTTTCTCTATTTGGAAAAATCAGAGCTAAACCATAACTGTAGGTTTAGCAGTAATCTCAAATGCTAAAGCTGTGCCCTGGTGACTCTATCTAGTATATTGGAGACGAGAAAATATTATATGAATTTGAGGGAGGGAGTAATAATTTATTAGGTGATAGGTCTATATTAATTTTATTTATTTATTTACATCTAGACTCCTGTGACAAAATACAAACATTGGAGGTTAAGTTAAGGTCGGTCTAGCTCTTTTCGTGTATGGAACTCAGGTTTCCATGTTATTTACGTACGTACGTACACATTTTCTGAATCGTGTAGTAATAATGCATTGACTATCTATCTCTTATTTGGTGACATGGACTTGAGCGACGAACATGGAGATTACTCAGTATAATCCAATTATATTTGCATTCAGAAATGTCAAATCTGAATAATTTTTTCAATTTTGTTCTGTCGAAAATGTGTGGAGACTGTCTTAATTTTATTTTTATAACCGTTCCTCAAATTGCTGTTACTGAATATGCAAAACAACTTTGGTGTTTGTGACACATAATAATTCTATTAATCTTGTAGTTAGCGCCAAATGGCGCTTCGGGGTCACGAAGGGTTCCGTACCATTATCTATGAAAATGGCATAAACATCATATCTGTTGTCAGGGAGTCCCATACAAAAGATATGAAGTCCTAATAATGGGGCAGCCCCTCATTATTATCTTTATCAGAGTAGATAAGTTGTATGAGAGCAACCTGAAAAAAAAACTGTTTTTTAAGTTTTTGTTTTTTCAACGGCAACATGAATACATCCTTCCTGAAAATTTCAACTGTCTTACTATCACGATTCATGAGATAAACCCTGGTGTTGCCCTTTCGGTGTAGGAACTCATGCTCATCATAATTCATTCCTTGTAGGGAGGTGTCTCAAAAATATTTTAAAATACATATTTTAGGCGGTGTGATTAGGATATAAAGAAACCCATGCCAAATTACAGTTTTATAGTAAAAAAGGTCTATAAGCTAGACTACAAAAAGTCAAACATGGCAAAACCATATATGGTTTATCAAAGTAATTGTGTGGGTGCGGTGCTCTAATTAACAAACCTAGACAGTTGAAATATGGCATCTAGCTAGGTAGGTAATAATGTGTAAGCGAAGGAAAAAATCTGAAAACAAAAGAAAGTTTTTTAATTGTAGCGTCTGAAACCGTTATAATTAAGTGGATGGAAGCTGCACAAAATATGTATTAATGATTTATGAATAAGCAAATAAATATTTCTATAAAAAGTTATGATATCCCAACAAAAACATCAATGTGAAAAATGATAGCCAAGTTCAATGCTCAGTATATTTGATAGTGAACTTTGCCGAAAAAAGTATTGCATCTAAATGAGAGATTACTACTAACTACTTTTGCCTTACTATTTTCTTACTTTCTAACACATGATAGTCAAGTCATTTTTATAGTTCAGGCTGATATTATGCGAGTATTTTAAGCGTGGTGTGGGTGACCTCGATAGTAATTACTTTAAACCATTAATTTACTTGAACCATTTCACGGGACATCCAAAATATACGCGGGCGACGTCGCGGGAGACGACTAGTAAATAAAAAACTTTGAAATATCAAAGTTTTTTATTAATCCTTTTTTTAATCCTTTAATAATAATTAAAGGATTACTGAAACGATAAAGAAACCTTTGTCTTTAATTTAGCTTTCCATATTTGTAATGTTAAACGGAAGCGTGAAACATACTGCGCAGACCCTAGATAAACTGGGAACAGGGCAAGAGAATGATGATGATGATTTGAAATGTTATGAATTTCAGTGTGTAAAAAAAACCATGACAAAATTCTCGTGATGGGTGAACTTTGACTTATATACCTACTGGTTTGTACGGAACCCTAAATTTGAAGTGCCATATCTGTAATGGTCTTCAGTCATCATCAATTGGAAGACTGATGGAAGATAGTAGTGAGACTATAACTGTGTCGACAAAAAGGATCTTAATATAAACCACCTAAATGTTATTACATTACATTTCCTACACCTATGGGTTGGCTGGAAGAGGTATCTTTTAGGGATAAGCCCACCTTTGTTCACATTGTGACTTCTTGTACCTATTTTCTGTACATCTTATAAGTGCAATAAAGAATATAATAAATGTTATCGGATATTCTCTCTTGTTTTTATAATGGTTACAGGTTGCTGGCATAAAGTGCTGACCAGTCGTGTGAGAATGAAATGCCACTCTTTGCGTTCCTTGTTCTTTCGATAAACGTTTAGACTAAAAAGCATGTATGGTGTACTAAAGAAACCATTTTGTAAAAGTTCTTAGGGGTTCTGCTAGATGGCGTGGGTATGTTACTTACAAAAGCGCATGAAGTATCTTATTCAAGAAAATTTTGTTCCTTAAATAAACACTAGATGGCTTAATTATACACGAGATTTGTAAGACAAAGTTGACAGAAAAAGTTTTGTGCGGGGGTGCTGGTGGGGGAAGCGCCCCGCACTTTTAACAAGGGGGCGGGGCTTATGAGATAATTTGACGGAATAAGACGGCCTTAAGATGATTTCCTATGTGCGTAGGTAATTTATAATAACAAAATTAAAAAAGACACATTAGATATTATGAGAACAGAATAAATTATTTATTTAACACAAAAACAAAATATAAACATGATAGGTTATTATTATTATGCGTATGACTTGCGAATGACTGCAATCTTAATGTACTCGTTACGAAATGACTATAATCTTACTATCTATCTACAGTAATTAATCTTTCTTTTACTATTATTATTTATAATATGAATTTGGAGTCAGTAAAGTTTATATATCTTATTTACTGTGATATCTGTAACTCTCTTTTAGATACCTTAATAACTTTAATTTAACTACTTTACTCACTCGCCTCATAACTTATTCCACCTCTTTAGTTTAAATTAAGAATTTCTTGTAAAAATATGTTGTAAATTAACAATTAACAAAAATGAAGATTCAAAGAAAATCATTTTTGATCGGACAACCCAATAATATTTTTCCAATCTTGAGGAAAACCGTAAATATTCGTTGTATCTTTAGCTGTATCTATTGTTGACATTAAAATGTTGGTCACATCTCTAGGCCAACCCGTTTCAAGCCCAAACAAAGACCTTATCAATACTTCCAACACATTAATTTCATATATTTTCCCGTCATGTGCAGCAACCAAATATAAAGCAGCATCCACACTCAGAGCAGAAGGCACTTCATCTAAAAACAAGTCTTTCTTCTCGCTAGTGCCGTTAGAATACAACATGTACAAATATCCATCTCCGAAAAACGGTATACATCCCTCCATGATGAACGCCGGTCTTAGCAATTTCACTTGTGTAAAATCAGCCATTACACTTGCGGTATACGATAAGACTCGACCATTGGATTTCAAAATATGAGGCATGTGGTCATCGCAAGAGAGATAATAAACATTATTTGATGTGTCTAGAACAAATTCTGATGCGCACGGTACAGCTTTTATACGTGTTTTGACAGTTCCATTCCTTTCGATTTTGTACAATCTGCGTTCACTGGTCAGAATAAAAATTGCATCAGAACCGTTAACTTTTTGCAGTTGAATTATATCGTCTCTGAAAGGACCGAATTTCTTCGCTGATAAACTGTCTGGAGAGTATTTGTAAATGCCGTCTCTTGCGCCGAAATATATTGTTTTATCGAATCCGTAGTCAGAAGTAGCATCCCTACCTCCTTCTAGAATTTCATACGCTGCGAATCCTTCTAAAACATAGATACAGCTTCCACCTTCGAGCTCGGGGTCGGAAACTACAAAAAATATGGAAGGTATTTCAGAAGAATCCGATAAGATATTGCTGCCCGCATTAACTGGTACCAGGATCTTGGTGATTTTGAATTCTGAAGCGAATATTATCTGCTCCTTTTTGAAGATATTTGAATTATTTTTTGATATAATAGAGCCGCTGTGGATGTTGGTGATTAGAAACACGGAGAGCGTTGTTCGCCACATCTCGAATCTGTAAGAGAAGTATACACTAGTGTTATTGACGATACAGCAATAGTGAATGATAATAATCCTCTTATATAAAACACTCGCTTCGCTCGCGGCAAAAAACGTGGGACTGCGACAGCGCATTCTTATCCCTTTTTAGGGTTCCGTAGCCGAATGGTAAAAACGGAACCCTTATAGTTTCGTCAAGTCTGTCTAGACAGACGTCTGTCTGTCTGTCTGTCTGTCTGTCCGTCCGTATGTCACATGCACTTTATTCTGAAACTATTAGCATCACACCGCTGAAAATTGGTAGGTAGGTATTCCGAATCAAACACAAAAAGTAAAAAAATATTTATTTAAGGGCTCCCATACATGAAACTAAACATAAAAAATTTTTTTACTCAAAACTATTCGTGTATGGTGTCTATGAATAGGTATTTTAAAATGACATTGGTAATATTCGTTTACACTGAGTGGGAATTGAACTGCCTGGAAACTGAACAGATTAAGTTCATCATTTCTTTGTAATTTTTGCCTTTTGGTGTCATTAGTAGCTGACAGGGATCAATGGAAGGTGTTGGGGGAGACCTTTGCCCAGCAGTGGGATGATGTAAGTTAATAAAAATAAAAATAAAACATTTTGTATAATTATATTCGTTAGTTTTGCGTCAGTTAATGGTTAGGTATCATGCATTACATGTTTATTTGTTTATCACGAATAAATCTATGTGAGTTTCCATTTTTTTTAAATTCATTAATAGTAATTTTATCAGCTATTTTAGATATGCGAATTTATCACACGTTGTGTATATCTGTTTAAATATTATACTAAATAACCAGCCCGCATAAGCAGTGTGATTGTTCTAAATATCTAGAATAGTCTGTGACAAGCGATAATGATTACAGTGGGCCTCTGTCAAAGATGTTATTGACATTAATAAGCTTCATAACAACACAACGCATGATTGAAACATGAACTACCTACTTTCTTTTTGATAGTAAGTACTAAAAGACTGCGACCGAAATTGCACAGATATAAAAAATCCATTTGTAAACACAACAGAGGGCATAAAGCTTACATAAAAACATACACTTGTAAGGATCGTGTGCGCGCGAGCTTCCATACAAAAAGAGAAAACGTTTTCCACCCCTTAAACATTGCCTAATTTTGATTTTTTTTTTACATGTTAGAGATATTTTAAAAAACTATGCCCGTACGTTTTTTTTTTAATATAGTATGTTTCAGAAAATATAAGAACCTAAACATTCACTTTGTTGACTAAAAAATCTCTTCGGAATTTCGTTAATTTTTAACTAATCAAGCCTTTATATAAAAAATCGAAGACGTACAAGCGTAGTTCAGGATGTATGAAAACGAATCAGACCAAATTTGTCTCATTCCATAAAGGTTTACGGGTAGGAAAACGTTTTCCCCCGCAAGCATATTTCGACCGTTGGCGTTCGAAATGTATGAAAACTCGCGCTGCGCTACGCCTACACACAATCCTCTTAATTATTAGAAAGAAATATGACAGCATAATTGACAGCATGTTTTGTACTTTAATTGTCAACTATCTTATTATCCATCTAGCTATGTCAAAGATAGGTATTTTTATTAATATGTAGCCAAGTTATTTATCTTGCCCCAGTTCAACGAACCTAGAGAATCTAATGATTTATAATATTTTTGTCTGTATTTTAACTATCGTAAGACCAGGATGCAGCGTGATCTGGTGTCGCAGCCAAGGCCAAGACTCACTATAGGTCGTTGAGTCAGTAAGTAAGTATATATTTTAGATTTAGCCATGTCGCTTGATAAACTTGATAAGAGTCTAAACTGCTAATTTGTCTTACAGAGGACCTTACAGAGTAAAACTTATCTAAAATATGATCCTTATAACATTTAAATGTTTCTTGACATGGTGACATTGAAAACATTGGCAATATTTTAAACTGAGAACATACTCATGATTTGTAGTCCCTACCACATAAAACGAAATTCTCGATTTGATGAAACCGAGAAAAATCACAAAGTATCACTGCAATCTCCGAAATCCGTTTAGGCAAAATAATATTCTTAATACATTAATATTATTTATTAATTTCACAAAATCTTAAACTGTAATTTATTAGTTTAATTTTAATATATTAGCTATTTCAATATTAGCTTTCACAAAATCTTAAACTGTAATTTATTAGTTTAATTTAAAGCAGTTATCAATTCTTAAAAGTTTTATATACATTTTTTGAAAGAAAGAAAGAAAGAAAGAAAAAACGTTTAACGTTTTCTCGGTTTAATCAAATTATATTTTTTTCAATTAATTTTAATATGTGGAAGGGACTTTGATTCACGAGTAAGTTCTTAGTTTAAAATATTGCCAATGTTTTCAAAGTCACCCTGTGTGAAGTGCTGACATTTTAGCCCCGAGCTAGAGTCAATGTAATGTGTCAATAGTGCCGATTGGGTAACCATTATGTAACGTTACATAAACGGTCAAACAGTATGAAAAAAGTATTAAAACACGGAACAATCTGACGTTAATATTTAGTAAGGATCGGACGCGCACACGCAAGTATAGTAGCCATTGAAGCGAAGAATGCGCATTTCCATTGCGTAGAAAGTAATGATGGATGACTGATACGATCATTCTAGTAAAAAAAATAACTTGCTTTAAAAGAGATTATGTTGTTATCTTTGCGTATAAAAGCACGATCGCAAATTGCAACATTTATTAGGTTTTTAAGATGCTGAGGCACAACTATCATCTAAAGTTGGGGCTCTAGATTTTTTTTTCAAACATGACGTGACGACTGAATATTAGCAAAAAGAAATAATGGTATTAAGGGATTTGGGGTTAGAGTATCTCGTAACTGTCTTATGATTTTCGACGTATTAATTAGAGTAATTAAAGTGTTATTTTACAAAATAAAACTTTCAACATATTTAGCTACTGCTGACATAACTCGTTAGATACAACTGGTGACATAATAAGGTCAAGCAATTTTAGTTATACCATTTCAATTTACGTAAAATTACAAAAATATCTATGTCGCAATAGAATTCCCAAAAACTCGAACCAAAATTTAAAAAATTGTAAATACTTAAATCGTCTTCATACAATGGAAACGCGCCTTATCTTTCCTTCCTTCCTTTTTAACCAGATATATAGAGGCTACTAGACTGTAAACTGAACATTACGAAACAAACAAACACACAAACTCATTGTAAATTGATATATATAAAATATACACAATATATTGACAAATATATTCGTGTAAAGATGTGTTGTTGCTAATTTCAAGCGGCCTACATTGATAGGAGCGTGTTGACCCTTGATAGTTGAAATAGAACACTTGATAGTTTATTTTGTGTGTTTGGATCAGATATTATTCAGTTTGGAACCCAGTTTTGTTGACGAAGGATCCTAACAAAAGGTAAGCGAGTGAATTTTATTTATTTTAATATATTTTTCATAGAAACCCGTTGCTAAATTGCTGATTTCAAGTCACTATAACGAGCCATGATGCGTCGAAGATAGGGCAAATAAATGAGAAATTGATGATGAATAACACTTGTTGTGTAAACAACATTTATTATTGCTGTATGAATTCCTTTTATACTATGGTAAAATTAATAGATATTACAAATCAATGGATCAAAGACCGTTACTCTATTTCTTCTTTCAGCTTTTTTCATGCTTATGTTGAAAGTGTATTATTATTTTTATAAGTGTAATTTATCGATATTAAAATGAAGCAATTCTTTATTTAGTGATTGTTAGATGTGATTATTAGATAGGTACTGGCACGCAAACAAGTCTGGACGTTATTATTTCTTCTACGACACTACTATTTTTTTAAATATTTTATTGAAAAAAAAGTAAACGATATTGGAGTATATGCCGTCTTGAATACGATTTTCAAATCATATTGCTTTATTAAACACTGCTGTGATATCATAAAATAGTCCATTATGTTCAACTGTGTAACGTTCCCATGAAATCCAAAACATGGAATATAATGTATGTAGCGCTATTTTACTTTAATCAAAGATGTAGCTAGATTGCATGTGCACAAAACATTTTCTTTTGAAAGTACTCGGGTCGAGAGTTAACTCGCATCATGGACATATTTTCTATTTAAACACCCCAAAGCACGACTAAAACAATTAGTTTAACTTTCATTTCATCAAATTAAACCCAGATCGGACAAACATAACCATAGATTATAGTACTATATGGATTGATTTCGCGAACGATAATTTTTAATTAAACGCCTGACGTTTCGAATGCTTTACAGCATCCGTGGTCACAGGCAGACTAAGGTGTTGTTTATTATTACATAGCTATGAAGAATTCAGCTACCATCACTCATTATTATTATGTCTGCGTGGATAAGAACGTCAATTAATATTAATCAGTGATGGTAGTTAAATTTTTCATAACTATGTAATAACAAAGAACATTTTAGTCTGCCTGTAACCACGGTGGCTGTAAAGCTTAGCAGAATTAATGTGGGCGATATGACAAAGGTGAAAACGTCAGGAGTTTAATGAAAATGAAAGAAAAGTGTTTTAATAAAGTAGCATTCGCGTAAACTTCAGAACCAAATTAAAAAAACATCTTAAGGTAGAGTTCAGTTTCTAGTATTTTTGTTTCAGTACCCCAAGATGCTGAGATACCTGTTATTGATAACGATCACTACAGTGACATCCGAGCCTTGCTCTTTCGTCTACGATGGTCAAAGATACGACAGAACCGCCATCTTAACCATAAAAGGCTTACCAACCAACCTTGCGATAAACCCAAACAACAAAGACCTATTCTTCACTCTCATAGATTTAGATTCTCTTCACAATGATGATGAGCAAACAAAAATGGATCAGTACTTCCTAAGAAACGGGATGCCTATGAAAATTGACAACGTACACGGCCAGGCAGCGGCGGTTGATGCTAAAAACAATAAAGTGTACATAGCCAGTGATGATGGCTTGAATGTTTTTAACAAAACCGATAAAGCACACTTCTTGAGTCTAAAAGATGAAGACATAGTAATGCTGTACAAGCCAGAGCATAATGACGAGTTATATGCAGTTATTTATCCTGACAATGAGGTTTATAGCATAAACTTGAAGAAAAATGAGAAGAGGAAGATTGATAACGTGCCCTGCGCTTTCATTTTAGCTGTAGATGCCGATGACAATATTTATTACGAATGTAACGCTAAGTACGTTAAGGTTTTGTTGAAAGACTTCCAAGAACCTATTGAGTTCGCTGGCATTGGCAGGAATACTGCTAGGGCGATCACGGTCGATGGTAGCAACAGAGTTGTTTTGGCTTCCAATGATGGTTTGTACCATATGCGGCCGGACAGTATGATTCCAAGGAAAATGATGAATTTAGACTTCATACCTTCAGGTTTGACATTTGATGGAGATGACATGTATCTAGCGAGCAATGGAGTGATTTACAAATACAGCGCGGATGAGTGCGAATAGATGAGTAATAAAGACTGATTTTATGTTTCTTCTTTTATTTTTGAAACCCTAAATACTATTCCATTTATAGGTATATAAGTTGAAACACTTCGAGAAGCAGTGGCTAAGTATCTAGTGGTATCATTTTGACATTTTGTTAGGTATTTTTTCTTCCATTAACGCACATCGTAAATATACAACCGCTGGTAACAACATATAGGTAAGTAGGTAATATCAAGTAAGTACCTACACTAGAAATTATAGTAAAAGTCTTACCGTAATTTACGTTGATGATTCCTACGTCTTGCTATCCCAATGGTACATCTTTGAATGAATAGAATATAAAAAACATAATTGAGATTTTGTTTAGATTATAGCCGACTGTCCTGAAGTTAAAAATATTACATCACCACTGTCTAGGATGTCTATGTGTTGAAGGTACAGGCTGTTCAGTCTTCGTCTTTGAATTGAAGGTCAAATTGATATCCTTTTGCCATCAAGATTACATAGGATTTTGATCAGCACTGCTGTTTCCATCGCTCGAACAGTAGATTAAAAAAACGCTAAAGAGTCTGAAATAACGCATTTGACTAATTAAAAGACGCAAATTTATTTGATATCTGTGTTTTGATTAAACACAACATTGACAAAAATAGGTATCTGTATTTTGAAGGTTGAAGGTGGATAGATAAATATTTCTCAGCAGCTGTTTCGGAATTTGGTCATACGGATCTATTTAAGCACCCTCTGACTTCTCGATGATAAAGTGATCAGTTTACTGGTCGCTACCCAACAACGGTTCAAATCCCGGGTCGGGCCGAAGATTTTCTAACTTGAAATCACTCAGAAATCGCTTGGAGTCGAGAAGTTATTGCACTTGTAAAAAGACAACTGTGAACCTGTGACAGACGAGGAATTGAACCCCGTGTCTTACGCTATCCGGGCGTATGCCTACACCACTCGGCCACCGTCACATTAACAAGCCTGTTGAATTTTGCAAGTGCTTTTTTACGCGTAGGCTGCGTGACATCAGCAATGTTGTGCTCTCACAATATCCGAAGGAAAATATTTTTACAAATATGTATTTTAACAATCAGTTAAGATGATGAAAGCCAATTTATAGTTTATTTTTGTTTTTATAGTGTTTTGTCACCATACAAACTTAATAATATAAATTGCACTTGTAAAAAGACAACTGTGAACCTGTGACAGACGAGGAATTGAACCCCGTGTCTTACGCTATCCGGGCGGCCAGCCTACGCGTAAAAAAGCACTTGCAAAATTCAACAGACTTGTAAATGTGACGGTGGCCGAGTGGTATAGGCATACGTCATCCAACGAAAATGCAGTCCAGTGCAAATGGATCATTTTAGTCTGTGTCTGGCCGCCTAGACGGGATTCAGCTGGGAGGATATTCTTCTTAGTCGGGCACTCTTGCCAGAGTGGTCGTGGTTGTAGATGGACAGGGTTGCGGCTCGCCGTCACACACCGCACTTCCAGAACTGCAGCACGTTTGGCGATGTTTCTTCATCTCTGTCGGTTCTCTGCATTGCGAGCACATTGTATGGCAGTCGATCCGGTAGTATTTTTGATAAGCTCTATATATTACGTGGTTTCAACCAGGAGGGCAACTATAAACACCCTGTGTCCCACATTAGTTCATGTTTACAATCCCACGCGATGTTTAGAGACAGACAGACATAATGATGACACAATGGTCTGTGATGTTTTATAAAGCCGTACCTTCTGACGTTCTTTTCAATGAGTGATTATAATTGGACAGCAAAGGCGGTGGACATTACTAAGGTACTTCTATTTTCCTGATTGTTGTAGAAAGCGTAGAGCTAGATCTAATTTAGATATTAATTGCACTTGTAAAAAGCAACCGTGACTCTGTGACAGACGAGGAATTTTTAGAACAAGCAGGTTTTTACAAGTGCAATTTATATTAATAAGTTTGTATAGTGACAAAACACTATAAAAACAAAAATCAACTATAATTTAGATATTCAAATAAATCAATCGATAGGTAATTTTTCAATACTCATTTAGGACTAGTTAAATTCCATTAACTTAATACCTAAAAATCATAAATAATCGGAAACTATAATTCTGTTTCAAATGCCCGCAGTTTATTTTAATTTTCCTAGTTTTACAATGAAAGTTATTGTTTAGTCAAATGCCTCTACATTGTTAATCATTTTTGCGAATGTTATATTACCTATCATATTAATGAAATTTTGTCTCTGGCTTGGTCCACGTCTATAGAAATTTGAAATATCTTATTTATCCTTTTGTTTTTTTTACAAAATTCGTGCCCCTTATGTTATTCCTTTTATTTTCAGATAAATCCTTAAATTGACATGTTCACAATATGCTTACCATAAGAGCGGCAATCACCGGAATAATACCCATCCTTTTCCTACTCATACAACAGAACAGGACAGAAAAATGTGAGAAGACCAAAATCGGGAACGAGTTCTACAAACGACAGCTCATAGCTACCATAAATGGGTATCCTACCGGCATAGTTATCGATCCTAGGACTGAACATATCTTTTTCATCCTTCACAAACGCAATTACACCAAAGGCATCCATATCCTAAAACACGGTTCCTTAGGCATCAAGGAACTCCCCGTTTCTGACGACATAATTGGCCAATGTGTTGGTATAGACGTCGCGGGTAATACCATCTATATTGGAACCAATCAGGGCCTGATCACTTACGACTATTCTCGAACTGAAATCACAGCTGAAAGACCTATAGGTGATGATGATGTCAGATCTATATTTATAGACAAAACTGACAATCAAATGTACATTGCCACAGGATCGAACCACGAAATATTTAGATTCATGAACGGATCGGCCGCAGTGAAAAGATATGACAAGATACCGAAGGCGTACAGTTTTGTTTTAGACAGCAAAGGGAACGCGTTCTACGAATATGTTGATGGAAGGTTGTACTTTTTCTCTGTGGATTATTACGAGCCGATTCAATACAAAGGGTTTACTAGAGAGCTAAAATATATTTTGCAACTTAATAACAATGACGAAGCAATCGTAGCTGTGAAAGGGTCCCTTTTCAAATTGTTCACAAAAAGCATTCTGCCCGTGAAAATCGGTCAGCTAGGCTTCAAAATTACGGGTATGGCGTTTGATACGAAAAATAATATTATAATTGGGACTAAAGGGAAGATTTATAGATATAAACCTGTAGATACTAATGACCCATGTCCACCAGAAGACTATTTTATGTCTAGCATTTAAATTGATGATGAAATGTGAAATTGTCTATTACAACTTGTCGCGTTAACGAGGCCCCGATTCTCATGCAGCTCACATTCGTAAGATTTCTCAGGGTTGTTGTCACGTTGTTTTTTAACGTGAGAATATATCACTTGATTTTTTCAGTTGAATAGTGAAACTTGTAATCGAATTTACTACACGGAAATGTTTGAGTGGCGTGAGAATCGGGGCCCTGGAAGTAATTTATTTTTGTACTTGATGAAAGTTTGGTATAACTAATTGAATCTATGAATAGACAGAAACACTGTATGATTCACAATAAGACATAATTGTTATATTATCATCCCTCTACTAACCTATGTAATCCGAAATAACTGTAATACTGAGGCCCGGTTGCGTGATCAATAGTTAACGCAACGAATGGTTAAATGTTGTTACCAGTGGTTGAATATTTACGATAACGCGTGTTTAAAAAAAAATACCTTAACAATTGTCATTAAAACAGTCTTTCTGACATTTTGTTACGGTATTTTTTTCAATAACGCAAAATTTTAAATATTCAACCACTGGTAACGACAATTAACTAATAAATCACGCAACCGTACCTGTTATTTTTTTTAAAGTACCTAACTATGTTGATTCGAGGTTAAACAGGGAGTGAGCGATGGTTGCTGTATGAAATAAAAATATGCGAGATCTCTTATAATACATATTTGTTTTATTTAGTCCAAAGCCAAGTTAGATAAAATATAAAGTCAATTAAAAAGCGAGATCTAGAAGAACCCAGGAGCTCTGGGGCCCTATTTTTGAATCATTCGCTTCAAGATGGCGAGTGATTTTCGTTCGACGTAGTGTCAAAAGTCATAGAAAAAAAATCGTTGTCGAACGAAAATCACTCGCCATATCCAAGCGGCAATTCAAAAATAGGGGCCCAGGGGCCCTATATTTTAATCACTCGCGTCAATATTACGAGTGTTTTTCGATCAAAAACCAGTTATTTTCGTTAACTTTTAGGTAATTCATATTCAATCGATAATCACTCGCCATCTTGAAGCGAGTTATTCAAAAATAGAGCTCCTGTTTTTCAATCACTCACCTCAATATTACGAGTGATTTTCGTTCGAAAATCAAACAAAAGACAACGAAAATCACTCTAGGTTAATACAAAATTGAGTTATCTTATTTTCAATCATTTCCGTGTGTATTTGAACTGATTTCCATTCGAAAATTTAACATTTATCAAAGAAAATCAAACGCCGTATTCACTCGAGTAATTAAAAAAAATAGAGCCCTTCATGCATCCACGCGATGATGAGATTTACGGGTTGTATTTATTTTAATCCTTAGAAACAGTAAATGAGAACCATCTGCTTTCACATACTTAGACTTAGCGTATAGTAGCGCCATCTATTTTACTGCGTTAAGACTACTAACTGTCCTAAAACAAATCTGAAAATTATTGCGATTGCGAATAATGAACAAATAATTCAATATTTTTAATTACTTACAAAATTAGAAATTCGAGTAAGTACGTAATAATAAAAAACGTATTCATATTCTAATAATAATAAACATGACACAACGCTTCAAGCAACACAAAGATAAGCGTAGATCATTGCATGACATTCTAAATAGATCATTAGTGAGTAAGTATGTAATAGTTCTGCGGAACATCAACAGATGGCGTTGTAAATTGTTCAGCCAGTTACTGCGTGAGAGACTAGTATTATAATATCTGTGGTGAGAGGTATTGTAAATAAATGTTTTATTTTCACAGCACAGACAAAAAAGATTGAATAAATTTATCACCACATAATATTATTATTATCAAACTATAAGATGAATCATAAAAAAGTTCAAAAAGAGAGCGGGCTCGTCCGGGATTTGAACCCGGGACCTCTCGCACCCTAAGCGAAAATCATACCCCTAGACCAACGAGCCGGTTGAAGAAGGCAATGAAATTAGCGTTCATGTACTACTGCAATACTGGTACGCAAAATAATTCCGATACAAAAAGTTAAACCAAAGTACCATAAAAATAAGATTCACACTTGCTTGGAATGTAAGATAATGTAGAGTGCAATAAATAATTAATCAGTGTTAATAAATCGTAATCTATGTAGTATTTTATATCTGAAATAATTTAATGTTTTTCCGCGAGAATTTCAGTAAGGATTAATTTAATAAGTGACTGATTAAAAATATAATATTAACTATTACTATTATAATAACAAAAGAAAGACTCTTAAATTAGGTTTCGTCAAGATAACTTCTAAGCATTGCTTATTTCCGCGTAACTCTCTGATGTATTTGTTAATTAACTTAATTGTACTTAATCTTAAACAAATCAAGGAACTGCATCCGTTGTCTAACAAACACAAAATTACATTATATAAATATTTATCGTACATCTTATTGAGGTCAATTCACTTAAACAATGGGACTAGTGATGTGACACATTTCATTCTTTATTCATTCATTTTAATTCATATACAGGGCGTGGCCTGAAATAAAAGCAAAATTTTAAAATATCTAGGCCCTTGTAACCAGTATTAAATTCAAAATGGTTTTAATTTATAATAATGAAAAACAAATTGATATTTTTGAACAAAATAAATCGAACCAGTCAGTGTATTGCAAACAAATGTGTCCAGTCATAAAAGTTGACGTTAGCGATTTCGATATACATTAATTAGGGATTATAACTTTGGATTACTTTATCTTTGAGTTAAAACATTTAAGAGCACTGTGACCAGGAAATATTTTTAATCAATGATTCTACATAGTATACGTAACAACGTATACTAACGTAGTAAGTATACTATGTAGAATCATTGATTAAAAATTTTGCTCCTATTAAGTGACTGACCACAAGCTGTTTACTTATTTGATTTATGCACTTTTATAATTCAAATACAAATAATTCTTAAAAGATGAAATAAGAAACTAAGTTCGAGTCCCGCCGTGCGCAATTTTTGGTTTCTTATTTCATCTTTTAAGAAATCAAATATATTTTTTTATTATTTATATAAGACGTAGACGATATTAGGAGTGTTAATGTAAAAAATCCACCGATGATGAGAAGTATCCTCTAACCACTGTTATGACTTTTATTTGTTAAACGCTTTCAAAAAAAATGTTAATTGGTTTGGATAGTCAGCCATGAGTAGGTTTTGATAGTCATGATAAATTTTAGGCCCATTTTAGGCATCCACATAATCACATACGTAGGTGAGATCGAGACCAAATATCTGACTATTTACATTTAAAAAATGACATGGTATGGCACATCACTACTGAACCCAATGACATAATTGAAAGCACAGATAATAAAACAATAGGTCCCACAGTGCGCCCAAACTCATTGTTGAGGTGAAATTTGAACTCTCACACACAAAAAATAAAGATTGTGATCTACATGATTATCTGTGGTCAAGCGTGAGCGCATAGTTATGTCACAAGAAATATAACTTCGTGTTTCTAGGTGTTTTAGTACTAACATAAAATAATTAGGGATAGGTATTAGGACTAAGATTTTTATCTTGAAATTTTAGCTTGAAATCTAAAAACGAAAGATTATAATTTCATGTAAATATTATTTGAGATTGATAAGAACGAACTATTTTTGAATCACTTCAAGATGGCGAGTGATTTTCGGTCGAAGATGAATTAAAAGGCAACGAAAATAACTCGTTTTCGAACGAAAATCACTAGTAATATTGACGCGAGTGATTCAAAAATAGGGCCCCTGATGTTGGATTAATATAGAAATATCCGAATTACTGTACATTTGCGTGACCAATAGACAGGCCCAGTTGCGTGATCAATAGAAGAAGTATATATTAGAAGTTTGTATAAGTTGAGGTCTGCCGATTTCGATTGGACAAGTAAAGGTCGGTATTACAAATTATGTAAGTAATAATTTATCAAATGTAGAGTTTACTCATATTCTGTAAAAATATATATAACATATCTGGCTCAGAACATCTACAATAAAAAAAACATACATTATACAAGTGCTCAACGTAACAAAATAATCATACGTTCCATGATTAACCGAATTAAGTAATCGCTAAATTTATATCAAAACGGAAACGCCAATTTCTGTGTCAAGTGTTTGCATATAAACGAGATATCGTATGCTTAACTCTATATCTTGATTTTATTATCGAATCTACCCGTCTCTACCGCTTAAACCAGCTTGGACTTATGTGTGAAAAGAATGGCAATATCCGAAAATGGTGAATTAGTGAAGTGAGGTTTCTTTAAAAGCCTATGTTACACAATTTTGCAATTTAAGATTATTGCGTTCCCAATACATAGTATCGTGTTTATGAATTAAGTTGCAAGCTTTGAATCGGAAACTACAGTTAAATTTGAGTTAAATTGATAGGGCAGTATATTAAAAATATTATTTTAAGCTCTAGCTTCGCAATTTAAATTAGAATGTAATCGATTAAATCGTAATAATGTAATCGTAATAGCAATTTTATTTGAAACATAAATAATATATGAAATTTCAATCATTTATTTTAACAATGTAATGCATTATTACATTGTTAAATTAAAATGAATGCAAGTTCCATAATAATTTCACTAAATTCGAAGTTCAGTTAATTAATTTGTAAAGAAGAAGAAGCTTTCCTTCCTTTGTTTACCTTTTTATTTTTTTGTATCGTGTTACACAAACATGTCAGTCAATGTTAATCCTATTGAACTTCGTTTATCTTAGGCCACCAAACTTAACTTTGACTCTACCAAGACACAAAAATCATTATACGTCACATTGCACAAACAAAAATGTACACATACATTGCCTCTTCTCATGAACAAAAGTTTTCATAGCACCAACAGAATCATCAATGGTCCTCACACAATGCGTTAGTTTCTTCCTCCACCTCTTTTACAAAGTGCTTTATAATGAAAATACGAATACAAAACCGGCCAGTACAATTTTCAAACCGAGCGCGCGTAGACATAGAGACTTTTTTCTTTTTTATGACATCGCGAGACGTGTAAAACTTTTTTTCATGAATGATTAAAAAACTTTTTCGTGCAAATGTGGTGTTTTATAACGTTGATTTACTAAGGAGTTTTTATTTGTTTAACTTTTTTCATGCAGATCGGATTTTCTAAAATGGGTAAGCTTTTTGTATAGATTATTTTAGCAGGACTGTAATGTAACATACAAAATCAGCAATTAGGTTCTTTAAACATTCAAGACATTAGTAAGAAATAAAACAGAACCGCTAAAATGACTCTATATTGCTGTATGTTTTGAAATAAACAATTTTACATAACAATCTCCGCTAGTGATTAGGAAGGTAAAGGAATATTTACAACTATGTTGCTTGATCAAATTAAAAATTACTAAGTATGCACTTAAGCTCTGTAAGCTAGCTCTATTAAAAATAAAATTACATGGCCAAAATTAAAGCAAGTTAGATGTATCCTAAAAAATATATTAATATTCTCATGAACAACTGTTATTGGCTGTCGAGTTATCAAATCATGTTATATCTACCTTTTTCGTAAGGTTTTGTTGTCCATTTCCAAATAAATAAATAAATAAAAAATACTTACCTTAGATCCCCCAAAAGTCCCGAACACATACCAATCAACAGATAGGTAATTTTATCAAAAATCACCTAAGATCATATTCACTTCACGGTTACTACCACATTTTTTATGATAAAGAAAGAAAGAAAGAAACATTTATTTGACACACAACAATACAGACATAATAAAAATAATAATTTAAAAAACATGAAGAACATTTAACGTGATCATCATGCATTTATGTTGCAAAATCCCAATTAAAATAAATAACATATGACTGTACTTAACTTGCCTTCCGTTTCAATATGCAAAAATTGCAACCAGTTAGAATCTCGAGGAAATACAAGCCAAGTTGATATGTAAATAATCCTTTCAGATAGTGAAATTACAAAACCAAGAGTTGTTGACCTTACGAGTACCACATTTGATTTTCACTTCAACTCGTTACGTTCCGCCAACTGCAGCAAATACGTTTATGGTGTTAGGCCTAGACTGCTAAAGACGGATGTGAACTAAAAAAGTAGATGAGGCAAAAAGTTGTCTATGACTAAAAGAAGTTCGGGTTAACAATCTCATGGGAATATTTAAAAAAAAATCAGATCGGATTCATATTCATTTATTAGCTTGAATTATGGTAAATAAATAATAATGGTACATACAAACAAATTCAAAGTTCGCACAATTCACCAGAAGCTGGCATGCAAATGTTTCGAAACACTTAGATTACTAAGTTCAAAAGCAAAAGTAGTATCTAACTTCAAAACTATTTCTTATCTATTATCTTCTCTTCTACTGATAATTTAATCCTGGGTTAAATCATCATGCGCCAGACCAAGGCCAGAAAACCGAAATAGGTACCACATTATTTTGTACCTCATTTACTTGTCATTCTGTCAAAATCCAATAACTCGAACGATTGGCCTGGAAAAGGATTTAACAAGTATCTGGATAAACCACTGGACATGCTTTTTTGAAAAAAAAAGTAAATTATTATAATTTTCCGATTTTCCGATTTTTTGACGACCACCGGGGTGTAGTGGCTAAGCACGCTGGGTTACGGGTCAATGTAGAAATCATAATTTTCTATATGGTCCCGGGTCTGGGTGTTGTGTTACCATCGTTGTGGTGCCTGATTTCCATAACACAAGATTTTTTTACGTCCGTGAACACAAGTGCATTAGCTACTTACTTCGGGATCAGAGCAATGTATGTGATTTAAATATTTATTCAAATATTTATAATTTATACAACTGCACATAAATTGCGTTCTGTTTAGGCAAATAATAAAGCTGGCTTGTTTCTAGCTCAAAGTATTAGCACAGCTATCCAACGCGGCAACGCAGCCAGCATTATAGCCTTCTTGCTACAAGGAAACGGTTTCTTTTTTTAATATAAGTTTTTTTAAATGATTATTGCTTGTCTTAGTTAGTTTTTTGTTGATGTTTTAAATAGGAAAATTATAGAAAGCGGTATATGTATGGAATATCTGGCATTTAGATCCAACGCCACAGGGAACCACTATGAATCACAAATAAGTAACTGTAATGGGCCAACCAAGGAAGTTCACATACCACTTTCTTTTGGCTTAAAGCCAGCAGCTATTATACCAATAGAATCTTAAAGTAACTAGTAAAGTATTCCGTGGATAAAGCAATAATTTGGATCTTATAGTTCTACGCTTGGCGTATACAAATAGTTAAAGACCTAAATTACGTAAAGACGGCATGATGTGAATATTTTTTTAACAACGAGGTTGGTGTGACATGGTTTCTAAAGATTGTTTGGAATGATCATGTTATAAAAATTGTATCTTCTTTTGCGTTCCCACTAATGCGAAATATTAATTTCACGAATTACCTGGTAAAATATTGAAGTTGAAATATTGAAGTTCCTTATTTTTATCGAAAATCGACCTAACCTAGTTGAATAAGGCCCAGTCACGTGATCGATAGTCAGTTCAGTTCGTTACCAGCGGTTGAATATTTTACGTTCGTGTTTTAAAGAAAAAATACCTCAACTGATGGTTATCTATTTCAAAATAGCCATTCTGACATTGTTGGGGATTTTTAGGGTTCCATAGCCTTATGGCAAAAAACGGAACCCTTATAGTTTCGTCAAGTCTGTCTGTCTGTGTCTGTCTGTCTGTCCGTCCGTATGTCACAGCCACTTTATTCTAAAACTGTACGGTTCTGTACGGTGGTACGGAACCCTCAGTGCGCGGGTCCGACTCGCGCTTGTCCGGTTTTTTCAAAACAATTTGTATTGTCTGGTGCTAATTTATGAAAAAAATCTCCCATGTGATGGACAACAGTCGATGCCAATTGCTTATTCAGTCTTATAAAGAGTTAAAAATACTGAAAATACTGTGTTGCTTATCTATCTTGGGTACAAGTATAATAGATAATACAGTTTCCGTCCTTAGTCATTATATTAGCTACTTATTACCTAGGCTTTGTCTGTGTTTTTTCAATCTAGCATTTATATTTATAATTATGTTCGATATGGCTTGAGATTATTCAAATAAAACCTGTCTGGATCTAATTATTTACTATCAACGTTCATAGTTATCGTTAGTTTGCAATTAGGCATAATAAAACACGTTTCAGTATTGTATGGGTTTATTTTAAAGGACGCCCGTGCAAATAGCACTTGCGAAATACATTGTGTTGTAGGCAGGGTGAAGTCAGGTCACTGATTGCCTAACTTGTAGTTCTCTTAAAATTAATAAATGAATCCATGTAGGGTCGTCATACCATGCTAAACTTAAATACTAACTTATTCTGATTGTCATTAACAAATATGATCTTACTTTCTCAGTTATTCGAGGCAAATATGCTGTGTGTAAGCGCTCTTAGAGCTGCAACAAATTATATGCCTAATTCTGTATTAGATTGTGATGAAATGGTTGTAGATCTGTAGTTAGCACCAAATATAAAATAAAAAATAAAAAGTTATTTTTGGGCTTGGAAACCTACGTGCGCGAGGCCGACTTGCACTTGGTCAAAGACAAACGTCTTTGACATTTCTGTAACAAGGTAAATTTTGTCCGTGACCCGAATCCAGCCGTTGGTATTCGCATTCTTCTCTTTCAAAACCTTAAGATAAATAAACACTTACCCTTCTTATTCAGGCAATTTAAAAATTGCCCAATTCCCCCATCTACCTACAACATAAAGGCTGTATCTCCAAGGCGCTCAACTTTCATACACCACGTTGCGCGAATCCTTGCGCCTACGCACCTTCACTGCGCCTTTGACAGTTTGACAGCTGTCATGTGACATATGACAGGTGTAGACAGCGGTTAGTTTAACGAACTCGTTTGCAAATTATCTGTTTGTTATTTATTATATTTTCTAAAGTTAATGGACGATATTACTTTAACATGGTTCATAGTACATTTCGCGACTTAAGATTTTACAGAGAATTTATGACTGTTAATTAACAGTTTCTTAACATTTTAGATAAAAATAAATACAATGTGATATAAAAACAGAAATAATAAAGCTGTTTTATGAATTTGGAGGATTAAATAATTACATCATTAAAATAACAATGGTCATTGTCTCAATGATAATAATTAATGCGTAAAACTACAATTCGTTTGTCATGTTTGCATACTAAAATAATGTTTTAAAACTGGATAGAGCCACATCCAAAGGGACCATCAATATGAACAACTTTTAATATGGGACCATCGTTCAATTACTAATTTTATTTTCTGCCTCTCCATACATTATTGTCAATGTAGGTGACTGATTTTGTATGGGCATGGGGAACCTGAAATTTTATTTAAGATTTGACCATGTCCCTATAGTAAAAGTTGTTCATATTGACGATCTCATTCACCTCCAAAAATTTGGCACCCCCTTGCAATAACACCCTGTATTTAATATTAATATATAAAAGAACCTAAAACCTTAAACCCTTACCGCTGACAGGGACACGTGGAGTACCTTGAGGGAGGCCTTTGCCCAGCAGTGGGACAGTATGGGCTAGGAAAAATATATAATACTAAAATTAATCCTCGTCTTGTAATTCTACCTTTTAAAAGCTTTTCAAAGGAGTTCACAATAGTGATTACATATTGGTATCTTTTACAAAACACACGTAATATTATGACTTGCTTTTTTATGAATCAGCTCACAATAAATACACATCAAATTATTGAAATCAGTACGGTGCCACAACACTGACCCCTAGCCAGGCTGCTATAAAAATCAGCCAAGTGCAAGTCGGCCTCGCACACGAGGGGTTCCGTATCAATATGGCTAATACTTTCCCAGGGCAGTCCTGTTATGCGACATTACTGGATCCTGGACGGAAGTTTTTTTTTTTGTGTTCATACAGCAGTATTAGTTTTTTGCAGGTACGGTTGTCTGCGGCTAACGCGTATGAATTCGCCGCTAGGGGCGCTTGTGTAGCGTGAGGTCTCCGAAATGACAAATGTCACTGTTTGTGGGTTAGAAATGTGCGGATTTATTTCTATTTATAGTAATGTTTCGAATATTAAGAAATAATTTCCATGTTGACAGTTTCACAGTTGTCTTTTTACAAGTGCAATTTATATAATTTCCATGAATTATGGCAGAAACTAGTTACGGATCAATGAATGAGAGTGTTTTAAAAGGAGGACTAAGAAAATAAATGTTAAATATTTAATAACTTGTGTACTTACTCCCCTTTTCCTAACAAAGCTGGACTGCGGCATTCCCGAAGTATTGTTATATTAAGATTTGATGGCAAACTTGATTTTTTATCTCTCCGTCATGACAATTTAGACACCACAAAAGCTATATCCTGGACCTCTCGCGACAGTGGCGCCAACTTGTACGGAAACGGTAGCCCTCATTGAGTCCTGTCAACTCCTGTCAGTGTCAGTTTATCTCGCTTGCTTACCGATAAGCTAGTGTGTTGTATATTCCTATCTTTCACAGCGTTACCATGGTTAATTGCTGTAATTTATGGGCTTAAATTAGTGACTTACTAACTAAGTTTGTTCTGAACGGCATGCCTAAGCACAGAATATATAATAGTGCTACATACCTAGGGTAACATAGCATAGTGGTCACTGATCATCTGTGATAATTTCAATTGTCTAACCTCGGTTCATAAGAAACAGCTGGGTAACAGACAGACAAATGGACACACAGCGAAGCCTCAATAAAATGGTCCCGATTTCCTCTTTGATTACGGAACCCTAAAAAATTATAATCATTTTTAATCTATGGCAGGCGGAAGAATCCGCGCCAATTCTGGCCGTTCCGTTACACAATATGGCGGTTGCGTAAATAATTTTCTGCATGTCATCTCGTTCGAATGCAGAACGGAATCGGATATAAATCGGCCATTGGGTAACATGAATTAATGATTCTGGGTTAATCTTGTGAAAATGTTTTGCCGTCAATATCAATCATGATGTAGGAACCGTATAAAACTGATACAGATAGTTAGAAGAATGTTCCTTTCTTTGGTAATAATGATAGATACTATAATTTTTAGTTTAAGTGAAAAAGGCACATTTCAGCTAAAGACTGGAGGCGCACACACTATTAGTTAAACCAAAAAAATATATAAATTCGTTACGGATTTTATGGATTTTTTAAACATAACTCACCAACACCTAGCATAGCAATAGCACGGTACTCCATTTTTTTTTACTACCTATAAAAACGTTAAAGTGATTACAATTTCTATAGAAAAAATCATGAACGACGGTTATTTATATAAATTATGCGACAGAAAACACACCAATATGCCCCAGTTTCGAAGTATCGAATTGTCTTCTCTATGATACAAATCAGATAACGATTTTGACGGTGCAAGGGGGGACAATGATTTATCAATATCAATTTAGCTCTTATTTGTGCTAGCATAATATCAGCCAAAGGACGTCCACTGCTGAACATAGGCCTCCCCCACGGTTTTCCACAGCGACCGATCGCATGCGTTCTACATCCAGTGTGATCCTACGATCTTTACAAGGTCGGTTGTCCATCTTGTCAGTAGATGTACTACGCTGCGTCTTTGGTCAAAGGGTCTCCAATTTAGAACTTTTCTGCCCCAACGGCCATCAGTTCTTCGCGCTATGATGTGCCCTGTACATTGCCACTTGAGCTTACTGATTCGCAGGGCTATGTCCCTTACCTTAGCTCTTCTACTGAGGTAACATTTGTGCTCACAATACATTATAATGTAATTTCTGGTAGGAAGTTATAGTTAATAATAAAAAAGGATATTATACAACTAAACCACTTTGTCATACATTGTATGTAACACAATACCTTCTTAGATATAATTGTCTTGTCATTTCCTAGTTGGAGATTACTTGTTTAGTGGTAATTTTTTGTAATTAAATATTTGAGGCTTGATAAAAGAACCAGCCAAGCAAGCAAGTATCGAATTTATTATACGATACACATATATTGTGTTTTTTTTGTTACTATGGTTTCCCGCCTCTTAATGCCCAGTCAATCAGCGTCGTGATAAACATTACACATGGTTATCACGACTAGTGCTGAGCCTTACCTTATTGATACACAATCATGTTTTTTAAATTATTATTTTTATTATGTCTGTATTGTTGTGTGTCAAATAAATGTTTCTTTCTTTCTTTCAAAAGCCTTTCTTGGTATACTATATCTTCAGCCTTCAGCTGGCTGGTGCTGATGTTGTTGCTACCCAACACCAGGGGAAAGCTTATTTAATAGCGGCGTTTACTCGCCATGTCACAGTGTTAAAATGCGGTGTGCAAGGCACGAGCCACGAGGGAAACCACCACACTATCTCTCCTAATTCGGAGTTTTGGAAGAGCCTAGCTTATAAAGATGACAAAGAATTTCAGTGCTAAGAGTGCTCGTGTGGTGGCAGCGCTTTGGTTGTGATGCCGAAGGCAACCTACGGCGCGGTCGCGATTTGATGAGTGACTTTTTCGACCATATAAGTGCATCTCCGTACTCGTAATGCACATCAAGCTGTTGGTTCCGGCTAGGTTGATATTAGTCGTTAAACCTAGTTAGAGGCCCTACAGCGGCGGCGGCGGCTTGATAACAAAGCAAGTCTAAAATAGACTAAAATAAGGCCTAATGAACTTAGAACAAGAAAATACCTAGGTATCTAATAGCTTAATAATATTACCTCATACAGTAGAAATAACAGTATAAATAAAACAGTATAATAACAGTGATAAATAACAGTAGGATGACAAAAGCTCACGCTCAATAACGTTGCATTCTATTGCCCTTAACGGAGTGAATGTAATCACGATTCTACACTTTACTGTGTAACAAATTAATGATTGAATATTATTATTTCTTCTTCATAAAACATTAGTCCAGTCGGCGAGATTCATGGACGCCATAATTGCTACTCATTCATGACGATGGCCAAAATACCACAATACGATGAGCTCCGATCGGAACAACGTCAAAAATTCATATCTACCGGAGTAAATGTTTAATTTTACTGGACTATACAAAATTGACACATACAAATTATACAGGGTGTCAGATGATGGTTAAAATGATAACTTTTTCTAGTTGCTAAAAATTAAGTTCCAAAAATTCAAACTAAAATTAACTCCAACCACTTAACTAAAAGAAACTTCTTTTTCTCATTGATACAGAAATAAGTGGTACGGTAAACGGTGGTACTAACTAGCTTTATAATAATAATAAATCATTTATTCTGTTTCAAAAGACCAATAATAAATCAAAGGGCAAAGAAATTAACACGTAGATCTATACAGCAGTTCTTTTGCCTGAACTAGGTTTGACCAGTAGTCGATTTCTTGTACTCTAGAATGTTAACTAATAAAACACCTTTTTAACCGTTCAGAATGGAACAAGTTAATTACTATTCATGGAGTTCAAAGTTCAAGGAATAAAACCCAAACTTTCCTCTTTCTAACTTATTTAAATTGTCCTAAATATTTAGATACACTTTACATTTACAGACAACACACGTCGTCACTCTCAGAAATGTTTTGTTTCGTATAAATAATTTGGGACACCAACGGAGTATTGGGGGCGTTTCGCACCGCAAGCTTTTCGGACCGCGCGGTGCGAATTGGAATGGGGTAATTCGCACTTCCAGTAGTTTAGCGGTGAAAATTGACCAAGGTAAAGATACCGCTGTGTTCGATGAAATGGGTCAATATAATCTTTTATATTTTTAATAAGAGTTAATAACCCCATTCTGAAACAGCACTTAGGCGAACCGGCCCTCGGTCCGAAAAGCCTCGTGGTGCGGAACGCCCCAGTACCCCACAAAAGAAACAAGTATAGTTACATTTTTTAAATCAAAAGTGCAAGTGAAGATGACTCTACATTTGAGCGTGCGGTTAAACTTTCCAGCTAGTCGCGACCCCATAGTTATCTCATAGTGATCGGTATCACAACTGAACGTAATCGCACGTAACTCGATTGTTGCGTGCAAAAAACGATAATAGTGGAAACATACGGGTGGAGATTTGTGATGAAGCCGCTGATAAAACAATTAGGCATTGAAAAAAAGCGACGTAATATCTTTGATTGAAAAAAATCCAAAATTCTCCCTATTCTCTTAACAACATCTGATTATGGTCGAAAAGACTGATTGCATTTACAAAACTGTAAAAAAACGAACTCACATTTGTTAATCAGCCAGATATTAAATAAGTGCCTACACGTAAATCAATAGTAGTTAGCCTACAAAAAATGTTTAGCCCTGTATGCGCAGCGCACTGTCAAATCAATTTACCCCATAATTCGAACTTTATTCCAGACTTTGGTCCAAAACCGGTGAAAAATCTTGACTGGAGTTCTGTCCGACATTTTTTTTTGTGTACCTTAGCAATAAAATAACCACATTTATTTTAATGACTTTATTAAGAGTCATACCTACTTTAGCATTAGTACCTATTTAACTGAAATATCGCTATTAATTTAAAAAAACTGTATTTTCCTTAATCAATGCTGCGTTTTTCCTCAAATTCCCTCCCGTATGTACCCTCTAAGCCAATAAGCAAAAACAAAGCTAACGAAAGCGCGTGTGAACTACGCCTGTTCTTAGTATTCTCGCTTTTACAATGTACTAGAACAAGACTTTGACCTTTAATTTAATTGTTAGAAGAATCATATTACTGAACTCTGATTAAACGTGATTTAAAATTAAAAGTGTTCCTTTGCTGGCATAGACGTCAAGCCTAAGCAATCTAAGACTGCTTAAATATTAAAAACTAAATACGATGTATTGCATTTTTAGGGTTCCGTAGTCGAATGGCAAAAATACGGAACCCTTATAGTTTCGTCAAGTCTGTCTGTCTGTCTGTCTGTCCGTCCGTATGTCACAGCCACTTTCTTCTAAAACTATTAGCATCACATAGCTGAAACTTGGTAAGTAGATGTATCTTGTTCACCGCTTTCCGATTCATGTACTAAAAGTTAAAAAAATATTTATTTAAGGGGAGCCCCTCCTTAAATAAATATTTTTTTAACTTTTACCCATACATGAAACTAAAACCTAAAAATGTTTTTTTACTCTAACCTATACATGTGGGGTGTCTTTGGATAGGTCTTTCAAAATGACATTGAGGTTCCTAAAACCATTTTCTCTAAGTCTAACGTTTGAGATATAGACGCTTCCAAAGTGGTAAAATGGGCGTCCCCCCCCCCCCATCTAACTTTTGAACTAAGGTAGTGAAAATTTTGAAAAAATAAAAAATATATGATGCCTAGATCTCAACAAAAACTTTCAACAAAAATTGGTTTGAGCGAAATCTAACTAGTAGTTTTTGAGATATAGCACATTTTTATTAACCGCAAATATAACTTCGTCTTTCATACAAACACTATGAAAAACAAAGTTATATTTGCGGTCAAGAAAATATTGTGGTATTTTGGCTAAGTGAAAGTAAGAATCCCTAATTCAGTTAAAGTTGGCACGGAACCCTCAGTGCGCGAGTCCGACTCGCACTTGGCCGGTTTTTTTAAAAACAACTAGTGTCAGGCGAACCACCCCGCGCCATGTTCTGCGCTATGTAATATACCACAATAAAAAGTTTTCAATTTTTTGTTTGTTTTGTACAAAACAACGCTTAATCGCAAAAAATCTTTGTTTACTTTTATTATTTACAACAATGAATGAAATAACATCCTGTACAGTTCGAATGAAACGATTTTTAATCTATATATTTCTAATGACTATGACAAAAAGTCCGTCTGTAATCCATCGGAATAACCCAACCGGTATTACTTACACTAACAATACTATGTTAAAACCGATTTTATCAAAATAATGACCATGTAATGCAATACAACGGTCATCACTCAAGTACATAACACAGACAGACGGACATACGAACCGGTTGTCATACCCATACCCACTGTGTGTCGAGAGAAAGTATTTGGTCGTTGAGCTTACGGTACAGTCGCGGATACAAGTGTTTTTTATATTTTTTTTTTAATTTAATAAGGTACATCAACAGAATAACGTACACAGCACTTACATATATTAAGACACAGTTTAGTTCTACTACATTACACTAATTATAGACATACACAGCATTCGCCATAACATAAAAACAGTGAAAGGGGTGTCGCAATACAAAAAAGTGTTATGTGGTTTGAAAGTAAAAGTGAAAAATGTATAGGCTAATTTTTATAGCCACATCACAGTAGCAAAGATCAATAAACAGTTGTTTATTTATTTTATTATTTATTTCACAGACAAAAGAAAATAATAGTAATAAATAATGACGGATTAAATGCTTAAAGCATTTTCTACCAGTCAATTATTTGGTGAGGCAGACACGATCGAGACGGCGTGATAGAACACAATAAAGCAACAAATAATTAAAATACTACTATTATGTCAGTATTTTTGAAGTTTTCTTTTTTGGATTAGCGAGAGGATAAAAAAAAATCGATTTTATGAAAATAGCAAAATGAATAATAATAGCAAAACGAAGAATTATACTCAAAAACTTGTAATTGGATGATATTTTCGAACTGCCTCAAAAGCTAAATGTTAGCCTGAACTTTTAACCTTTAAATTGAGACCAAGATTCTGAATTCAAAGACTTGAATAAGCTTTTAAAGTTTACTTTAGTATGCGGTTAAAAATTACAACAGGGACTGGGTTTAAAAATTGCAGGGCTCTGATTCTCACGTCAATCGCAATTTTGGTACTTAATTAGATTAAGAGATCGATTTTAATATTTCGAACTTTTAAGTTCACGAACGTGAATTGCAAGAGAATTGGGACCCTGATCCTAAATATGTAGATTCTGTTACTTTTTTTTATTTTCAACTTAAAAAATATACGTAGTAAGGCATGCGCTCGGATAGCGTAAGACACGGGGTTCGATTCCTTTTCAGACCCAGTTGCTTTTTATAAGTGCAATTTATATTATTAAGTTTGTATAGTGACAAAACTCATAAAAAACAAAAAAATAAATTATAAATCTTAACCGATTGTAAAATATACATATAACATTTGTGTTCACACCAGTACCTTTGCAAGCACTGAACCAAAATGACCGTTCCTAAGTCAAGTAATGAATTAGTATAATTATTACTTTACGTAACTAACTCTTACCGCATCCTTGTCGACAAATGTCGATAATTATCATTAAAACACTGAGCTTTGTAATTTATGTCTGTGACGACAATTTACAAGCGGTAGCGATAGCGATTCGCAATGCGATTGGATAGAACTTAGACAGTTTTACATTGTTTTTTTTATTTAAATTTATTCTTATTTGGAAAATATACAGTTATTAAATAATACTTATAGATAACACTAATACACTAATATTGTGTGTGTGCGATTGTACTAAAATTATCTATATTACAAAAGTCTTATTTAGTCGTATTTACGGATTCATTTCCAAATTCCAAAAAAGGTCAACATGAAAGAAAACGTATGACATAAAGGAGAAGGTATTCATACAATAAACATTGACAAACGATTTCCTAACTTCGAGTTAATATACTAGGTATCGATATACCAAAAAAATATATATATTTTTAATCTATCTTCTCCAAATGACTATGACAAAAAGTCCGTCTTTCATCCATCGGAATAACCCAACCGGTATTAACACAAACAATATGTTAAAGCCGATTATCAAAATGAAAATCAAAACAAAAAATGTTTGGATTAATGAAAATGTTTTAGGTATCGATATACCTAGTATATTAACTCGAAGTTAGGAAATTTTACTATTCTTACGTAATAGTAGAGTTCACCCACAGTCAGTAATACATTAATTTATTTGTAGTACAAATTCTACAGCTCAGAAAACCTTTAATCTATCTACTCCGCTACATTCTCTGATTCACGCCTTTCAAACTGCCACAACAACGAATTCTAAGCAGGTATCACCCATTACTTTTACAACAATTTGTCAAGCCCATCCTCAAACTACAAATTTTGTTTATCGCTATCGCTTCCGCTTGTAAACTACGCCTTACAAGGGAAAGTTATGTACACTATCACCTTTGCGTAACTGAATGACCGGAATTGCATCATTTATGTTATGTTAATTAACTAAAATTAAGAACATTGTACGAATTAATTTGTAAAACAATGGGAAGTCGACGTGGTCTATGGTTTTAGTTAACTGTAACTATGTTAATAGTCGTTATGTGTGTTTAAAGTTCGGAATTTAAAATGTAAATGATTCTTTATAGTATAGTAGAGATACTAGATTATCATGTTGTTTTCTGCGTAGCCCAAATATTTATTCAACAAGAAAGAAAATCAAACTAAAGTCAAATAGGTAATAATTTCAGAAAATATTCATTTTTTTTTCATTCAAGCATGCACTGTCGAGATTTTTATTGATCTTTTAAAAACCACATTCCCTTATAATATCATATGATAGTAATAGCTTACATTTACGGATCACCACTTATCACATCTGTCTTTCAATTTCAGGTACAATGGCTCCCCATCAATCGCAGTTCAAGATCACAGCTATCGTCCTCATAATCCACATCACAATCGCCAGTTCAGAGCCAGCAAAAACCAACGCCCGACCTGTCCATGAGATCATCAACGAACAGGCACGAAGCGATGACAAACTCCGCCTTGGAGTACCCTCAAACCTCCCCTATGGCA
This sequence comes from Pyrausta aurata, assembly GCA_963584085.1. Classification (NCBI taxonomy): domain Eukaryota; kingdom Metazoa; phylum Arthropoda; class Insecta; order Lepidoptera; family Crambidae; genus Pyrausta; species Pyrausta aurata. Next base: position 7,480,091 of record OY757277.1, read on the forward strand.
ATCCTCTAGCTGGCAACTCACAACAAAACGCCAGACTCCACGCGCAAAACCAACAAGCCATGTTTAACGCAGAAAAAATAAGACAGCACAGAGCACAACTCCAAAGATGGACGAAAGCCCCGCCCCAAGTCGACAGCTACATGAGAGCGTACCAAGAATCACAAGAAAATCATCAGCTTGCGTTAGAACAACAAGCTAATACTCATAAAAACATCAATAACATCAATAACCAAGGAATTAACACTCCTACAACTCGAAGACCGAGAATCAGGATGAAGGTTTTAAAACGAGGAGTCAAAATCATTCCTGAAGCAGCAAAACAAATTAAAGACAGTAAAGAAAAGAGCAGAAACCACAGATCTCATGGTTCAGTTGAATACCATCAGTATTTAGAACCTAAAGCTTATAAAACTGTATATGTATCTCCAGGACCAACGTATGACCAAGGAGTCACAATAAAACCGAATGGGAACGTTGGATTAGCGTCCTTCAAACCTTCCCCGGAAGAACCTAAATTGTACACAGAAGCTATTCCGAGTAAAACCCGGTATGTGTTTCCGAAGCAATACAGTCAAATGCAGAATTACGAATCAGCTAAGGACATAGAAGCTTTACATTCGTTGTTGAAGCAAACGCCTCAAACGCAGGTCTCAGAATTAAATGCTTTGTTAACCTCAGGAGCTACTGAATCTAAAGACGTCTTAGATACACCTATAGATCTTTACTTTTACGCGAAGGATCCCCCAGTAGAAGGTCTTCTAAATCATTATGATCAAACGTATGCACAAATACCTCCAACATACGCTAGTGCTTATATGCCTGACATTAAAGACCATACTCCTATAACAGAAGAAATAGATGACATTGAAAACCCTGACAAGGACCCGAAAGTTAAACCCATCGGTTTGAAAACAGTTCTAGCATCTCAAGCTCCTGAAGTCGAGACGACTACAACCAAAAGTAATAATTACTACAAAGTCGAAGTGGCCAGTCAAGTAATCAGCTCTGGTTTTAGACCAAGTGAAGTCAAACATGTTTCTGATGAAGATCGAGAAGCATCTCCGTACACACAACCTCTGGTATACTATTTGAAAAAACATCAAAAACCAGAAGGAGATTTAAGTCAAAGATATCTTCACCACAACTCTCAGCACCAAGGAATCCAACATTTATCTGAAGATGGAACAGGGACGTCTGCTTATGCCGATGACGATGTAAGTATAACTAAAACAAGAAACAAAAGATCTCCAGGTATCGAAACACTTATTCCTCTAACTGAAAAGCCTGTTGTTAAGAACAACACCCCGAAAGCTGAACCGTTGCTTGGTGTTAGACCTTTTTACAAGAAAGAGATAGAGACGTTTCTGACAACTCCTAATTTTCCGATCGGTGTTGCCACTGATTTGAATTTTGATTATGACGAAGCACCTCGTCAGAAATTAAGACCAAATCGTGCTAAAGTAGAATTTGTTTACGACGATGACGAGTATAAAGAGTATGAAGATTTTAGTTCGCCAGATTATGATTTCGGATCTGTTAAACCGACTCCTTTATACTTTGATAGGCCTAGACAGAACTATGCTCCTGGTATAGGTTACAATCAGAATATAGACCTGACAACAGGTTATTCTAATAAATATTCACAAGTCAAGCGTTTTCCACAGTTTTCTAACAATTTCCGAGGTGTCTACGGTCAGTCTTTTGGCGGAGGAGGTTTTCAACCACCATCTACTGCGTATGGAGTCCCTCAAATGTATGGTCAGCCTCTATTAGGGGCAGAAAGCTATGGAGTACCACGGTACGGTCTCCCCAGCATTCCTAACGTAAATAATTTGATAGAACCGGTGTATATGTTGACAGAATCTCAGTTAAAGAACTTGGTAGGTCACCACAACTTACATATTCAACATTTGGATGTATTTCAGTATCCCTATGGTAAGCATTCGAGATCTAAACCTAGAAAGAGGTATCCTTATAGTAGACAGAGGAACACTAAAAGACATCTTCATAAATTGCATAAACTTAATATTTTGTAGAGTTCAAAAATTGCACATTGCATATCCACATTATGAAAGTGAAATTTTTATTTCATCAATAGTTATCGTAAACGAAATTAAATAATTCAGGAGGTGGTATTAGATGATGACGCTATTTTACTTAAGTTAATATTATTCTTCTGCAAGGATCATTTCTTGATCCCATATTATATCATCCACATTTAATTTATGTTCTTTAAACTACGTAAGATAGACTGTTGCATTTCTAATTTAAGTTATTTATTTAAGGTTAAGGGATTATTTATTTATTTAGATAATTATGTATTTCCAAAGCTCTGTTTAATGTTTAGATGTAAATAAAAACCACGTATTATAGTTATAATTATTTATTTAACATCGGTAGTCCCCACTTATTCTTATCAAAGCTAGAGACAGTAAAAATAATAGTTCCAATCAAAAACATAACCCTCCTTCAGACGCAGTCGGGTAAAAACCAACTTAACATCTAATTTATGTAAGTTACCTACTATAATTCAGCCGCTCAGATATTGCAATTTCAACTCTTTCAATTTTGACAGAAAATGTATCGGGAAGTTGTCAAAATGAAATTATTCCCATACATTTTATTTATGTTAAAATTTTAAACGTGAAAATAGCATTATCTGACTGAACGGCTAAATTTTAATCATACTTAATTCACAAAACTTTTAACATGACAGTTACAATAGCAAGGCTAAAACATGTTCTTAATTAAGCATGAAAAAAACATGTTGCAACAACACATGGTATCATTTTATTAATCATCAACAAGGCTGAGGTTCTTATAAAAGTATGGAAACAATCATTTTCAGAGCAGAAAATGGTTAACAATAACAAAAAATTGCGAAACGCTTGAATGTTCGCAAAAGATCTCGCAATCTATGACCATGATTTTTTCAATTGTTTTAGAGAGATGTGGAGTTTTTACAAATAGTAGAACGCTATTGTTTGATGCTAATTTAGATTTGAATATAACAAACTGTGACAGTTTGTGGTTAGGGTACTCACGCTATCTATTATCTGATATATGTTATATCCCGACATAAGTTTGCAAAAGAGTTTGTACAATAAGAGATAAAATGAGAAAGGATTTCGGAGTTAGATAAATCAACAGCAAAATTGTATGTTTCGCCTATTTTTATTGTTTCTACTTAATTCGGGATATCGTGAATTTACATATTATTCAATCTAACACAGAAAATATTTTATATTTTTGCTACCCCATCAGTCGAACTTAATACGTGTAAGATCTAACGAGATGTTACGATGATGACATTATTTAATAAGTAGCTTAACTTGCTTATTACAACTTAATAATACAGCAACCAAATTAATGTTAAGTGCAACATCATATGATTATATAATTTAATACATAAGTATGCGTACTTAATCATTAATGAATACATAATGTTTGGTTTTAGCATAAAATCATTTGGTAAAAGCATTTGGTTGTTTTTATTTATTTATTTAAAAACTTTATTGCACAAATAAAAGTGTACAAAAGGTGGACTTAATGCTAAAAGCATTCTCTCCCAGTCATACCTTTAGGTCATGCAGAGAGATTGTGATGGGTGCAGGAGAGTGTTGTAAATAGATATTAAAATTGCAACAAAATACTAAAGTGTAGAATAATAATATTATATACATACCATAATTTACATACTATAGGTTTATAAACTAATTTATTTTATTATGTTTTTCGAATGAAACACTCCAATGTTGACGCAAATGATTCAATATAGAGCACCTGGATATTTCTACCCGTTATTATTTGCTTCATTGACTTGTAAACCTTAATTTGATGACACAATAACGGATCAATTATTTTAATTAACAATATTACAAAGTTCGAATGGATTTGCAAACACCAATTATTTTTACTGTAGTATCTTGGTATGTGATGTCGAGGTCTCTCACGCCTAACCACCTTAAGAGTCAAAATCCCTTGCACTCCACGTCGTTCTTAGGGTTCCTTAGCCAAATGGCAAAAACGAGACCCTTATATTTTTCATTTTAATATGTGGAAGGGACTATAAATCATGAGTAGTTTCTTAGTTTAAAATATTGTCAATGTTTTAAAAGTCAACCTGTAGAGCATACACATACTTATCATCAGTTATCAGATTAGATGGTCACTATCTTCAGCCTTCGGCTGTACTGCCAGTAGGTACTTCTGCGCACCGGAGTATCATTCATCAAACGTATCGTTGGCCCTTCTAAAAAAAGGTTGAATACCGCTCTAAATCTAGACCTGATTGAGAATCTCTTTAAGAAGACTAGGATTCTCAGGAGAAAGCGCTTTTCGTCAACTTTATATTTATAATGCGCACAGCAAAAATGTGGAACTCTCTACCCGCATCAGCGTTTCCAATGGATTATAACCCTCAAATTTTCAAAGTTAGAGTGAACAGGCTTTTTCTGGGTGCGCTTGCTCCATCGTCGTCTCTGTCTATGCCACTGGTCTAGTCTGGAGACAAGAGCGAACCCATTTCAAATTAAAAAAAAAAATAACTGTCTTGGACAACGAAAACAATCAGAAAGTATATAGGAAAAGTCTGATAACTTAATATCACCAACCTTAGGATGAAGTTTTTGTTTTTTCTATCATTATTAACTTAAGTAATTCCTTAGAATTGTACTCATTCTTATTTTTTCAATCTTTCAGCTCCACTACGCAGCCAACTACGAGTTTGGTTACCGAGTTAGAGACCTTCACAGCGGTAACGACTTCGGTCACCAAGAAGCCAAGAGTGGGGACAGCACCAACGGGCAGTACCATGTCCTCCTACCGGATGGCAGGATGCAGAAGGTCCAGTATTCTGCTGGCCCGTCAGGTTTCCATGCTGATATATCTTACGATCATTTACAGTAACTTGGCCAAAAGTTAAATACTTGGTCGTGAGTTAAAACAGCATTGCAAAAGGTAAAATACTCCTCAGGCTCAGCAAGTTTCCGTGCTGATTTAAATATCCTACGAGCATATACAAAAACTTGGCCAAGGACTTACATACTTGGCCGTGAGTAAAAAAACAGTTTCAATGGCGAGTACCTCTCATTGTTACCGATTGGCCGAATGCAGTAAAATTTTTTGCTAAGATGTTACGCTCACTTAAGTACAATAGTAAACTTGGCCAAGAGTTGAAATAGTACCAGCTAACCAGTAATCATCATGTCTTTTTCTCGATATCAGAATGCAGTAATAAGATACATTTCTCCCCTAGACCATAAGCTAAACAAGAGGAAATCAACTTATTTTTGAAAAATTCTAATATCTGGCTTATCTGATAGGCTCTGTAACTTTTACTTGAAAGCAGTATATGATATTGTCAATGGCTATATAAACTGCTATGAAAGAAAGCCTCTCAGTTATATCTCAAGAAAGTCTCTATAGTTTGACCTGAAAATATTTGCGGAATTTTTAATAAAAAAAAACATTATGTTATTTAAAAAACTTGGGTTCTTAATGTTAAGTGTAACTATTTATTTTGTACATTACAAATTGTGATTTGTTTAGTATATCTGTAAGTTAGATTTAAGTGGGAATGAGTTAAATAAGTAGGAACAAAAACGCAAAACAATAATGATAATTTATTCATGAATAACATCATTTAATTTTTAATTATTACAATAATACAGATCAACCAAAACTGATGAAAATTAAAAAAATAATTTACTCGATACTTCTAAGAATTTAGTACCTAAAATATGAATTTGATTAACAGTTATTTGCAGACTTACGAGCTAAAATCTCTGTTTTCTTTTCCTCACAAAAATAATAGTAGCAACACTAAATTCACATAATACAAAAAGTAACTGTCCATCAAGAAAACAAAACAAAACAATTTCAAAATTCGAACACTCTTATCGACACGGAGCCCACTCAAGAAATGGCGGGAATGAAAATGATCGCTGTATTTAATACTTTTCCCGCCCAAACATTCGCGCCACGGAAAGTGAAAACTGAAAGCCGTGTCCATTAAGTTATAATTATTATTATTAACATCTTTTATAGTGCAATATTTCTCAAATATTAACTTTCGAGTGAAACTATGTAGTTTGTAAGGGCCGGTAGGTAATAACAATTATTTTGGGTGTAACGGCACATTATATCGTTACAACACACTCAAGGGACTTTAGAAACGCGAAATACGCGAATGAATCTGTCAAAAAATCTTAGTAAACAATATCGTAGCCTCAAGGCATTTTAGAATGTGAAAAGTAAGTGCAGAAGGTCTGCGTATAATTTATACGTTATGAAAAGGTAACTTAAATAAGTACATCAATAACAAAAGGTACAAATCAATGTTAATTCACCAACTTCATTGGATTTAAAGTACAGTTACTAACAAAATACAATAGTGCCTGATACTAAAACAAAATTAAAATACAAAAGGAAATGAAAAATATTTTCTTTCTACTCACCAATTTAATGTACACTGAAAGCACTAAGTGAAACTTTCTCATGAATGCTAAAATTACTAAAGTACCTAGTACTACAAAATATGGTCTTTAATGTTTTGTTAGCGACCGTGCCTACTGCCAATCACTATAGTAGATAATAAAATTCGCTGGCAAACACTGTATTGTTGACTGTATCTATTAACAAGAAAACCGATCGGAATAGCGCTTTGTCATATCTTTGACTTCCTTCTTAGCAAACTAACAATTTCTTTTACACAACCCATTGCGTAATGAAAGAAAGTCCGTCAAAAAGTGATACTTTTGGTATTTTTGGAAAGTTTCGCGCCATAACGCACGTCAACAAAGGCCAGATAGTTCACAGATAATAAATCTTTGTCATGCTTCTATTTGTCGATGGAAAGATATTGCCAATCATGATAGGCCTACTATGTAGGTAAGTATAAAACGGCCGAAAAAAAATTATAGGTCGGTATAATTATGTTCACTGATAGAGAATGTTCCAAACGAATATTAAAATATCTGCTCTATAATTATTTATACTTAAGGCCACTTGCTAATTAGATCAATATCCCTTTGGTGTTATCAAACACATCTTATCCTCGGAGTACTCTTCTCTGCCCAAGGGGCATTTCATTAAGTACAAGAAATGGCCATTCTTGCTAATAATTAGATAAAACTAGTAGACCATGGTATATCTAATTTTCGCTCTACTACATTTGAAAAGAGTCAAAAAGTTCACAGAGGGCCTTTGTTACTAAGAAGGTACTTGAACTTTTTCTATACAAGTACAAGTTTTCCAGTAAGTCTTCATACCAAAACTAGTACTAACATTCGCGTGATAAAATCAAATCTCTTCTTAAATCAAACCTTTCATAATTTCGTAATAGTTACGTTATTACATCACAAAGAGGAAACTACAAAGAGAGACTGATAACAAACTTCCGGAATTGTTAATTAATTAACGAAAACCATATTGCCATATCAAGATGCCTTATCAAAATCCATATTAAAAATTAATTTCACTGATCCAAATTACTTTCATTCCATTATATGCAAACAGAAGCTTTGGTCTGCGCTTTGGTTACTATTTCGATATTAATAATTTTAATCAGTGTTCGATTCGATTCTTAAACATTTCGGAAGCCATTGCACATCTTTTAACCCGTGTAAGTAACTAATATCTCTAGATAGAATAAGGCACTTGCGTAATAGATAGATGGTTAAAATTCGTACTAAGCGGTTGAATTTTATATTCGTGCGTGTTTTAAAGAAAAAAATATTATAACCAAATGTCAGGGTGGCTATTTTAATGTCCATTGGTTAAGGTTTTTCTTCGAAACGCGCACAATCGTAATTATTTAACCGCTGGTAACTAGTAGAGTTAAATATCGATCACGAAATTAAATTATCGTACTGGGCTAAAGTACCTATGTTCTTATAAAAATAAATATGTTTAAAATCAAGATACTGCTGGATCGTGCAGTAGAATTTGTAGTAAAAAGTACCCAGAAATTCTACACATTGCCTTTGCCAACTTTGTTTACTATTTGTTTTTTATTATACTTTTTATAAAACTAGCGGTTTCAAGGAACTCCATTTCGCTCGCGGCTTCGTATTGGCTTCGTTTACGATTAGAGTAAAAATCATGAAAATCTGTCCACCGTTCTCGAGTGGTAGTGTAACAACACTTTATTTTATGGATATAGATTTTCTTACTTTTATTTAAGACTTACACCTGTTTATTAATGCACCAATGTTTCATTCCATCACTCGATTTGTAATAGTGTAATTGCGATGAAAAAATTAAATGATGTTACATGTCTGCGCGATAGAATCTCAGTCACGAAATCACGACTTCCAAATTATGTGTGCAATTTTGTGAATGTAGACAACTAATTTTACAAGGTTCTACAATTAAAATATAAAAGGTGTTTTTCTATAAACGGGTGAAACTTTAACAGAACTTTAAATTACTTCAGAGAAACCGGGCCCTATCATTTTTTTTAAAAAACGGCGCTAAGTTTTTTTATTTTCACCCGTTTATAGAAAACCACCTTATATTTTGTGTATATAACTAATAAGTAGACGTTAGGCAAGTGATTGGTACAATTAAAAGAATTGATTGATCGGTTTATTATTACATTTAGAATGATCAAATTTTAATAATAATATTAATTTAAGACACTTTTCGATGTCAATATTGTAATAGGTACTCAAGAACTCTTCATTGTTGTAAAATTATAATTATTTCTTATATTCTTTATTCTCCTGAATAATATAATAACTAAATTCTAGTATACGTATTTTATGAACTTCTACATATATTTTTATAATAATCCAGAATCTTGAGTTACCTAATTTAACGTTTACCTATTTATTCAAAAAGTTTTAATATTGCAACTAACATAATAAAAATTTTAACATGTTCTGAATACTCATTATAGTGTTTTACACTTATCTTTAAAATTTTCGGCGAGTTTTACTAGTCCCTTTAAAAATTGTAATTCAAAATTGTTTTAGTCTAAGAAATATCAACTTGTTTTAAGTAAGAAAAATATAATGAAACCAGTCCATTTGTATATTTGTAAGGGTGATGTGCAATATTTTAAAAGAGTTACTGAAATGAATGTGAATAAATGATTGTTTTCTAACATAACTTTGGTTCATTTGATATTCCCATGCAATATTTTGTATATTGCAGTATAGCATATATGCAATATATTGTATAGTGCAGACAGCGTCAAAAAACCATTAGTCGATTTTGTACTTGTAATGAAAAGTCTCTAAAATCCTGGGCCCCTATTTTTGAATATTCGCTTGGATATGGCGAGTGATTTTCGGGCCCCTATTTTTGAATCACTCGCTTGGATATGGCGAGTGATTTTCGTTCGAAAACGATTTTTTTTCTTTGACTTTTGACACTACGTCGAACGAAAATCACTCGCCATCTTGAAGCGAATGGTTCAAAAATAGAGCTCCTGTTCCTTTAAGTTTCTACACTCGATCATATATTATGATCATTTAATAAAGGTGGGTTTGGACAATAGCATTATACTATTTGTGGTTTGGACCAAACGAACAAAGAACTAGAGCTAGAACAAGAATATTCTTCCTTGTTCTTTTGTTCTAAACGGAAGCTCGATTTCAGCGTTTCACACCAAAATATCGAGCGAGCGTTCTTAGAATATTCTATAGAACGAAATAGAACAACGAACGAATGCTCTGAGTAGAAGAATTTAATGAAGTGGGGATAGAATGAACATTCGCTCGTCTGATTTAAAGGGGCCTTAAAACGAACGAATATCGACAGGTTAAAAAAAACTCGGGATCTACGTTTTAATACAAGTATTTATTTTAATCATAGATATATTTTTTCTTTTCACATGAAAGGTCTTAATCTAGATAATATAGTTTTAATACTACGAAATAGCATAGCAAGAGTAGGCGGAACATGAAAGACTCCAATTAAAATTTATACTTTTATCATATTCCACAGTAAATAAGAATTATAATGGATAGATTTGAACTCACTAATTACTCTTCAATTAAAATATCTGGGCTAACATCTATGGGCTAGAAGATCGTTTTCGCATTGTAATAGTGGTAAAAAGATGTCAATGATAATGATAACTGTATAATTCAAAGTTAACATATTAACTCTGGGTTAATATAATAATATTACTAGACCCACTTGCGCATAGTAATTTAACCCAGGATTACGCTAACCCTGGATTAAATTTACATTCTGTCTCTGTTATTTGACGTTGCTAGAGACAGAAATAAGATTTAATTCCGGATAAGCGTAATCCTGGTTTAAATGATTAAATCCTCATGCGCAAGTGGGCATTAGTGCGACTTGCGCACGATGATTTAACCCAGGATTACGCTAACCCAGGATTAAATCATCATTCTGTCTCTGTCAACGTCAAACAAACTGACAGAGACAGAATGATGATTTAAACCTGGGTTAAATCATCGTGCGCAAGTGGGGCTTAGTGAATTCAAAAATAACCTCATATAAAGCATATCCATTTTATACATCAATTTATAACTCACTAAAAATTATCGCAATTTCATTTATATCTAAATTATAGTTTTTTTAAAATATTATGTAATTTAGTTGATTTTAGAAATAAAATGGCGGCATTTACCTTTCTAAGACCTAGTGAATACATCTCTTTCTCTCTTGAACGAATGAAAAGAGACAACTTATCCTTCAGTTTGACAGTTCTTTAGACATTTGTCTCTTCTCTTTCTGATAAACTCAGGAGAAAAAGAGTGAAATAACTATAAGACTAATTTGAACGAGTTATTTACAACAGTAAAATGTTATTCTCCCTTGTAATAATAATATTTTTTTGTTATAATTATTTGCTAATATCTTGATGATAACATATTCGTGCTTTTAACATAAATAAATATACTTTGACAAAGTAATGTGCAAATATAAGTATGATACGTATAGTAACATAAGATAAGGTCTCTTTTTATAAGGGCTTGTTTCACCATCAACACGAAACGCACTAACCGACGAATAATTCAAATATGGAACATTTCGAATGAAGGAGTTGACAGATAATGCTAATGGGAACTTATTCAGACACTGAAACAAGCCGTAAATATATTAAAAATGGTGAAATGCTCAAATAAAAAAAGTTTTTTTTACTAAAACAACTCCCAAGTATGTATATACCTTTATAAATATATTATTTTGATGTGGATCTGAAGAGCAAAAAAAATTTTTTTGTGAGCCAGGTTTCTAAAAGTTAAAGTTAAAATTAATACACACAAACACGCTAAAATATACTTTTGTAAGTATCACTATAAAAAAGACTTTTAAAAGTAGTTATTGCTTAATTACACAACACACTTATGTCTTTAATTATAAGAGTTATATATAAACAACATATAATTTATTTAGATGTAAGAAAAGTATGCATAATATACTATTTTTTCCATCTCTTTTGCACTAGATACACAACAGTATAGTGTGGAAGAGAGAAAATCTTTATATTTTGGATATATCAAATGGTAAATCACAATAAAATATATGAAAACGTACACAAAAAATCAGGCTAGTTATTTTCTATAAGTTTTTTGAACACTCGATTTGTGCTCTATGGTACTATTAACTATAGTCGGCGCGTTAACAACTGAGTCGTGAGACCATAATGTCAATAGAAAATACACCAACTATAGTGAAAAATTGATTATATGTCTATAAAGACTCTTCGTTCAGATTTAATATTTGAATCAAAACAAGTATACGTTATTTAAGAAAATGATACCTATTAGACTAAATTCATATTACAGAAGTTTTATAAAGAAATACAAGAATTTAAAAGTTTTTTATTCAATATTTTTATGAATGTCTGGTCAGGCGCTTGACAATAGACATTACCTGGTTGTAATGAAAACAATTTATTGAAATAATTGTATAGTTTTAATGTAATTCTTGAATAAAACTATAAATCAAAATAGCATGGCCATACGTGTAAATCATCAAATCATAGTCATATCCATGTATTTCTATACTACCAACCCATCCCTACTGCACACGAGCGCAATAGCTTATGTCACTAAGGAATTTATTCACAAACGAACTGAACATATGGCGGACTTAATTCCAAAAGAATTCTCTGTCAGTCACCCATACGTCTAAAAAGAGAGAATACAGAATAATTTAGCATTGTACTGGTGGAAGTATTTTCAAAATTTGTTCAATAATGTCTGGGCTATCTAACACCAAAAAAAATATTATCTCGAACCAATAGTTCCATTTCCAGAGGTTACCCCGTACAAACTCACAAACATTATCATCCTTACCACAAATAATAAAACTAGGATTTCTGTTTAAATATAATCCGGCTAGTTTAAAATCAACGTCAATCGAGTCAAATGACTTAGGGGTGACATACATTTCACTTTAGCCGCATAACATTTAAACAGTAGTTCAAACCTTGTTTATTTATTTGAGGTAAGGGCGTTTTTCTTTGTAATATTACATATTGTATAGATGTAGAGACCATATTATTCAAATCACAAACATTATCTTTTTACCATAAAGACCCTTTGCACACTTCGACTTTTAGCAGCGATGCAGTCGCAAAATCAACATTTACCGATACTTTATCGATGCTAAAATTCGCAGCGTGTAAGCTGTCAAAGATGTAGAGGCATAGACAATTTAATCCAGCTTCTGTTTCTTACACTCCTTCTCAAAAAGATCGACACACCCATCCAACGCGGTCAAGCTCAGCGGACGTTTCAACATGTTATCACCACTGATGTGACTTTTAATTTCGTTCACTATACCTCTTAAAGTCGATGCCTTCTTAGAAGTGGAGGGGGCAGGTTGGTCGTCCATTTTGGGTATTTTGGGGGGAGGTTCGGAAGTGTCTTCGGAGAGGCTCGGCAGTTTTATTAACGGCTTACGCGGCTTGATGTTCGGTAGCACTGGAATGGTAGAAATTCGGGTTGGGTGTGGCAACATTGGGTAATAGTAGTTTTTAATTACTTTTAGGTAGGCCAAAGCATTGAAATTAGCAGTTTTCTCCCATCGTTTTACAGCTCTCACTAGATGGCGTTAGGGTCACTTTAGGAACATTTTTTTTCACGTTGGCGGAAAACCATAGACAAAGAAAAAGAAAGCGCGTAAATAAACATTGTGAAATGCGTTAATGACATAAGGATTTATTAGGTTACTTATTTTTTGGCATGTCCTTTATGTGCTAAAGGTTCATATTATTATTGTTTTACTGTTTTTTATTTATATTGCAAAAGCAATAATTCTTAAATAAAGTTTAAAAGTTAGTTCCTTAAGTGACGCTAGCGCCATCTCTCGATGATATAAGCATCTTTTTTTTATTATTTAGTATGGGTTTGCTCTTGACTCCAGACCAAGCCAAGTGCGACTAAGACGGAGTCGAAGATGGAACGAGCTCGCCCAGAAGAAGCCTGTTCACTCTGACTTTGAATAGATTCATGATAAGAAAACTGCTCATTATTACAAAAAATTAGCCATTTTGTCCCGTCACTTTATAACTCTCACTAGATGGCGTTGGGGTAGCTTTAGGATCATTTTTTCTCAAATATTTTAAAATGCGCTAATTACCTTTTAATATTAATTATCTTTTATTGTTTTTAAATTGTATTTTACTAACATAGGCTAAGTTCAAATTTGTCTCTCTCTATCTCTAGATGGTATCAACATCACATGACAAGAAAATTGCTAATTGTAGTATCAAGTTAAATAACAACAAATATACTCACTTTTAGACTGATTCCGTTTGGAAGTCCCAATCGGCAAAACTGACAGGTCCAGTTTGATCTGACTCCCGAAGTGACGCAACGGCTGGGCCGATGTTGATGCGACTTCTCCTGATGCACCTAAAATTGGTAATTAATTTATACAGTGAACGGATTGACAGCGTTCTGTCTTGCCATTATATGGTGCGAGAGCGAGCGAGAGTATGTTGCCGGTGCTGACACGCTCCGTGCATGGCACGCGAGGGTGTTGGTCGGTGACAGAACGGTCTAGTGTGAACAGTTTTATAGCTTTCAATGCAAATAATATTTTTTCGTTCCTAGCATGGTATGCTACGGTGGAACCTAACCTATTTAGTGAAGCACCGAGATTCGAGATACAATAGAAAATCAATGAGGGCTATCGCGTATGAATTCGCCACTAGGGGCGCTTGTGTAGCGTGAGGTCTCCGAAATGTCAAATGTCACTGTTTGTGGGTTAGATGTGCGGGTTTATTTCTATTTAGATTAATGTTTCGAATATTTAGCAACGATTTCCATTAATTATGGCAAATACTAGTTACGGATCAATGAATGAGAGTGTTTTAAAAGGGGGACTAAGAAAATAAATGTTAAATCTTTAATAACTTGTGTACTTACTCCTCTTTTCCTGACAAAGCTGGACTGCGGCATGCCCGATGTATTGTAATATTAACATTTAATGGCAAACTTGATTTTTTATCTCTCCATCATGACAATTTACACATCATACAATCTATATTCCAGACCTCACCAGACGTTCGATATGTCGTTTAAAGCATGCCATGATAAGTATACATATTATTTATTATTATTATTTGACGATGCGTTTGGTGTGTTGGTTAGCGCTCCTGACCTGACTATTACGCCAGCCGTCGCAGGTTCGAATCCCGCAAGGGGCAAATGTTTGTGTGATGAGCACGAACATTTGTACCTAAGTCATGGATGTTATATGTATTTAAGTATTTACGGGAGACGCTCCCGTCATAATCGTTGACTGGTACTTCGTAACACAAGGAAGAAAATTCCTTACCACGAAACCAGACAATTGGTGTGTTGTCTGGCGCATATTTATTTATTTATTTATATTTATATCGAATTTTATTGTATATGCGGTGGACAAACTCACGACTTTGATAGAATGTTGATCAAGTTTTTTTATATGGCATACTTGCCATAAAAAAATGCTTAATAATTTTAAGAGAACAAATTAAATATGTTACCAGCAATAGTTTTTCCTCCCACAGCCTGGTTTGTGTGTGTCAGTTCACTGTACTTTATGTCGCATTCTTCAATACGCTTTTTAAGCTCCGCTGAAATAGAAAAAAGATTGATCTTATTTTAATTACTCATCAAATTCAAAGGGTTAATAATATTCAAAGTATATACAAAGATGCAGTTTCTTACTTTGGTTTGAACTTATAAGATAAAGATAAGATAAGATAAATTTATTTATTTAGCAAATAAGTAAAACATTGGTTTATAAGTACACTGGTACCCACTCTAGGATTCCCTGTGTCGTAGGCACCAGTCTCTTTCGTCTTAAAGTACGTTATGTTTTTGTATTTCTTTGACACTTCTGCCTATTAGTTTTTTATTTTTATTTTTAAGTCACTCTGTTTCTATTGCTGTAACTTTCACTACATCATCATTATCAGCCATAGGACATCCACTGCTAAACATAGGCCTCCCCCACGGCTTTCCTCAACGACCGGTTGTTAGTGGTCTGCATCCAGTGCGATCCTGTGATCTTTACAAAGTCGTCTGTCCATCTTGTCGGTGGACGTCCTACGCTGCGTCTTTAGTCAAACTTTCACTACATTTATGTACAAACAATGTTTTGTTTTGTATTTATTGCGACGCAAATTTTATTTTACTTTAATCTTCTTCATAAAAGTTGTCTAAAATCACAATAAGTTATGGTAACAAAATATGGGCAATTTATGAATAACTCACCGATAGCCGATTCCTGATCCTTCTGCCTTCTTACAAGACCACGGATTGTCTTCCGCTGCCGCCAAGCTATTTTCTTGTACTCTAACATCTGCAAAAAAAATTTAAATTAATTCATACCCGTACGTGATATTAAAATAAAAAAAAACATTTTTATTAAAAAACTGTTAATTTAACTGTAATGCTTCGAAGAGATGAACGGAGCGAGAAATAGAGAGCTATGAAAAACGAGAAATAATAGGACAGGCAGAAGAAAGAAATTGATAAAGCTGTAAAATACTAGTATTACTATACTATAATTATATTATATAATAATATACTATAATTAATAATAAAAGAAAGGGACTGAGGACAAGAGAAACAAAGGAATAGAGGCAAGAGGAGGTAGAAAATGAGATAAATTCAAAATTCAATTAAATTTCAAAATCTTTATTTCAATTTAGGTCATGAAATGACACTTATGAACGTCAAAATATACAGTGAAAAAATAAAAATAAAAAGTAGGACGTCCACCGACAAGATGGACAGACGACATTACAAAGATCGCAGGATCACATTGGATACAGACCGTTTGTAATCGGTCGCTGTGATAATCCATGGGGCGAGGCATATGTTCATCGACGGAGGTGCAACGGAAGAACATTACCCTCCTTCTGACGCAGTCAGATATAAAGCAAAAGGCAGAGAGAGAGACAGAAAGAAAAGGTGAGCGTGATTACATTACTCACACTCACTTTTAAATATCTGTATAATGAATGTGAGAACTAAGGTAACGGATATAGCACTGCGAATCAATAAGCTCAAGTTGCAGGGCACATAGTAAGGCGCAACGTGGACGTCCACCAACAAGGTGGACAGACCTTGTAAGCATCGCATGATCACACTGCATACAGACCGTTCGTGATCGGTCGCTGTTAAAAAACCGTCGGAGGCATATGTTCATCAGTGGACGTCCTATCTATACTAATATTATAAAGCTGAAGAGTTTGTTTGTTTGTTTGTTTGTTTGAACGCGCTAATCTCCGAAACTACTGGTTCGAATTGAATAATTCTTTTTGTGTTGGATAGTCCAGTTATCGAGGAAGGCTATAGGCTATATAACATCACGCTACGACCAATAGGAGCAAAGATATAGTGGTAAATGTGTAAAAAACGGGAGAAAGAAATCACTATTCCACGCGTACGAAGTCGCGGGCAAAAGCTAGTGGCTGATAATGATGAGACAGGTGTACAGAAAGAAAGAGACAAATACAGGTATAACAAAGCACAGACCCGCTTGTGGTACCCGCTGTACTGCGCGGCGAGGTGCAGGGACAGCTTCGTGTTGAGCGCGGCGCGCCGGCGCAGGTGCATGAGCTCCTGCCGCATAGCGAGCGGCGCCAGCACCGCGGCCGCTGGGGACAAAACAATATTTATTTACGATGTTTTCTTTCATATTAATTTTTATTTTATTTATTATTTATTAAAAATCATACAGAAAAAAATAATCTAGGTACATTAATACCAGTGTGATTATAAACCAGTATTGGTTTTACCGCACACTGCGATTCGACGTCTGTTACTCATTTATATCAATATAACATGCAATACATAATTATGTAGGTACGTAGCTAGTTAACACGCGCTCTATCTACGCAATGTTAAGGAGAACTCGTTTGAGCTGCTGTGGATTCACACGAGGTAAAAATTTTTCAGCGAATATTTGGTTAATTATATTGATATAACTAATGATAAGTAATATTGTTTTAGTATGTTTTTTATGTTTGTTTCGGTTATTTGGCTTTTAATGTTTATAGATACTTCGTTAATTAGTTTAGGTATTTGATATTGTAACAATAATTTTACATACATAATCTTAAAGGTTAGCATACTATGACCGTGCTAGAAATGGTGGCGGTGGTGACGGGACGTGATGGGCACGAGTCGGGTTTTTTTCTCAGTTTCAAAGCTAAACCGTGCTAACCGTGGGTAGGTCTGGGCGGCGGCTGCGTACCCTCTTGCAGTTTCTCCCTGAACGCGGGCGATATCTTATCATCGAAGTGCTCTATCGCCATGCTTGATATGTATCTTAGTTCTTGTAGCGTTTGTATATGTTGCATAGCGACGGGTTTCTATATAGATGGGACGAGACGAGATTCCTGTCTCAAGCGGGACGAGAACGGGGCGTTTTGATCAATACCGGCACGTGCCCGTCTCGTTCACGTCAACGTAACGGGAGGTGACGCGAACAGGACGAGGACTCTTGTAACGGAGTCGCGAAACGGAAGACAACGTGGCGTTTTGCCCAAAATCGTCACGGGCCCGTCACGTTCACGTCCCGTTAGACTTATCAAGGCCAGCTGCATACGTAGCGGGTTTCTAATATACTGTACGGAAACGGGACGCAGACGGCATGAGGACGGGCACGACACGAGCACGAGACGAGGTTTTTTTCTAAGTTTTAAATAGCGAAACTAACCGTGGGTAGGTCTGGGCGGTGGCTGCGTGCCCTCTTGCAGTTTCTTCCTGAACGCGGGCGATATCTTATCGTCGAAGTGCTCAATCGCCATGCTCGATATGTCTCGCAGCTCCTGTAATACTTCGTGCGCGCGCGGCGGTGTCTTTGATGTTTCCACTATGGTTAGGACGCGGCGCATTTCGTCTATCACCTGAGATTTAGAAAAATAACTTTAATTTATTATTTATTTTCGTCCTTGCTACGTGTGGTTTACAAAAAAAAAACATTGAATATATTAGGTAAGTCCTAGATTGGAGACCCTTTGACCAAAGGCGCAGCGTAGGACGTCCACCGACAAGATGGACAGACGACCTTGTAAAGATCGCAGGATCGCACTGGATGCAGCCCGCTCACAACTGGTCGTTGTGGAAAGCAGTGCCCCCACTGCTTATGGCCTATATATTAGGCCTATGTTCAGCAGTGGACGTCCTTTGGCTGATAATGATGAATGATGATGACTTATTTAAATAGATACTTGTCAAATTGATAACCTCCTTTTTAATGGAGGGTTAAAATGACTCCGTGATCATGGCGCTTGCAACAGTGCCGAAATATCGGAAGCTCATAAATAATAAGGTACATGGTAACAATCCTGTATCTAACTATTAGAAAATACTTAACTAACCTTTCCAGGAATGAAGCAACATATGCCGTTATCAATAAACTTGGTGTATGTCATGTTGAGCATCGATATACGGGTCTCCAACGATGTGAGGATGTCGCTGTGACGAGCCAGCGGGTGGTACCTGAAAATTTATTTGAACATTAATATTTACTAAATTTATTTATTTATTAAAACTAAAAAACACGCTTATATCCACCATGTTGGATTTAAGTCACGTGACTAAAAATTTTTTTCTGACGGCAAATCCCTTTTATTTGATAGAAGAAGAAGAAGAATGATATTTCTTAGCTAGTCATGTATTGTCATCAGATAGAACTGGTGGCTACTATTGCCTTGCATTGTGCTCTTCACCTAAGAGCAGCTTACTTTATGATCCGATCTAAGATCATTTGTGGTAATCTATACTAATATTATAAAGCTGAAGAGTTTGTTTGTTTGTTTGTTTGAACGCGCTAATCTCCGAAACTACTGGTTCGAATTGAATAATTCTTTTTGTGTTGGATAGTCCAGTTATCAAGGAAGGCTATAGGCTATATAACATCACGCTACGACCAATAGGAGCAAAGATATAGTGGTAAATGTGAAAAAAACGGGAGAAAGAAGTCACTATTCCACGCGGACGAAGTCGCGGGCAAGAGCTATAAATAATATTGTGCCCACCTGCGCTCAGATTCTCTACGAGGCAACTGCGCTTTGACAGTTTTCAGAGCCAAAGCATGGCGTCTCTCGATCATCAGGAACCCACGATTCAGCAGCCGGCTGCATATTTCGTTGAATGATTTAGACACCTGAAAGTTTCAATGGTTAATGTGTTAATTCTGAGACTGGCACTTTGGACTACCTAGTATAAATAAATATGCGCCAGAACACATCAATTGTCTGGTTTCGTTGTAAGGAATTTTCTTCCTTGTGTTACGAAGTACCAGACAACGATTATGACGGGGACAACTCCCATAAATACTTAAATACATATAACGTCCATGACTTAGGTACAAATGTTCGTGCTCATCGCACAAACATTTGCCCCTGCGGGATTCGAACCCGCGACGGCCGGCGTAATAGTCAGGAGCGCTAACCAATACACCAAACGATAAACATCAGTATGATGGCTAAATCATGCTTACGTCGCTTCAATACTACGGTATGGCTTAATCATGTGGGGAAATAGTGTCAGTGTGCATAGGGCGTTTGTGGCGCAAAAGAGATGTGTGCGAGCAATTTGTGGTGTACCTCCATATCACACTTGTAAACCGCTTTTTAGAAGTCTTCAGCTCCTAACCGTGCCAAGTCTTTATATCTTTGAAATTTGTACATTTGTCAAGAAAAATCCTGGTCTATTTTACAAAGCGTCTGATGTATACCCTCGTAATAAGAGGAATCCTAATAGGCTTGTTTTAAACTTTGCGCCAAGAACCGCAATGTATAGGAAAAATTGTAAAAACATGTGCCTTAAAATTTTTAATAAGTTACCTGACTATGAAATCTCTGAAGCCAAACCTTTTTAAAAGCCATTTATATGCATGGCTTTTAGACAAAAATGTTTATAGTATTAAAGAATTTTTAAAATAAAGAACATGCATGATAATAATAATAAAAAAAATGTATTATAAAAATAATATAGTGATTAAAAATATATAGTAATGTAATGTTTTAAAATTATGAATGTTATTTTTTGAAAATATTTTACATGCCATAACTGTGGCGAGACATGTCGAACTCTTTATTGTAAATGTCCACCTAAATGTACCGTGTTTCTATGTAAATAAAGAATTGAATTGAATTGAATTGAATTAAAAACCCCAAGCGTCGCAAGTACGTCTCAATTGCAAGTTTGTGGTTATGTGTCTGCGGCGTTTGGAATTGTTTGTACCTTCTGCTTAAATGCTGTTTAGAAAAATTGCCCCAAAATTAAATTCTGTTAATGCAAATAATAAAGCTGGCTTGTTCCTAGCTCAAGAGACTAGCATAGATTAGCTATCCAATGCGGCAACGCGGGCAGCATCATAGCCTCCTTGCCACAAGGAAGTGGTTTCATTTATGATTAGGTAGGTAGGTTTTAGGATATTTTTATAATGCTTTTTAGATGTTTTTTTTCTTGTTTGGCATTTGTATGAAAAAATAAAAAGTACTGAGAAATAGTCGGGTTAAGACTTCAGAAGAAAATAATGGTGAGATTTCCTTGAAAGAATTTTTTACATCTTATTTATGTGTTGAACAGCTTAAAAAGAACTGAATATATTAATTTTAAATAACGAAAAAATATAATATGTTCTCAAGTTTATAATCAAGAGACTATATTATAAATAAAAATTTCTTCTGACATTATATTTAATATTGGTAACATATGGTAACTTTTCACTTGTAATTCTGATGTATTCTTATCTGTTTTATTTGATTTTATATATATTGTAATGTTTGTGTGACCATTTTTACAGTGTGACAAGCATACTGACACTTAGGGCAACTGTAAGTTTACTGTTAAATAAATTAAATTAAATTAAAATATCCAAAGTGTAGATTTGTGGCAATTGTTGTGAAGAAAATTTTGAATGAGTACCAAGCCAAAACCAACTGCATTATAGGTATCTTAATGTCTTAACTAATTTAATGTTAGGTGTCAAGCGGAGTGTGATGCTAGATTTAAAAATAGATGTGGTATCAATGGTATACAAATTATTCAATGTAAAGAACACATACACAACACACTTAGTAACAAACTTATAATATTGTGTTTCATAATGATAAAATTTAACGAGAGTTGTAACAATCAAATATACACAGGCTGAACGCTGAACCTATGATTCATTAAAACAACCAAAAGTTTTGTTATAAAATTACTTCCATTTGCAACTTGTCTACACTAAGCCTTACAAAACACCTAGAACATTGTAGAGTTACGTGATTTCTTTAGGCTGACTGATACTGTATACTATTTTATCTCTATTATTTAGGACTATAAACGATCATGCCTATAATTAAACAGAAGTCTCACTTACCAATCTGTTCCTTGCTATTTCATCGTACGAGAGATACGAAAAAATGTTTTCCAAAACCACAACTGGAAGAGCTAGGATGTCCATAGCCCCAGAAGCGTGAAATTCCATATTTTTAACACAATTCTACGCCATCAATAGAAGAATCAGGAATATCACAAGCAAGCAATAATACAACAATGTTTACACTTTTCAACAAAAGCAATTCAGTTCTTCGCGATGTTTCTTCTGTATTCCTGTCACACGGCACACCACCGCTTCCACCAATGGCTCGCGGTTTTCTCTTTCCCTCTCATCTAAATAAAGTGGGTGAGACAAAGAAGGAAGAAAAATATTCGACTCAATTCAAGCGTAAACGGGATGGAAAATGGAAATGTCATTGATGTCACTTACGTTAACGCCCTCTGCCTCGTGCCGCTAATTATGTAAACTAATTCATAAGTACCAAAAATTTGTGAAGTATTTAGTTCACAAAAAATAGAAGAGATGGCGCGTTTTGCTAAAATGAGTTTGTATTGAATTTATAGACTTAATTGAATTGAAAGGCAGAAATTAATGGACCGAAAATACATTTTTGTAATTTCTTGCAGTCTAACTATTATCTTATGGCTGCTGATGGATAATATAAATAACGCATAATCACGTGTTGTCTCCTATTCAAAAGGGCTTTTTGCAATACAATAATTATATGTTAATTATGATTAAAAATCTAAATTGTTTTACACAAACGTGTTCGTGTAGATAGAAAAGATGTCTATTCATTTAACAAGTTTGTTGAGGTTTGACCGCGGTGTGTGCCAAACTGAGAGTCTTGCTTGACAGACTGTATGTTGCTTTTGTGTGTCTTTGCTGAACCGATTTATTTGGACTGTTTTTTTTGGGACGGTACTTAGCTTCGATTACTCTTTATGTCATACAGGACAGGACCTATGGTATACCTAACTAACTATCAGTAATAATGATGAAGGATTTTTAGGTATTATGTGGGCCGATCCCGGCGGCACTGCAATGCCGGGCCGACCCGTGACGGGAGTGGAGCGAGCCCCGAACATCCCGTCGATTTACAAAAATCAGTTTAATATACTGGTCCCTCAGTGAGGGAACTTTCAGATATTAAGCTGAAAAGAACAGATACTACACTTTGATCTTAGCCAAAAGGCCGAGAAGCGATTACTCTACTTTGATGGCCGGGAGACGTCATTCTCCGGAAAAATGCTAACATACCGCGAATTACAGTTCGTTAGCGACATCTATTAGGGGTACGAAGTACTATTTGATTATATGATATTATGCTTGAAATCAGAATAAAGCATGGGTGAAATTGGTCCTTTTACCTACCATCCTTTGTACTTAACCCATTGTTAAAGCTGTGCCCTCCCTATATCTATTAAAAAATAACATTGGCAGTTGCATCCATTCATCTGAATTTAATGATTAAGTTGCTCACCGAATATTACTAAAGCATCTGTCAGAAATATCTAGTATTCTCACAATATTTAAAATTATGTAACTCGATACTCAACCGAGGATTAAATTTTTTGTTAGGATAATGTAAGCATACCCTTAATTCGCATTCAAATAGCCATTTTCTTCTCGTCGCAAGATGGCGCTGTTTATGATAAGATAAGTGTAAAAGTTAGTTCTTCTCGTGAACTTAATATTCCTAACTAGTAGCGGAATGAATAGTAAATAGTATTATTTATTTAATGTATGTATTTGAATAATAGGTGCAATAATATTCATTTCATTTTAAAATAACTCTATGGTTGTTCTAAAAGTCAGAGTAGCCTCATTCCACATTTTAAAGCCTTTCCTAAATTCCTCAATGGATATCAATTCATTTAAAAATCAGGCAGCAAATAAACTCCAACACGTCAAATAACACCAAATATTTTTAATTATTATTTTTATCGCTAATAACAAAATAAAAACTGATACTCAATCCAATTTATACAAAACAAAATAAAAATTGATGCTTATTTCAATTCAACTGAAACTAGGTAAATCACAGTGTTTCTTTTTCACGTGAAAACGCAAAGACGTATTGTATTTAGATGCAAACGGGCATACTTCACATTTGAACCTCTTTACCGTAGAATGTTTATATTTATGCTGAACCAAATTCGCTGGCAAAATTGTGGCATAATCACATTGATCACATGTATACCGTTTCTTGCCCGTTTCATGTGCCTCTTCATGGTATCTCAATATGTATTTGTTCATCGATTGGAACGGGCATTTTGAACATTGCAACTTAACAGACCCTAACTCTTTATGCTTTTGCTTGTGTTTCAGCATAGAACCTTCGTAGTAACTTTTATATCTACAACCAGTGACATCACAGTGCAACGTTGTGGCGTTCTTGTGTCTTAGAACATGTTGTGTCATACTAGTTTTGTTATTAGCCTTAAATTCGCAATATTTGCACTGAACCGTCATTTCCATGTGCATACTTTTTATATGCTTTTGTAGCTCAGGGCCGGGCACCATTTCCCCACACATTTGGCACTGAGTCTCATTCGAAACATGGTTTAATTCAAAATGTATTTTAAGGGTTTCAAAACTTGGGTAGATATCAGAACATTTCGTACATTGAAAGTTGTTTTTAATGTCTGTATCTTCTTTCTTCACCTCAGGTGCTTCCAAACTGAAGCCGTGATTTTTACCATGAGCGAGACTTATATGTTTACTCATTTCGAATTCATCGTCAAACATTTTCGGACATTGCTCACATTGCTGCTTTTGTTTCACTATTTGTTTGTCCGGGTGTTTAATCATGACATGTCTTCTATAACTTTCTCTAGCTTTGAAGACCTTTTTACAGTATTTGCAAGTGTATGACACTTTTAAATGCACTTTTAAAATGTGAGGTTTAACTAGTCGTTTATCATGGAATCCTTGGTTGCAAATATTGCAATGAGCCACTTTTGGAGAGTCCATTTTGTGTGTGCATCTTAAATGTTTAGCTAGGCCTCCCTGGGTCGCGAAAATGAGTCCGCATAGCGAGCATTCTTGGTACTCATTAAGATGCGAATGATTTAGATAAGATTCCCTGGAGTCGAATTGTTTGTTGCACACATCACAGTGCGAGCCCTGGTCATGTTTTCTTCTCACATGCCTTTTTAAGCTCTCAATTTTATTGTACGACAAATTGCAAATGCTACACTTCAACCGGAAGTCTTCTTTCAACGCATTATGCTTTCTTCTCATGTGAAGTTTCAAATAACCAAGCGATGAAAAGACCAGTGGGCATTCCTTACAAGACACTTCACCGCTTTTCTCATTCTTGCTCTCCTCCAAATTGATGGATAATTCGTTATTTTTAGCTTCTTCCTCGCTGACATGGTGCTTTCTCTGTACGTGTCGAGCGTATGTTTCTCTTTTAGAGAAGATTATCGCACAGAACGGACATTTGTACCATTTAGTTTCAATTGGCTTGGAACGGGTGTGTTTGCGTTGAACATGAACTATTAGACTACTATACTTGTCATATGTCAGTCCACAAACTTTACAAACATGTTTGAATGCGTCTTTCAACAGTCCATGTTTTCTCGTCATATGCATTCTTAATCGGTGAATTCCTTTGAAGACTAATGCGCATACGTCACAAGTCCTATCTTCTTTGTCCTCAGGTATTGCATTAGGGCCGTGTTTACGTTTCATATGCGCTATAAGACTGTTCTTACTTTCATAAGACATGCCACAATCATCACAGACGTGTTTGAACGATCGTCTGAACACTTTGTGTTTTCTTTTCTGGTGGATGCGTAATGTTTTTTTGGATTTGAAGACTAGATGGCAGATTGGGCACATGTTTGTTGGTGCTATATCTTCTGTGGGGGGTATGATCTCAGTATAAATTGGTGCGGGCTCTATATCTTCTTCTTTTGCGACACCTAGAATTGAGTGGTCGTTGATGACACTCTCGAATGTGAGTAATGTGGCTTCTCTGTTTTCTTCCTCCAGCTTGACTATTGGCTCTTGACTGTCTTCGCTGTGATGACCTTCAACCATGAGGTCGGCGCTGTTGGCAAACTGTAAAATAGAAATAGAAAGATTAAAATATTTTTGGGGCAGATAATTGTAAATAGGAGTATATTGCCAACAATCTACAACTGAAATAAATTATCCTATGAAACTTCAAACTTTACATGACAGCCTGAAGGGAGAGGCATTTCCATTTTAGAGATTATTTTTCAATTAAGGACAAGACATACCTAAGACACCTATCACAATGAATGGGTGTTTTTCTACTATTCGTAAACTCACTCATTCAAGGATGTTCTTAATTTTAAGGCAAAGCAAGCAATAGTAAACATAAAAAAATATAATTATGGAAAACCACAAGTCTCCCTTATTGTTTTTGAATTATAGAGAGACAATTATTAGTCCTCCTACCATTTGTGCTATACGAGAATTGATTATATAAAAACCCACAAGTAACTTTTCTAACAATTAATAAAGAGTTTTAGTATACTATTCAGGAACACATCTTTGAAATGATAGTGCACTGATGACCAAGGGCTGTTCTTATTTGAAAACTGTATTTTACTAAAATAAAATAACTTATTTCTACATACATTAATAAAAAAAAATTCAAAAAATATTACGTAAATAATAATTACAAACTTAAATAAAACTCTTGAAGTGGAACACTAACCAGCTTACTTGAAGCAGAATACATTGCATATTTCACTATCAAGATACAATATACAAATAAGAGTTAATTAAATATACTGGTTTAGAATTTTTCGTTTCTTATTTCATCTTTAAGAATTTAAATATACTTACATCATTAAAATCCAAATTAACTTCAATATTCTCAACTTTTATTTTAACTTCTGGATCCAAGTTTAATTCTAACGATGGTTCGATCACATAATTCTGTTGTCCCAGTTCTATATCCTTCAAAGGGTCTTCTTGTTTCTTTTTCTTCTTTTTTTTCTTTTTCTGTTTTATCTCATAGGACATTGGCTCTTCCGGTAAGAAAGATGTTGGGTCTTTACGCTCATTATTTTCTTCTTTTTTCACTTTCCAACCATCCTGTTCAGTGTCATATTTTATCTTTATTTTCATGTCTTCTTTGTTGACTGACGCCATTTTTGATAATATTAAATATTGTTATCTGTAATTAGTAAGATTGACCAGAGTATTATGTTAGTTTTTAAACTCAATTTTAAATATTGCATGTAACCCAGAACTAAGGTATGTAGCAAGTAAGTAATAAAAAAAATACTTTATCTTTAACCTAACTTTTAGAATATTTGTTGTCCGTATCTTGAAAATTAGGGATCCTTAATTGTAATTTTAAAACTAAGAATTTGTTTATATTATCATGGGTATTTTATCCAGTTTTCATTTTAATCTCTTTCGATAATTTACTATCGAGCACATAAATATATTTTCTAGCGGCCTCTGTAGTGGATAGATCTTACATATCTACAAATTATAAAGTAGTAATTACAAGAAATTACAAGAATTACGAACAAGAAAATTTTGTATTCTCACAAACCACTGTGTGAATAGTGATTATATTCATCAGACATACGAGTTGAAGGTTAATCATTCAAAATAGGTACGAATAATATTACAAAATACGTCATTTCATCATAAAACTTACCAACTTATCATAATGACGGTTTTATCTACAAAATCCACAACGCATGGTACCTAAATAGCGGCATATCCGCTACACTTTCTCGTTTGGGGATCGCCTTTATCTTATTGTTACAGTTATTGCAAAGTCTTTGTGCTAAAAATCAATAAATTTATTAAAATTCATCTTGAAAAACTGGAAGGAATAATCAAATTTGTTTTTTTTACGGTTTGACAGTGACAACATCTGACAATCACTTTTTTTTATATACAAGTTTAACGTCCTTGGTCACAAAGCCATACAGACAATCATCAATATTAAAGTTCAATATTTACACCTATCACCAAAACTAACACTAAACTAGCCTAACCTAACCTAACGTTATTATTAGCGTCCGTCCGTCGATTTTTGCCCTTTTTTTTGCATTGGTAGTTTGCAACTCGATGGTTTGGTTATTTCAAACGGCCACTTACATTCACTCAGTGAATGGCTATGTGGAATCGATGCAAAAAAGAGCAGTTTATCAGCTTCCATACCGCCATTGAGCTGGTTGCGATTCACTCGGTAATAATGCGTGGATTTGCGAAGTTTCAAGGAAGAACCGGAGTAAGTCTTTGTTTGCGAGAACACAACAGTAGAATTGCCCAGTGGATTACCCTCCATCAAGACTCAGTCATGATGAGGGTATAGAATTTTAGGGATCCGTGGTCATTTTATCTTATAACTACTCTTTTATTCTTGTAAAAAAGGTGAGCGTCAGGATCGCCGGTCAACAGTCGTATTTAACTTTGAAACTGTGTCTAAAGATTGCTTATGAATTGCTTATATTTGCTTAGCGTGATGGCAGAATTGCTTATTGCATAACTTAAAAGAATTAAAACATTTACGGTTGACCGTCCATTCTGACGTCAGAATGGCTGGTCCATAGTTCTGTAGAGTACTAAATATGTAGAATTACTATTTTTACGGGTCAAAAATTGCTTATCCATTGCTTATTTCACTATTCGTAAGCCAAGACACTGTTAATCTTTCCTAAGAAAAGATACGCTCGAATAATTCAAAGTCCCAGCGCCTGATAAAAGTATGAGAGCAAAGTTGCGTAGAAATGGTGATTATTGCGTTTATATTGCAAAAGGCTTTGCAATATTGAGATGAAATGAGTCTACACCACGTTAATGCTTAACCGACTTAGAAAATGAGAAGTTATTAGTTTCATCAGTAAGTTTATAGGAAGATTAATAGCGAGTTCCACGCATTTGGCTGAACTGATTCAGATGCACTTTAAAATAGCAAAATCTTCTCCTAAGGCTAAGAACTCACGGCGCAGTTTTCACCTGCGCCCGCCGCGGTTGCGGGCCCACAGCCACTGTAGAATGCAGATTTGTATGCATATAAAAAGTTAAAATAATACTCACGACGTAGTTTACGCCCGCGATGGGTGAGGTTTGATTAGTTGAAATTAGCTTGAAAATCGCAACAGCTGCGGGGTCGCAGAAACGGGCGGCCTTGAGTTTAAAAAAAAAACCACGCCGTAAGTTCTTAGCCTTAGGAAAAGAGATTGCTATTTAACTGAATTAAAAAATAAGGTTTTCATTACGAACTGTTTGAAGTTCAAGTGGCAGTGGGCAGGGTACACAGCGCTGAGGAATGATGGCCGTTGGGTTAGAAAAGTTCTAGATTAGAGACCACGTCGTGAGTTTGTTTTAACTTTTTTTATAAAAATCTGCGGCTGCGGGCCCGCAACCGCGGCGGGCGCAGGTGGAAACTGCGCCGTGAGTGCTTAGCCTTAGGAGAAGATTTTGCTATTTTAAAGCGCATCTGAATCAGTTCAGCCAAATGCGTGATATAGATAGTGCCATCCACGAAGGCGCGCCCCACCACTCGTCCAAATCGTTTATATAGGTAAACCGCGAAATTGAGACCTCGCCTGCGGGGTACAGGGGCGCGGGGGGAGGCGAAAGCGGGGTTTGTAAGAGGTGCGGGCGGCAGGCACATTCTTTTAAAAATTCAGTACGCTCGCTACACAGGTAGCGATAGCATCTGTTGACAGTTGCGGACGCTTTGACAGAAGTACACAAGAGAATACTGTCTGAGACTGAAGTCTAAAGATGAGTCGCAGTATATTCGGACACAAAATCTATATTATTGTATTTTTTGTCGTGTTTTTTTAATTTCTATTTTACATCATTCTCCTGCACCTGTTACAATCTTTGTATATGACCTAAAGTTGTAGTACTTTTATATATTCTATGCTAAAGTATAACTGGGGAAGAGAATGCTTTTAGCATTAAGTCCACCGTTTGAACACTGTAAAATAATAGTGTTTTAATAAAGGTTCTAAATATATACGAATATTTTAGAATAAAATATAGATCTAAATTCAGTGGGATATGAACTAGATATGAATATGAACTAGACATATACTCAAACAAAACAGTCGCAAAAGTTACCAGGGAATGTTATTTGAAATTTTTAATTTTGTCAAAAAAAATCTTATTTTAAGATTCCATTTTATTTATTGATCAAACAAAATCCACGGCTCTGGATATTAATATTTAGAATTAATTCACTCTCATTGGTGTAATTGTATCCAATCGAATATTTTTTTCCAATATATTATGTAATGTTATAAAGTGTCGACACTGACGACCACCATTGTGACCACTGACGTCACATATCTTAAGAAATGTCACGGCAAATTTCGTCTCTTGTGTATCACCGCCGCCCGCACCCCTTACAGTCCTCGCTCTCGTCTTTCCCGCCCGCACCCCTGTACCCCGCAGGCGAAGTCTCATGAAGCGGTTTACCTATAGTACATGTGTGCAAGCTTTTGAATTGAATTTGGAACATCATAATGACTAATGAATGACAAGCACACTTCAAAAAATACACTCAAAGGGAAAGATGCTCTACTTGGATATGGTTTTAAGTAGGTATGGTTAGTTACTAGAAAAGTAATATATTATTTTTAAACTGCACAACCATTCAAGAGTGGTTAGGAGTCGAGTCTAGAATACGTGTTGATTTTATTTTTCCTGTTTTCCAAACTCTATTAACAATCACCCTCTTGGATTTGGCTCGTACTTTTTTTACACCGTCTATGCTTTATCAATACACACTCTCGCCATATTGTCGCCATTGTTGTCTGTTGTCTCGGCAAGAGTCTAAATACATGTATACGACTGAAATGTTTTGCCAAAATTAAGTAAGTATTTAAAAAAACCCGTGGATAAGGTACAAGTTTTATTACAACTTTTTCAATAACTTGATTTCAAAATATACAATTCGTTCACTTAAAATATTTACATGTTTTTTTAAAACAGTAGTAGCCTAGTTGATAAAATAAAAAAGGTATTTAATATAAATACCGGAAATAAAAAACAACTTCATAAATCATGAGCAAAGGTATCATAAATTTAGTAGGCTTTACAGCTATACATATAAAAAAACAAGCTAACTTATTTACAATACGAAATGTGGTGTTTTTATGCAATGTTCAAGGTGTAATAATAATATAATTTTCTTAATTATTTTTTGTTAATACCTTTCGCTGCACCCACTTGTAATTTCTCTGAATGACCTAAAGGTTTGACTGGGAACATTGAGTCCACTCCTGTAAACCATTTTTTGTGCAACATCTATAACAAATTATTAAAGAGATCATTTCTACCGATAAGATTGCTGTAAACTATAGGTAAACCACGAAACTGAGACGTCTCTGACGTCACTTTTGTTGTATTTTTCTCCCAAATAATGTACTCCATATTATTATTATGAATTAAATGTTCTTCTTCAAGGTAAAATAAATATCGTTTAATTTATAGCAATGATCAGGAGTACATTAATTGGGAGGGAAATTAAAATAAAAGCGACAAAAGTGACGTCAGAAACGTCTCAGTTTTGCGGTCGACCTATAATTCATTACATTATGATGCAATAAAGACTTTTCAAATCCTTTATTATTATTTTAATTAAAGTTTTTCATAAAAAAATAAGTAAAGGATGAACACGTAATTTCGTATTTTCCACGCGAATTTGTGATCAATGTGATCCAAGCTCCATAGACAATTTCTCATAGAGTTTATTTATACCATAGATATCCCAAGTATTCATCGTGAAGTTTGTCTATCGTATTCACTGGTCTATGGCCACCCATCCTGTTTTCCCGTCGGAAAGCTGCACTTGAATCAGTCTCATAGTGTCTCCTTTTGCGTCTGTTGTTATAATCTGTGAAATAAAATGTAAGATATTAATTGAATCCAAACTTTGAGTTCAATGAATCCAGCGCCTGACCACCTTGCGAGCCAAAATAGCTTGCGCCTCGCGTCGTCTTTTGATTGAAGTGACACCAGTTTTTGGGTCGTGTGTGCAAGCGATTTTGCGTTGAAAAGTTAGGCACCAGAGAGCTCGACAGAGCACGTCAAATAGATTTAGGTAATTTATGAATTGAAGGATGTTTGGAAGCGATCGTTTAAAGCGATAAGACCGAATTTGTAATTAACCTATGTGATGTGCAATATAGAGTTATCTATCTATCTATGGATACTATGCTTCAAACTATGGTTTGAGACCATAAAAAGAGGATGAGAGATAAATTGCAATACCAATTTGCTAATCAATTCAGCTTTTCTCGGAAAGCACCACTTCTAGGGGATTATAGACGTCGCGTTTGGTGTATTGGTTAGCGCTCCTGACTATTACGCCGGCCGTCGCGGGTTCGAATCCCACAAGGGGGCAAATGTTTGTGTGATGAGCATGAACATTTGTACCTCAGTCATGGATGTTATATGTATTTAAGTATTTATGGGAGACGCCCCCGTCACAATCGTTGTCTGGTACTTCGTAACACAAGGAAGAAAATTCCTTACCACGAAACCAGACAATTGGTGTGTTGTCTGGCGCATATAAAAAAAAACGGGATGAAAAGGGGAAAAGAAGCCAAGTATTAACAAATAAACTTACTTGTTGTCTTTGGTCGATCAGTTTACCATCGTCCGAACCACCTTCGATAATCCCTTCTAAATTATCTGAAAACAAAAACAATGATTTACAATGAGTGATTATTTCACAATTACAATGTTTGTTATCTACTATATAAAAATAAGTCGGGTTTTCCTTCCTGACGCTATAACTCCAGAACGCACGAACCGTTTCCACGGTTTTGCATTCGTTGGAAAGATCTCGGGCTCCGTGAGGTTTATAGCAAAGAAAATTCCCATAAAACGGGGCCAGGGCGGGACGGGGCTGGGGGCGAAACGAAGTTCGCTGAGACCGCTAGTACTATATAAAATAATAGATTTAGAAGATGGAATATAAATATACACACCTAAAGTGTAAAATGTTGCTTCACTCCCTCCTTGGACTAGATTTTGAATGGTGGTTTCTGAAAACAAAAACTCATGTTATTAAAACAATGACATTTAATTAACTGCATTTTTTTTTCTAACCTATACTTTCCCACTGCTGGGCAAAGGCGTCCCCCAAGCTACTCCACTCCCGTTCTTACACTTTGGGTACAGAACCCTAAAACATAATCTTATATATTTTTACTTACCCACAGACTGAATGTCATTTTCATCCAATTCCAATTCTTCAGTGGTTTCAAATATCTGTAGAAAAATACAAATATTTCGTTATCAATACGAATTCAATAAGCGTCGGATGAATGCAAACGCGTACCTACTTACAGAGTGTAATCCATAAATGATAAAACTTAATAAATTATAAAGCGACAGATTAAAAAACACAGTTACGTATGATTGCTGACAATTAGGTGACGTTTTCAAATAAGCCATATTGTACAGTGCGACATGGATCTTCTGGCCAACGGTGACAGGCGGAACTAACGCTGACAAATTCAAAATTCCGGTTGCCAGATCGGTAGGAAGTCTCCCCAATCTTACAAGAGATTTTCCGATTTTCCCTTTCATTTTATTTTCGTACGTGTTCTGTGTAAAGTATTAATGATTGTTTTTTAATACCGTAGAGCTAAACTTCTTAAAAAAAAAATTCAATGCTTTATATTGCTAATACAGTTGATTTGCGTCTAAAATCGGTGGAACATTACTTGATATGCCACTTATGGTAGAAAATGCCTTCTACGACATTTCCATCCAAGAAATCTTTTCTTTGACTTTGCCGTGGTTGAGTAAAAAAAAATTAGCTTGAAAAGGTGATAAATAAAAATACCCTTATGAATAATAGACTCCCCGAATCAAGGGAGATTTTCTTGCTCTGGCTACCCTTATTGAAAAAGCGCCACCCTGACAATGTCATCCGTTGGCCACAAGATCCTTGTCGCACTGTATTGTATTTTGTTTGACGAACATTTCATCAGTCCTAAAAATATCTTGTAAACTCACAGTATTTGATAGCTTGTCCGCTTTTATTTCAAGGCCGTTGACATCCACCAGCGGTGCTAATATGCCCTACAACAAATTATATATCATGCTGCTTATACATTTTATTTTATTTTTTCAGTAATGTTTTGATATAACTGTATTTTATTATGTTCTGTGGTTCCTAAAAAGATAAGTAAAAAATAAAGCAAGCTAATGTGACTGAATAATAACTTACATTTTCCGTTGCCTTGATGACTCTTGGTTGGTTTACTACTATTGATTCTGCTACGTGGCCCTGAAAAAAAAAACTTATGTGTATAGGCTGTGTTACGTGTAAGTCACAAATGTGTTCATAAATAAAGGAAATGAAACCCTTAATTAATTTTTAGTCTTCCATATAAACCTATAAGAAAGAAAGCAAGATTAATGATGAGAACACTCAAAAAATGGCGGAGCATACCCACCGTCAATTTTTTAAATCCATTTAAATTGCAGCCATCTTGAATCTTTTTAACAAAATATTTTCGATATTGATTATCTCGATATCCTAACCTATAAGCAAAATTAATATTTCTAGGAAAGGGTTATCTACATTAAATCTAGAAAATATAAATATTTACTTACAGTGGAATTCATATGCGCGTAAAGCAGCTGTTTCCTCATAAAGCCGGCGCCACATGATAAACATTCATAAGGTTTCTTGTCGCTGTGCACGAAGCGGTGCGTGTTGCGATTGTCGCGCGAGTTGAACGTTTTGCCGCACACCTGGGAAATATAAAATAATATTTTAGAAAAGCCGGTTAAGTGCGAGTCAGACTCGCGCAGTGAGGGTTCCGTGCTAACTTTAACTAAATTAGGGATTCTTACTTCCACTTAGCCAAAATACCACAATATTTTTTTGACCGCAAATATAACTTTGTTTTTCATAAATCAGAAATCAGAAAATTTATTTGCGAGAATACATACATAAAATTGGATCTTAAATTGCAAACAAAGTAAATGTATTCAGCCTGCAAGCAGACGTGCAAATATTACAAATAAATAGTAATTAATTAATTAATTGGTCTTATATTCTAGGAACTCTTTAACACTATAAAAACAATGTAACATAGTGTTTGTATGAAAGACAAAGTTATATTTGCGGTACATAAAAATGTACTTTAACTCAAAAACTGCTAGTTCGATTTCGCTCAAACCAATTTTCGTTGAAAGTTTATGTTGAGATCTACATTACATATTTTTTTTTAAATTTTTACTTTCTTAGTTCAAAAGTTAGATGGGGGGGGGGGGGGGGGACGACGACGTGACGCCCATTTTACCACTTTGAAAGCGTCCATATCTCAAACGTTAGACTTTTAGAAAAATTGTTTTAGGAAAGACCTATCCATAGACACCCCACACGTATAGGTTTGAGTAAAAAAAAAATGGGTTTTAGTTTCATGTATGGGAGCCCCCCTATAATATATATTTTTCAAATTTTTTGTACCTGAATCGGAAAGCGGTAAAGAGGATACACCTACCTACCAAGTTTCAGCGGTGTGATGCTAATAGTTTCAGAATAAAGTGGCTGTGACATACGGACGGACAGACAGACAGACAGACAGACTTGACGAAACTATAAGGGTTCCGTTTTTTGTCATTCGGCTACGGAACCCTAAAAAAGCCAGCTAAGTGCGAGTCGGACCCGCGCACTGAGGGTTCTGTGCCAACTTTAACTGAATTTAGTTTTGAAACATACCTCGCAAGCGAAAGGTTTCTCTCCGCTGTGTATCTTGAGGTGCTTCTTATAATGTTCGGGGTACACGAACGTGGCTCGACACACGTCGCATTTGAGTGGTCGTTCCCCAGTGTGACACGACTTTATGTGGTATTCTAGCAGCCTGGAATGATATGGCAAATTTATAAAAAATATAGAACCAAAATGTCCTCCAATACGTGAGTAAGGTCGAGGTCAGCGACCTCAAAGGTCAACGACCTCAAAGGTCAACGACCTTATAAGGATAAAAGTTATTTTTTAAACAATCCTTCGTCGTTTAAACTTGATAGGGCAGCCGTCGCACGCAGTGGTGCCTTCGATCTTTAATGTCTCTCACATTCAGGTTCAAGCGCTAGGCAAAGTTTCAACAGAGTAACTCTAATCTGCGTTCCCGAGGTTCGTGTGGATACCAATAGATGGCGCTGTGCTCAGTTAGCTCGAGCAAACGACTGAGTTTTCCGAAACCTTATATACTAAGCTAAGTGTGTTAAAGCTAGAAAAGACTGAAGAAAAGGTTTCGGAAAATTATTGGACTATATGGTAATAATTGTCGTCGCTTAAAAATCTTGGGAACAACTGTAAAGCAGCGCAATGGTATCACCCCACCCACCGGTCCTTCAATACGTAAGTATTTATTTATTCATTTTATTTAAATTTTATTGCACTGTAAGCTGTACAATTGGTGGACTTTATGCCTTATGGCATTCTCTACCGGTCAACCGCTTGGTAGTGCAGAGTTTAATCAGTGGCGGAACATTAATAATAAATGAGAAGAGTGGTACAAAAAAAAGTAAGGTCGAGGTCAGTGACCTCAAAGGTCAACGACCTTTTTTATAGTTTTTTTTTTCATACCGTCGTCGTTTAAACTTCTTGGGGCAGCTGTCGCAGTGGTGCCTGCGGTCCTCCATGTGCGTGGCGCGCCGGTGCGACAGCAGGTTCGAGCGCTGGGCGAAGCGCGCGCCGCACGCCTCGCACGCGAACGGACGCTCGCCTGAAAAAGATATTATAGTGTATAATAAATGCTTTGAGTAAAGTAAATTAAGCTTGTAAGCATCCCACTGCTGGGCAATGGCCTTACCACAAGTATGAGGTAGTATGAGCCACACTCCACCACGCGGGCTATGGTGTTTGCAAGGCAAGCTACCTCAGATTTTATATATTTTTTTAATGATTTTATCTTATCAGAGATTTAATAATGATAAATATAGGCTCCTGTATTATCCATGCTCTTAAGCATTACGCAGTGCTATAGTAGTAATATCCTTGGTAATTGAGAGCTGTTTATTCTGTATGTTCTGTATCTTTTATTGTCTTACGAATACGAAGAGAAAGAGATGTTTACATTCGTTTTAAATAGTAAAAAGTAGTAGTCTTAAAAGTAGTAACTAGGTTCCTTTTTTTGTAGTGTATCAAATAAATACTACGTTTCTTTTTTTTTCTTTTAGTGTATCAAATAAATTACTTTTCTTTTTCTTAATTTTTTTTGTGAATAAAGTGTCATGAAATTTTAGTTGTTGCCTTAGCTCTAGGCACTAGACTATATGTAGCTACAAGGTTTTCCACAGCGACCGATTACAAGTGGTCTGCATCCAGTGTGATGCTGCGATCTTTACAAGATCATCTATCCATCGTATCAGTGGCTTATGTCCAGCAGTGGACGTCCTTCACCTGTTAACGATGATGCTGTCGTGGCTAGGGGACCTACTGACCTGTGTGCGTCCTCATATGGTCCCTGACCTCGGCTCGGCGCGCGAACGCCTTGCTGCACATGGAGCAGGCGAACGGCTTCCGGCCCGTGTGTATCACGGAGTGGACTTCTAGGTTGTGCTGCGTTAAAAACGCTTTGCCTGGAACATTGTAGATAAGTTATTGACAAAATTGTGTACGTTTGAATAGTTAGATACGGGATTGCTACCATGTACCTTATTATTTATGAGCTTCCGATATTTCGGCACTGTTGCAAGCGCCATGATCACGGAGTAACTGATGAGAACTTGCGGGTGGGTTGTTATTGGCAGACATATCGGTCTACCCTCCTTTGAAGTCGTTTATTCCGCTCGCCGCCGGTACCATTGTCCACAAACTCACTATTTTCTCGCATCTGTTCTCGACACACAACACTGACGGTAGACCGATATGTCTGCCAATAACAACCCACCCGCAAGTTCTCTTCAGTTACTCCGTGATCATGGCGCTTGCAAAAGTGCCGAAACATCGGAAGCTCATAAATAATAAGGTACATGGTAGCGATCCCGTATCTAACTATTCTAATGTTAGTGACCATGAAAGTTTAAAACAATATATTGTGTACGTTTAATAGCGGCGCGGTTGGTTCGCCATGCGCAGTTCCCGCGCTTAGAATGGCTATTATGCTTTGCTCACACGCGCAAACTAAGTCGTTCTTCTAAGTTTTGGTGTAATAAAATCACACACTCGTATGTATTCACACTTAAGTATGTATTCAAGTTATTTATTTATAGTTTATTATAAAGTTATTTTATGTATCGTCTATATTTGGTAACGTTAGATTGGCGTTAATTTCTGGCGTCCGTGTACCTCATTCGGTTTTTATTTAATTTATTAAATATTTTACATTTAAAAATATAATTGAAAATGTTAATTTTTAGACAACTTTGAGTTTTCTGACAATATAAATAAAGTAATAAATACTCACTGCAGACAGTGCAAACGAACTCCTTTATGTTAGAATGCGTTTTCTCGTGCTGCGTGAGGTTCTGTAGCGTTAAGAACGCCTTTCCACACGAAGCACACTTGAAGTTGCGGGGCCGGTCCTGTTGACAACATAAAATAAATTATTATTAGAATTTACATAGAATAAAGTTTGGACCCCTAAGTGGCTTCCATTAGGGTATCTTAGTGACTTACATTATGGTCCCTAAGTGACTTTCAGTAGGGTCCCTAAATGACTCCATTAGGGTCCGCTTCATTAGGATCTCTTGGTGACTTCATAAAAGGCCCACAGGCTTTTAGTAACCCCTTTTAAAAGGTCTCTTACGCCTATCACGATCCTTTAGGACCTTCTAGTAAATCCTTAGTGTCTGAAAACTTACCAGACGTGTCTTCACATGCGTCTGCCTCGTATATTTCGAAGGGAATCCCTTCCCGACTTGCCCTTTATAGTGAGAAACCCCTGTTAGGGCACCTTAGTGACCTAGGGACCCAAGTGACTTCCAGTGAGGGTTCTAAGCGACCCCATTAGGTCCGCCGTGACCTCATAAAAAGTCCTAAGTGACCCCTTTTAAAAGTTCTCTAGTGACTCCTATTCGTACCCCATACCCTTTAGTGTCTAAAAACTTACCAGATGCGTCTTCTCATGCGCCTGCCTTGTATACTTGGACGCGAACCCCTTCCCGCACTCGGCGCAGGCATACGGCCTTGCACCAGTGTGCGTGTTGATATGAGCGAGCAGCATGGCGCGCGAGGCTACCTGGTGTCTCTTAGTGACTCACTATAGGTAAACCGCGAAACTGAGACGTCTCTGACGTCACTTTTGTTGTATTTTTCTCCCAAATAATGTACTCCATATTTTTTATTATGAATTAAATGTTCTTCTTCAAGGTAAAAGAAAGTTCGTTTAATTTATAGTCATGATGAGGAGTACATTAATTGTGAGGGAAATGAAAATAAAGGTGATAAAAGTGACGTCAGAAACGTCTCAGTTTTGCGGTCGACCTATAGTAGTCCTCTAATAAGCCAAGTCCAAGTTTTTTTGAGCCACTAGATCTCCCTCCTAGTAACCCCTGTTAAGGCACCTTAGTGACCCTCTTTAGATTCCTAAGTCACTTTCATTAAGGACCCTAAGTGACTTTCAGTAGAGTCCCTAAGTGACTTCCAGTAGGGTTCCTAAGTGACCCCACTTAAGACCCTAAGTGACCCCTTTAAAAAGGCCTCTTGTGACCCTTAAAAAGTGACCCCCTTAGTCAATCCTTAGAGACCGTCTAAAAACTCACCAAATGCGTCTTCTCATGCGCCTGCCTCGTATACTTCAACGTGTATTACTATCTAAAAAACTAGGCTATTATATCTACCGTGTTATAACTGACTGGCTTAGTTTTCTATGTACTCACCAGATGCGTCTTCTCATGCGCTTGCCTTGTATACTTGGACGCGAACCCCTTCCCGCACTCGGCGCAGGCATACGGCCTCGCACCAGTGTGCGTGTTGATATGAGCGAGCAGCATGGTGCGCGAGGCTACCTGGTGTCTCTTAGTGACTCACTAGTAGTCCTCTAATAACCCAAGTCCAAGTTTTTTTGAGCCACTAGATCTCCCTCCTAGTAACCCCTGTTAAGGCACCTCAGTGACCCTCTTTAGATTTACTAAGTCACTTTCATTAGGGTCCCTAAGTGACTTCCATTATGATCTCTTAGAGACTTTCATTAGGGTCCCTCCTCGTTAGGATCCCTTAGTGACCCTATTTAAGACCCTAAGTGACCCCTTTTAAAAGGCCTCTATTAGGGTTAATAGGGGTTACTGGAGGCCTTTTAAAAGTGACCTTCTTAGTCAATCTTTAGAGACCGTCTAAAAACTCACCAGATGCGTTTTCTCATGCGCCTGCCTCGTATACTTGGAGGCGAACCCCTTCCCGCACTCTGCGCAGGCGTAGGGCCGCGCGCCGGTGTGCGTGTTGACATGAGCGAGTAGCATGGCGCGCGAGGCGAGCTTCCGTTTGCATATGATTCACTAACTGTCTTAGTATTTTCTACATTTAGTGACCTGCTACTGAGCTAGAGACTCGCTGGTGTCTTATAATGACTCACTAGTAGTCCTCTAATAACCCAAATTCAAGTCCCTTTTTAGTGAGTCGCTAGATCTCCCTTCTGGAAACCCCTGTAAGGGCACCTTAGTGACCCCCTTTAGGGTCCCTAAGTGACTTCCAGTAGAATCCTTAAGTGACTTCCAGTAAGTTCCCTTAGTGACCCCATTAAGGTTCCCTGCTCATTAAGATCCCTTGGTGACCCCATTTAAGGCCCCAAGTGACCCCTTTAAAGTTCTTAACCCCCGTTCTCTAGTGAATCCTATTAGGACCCCATACCCTTTAGGGTCTCCTAGTAAACTTACCAGATGCGTCTTCTCATGCGCCTGCCGCGTATACTTGGACGCGAACCCCTTCCCGCACTCGGCGCACGCATACGGCCGCGCGCCGGTGTGCGTGTTGATATGAGCGAGCAGCATGGTGCGCGAGGCTAGCCGGTGTCTCTTAGTGACTCACTAGTAGTCCTCTAATAACCCAAGTCCAAGTTTTTTTGAGCCACTAGATCTCCCTCCTAGTAACCCCTGTTAAGGCACCTCAGTGACCCTCTTTAGATTTCCGAAGTCACATTCATTAGGGTCCCTAAGTGACTTCCATTATGATCTCTTAGAGACTTTCATTAGGGTCCCTCCTCGTTAGGATCCCTTAGTGACCCTATTTAAGACCCTAAGTGACCCTTTTAAAAGGCCTTTTGTGACCCCTTTAAAAGGCCTCTTTTAGGGTTAATAGAGGTCACTGGAGGCCTTTTAAAAGTGACCTTCTTAGTCAATCTTTAGAGACCGTCTAAAAACTCACCAGATGCGTCTTCTCATGCGCCTGCCTCGTATACTTGGACGCGAACCCCTTCCCGCACTCGGCGCAGGCGTACGGGCGCGCGCCGGTGTGCGTGTTGGCGTGCGCGAGCAGCATGGCGCGCGAGGCGAGCCGGCGCCGGCACACGTCGCACTCGTGGTACTTCGACCTCGACGCCGCGAAGCGGGACTTATCTGTGTCCTCTGAAAAATAAACTCCTAAAGTTTTAAAGTCTTAAAGTTTTCAAAACTATGTAAATGACAAATAACATCTTAGTCTACCCCGTGACCACGAGCGCTGTAAAGTGTTCGAAACGTCGGGATGAAAAATCAAATAAATTATCGCGAAATTATCCGTAAATTGTGTTTTATTAA
This sequence comes from Pyrausta aurata, assembly GCA_963584085.1. Classification (NCBI taxonomy): domain Eukaryota; kingdom Metazoa; phylum Arthropoda; class Insecta; order Lepidoptera; family Crambidae; genus Pyrausta; species Pyrausta aurata. The sequence continues at coordinate 7,521,533 of OY757277.1, forward strand.
ATGTGTAATATTCGCGTAAACTTCAGAAATAAGTATAAAGTCCTAAATTCAGAGGTGTGTGGATCTTTTGGGGGACTTTTCGGTCCGCCGTTTTGATTTTTATGTATTTATAGTTGATTTTTGTTTTTATAGTGTTTTGTCACTATACAAACTTACGAGGGTGGATTGAAAAGTACGCGGCCTGATACAGTTCCATTCATTTTTTTAAATCAAAACTACGTACATTATTTAGTTCCTTTTATTTTGGTTAACTGTGCGAAGTTTCAAATGTGTGCGTTCATTAGTTGTGATTTTATAAATTTATTTATCAGGCAATCCGCCGTGACTTTCGCAAATGGAGCAAACTGAGCAGCGTGCTGTGATAAGGTACCTCCATGTGAAAGAATTATCAAGAAAAACCATCCATGATGATATAGTCAGTATTTTAAGGGATTTTGCTCTGTCATATTCAACAGTCAAAAAAATTAAAATCAGAATTGAAACGTGGAATAGAGAGGGTTAAAGACAAACCCGCCCTGGAAGGCCTTTAACGTCAAGTACTGACAAAAAGTCTAAAATGTACACGATTTGGTTATGCAAGACCGCAAATTAAAAATGGAATAGGTAACCGAGATTGTTGGCATATTTCATGGAAAAAATTAAAATATCATAGTCAACTCAATCGGTTTCCACAAGCTGACTGCGAGGTGGGGCCCGCGGCTGCTTTGAGTCGACCAATATGAACGCGATTGACTTTTTCAGCGGCTGTTTGGAGATATTTTATGTGGACCCAGAAGGTTTTTTTTTCTTTGGACATATCATACGTTTATCACAGTACATCGGACGTAAATTTACAATCAAATTAGTGAAGAAAGTTTGCTTCACCACCCTTACACAGGCTAAGTCCATTTTGTCGGCAAATGAGGTGATGGCTTCAGTATTCCGAGGCTCAAAGGGCGTGAATGTGGTTTACTGTTTTAAAAATGATCAGGATATAAACTGTAATGACCACTGCATCTAACTATGTAATTTACGTAGGGAAATAAAAGAAAACCCCACAGTAGTGGTCCGAAGAAAAGCCCTGTTACATCGAGATATTGGCTGTGTTCACACAACTGTGCAGTCAAAGGCTGAAATTCATATTTGTGGCTTTGAAATGTTACCGCATCCGCTTTGTTCACCTGATCTGGCACTATCAGACTTTTTTCTGTTTTCTAACCTAAAAAACCAGTTAAGATGTTTGTTATTGTTAACAAACGAGGAGGTCAAAGCATCAGTAGACGCGTATTTTGACTCTCGGAACGATTTTTTTTTTCAACGGTATAAACGCTATGAAAGAAAGGTGACAGATGTGCATTTAACTTTATGGTGATTAAGTAAGAAATTAAAAATATAAATTATTTTGTATGGGTTTATTTTCTTAGTTAGGCCGAGTACTTTTCAATCCCCCCTCGTAATAATACAAATTGCACTTGTAAAGAGCAACCGTTACTCTGTGACAGACGAGGAATCGAACCCCGTGTCTTACGCTATCCGGGCGTATGCCTATACCACTCGGCCACCGTCACATTAACAAGCCTGCGTGAGACACGGGGTTCGATTCCTCGTCTATCACAGAGTCACAGTTGCTTTTTACAAGTGCAATTTGTTTTATTTATTTATTTTTTAGATTTTGTTCAAAAGTAGCGGCCAAAGAAAAAACCTAAAAAATTACATGCAATACATAAGTTTACATATAAAATATTAATATCTGGGTGAATTGGTTCGCTCGGTATTTTTGTGGAAAGAAAAAAAAAAAAAACATCGGGATTGTTTGTAAAAAGAAAGCAAAACATTTGAACACATCGGGATTTGAACCCAAGCATTTGAGCTTTATCCATCTGAGCTATCGTAACATGACATGGACGCTTTGATTAAAGTAAAATAGCAGAAGATACGGCATGTCATACTAATTGTCAGCTAAAAAATGGCACTACACATTCCTTACGTCACACGTCTTATAAATGTCATCCGCGCACGCAATCCCGATTGCAAAGAACTGAAGGCAATTAGGCGACGGGGGCCTGATTTTAGCGGTCCACTTTTGAGTGGCGCGTCACCTATCTTTCGCTATTTAACTTTAATCAAAGCATGGACGGCAAAATTTACCTTCGTATTCAAATGACATCGTGGCAGTTTTTCAATGACTGTGAAATCAATGATATCATGATTTACTGAAAATAAAACCTAGCCAGATCGATTTTTCACCTCCAAAACCCCATGTAAGTCACATGCCGATTTTGTATGGGAAGTGAAATTATTTTTGGCGTTATTCGACCTGTTTCTAATTCAAATTCAAATTATTTTATTTGCAGTAAATAGGGTATAATGTTGTTATAACACAGTTTATGTAGCTTACAGACCTATTTAGCCGTTTAGTACAGCATGCAATTTAAAATATTACATATTAATTAATTACAAACAATTCTAGATTTAAACATGTCAACAGGATTATGAAGAATTCAATTCAGTTTAATTAATAACATAAGTCAATAAATTATGGCGAATCAGGATCTACTTTAAAATAATATCAATAACATAAATTATTGTCAATCTGGAATTCCTTCACACTATAATAGCATTTCTTTAACAGTCAGTCTCGTAGATTTTTGGTCATTAGTTTTAAGGGTCCGACTTTGAATTGCTTTGGGATTTTATTGAACAAATTGATACACATGCAGTAGCAACTTTTCTGGCAGAAAGCAGTTTTTGGATGTCGGTCTAAGACAAGTCTATCACTATCCCTCGTGTTGCGAGGATAAACTTCGGCGGCCGTTTTGAATAACTCCGGATGTTGTCTGACAAACTTAAATACTTCTAAGATGTACATACACGGGACAGTTAGTATTCCTAGCTTAATAAATAAGGGCTTACATGTTTCAAATGGTCCCTTATCGCAAATAGCCCTTATGCACTTTTTTTGTGCGATAAAGACCCGATTTACGTCCTTGCAGTTGCCCCACAGAAGGAGACCATAACTAATATTACTGGCGACGTATCCATAGTAAGCAGACAAAGTTATACTGAGAGTTGTTATCTTAGATAATCGCCTCAATACGAAGACAAATCTATTTATTTTATTACATACCATATTAATATGGTCAGTAAAGCTTACATTTTAGTTTACGACTATGCCCAGAAAAGTGACCATGTTAGCCCTGTTAATATTTATTCCACCATATCGTATGTTCAGAGTATTTTCTGCACTTTCTCTCATATTAAAACCTATAAAATTAGTTTTGGTCAAATTTACTACTACTACTACTACTACTTTACTACTACTTCTACGAGAAAGATGTTCAGTTACTGACTCTGAGTAGGTCCCTTCATTCTTTACTCGTTGTTTTGAAACACCTTGTATACAAATGATCATGAAAATCGTTAGAGCCGTTTCCGCGATACAAGAATTGCTCGTTAAGGGTATAAAATATAAATTGCACTTGTAAAAAGCAACCGTGACTCTGTGACAGACGAGGTATCGAACCCCGTTTCTTACGCTACTCGGGCGTATGCCTATAGAATAAGACGCAATCTCCTAAAACGTCACGTTAAATAATAATAACAGGATGTTAAAAACTTATAAAAAAAAACAGATAAGCCTGTCCATAGTTATATGAATTTAAGTATTTATGGGAGACGCCCCCGTCATAATCGTTGTCTGGTACTTCGTAACACACGGAAGAAAATTCCTTACCACGAAACCAGACAATTGGTGTTGTCTGGCGCATATATTTATACACGGTGTTAATTTGCATCCTCGCCATATTCAAAGAGATAAAAGAAGGGAACAGTACCTACAACTTCAGATAAACAAGAGACTCCCATAAATAAAGCTCAATAAGTTTTAGGAAAATTTAGTTTTGCAGTACACATTGGAATACATATTTTTTTCTCGCACGTGCAAAAGTCGCAAGTGGAATAAACCAAGTGGGCGTGGCCTAGCCGGCGCGTTTTTGATGTTAGAAAGAGAGCGCAATCGCCGCGGCTCTTTTGTGCCGATGAACAGCCAACAGTGATGTGTATGCGCTACGATAGTTAATGGTGTGCGTAACAGATTGTCGATAAAATAAAATCAAAATTAACAATCAAAATTTTAGGTCACTATTTTTTTTAATTATTTGAGTTCAGTGTCTGACCTCTGAGAATATGGCAAGGATGCAAAGTAACACCGTGTATATTACATACTTATAGTAAAACTTGTAAAGCCCTTCCCAAGTAAACTCACCATTTAAATGTTGTTCCGTGTGCAAATTATACTCTGTCCTTTTCCTCATAACCAGACCGCACACTAAGCAGATATAAATCCTCGCGTTGTGATTGTTCCTCAAATGCGTCATCATCTTTTGGGCGTCACCGACGAATTGTTCGGCGTTCACTTTCAGACACAACTGACATTTGTAACGACCGTTCTTTACTTCTACGATACTTTGGATTTGGAGGTTGGATTCTTCGTCTTCAAGTTTGCTTTGGACCGATTTGACTCGATACATCTCACCGGATTCCACTTTTATGAATGCACCTCCTGTTGGAATTAATAAGAATATAATAGAATAGAAACATTTTATTAACTTCGTTACAAAAAATAATGGAATAGAATAGAATGCAGATGGATTCGTTAGCAAAAAATTTAAATTTGTGGTATCAGTTTTTTAATTTCATGTAAAAAATCTATAAAGTTTTTGTTTTCAAATTTCGTCATTCATTTTAATTTTTATATAACATCTAAAATACTTTACAGGTCTATCTATTTATTTATACTGAACAAAATATAAACTCATTGTCAAGTCATAACTCAGTCCGCTTTATAATTCACGTGTTTATTATTTTCTCACCCTAGCCCCTGTAATATGTCCTATTACCATTAAATTAATTGTCTTTACTAAATATAATAATTTAGTTATAATATAAATTGCACTTGTAATAAAAAGCAACTGTGTCAGACAAGGAATCGAACCCTGTGTCTTACGGTATCCGGGCGCATGCCTATACCACTCGGCCACCGACAAATTGGCAATAACGCATTGGCTGCGTCATCTCATCAATGTTGCGAGATTGCTCACAAAATGTTTGTAACCAAACATTATAAAAACAAAAATAAAATTATAAAGGTAATAAATTAATTTCATATTAAAATACAAGGGCAGGAGGAGGCCAAAAGATTGGACTAAATGTTGTGTGTGTGTGTATGATTAACTAGCTTTTGCCCGCGACTTCGTCCGCGTGGAATAGCGACTTCTTTCTCCCGTTTTTTACACATTTATCACTATATCTTTGCTCCTATTGGTCGTAGCGTGATGTTATATAGCCTATAGCCTTCCTCGATAACTGGACTATCCAACACAAAAAGAATTATTCAATTTAAACCAGTAGTTTCGGAGATTAGCGCGTTCAAACAAACAAACAAACAAACTCTTCAGCTTTATAATATTAGTATAGATAAAATATTTTGTTTGAATTTAATTTACCCTGCTCTTTAGCGGCTGCAATGATCGCTTTCGCAGTCTCTTCGTCCCCCGACACTTGCAATTCTATTTGAGAGTCGTCGTTTGAATCTGAAAATAACAAAACAAACATTATAATTTATAAATATAGGTACAAAGAAATAAGCCACAATAAATACAGCTGTTTTGCTATATGTATTGTTCCAGATACCATTTTATATTTTTTGATTTGTATTGCTTTCATTGTGAATTATTTATTACGAGCATATTAGTTACTGGCAATAAATATTTTTTTATTTTGTTTTTGATTATTTTTGTACTTTTGTAGAGTACCGAATAAATTACTTTTTCATATCTCCTTTTCGGAAAATATAACTTTCCTGTGTAGATAGCCGGGTGGAAAATAGCTTATCCATCCCTAGGGTGGAAAGTAATTTAGTTTTAATTGATATGGCATAGAGTCAAGGCCTGCAGTCAAAGCTTGGACCAAAGATAATTGAGTCACATCATGTTATTAAAATAACAAACATTTTTGCTTAGCTATAAATTGAAAATTATATTGTGTAGGTATTATGTATGATCGTTGATAAAAAAAATATACAATTTCTAATTTTAATTCAATTATCGGCTGCCCGCCATAGTGCCAAGATGTTTTTTTTTTAATTTTATATTGTCAGTGTCATTTCAGGAAGGATTCGTCCAAAGCCGTTACACTTTTATAAAAAATAAAAAAAATCTTTTTGGATTCTGTTATTATCTGTGGAAAAAAATCGATCGATATTCTTTACAAAGATTTTAATTAGGATATGATATTTTCCTATTTTCTGCTTTTTTTTACTCTGTTTTCATGTATTCGTGCCGTTATTCTTTCTAATCGTGTTAGGTGTTGTTAGTACTCTAAATCAATATTACTATTTTGTTCAAAACTTGAGTTTTCTTTTCTCGCTGAACTACATAATACCTCACCAAGACATCTACAACCACTTTTGTAAATTTAATGTTTTCCTCACAGTCGAAATGAAAAATAGTATGTTTAACTCGGGTGAAAGCACCATTTCACTCTCGAATTATTGGCGCTCTCTCTTCGTTCGAGCGCCAGAAACACCTCGAGTGAAATGAGTCGCTTTCTCACCTTGTATAACAATCTACTATTCTTTATTCTTTTCTTTTAAACATTTACCTTGGCTTTCATTGTCAGCCTGTCCCTCGGGCACTAAGGCGAAGTTCTCCCCATCATAGACAACTTTCTGTCCGGCCGCCACTCGAATGATCGTGGTGCCTTCGCTGTTTTTCATCACTATTGTCTCTGGAATAAGAAAATACAGGGTGTTATATACAGGATGTGGCCTGAAATAGGAGCAATATTTTTAAATATAGGTCGTTTAGGTAACCAGTAATGAATTCTAAATGGTTTTAATTTATTATAATTAAAAATAAATTTATTGTAATTATCTAACTAAATAAATCTAACCAGCAATGTATTGCAAAAACAAATGTGTCCAGTCATAGTGTGTGCGTGTCCAATATAATAACATGTTTTGTCTCATTCTTTCTTGGTGCTGTTATCATTTGACAGAGAGTGACAAAACAGAGTAATAGCTAAAATATTGGACTCTTTGAGTTATTATGAATAAGGAGGTAAAGCTTTACTGTACATATTTGTAAAATATAAAGGTTGACTTTGAAAACATTGGCAATATTTTAAACTATGAAACTACTCATGATTCATAGTCCCTTCTACATATTGAAATGAAAATCAATTGTTATAAACTATCATTTGATGAAACCGAGAAAAATCATATTAAACACTTTAGAATTAATTATTGCTTCAAATTAAACTAATAAATTAGTTAAAGATTTTCTAAAATTGACAAATAATATTCAAGTATCAAAAAAATTACTCCACCTAAACGGATCTCGGAAATCGGAGTGAAACTATGATTTTTCTAGGTTTGTTCAAATCAATTTATTTTCATTTTAATATGTGGAACGGACTATAAATCATGAGTAGGTTCTTAGTTTAAAATATTGCCAATGTTTTCAAAGTCACCCTGTATAATTCATGTAATACTCACGTTCCCCCTCATCATCCCCGTCTTCATTCTCATTGAGTATCTGCAGTTTGTCGAGTATGTATTTATCTTTGTCATTACTCTGTTCCTGATTGTCCGGGGACAGTAATAAGTCCAGGAAATTGTTCTTGGACTTGTTGGGCTGGACACAAAAAAATATTTTAATCAGTTCTTGGCCTGGAGTCCATTGGCCGCAATTTTTTTTTGAAATTTTTCTATTTTTTACATTCACTAGGTATGTCAAAATTCTTAACTGACAGACAAAGTTGGTTTGATTTGAATATACAAAAAATGTATAAAGTATAATATAAGACACACTGAGTGCAAGGTGGTGTTTTAATTATTTTGTATGAAACTAGAAAAAAATGCGAAAATACGAATTTAAGAAAAAAAAAATATGACTACCTTTTTATTCATGAAGTCAGATTTAAATCCTTAATTTTCCGGTCAACAAAAAGAACACGTTGTATACTAAGTGCAGAAAATTGGAAAACATTAGGAAAAAGTATGGTTTTGTAACAGTTAATGGGAAATTCCGCTGTTAACATGATATCATATTGTAATTTAAGCTTGTCAGTGTGTTGCTTGGACTCGCAAGTGTTTTGCAATATAGAGTTATCTATCTATCTATGGATACTATGCTTCTATAACTATGGTTTGAGACCATAAAAAGAGGATAAGAGATAAATTGCAATAGCAATTTGCTAATCAATTCAGCTTTTCTCGGAAAGCACCACTTCTAGGGGATTATAGACGACGCGTTTGGTGTATTGGTTAGCGCTCCTGACTATTACGCCGGCCGTCGCGGGTTCGAATCCCGCAAATGTTTGTGTGATGAGCACGAACATTTGTACCTAAGTCATGGATGTTATATGTATTTGTGTATTTATGGGAGACGCCCCTGTAATAATCGTTGTCTGGTACCTCGTAACTAACACACACAAGGAAGATTTCCTTACCACGAAACCAGACAATTGGTGTGCTGGCTGCCGCATATTTTTATTTATTTATAAACAAAATACAACTTACGTCAACCTGGAAGACTAGTTTTCCATTATCATCAGTTGTAACTGGAACCACAGCCAGGGAACAGTCTGAAAATACAGAAACATTGAATTTTAAAATATGTCCCTTATTTATAATAATTATCTACTATATAAAAATAAGTCGGGTTTTCCTCCTTGACGCTATAACTCCAGAACGCACGAACCGATTTCCACGGTTTTGAATTCGTTGAAAAGGTCTCGGGCTCCGTGAGGTTTATAGCAAAGAAAATTCCGATAAAACGGGGCCGGGGCGGGACGAAGCTGGGGGCGAAACGAAGTTCGCTGGGACCGCTAGTTACTGTATGACACTATGTGAAATTCTTGTAATATGAATTTCTTCAAATTATTCATGTACCTTTAATTAAGGTGAATCATGGCTGTACCTAGTAATGACTTTGTATATGACATCACACAATACCAATGTTTATGAATTAATAATCGATTGATTGCTTCTAAAATATTTAACAAAGTCCGAACGGTATGGTTGAGGTTTCTGCCGCATTACCATTTTGAAACGAAAATCGCTTGCACACACTACACCAAAACGTCAAATGAAACCAAAAAACAAGGAGAAGTGCAGGCAATTTAGTCTTAAGGTGATAAGGCGGATGTGACCTCGATAGTAGTCGATGACTAATACCTAATTGTTAAAAAGTTTAAATAAATAAACATTTTAAATAAAAAAGTACCTTCATCTATCTCCATTGGCTGCTCATCAATATTCTCTGTATCGTCTTCAGACTCATCTGCTTCCGCCTCTTTCTTCATATTGTCCTGTTCCAAAAAGTCTTTAGGCAACGTGTCCACATTGAAACTCAACACTGGATTCTTGGATGACTGCGCTTGCAATGTTGATGTGATCGTGTTAGTTGAGTCCGTTGACTTTGCCGGTGAAACTACTAAGTTCATGTCTGAAGTTGATATCATGAGAGGGTCCGTTTCTGCGGAGACAGCTGATGTTAGTGTTTGAGTCAAGACTGTGGAACCGATAGTTGCAACGAGGTTGACTGATGTTTTCGGGGCAGAGATTGAGTTCTGAAAAACAACATTACTTATTACCAACTTAAAAAAAGGTTTTTAATTCGACCCTTATGTATGTAGGTGGTATATTGGATTCCAAACATCTGTGCTAAGATTCGTAATGTGTGTGTGTATATTCAGTAAGCCCGCTGTTTTTGACTGGGTGACAACTATTGACTGTAAGCATCTATATAATAAAAATGAATCGCTATTTGTTTACACAATTTTTTTTAAAGAGTTTTAAACTCGAGAACGGCTAAACCGATTTGGCTGATTTTGGTCTTTAAATATTCGTGGCAGTCCAAGGAAGGTTTAAACGGTGTCAAAATATAAAAAACGGGGACTGGGCCGCCAAGGGTGACGAAACGAAGAGGATCGCTAGTTTGGTTCGGCTAATAAATAATTATAAAATAATAAACCATCTCACCTTATACAAACTTGCCATTTCATCTTGGGGCTTGGACACTTGATACTTATTCATATCAATAACATAATTAGTATTAGCTAAACTTATAGTACTCATAATATTATTCTTTGAAGCCGCTACAATTTTCTCCACGTCCAACACAAAGTCAGCGGGTAACGGTTGTAGTTTGGACTTCGGTAGCACTATTGGTTTGATTTCTTTCTTTACTATAGTATTTTCAGCATCCTTTGTTTCTTGATGAATTTGCGATGTGAATTGGAAATTTTCTTGTATTTCTGATGCAATTACTTCAAGTCTGTAAAATTTGTGGATTAAAGGATGTTGATTATTTCTTCATTCATAGTGTTCATTAAATAATCAAACCTGTGTGGTTAGCAGTACCAGATGGTGTGATATTATGTCAAGACCATTGATTTGTTTTTTTATTGATAAAGTATAATTATGTAGCGATACTTAATTTTTTTGTGTTTATAATCTAATCATGCAACCTCTATAAAAAGATACTTAAATTAAAAATTCAGTTGCACCTTTTTTGTATTCCCTCATACTCAATACATGCCCTGTGACACTTCTTGCAGATGATATGAGAAAATATGGATGTCTTAGTTATTGGGGTCCCAACGATTTCAGCGATTAAGTCTGGTAATTTTGTGTTACTTTGGAACGAGTTCTGTGAACAAATATTATAAGTGTGTTAGCAAGTGATACCTGAGACTATTTAACCACAGGTATAACAAGGGCAGATTTAAATTATTATTAAAAAAAGAACTACAGAAGTTTGCAGGAGGCCACAGCTAGCTAGCTAAAAAAATGTTAGACTGACTGTCTTGGTGCCATAACACAAAGGGTCAACCTCAAATAAAAATGGCAAAGCAGTGGACGAATTAAAGAATTACTCTGAAATTGTAGTATAATTTGTAACTCACCGTCTCCTCAAATATGTTGATGCAGTTTCTAGCTGACACTCCAACAGTGATGTTACATATAAAACAGTTTTGTATTCGTTCCATCCTAGAAATAAAACACAATTTAATTATGTGTTAGTATCTACTACACTTAGTATGCATACCATAGAATTAAATTGAATGTGCATGAAGTTTCAGAGGCTGCTACTTGTGCTAAAAACTGCAAGATTGTATATTAAAATGATTAAGTACAATACCCTGATCTGCACTGATAGAAACTATTACAATCTTGGTAAAACCATTCAATTTTCTGCTATCGCAGGGGTGATAAAATAGGAACACACGAAGTTGAAATCACAATTACTTCTTTTAGCTTTTTAAACACCGCGCGATCTAAATATTAAATACTTATAGCCTATAGGTACTTAGTTAAATAAAATAAACCAAATTAAGCACTTCATGATAAGGATAATCGTGTTCAAGGTTCTTTTAATGCTTTAAATCCTATGGCCTCAAGGTATTTTGGGTAAAACGAAAAGAAACTTGACTTTTGTATAATCACGAGATTTAACATAGAATGCAATTAATCCTTTCAATTAAAATTTGTTTTGTTTACATTCTTATCATTCGATGTTAATTTTAAATCTGTTGCCACCATTATTACACGAATTTGTTTGGAATTTTTATTTAGATATTTTTTGTAGATTCGAGGCAGCCATTTTGGCGAAGCTAAAGAGAAAACTAATAAATCAATGTAATTGTAAGTGTTAGGGCGTCATAATTTGATTTTACCTGGTTTATTAGAAACGAAATCCATAAAATTTTGGTTTCTGAAGGTTTCCCAATTATCTTTTCGTAAAATTAGGTTGTCAGCAATGAGTCGACAATCCACGAGCAGCCACCATTACGATTTTACAAAAAATTACATGTGTCAAGCAAGAAACTTCATTTCAGTGTCAGTTTGACATTAGAGATTTTGTCTGAAAATTAACCACCACCACCACCACCAACGTGGTCCAAGGTAAAAAATTGTTTAAAATCCATTTATTCATTTCACTTAACATAAGTAACAAACAAACATAACAAACTAAAAATAATGTTAATGTTCTCAGTTCTAAATGTAAATGTCTATGGTCGTTATAATAACGTTAATGTTAGCCTTTTGTTACACCCTGTATACAAAAATACAGTTCGTAATTATTGAGGACCTAAAAGGAAAGACTAATGAACTGTAAAAAACTTTATATATTTTCTTCCTCTGACAATCATGAACTAAAAAACAACTATAAAACAAAATCTTCTATCAAAATACATGGTCTAAAAAAAGTATAAAAAACATAGACAAGTATAAAAAGGTTGATATAGCTATCAGTGCCCAACATTCCACCCTCCTGTGGCGAAAGCCACACTACTGAGTGGACACCGACAACTTTATCAACTTCGTTAACGGTCGGCGCAACGTGCCCCCGACTGTGGAGACCTCAGCTACCCTAACTATCCCGTCCCGCCCAGGGAAAACTTTGGCAACTCGTCCACGGGGCCAGGTGCCTCTGGGTAGAGAGGGGTCCACAATCAGAACCACGTCGCCGACGGCCACTGTGCGTTGAGATCTGCCCGATGAACCCCGAGGCAGAAGGGACGGCAAATATTCCCGCACCCACCGACACCAGAACATGTCGGCAAGGCGCTGAGACTTACGCCAATCGCTTCGGCTCAGGAGGTCACCATCGTCAACGCCTAATGGAACTGGGTGATATGGAGATGATGAACCGAGAATAAAATGAAATGGAGTAAGTGCTTCTGGACAATCCGGGTCTTCAGGTAGATTAGTAAGAGGGCGACTATTCACAATTGCTTCAGATTCGAGCAGCACTGTATGCAACAGCTCCTCTTTTGGGGCACGATCTCGCAGCATAGCATATAATGCAGTTTTTACGGTGCGAACGAGTCTCTCCCATACTCCAGACATATGCGGTGCAGCAGGCGGCTGAAACGACCATGTGATTCCGCTATTTGCTCCAGCTCTGGCCATGGCTTCTAAAATGTTATTAGCGCCTGTGAACGCCGTGCCGTTGTCCGAGAATATCTTTGAAGGCGTGCCGCGTCTTGCAATAAAGCGTTTAAGCGCCATCAGTGCGCTGTCTGAGGATAAGCTACTTACAATCTCCAGATGGATTGCCCTTGCGGTCATGCATGTGAATAGAGCTATCCATCGCTTTTCATGCCTCCGGCCGACTGTTACAAGTATCGGCCCCATATAATCCAAACCCACGAATGTGAATGGACCTCGATGGTGTGCTAATCTTTCTGGTGGCAGATCGCCAGTGGGAGGGCTTAAAGGCTTCGATTTGTTCAGTATGCACCAAGCGCAGCGCAGAACTATATATTTTATGGATGCTCGTAGATGCAGGATCCAAAATCGCTGTCTTACTTCATTTATCACCAGTCTGGGATGAGCATGAGCGGCTTTGTAATGATGATGGGTGAGGAGTAGCCGAACTGCGTGATGTCTGCCATCCAAAAGAATAGGGCGCCTGGTTGGAATGCCGACATCTGAGGCATCTATCCGTCCGCGCAGGCGAATCACTCCTTCCGAGTCCAGGTATGGCGAAAACTTCCAAATCCGGCTTCGTTTCTCAATAGGAATGGACTTTCGGAGTGCTTCTGATTCTTCTGAAAAAGACTCGATCTGGCTACTTCGAATTATGTGCTGCTCAGCCTTTACTAAATCTTCTGCTTCGAGCGGTCTCAATAGGTTAATGAAATGAAATGAATTTGATGAGCGCTGAATATGTTGATTCGAAAGGTTATCTAAACGCATTCCAGATTTTTTTGAATTTACTCGTTGTCGGAGTATGTGTACAAACTGATGTGCACGGGCAGTTGCACGTATTAATTTGAGCCACGACGAGAACCGGGTGGGATCTGCTATAACCGGTGTAGATGACGAACGCGGTAACGGAACAGAATCATTTGTTGCATGAATAGCTACAGGAGCTTTCAATTCCTGTAGACATTCTGTGGTTGGAGTTGACGGCACCTCAGAGGGCCAGGTGTCCGGAGATAAAAGTAAAAAAGGTGGGCCATTCAGCCATCGAAATGAGACGCCCTCGCCTAAACGAGTAGCATCGTCTGCCACGTTGAGTTTGGACGAAACCCAGCGCCACTCATTGATATTTGAACCCTCTAAAATCTCGCCAACTCTATTGGCAACAAACGTTTTCAAACAACGTCCCTCGGTCCGAAGCCAACCGAGGACGTTCATTGAGTCGGTCCAGAAAAATCGTCTATTCGGCTTAAAATTATGTTCTGCGACGATTGTTCCAGCCAGACGTATTGCCAATAGGCAGGCTTGCAGTTCGAGACGTGGGATTGATACTGTATTAGTAGGAGCGACGCGAGCTTTACTGGCGATCAAAGCAATTTGGACTCTGCCTTGGCTGTCAATGAATCGCCAGTAAGCGACGCAAGCGTACGCGGACGAACTAGCATCTGCGAAAACGTGAAGTTCTTGTTGTTCTATTTTAAAATCAGGTACCAAAAGCCAACGAGGAATCTTTAAATTTGGAATTTGAACTATTACCTGAAACCATTTTTGCCAAAGCTTAACTTGGTCATCGGGTAAAGCTTCATCCCAACCAATTTTTGAAACAAACGCCCTCTGCAGGAGGATTCGACCATGAATTGAAATAGGCGCATCAAAAAGGCGCATTACAAATGAGAGCGTAGAGCGCTTAGTCAGGATAGAAGGAACCTCCTGAGGAAGGTCTGGGCGAAAACTCAAGACATCTTCGGACGCATTCCAAAGCAAGCCTAGAGTTCTCACGTCTGAGGTTGGAGGTAGTACTGAAACTTCCGTAGGTGAAGCAGCTAACAACTCAGGTGGTAAAAATCTCAAAGCCTCCACTTGGTTGGAAATCCACCCCCGCATTTCAAAGTGAGCCATTTTATGGAGCTCAACTATATCTCTAGCTAAATTGGCTGCTTTTTCAACATCCGAACTACTGCTTACGTAATCGTCCATGTAGGTGTTCCTTTGGACTTCCACCGAAGCCTCAGGATAAATGTCAGCATAGTCCTGAGCATTCTTATTTAGTAAATGTATGGCTGTGCAAGGACTTGAAGCGGCACCAAAAATCATAGAACTCATTCGGTACTCTTTGATAGGAGCGCTACGATCTCCGTTGCGCCACAAAAAGCGTTGCATATCCCTATCGTCTTGCCTTATTTTGATTTGAGGGAACATCTCCTTTATATCAGCTAACAAAGCTATATTACCCTCTCGCCAACGTAACAAAATGCCTAACAGAGACTGTAATAAATCGGGACCAGTTAACAACAAGGAGTTCAAACTCACACCTTCAGTTCTAGCGGCAGCATCATGAACTACCCTAATCTTACCTTTCTTAGGATGAATCACATTCACAGCAAAATGAGGAAGATACCAAAACCGTTTCTTATCTACTATTAAACGGTCGTGAGGAACTTCACACTCCTCTGCGTAGCCCTTGGTGATCATTGAATTGATGTTTTGACGGTAAGCATCAGCAAATTTCAAATCTTTTGACATCTTTTTCTCTAAAGATATTAGTCTATTAAAAGCTAAAGGATAACTATCTGGAATGACCGGCTCATCCTCCCCCCAAGGCAGACCGACTTCGAACTGCGGCCATTGGGGAGACGATGGGCCGTTTCATCTAAGATTCGAATCGCTCGTTGCTGAGGACCGTAGTATGGCGGAGACCTTGTGACTCCTAAAGCTTCTAACTTAAAACTGTCCCTAACAAGCGAATCCAAATCCATATCAAGGGATTGCTCCTCTAGTCGCACATTGTTGACAAAGTTGACCGGCTTAGTCTTACCATGCGTGGCGCCATGTACAACCCAGCCTAAAAGTGTACGAATTGCGACTGGTTGGTTACGCGTTGCAGATTTGATGTCGTGCGCAATGGTAAGATGCCAGTCTCCAATGCCAATCAAGACAGTGGGTGAACCTTCGCTAAAGGACACCTCTTGAGCGATGTCCGCCAGATGTGTATATTTTGAAATATCTGAAAAGCTTACGGCTTGTTTCGAAAGATTCAAGTTCTTCATTGTTCTGGCGTTTGTAATAGTAAAAGTTTCTTGAGCATACTTGCCTTTAATTTTAAAATCGACGTGACATGTCTTATCTTCCCTAACCATGCCCCCAACTCCTGTAATGGTCATCTTGCTTTCTGGACCGCACAAACCTAAACTATAAGCTACATCTGCGTCAATCAAAGTTGTGGTGGAACCGTCATCTAACAGTGCTAAGGTTTCAATTTGACCTAACGGGCCACTGATTATGACAGGTAAAACCTTTAATAAAACCTTTTGTTGCTTTTGCGAGCATGCATTTACTTTAGTATCGGAATTGAGAATTCCGATACTAAAGTATGAATAGAGTTAATTGAATGATACTAAAGAATGAATAGAGTTAATTGAATGATGATCCGACATTCGAGATCTACTACGTGAACCGTGTGAACTTGCGTCGATGGCGGCTAGTTCCGCCGCCAGTGCACGATTCTGTGCATCAATGCGTAACTGAGTTAACTGAGTTAAACGCGCTTCTTTTTCCTCCTGAACCTGTAGGATGGCAGCGGCATGTCTGGCCTCTGCTGCCAATCGTAGCGCGACCACGGAGCTGGCGCTGCGGTGGGAGGAACTTTTGCTATGTGGATTTGCTGAAGTATTCGCCGCCTCATAATCAATGGCGGGCTCAAAACTTACATCTGCAAAGGAGGGTGCGGCGTCTGGCATCCCTTCTTCAACTACTTGAGTGGGCTGTATATTACCTTCTTTTCCGGGGAGTGCGGAGTCTGGCATCTCCCCTCTTTCTACCAGTAACTTTTTACCTCTGGTTAGCATAGCTCGAAGGATATATTGAGGACCTAAAAGGAAAGACTAATGAACTGTAAAAAACTTTATATATTTTCTTCCTCTGACAATCATGAACTAAAAAACAACTATAAAACAAAATCTTCTATCAAAATACATGGTCTAAAAAAAGTATAAAAAACATAGACGCGACCCCGCAGCTGTTGCGATTTTCAAGCTAATTTCAACTAAACCACGCGATGATGTAGCTCTCGCTGGAGCCAAAATCAAACCTCACCCATCGCGGGCGTAAACTACGTCGTGAGTTTTATTTTAACTTTTTATATGCATACAAATCTGCATTCTACAGTGGCTGTGGGCCTGCAACCACGGCGGGCGTGGATGGAAACTGCCACGTGAGTTCTTAGCCTTAGGAGAAGATTTTGCTATTTTAAAGCGCATCTGAATCAGTTCAGCCAAATGCGTGGTACTCGCTATTAAGCTTCCTATAAACTTACTGATGAAACTAATAACTTCCTATTTTCTAAGTCGGTTAAGCATTAACGTGGTGTAGACTCATTCCATATCAATATTGCAAAGCCTTTTGCAATATAAACGCAATAATCACCATTTCTACGCAACTTTGCTCTCATACTTTTATCAGGCGCTGGGACTTTTAATTATTCGAGCGTATCTTTTCTTAGGAAAGATTAACAGTGTCTTGGCTTACGAATAGTGAAATAAGCAATGGATAAGCAATTTTTGACCAGTAAAAATAATAGTAATTATACATATTTAGTACTCTACAGAAATATTGACCAGCCATTCTGACGTCAGAATGGACGGTCAACCGTAAATGTTGTAATTCTTTTAAATTATGCAATAAGCAACTGCCATCATGCTAAGCAAATATAAGCAATTCATAAGCAATCTTTAGACACAGTTTCAAAGTTAAATACGACTGTTGACCGGCGATTCTGACGGTCACCCAAGATTGACAGCTCCTTTGGAAAAGAAGAGGCAACTAGTAGAGAGAGGGCTAAGAAATACATAATATACCCTTAACTTGAACTGCTTTACAGACATTACTTGGTGTTGATCTTGAAGCCCTATGCTCATTAATTTTCTTTAAAATAAATAAGCAATAATGCCTATTTATTCAGTGACTTTTGTAAGGATGGGAGGGAATTTTAGGGCTATAATCTAGGATTACTTCTTTTCTTTACATGTGTTACCAATAAAGAAACAAACGAGACGATTTTATAGAAATTATAGTTTGTTCCATGTGAGGTGTGAGGTAAAAAATATAAATATCGAAGTCACCGCGCCGCCATACCAGTATATGAGCCCAAACCGCTTGCACCTCTCGTCGTGCATACATACAAGTGACTTTTGCTTGAAAGTGCTTAGGTGATAGAAACCTCATAAAAATCTTTTTTCTCTTAGTTTTCTTACCAAAATTTTCTCTATAAGCAAGTGTCATCATGTCTATCTCTCTTGCACTTACCGATAAAACGGCGTGCTGTATATTCCTATCTCTATTGCCTTTAGTGCCTCAAGAATCAGTTGCTAACGCGTTGGCTGACTATATGTATTCAATACTACGACGGTTATAGATAGTTCCTAAAACTACGACGGATGCCGATTCTCAGGCAGTCAGCATTCGGAAAAAGTTCACTGATCGAATTTTCTTTTTCTTTTTTCTAATGCGAACTGCAGGAGAATTGAGCCCCAGGGCTTATCAAACTTTTCTTATCTGAAGAGTTAGGTAGATAGGTATATAGGCGCCTACTTGTTATTATTACTGATTGGGTGAGGAAAAAATCACACAAAAAACTATTCCAAACATGTTTATTTCTATACAATATAATTACATTAATCTCACGACTCGTGCAGCATTAATTAACTATCCTAAACTTTACAATTCAATTAAAAATAGAAATGTAAACCGTTTTGACGGAGCGCGTAGTTGGTTTTATAAGCGGGTATCATATAATTCAAAATAAAGGAGTATTATCGTTGACGGAAAGCTTAGAAAAAAATAATGGGTAATCTACGCAACTCATACTTCTTACTAAGTAGTATCCAGATACTTACATACAATAATAAAAATGGTAGCAGAGTACTTTTTAAAAACAGCAGGAGAGTACCGTACGGTCACAGATAATACTAGTTTTGCAGTTTCGTCCTCGCATTCAGAGATGGAGCTACTTGTAGGTACAGTTGTGCAGTTAAGTGATTCGAATAAAAAATGTTTTGAAGTGTTTTTTTTTAATTTAATTTCTAAAGTGGTTGATTACCTATTTAAGTTGTTTAATTCATGAGTTGAGTGTCGTGAACTGATTATGCAGTTTAGGTAATTTCTGTAATTTATATTTCAAAATGATAAAGATATTTTACGGCAGCTAAGTATATGTATGTAGATTATTTTACGAAAGTTGTGCTTGTACAAATAATTGCTATGGACTTTAAAAAATGTATCGTCATCCTACCTGATATTTTTTAATCCTGACGTTGATACTAGTTCTTCGGTGATGTTCATGTCTTGAGATGTTCTGGAGCCTTATTTTTGAATCATTTGCTTCAAGATGGCGAGTGATTTTCGTTCGACGTAGTGTCAAAAGTCATAGAAAAAAAATCGCTTTCGAACGAAAATCATTCGCCATATCCAAGCTAGTGATTCAAAAATAAGGGCCCTGTTCTGTATAATTATTAAGGTAATGCAACTCAATGTTGAGAGCCACTACAGAAATCTTCACTATCTACTCGGTTTGGTGGTTTGGTGATTGGTTAAATGCTAGATGAGCTCACCAATAACAGAAGTTATCGGCACTGGATGGTGTCATCTCATCAGCATTTCATTCAGGATATATTTTAAATGTGTCATAATTTTTGATATTTAAATGGTGAAGACGTATAGCCCCGGGTTAGAGGCACCGACTAACCTGGACGAGTTAGTGATGTGCTATTTATTGGGATTGGAATATTTTGGTATTCTTTATAAAGAGTCTGCCGACTGGAGTCCTGCTTTAAAACTTGGTTCAAACCAATTGGACGATTTTGAAAATTTTAACCATATTCCAAAATCGTCCAATACCAAAAGGCGACTTTGCACATAACTAGCTCGTGCAGGTAAGTCCGGTAACCCTGCGCTTTATGTCTTCGCGCACAGATTGAATCAACTGCATTGATGTAGCGTAAGGTTCATGTTACTATGTGTAGACAAGAAATGGTTGTGTTGAAATGAAAGAATATTTTGTTGTGTTGACATGTATTTAATGTTTAACATGTAACTACAAGTACCTAAATTCAATAAAAGGCAAGCTAAAATACCTCAAAGGAAGGTTGAAAATAAACGGTTACATCTTATGTTGTATTGCCAGAGTGCAGTTTCTTGTGTTATTTTTGGTTTTTGGGATATAATTTTAACGACTTTGTCGTTGTTTTGTGACTTTAGACTGCAAAACTGAAAATCATTCCAAAACAACATGTTGGAATTATATTTTTTCATTTTTGCATGCTAAATTAATAACATGTTTATTGATAGAATAGTGTCATATTGTCTGTTTGTCTAAAATAAATAAATTAATAGTTTAAAGTCTAACGCTGAACTATGATAAAATTATGATCGAATTAAAACCAATTTATAATATATTATCTGTACATCAACACAAAATAGAGGTAAGCTATCACGACATCCATGACCTAATACTAAAACATTTATTTTTCATTCGAAAATAGTTCTAGAGAAAAAGATATGCATCTATGTACCTGATAACATCAAAATTTAATGTTAATAATTTTTAAATCAGCTAGTTATGGAACTATTTAAGTATTTAATCGCTGGCTACACACTGTTTATGTCATGTTATGTTGATTTTCTGTTATATTTGATCATCAATCAAATTGTTACTGACAAAAATCCAAAGAAAAAGAATAATTAGAATCCTTATTCAGTAAATTTTGATATCAAAAATTCGAAAATATTTTTTTTTTATATATATTTAGGACCTGTTAACCACACAGTTATGATTGGATGGCAATTTTACCACTATTAAGAAGAGCGTATCTATATTATGTAATGGAACGATCAAACTGATTGATGCTCAAATACCGTAACTTATTTGTTATATTAAAGACAGTATTTAAGTGTCTGTGTCTGTGATTGAAGTACAATGTAAATTTCGAGTTGGACAGTAGAGTATCAGGGGTGTGGGACCGAGCGCCATACCATAAACAGTAATATAGACGATCTACCACAAGAATCACACGATACAAACATTAATCTTAGACACGAGAACAAAAATATATTTCAATAGCGAAATCCTGGTGTTCCATTTGTTTGACGAAGACCTAACTCTAAAACCCTCAGGTTGATTACTGTTTTCAGCCATCGCTAATTTGTTTTACTTTTAAGAAAAATTTATAGAAAATCCATACTGTCATATTTTTCACTAATCGAATATAATTGACATTGCAATGACGCTTACTACTATCCTAAAGAGTGCTAAACTATTTCTTACATTTAGATATTTTTTTGGTTCTTACACAGTTTATTAAAAATGGTCAAAAGAATTCATGACTTTGCCACTACTCTTCCGTTTCGAATCATGCAAAAATAAAAAAAGAAACATGCACACTAACCTCGGCACTAAGTCTGAAATAAAAATGAAACTCAAATGTTTCTACCTTATACCACAGTATATTTATTTCTTGTACATTTCACAACTGTCAAGTTTACAAAAACAACCAAATTTCAAAAATTAAATCTTGCGTATAGTCACTGAACTATTCAGTCAACGTACGCACCAATAAGGGATACAAACTGAAATATTATAACAATTGTCTTAAACAAACTCACAAAATAATATCAATCACTATAAATCACTAAATGGGAAATATCAGTACCATCCTCAAAACTCTATAGAAACTAAACTCTGCTCTCCTAGAGATAAAGTTGAAAATTGCATAAGCCATAAAATTTACATCGTAGAGTGTTTGAAAATGGCACCGTGAACGATAACTAATAAATTCTAATATTACACAAATAAAATGGGAATATTACTTAAAAGCTACCTAAGCCGCTAATATTTTGATAAACAAAATGCATAACGCATCCAATGGGGCGTGGCCCCTTAAAACAAAAGAAAACAAAAAAGAAAAATCATAAAATGGAAATGTAATCATGTGTTATATAATTATGAAAAAAAAGTTACTGTGTCTATTCATATATTAAAAAAAAACTAACTGTTAATGTCTTTATAGAAGTGATCTAGATCACAAAAATGTAAAAATAAGGAATTATTAAGACGTTGTCATTGCGAAAAATCTGCCCGTTATTAAAAAAAATCCAGTGACGTATTGTTTTTTTTTATAAGTGTACGAGAGAAGTTTGTCAAAGGAGTCGTATTTTAAAGACAGGGTAGATTTTTCGTATAGTGCAATGGCAACCCCCGCCCCCCGCACTCGTAGTGGTGTGCTGTGTGTGTGTGTGTTGCCGTCCGTCTTGATATGTGTTTGTGTGTGTGCTCCGCTGGCGCCGTTAGCTAGAAGCAAATACGTTCAATGTGAGTTTGCTGTTACGGAAACTATGTTTTGAGGCGGAAACGAGATTTAACTAAAACAAAATTGTATCTATAACCAGCCGTGAAAATGTTATTACCAATAGGGTATTGAATATTTTGTGAGACTTTCCTGATGAGTAAGAGAAGGAAAAAGAAAAAATAAATAAATGCAGAAACAAAATAAAAGTGTTTTGAGCAAAATTAGTCACATGATTGAATGCCTGTGAGAAAGACGTATTAATAGACGTTTATTACACATTAATTATTATGATTACAATAGAATTATTTGTCTCCGTGATATGTAATTATTTAGAAGCAACATACCGACGTGTACTTGCTAAAATAAAATGTACAAATTGACATATTTCTCGTCAGGGCTAGCTGACGCACAATCGAGCACAACCAGCCAATCCTATATTATTTATACACTACGTTTCCCTAGCTCAGCATTTAAGTACAAATCTAAATATTAAGCTTAAAGCATTAAGGTGATATTTTCACAAAATATTTTTTAAAACTGTTGTGCGCGATTGTACGTCGTGTGTACAGACAGATACAATATACACTTTACATACATCTACAGGCTCTTTGTAGCGGATTTTAAAATTGACATTTCTAGACATCGCATACGACTTATTCGTCACAAAGATATGTCATTCATCTCATTTATTTATACATTAAAACTTACTATTGAGTCCATTAAACTAGTCCGATAAAATTTTACAATCTTACACACATAACATTACCTTTTTATATTTTTTAATATTTTTTTTAAATCTTGAACATGACACTTGAGTACTTGATTGTACTTCAACAACTATTGACGCAAATTAATCTTTTTTAACAGCATATGTACATAATTCTTTTTAATTCTTCTATTATATTAATATGTATATTACAATCTAACATCATTTATAAACTTTGGCGTTTTATTTGGCTTAGACGAGGCAGAGAAAAAAGAAAAGCAATATGTAATTATGAGTTCAATTAAGAAACTACTTTATAACGCGGATTTTAGGTACAATTTCGTTCGAACATTAGTCAAATGCTCCAGTGTCAAAGAGTTTATTTTTCTAAAAAAGAAAGTTATTAAGAAAGTCGGTGTACAAGTCATCTTTACAAGAATAGTTGATATTTAGTATATAACAAAGAAGGTATATTATATAAAAGCAGACATCTTATATTTGCTTGTCCAAATTCGGCTTTTAGCAAATCACGATATATATTTAAAAAGTTTTAGAATATGCAGGCCTATTACTATCTGATTACATCTATTTTAGTTTAATACAGAACTTGCATTGCCGTAATTTGAACTGTTTAATTATATAAAAAAAAGATGAAAAAATATAGTATTATTTTTTTCAAAAAATGCGAATTTACATGGAAATCTGGCAAGGAAATAATAATGCTTTGTCACAAAATTTCAATAAAGTACGTAACATAAGAATTTTAAGGTTTGTATTAAAAATTACCGAAAAATATCACCTCATGAAAGTACTTCAAGCAAATATAAAGATAGTCGTAACAAATCTATGGTCCCTACAATATAAGAAGAGTTTAAAATATTATATTTATAAATATTTGATGAAAACAAGAAATATTTCTTCAGTCCGTTCGATTTAAATAAACATCTGGTAACATTTTTACTATGCAATAAAATTTTGACTAGAAAAAAGTCCGAAAAATAGAAAATTAATGGACAACAAGATACTATACAAAGATAGTGAGAGACTATAATTTATATCATATCATTGCACATACTAAGTGCACGGCAGTTCATAAACAACAAAAACTATGATAGATAATATTTATTTTATGTAATTAATTAATTGAAAACACTTCTTAAAACAGCCGTTACTCTTAGGCCGTCATATAAAAGTATTGGTGTACGAAAATTTCAACATCACTAAAATATACCTAACTACATTTTGTGCAGAAAACTAAACGAGCCGTTTAACAAAAAACTACAACGACATTACAACAGAAATCCTAAAAAAAACTACTAATCAACAACGCAATTTTCTTCGCTGGCAACATTATCGTTTCCAGCGTTGCCAACCTAATAAAGTCCATCTTAACATTGGTCCAACGTCCATTTTCAATTTACATGTCTTTTTTACCACTTGCGTTTCGTTTATACATTAGGATATTACAAGTCTAAGTGCTCTGACACACGAGCGGCATTTGACGACGGCTGACGTGCCGTTGAAGCGACATGCTTCAACGGCACGTCAATGGCTTGTCAAGCGCATGTGAACAGCACGTCAACAACAAGTCAACAGCACGTCAACGGCAGCCGTTTCTCAAGTCAAGCTGCCGTCCGTGTGCGAGATCTGTGCGTCTCTTACTAGTATTCGTGCTCCAATCCGTTGTTCTGTGCCGTCCGACAGTTGCCCTGGTCCTGTCCGTTGCCGCCCGCGGGGCTTTTGCCTTGCCCCTTCCCCTGTCCGATTTGCCGTGACGACGAGAAGCACAGCTTCATTATGAACGGGAATTTTGCGCCTGGAATTGTTTGTTGGTAGTATATTAAACAGTGTTAATTGAATAAAAAATCCGAAAACTAAAAAAAAAATATAAATATGATTAGGTAGGTAGTTAACGGGTTTTCTGAAAGACACTTTTTTACTGTTGCTGAACAATCACTAATGTTCACTAATGGTGACAAAGGCAAAATGTCTGGAGTCAAAAATATTAGTCCTGGCTAAACAGAGGAAGGCTTCAGATTTATTTGTACATGTAAAAAATATGAATACATGAAACAAGTAACTGTCTGTTTAAAAAAAAATACTAGAACCTATACGTGAATTTAATTAGGATATTATCAAATGTAGCGAAGGACGTCCGCCAGTAAGGTAGACAGACGATGTTGTAAAGGTCGCTGTGGCGATGGCTGTAGTACACTATAGAGGAACAGCTTTGGTTCAGCAGGGGACATCTTGCAGCTCACTATGAAGACAAATGACGTAAATCAAACTGTATAAAAGATGTAGTTCTTACCTGGGTGCTGGATGGTCGCGTGATTGCACGCCATTATCGCCATCACCGACTGTGAAATGTTCTGGAACTCCATCAGGCCCGATGACGATCTGTAATTGATCAAACCACACCTTTGTCAAAGAGTGAGCAGAATTTTTATGTAAATATATATGACCAATTCTAGAGTAATTCGTCCTATTTGTGGATTATTTAACCATCCAAACCACTGCTATACAACTACCATGTAGTAAGTCGAGGTAACTCTCTAACTATTGCAATTATCCTGCTCCTGTCATTTTCGGAGTGGCAACGAGTACAACGAAGTAAGAAGCGAAACGTCAACGGTACGTCAATCGCACGTCATTGGCACGCTAACGATACGCAGAGAGCACATCAACAGCAAGTCAATAGGCACGCCTTTTGTCAACGGCATACCAACAACACGCCTACGGCACGCCATTTGCCAACCAGACATCACGTTAACGGCACGATGACGGCACGTCAACGGCACGTCAACAGCACGTCAATCCATCCCACTAACTAAGTATACTGAACCCTGACCGCACGTTAACGGCACGTCAATTCATCGCACTTATTGTACTGAACCCTCACCTCTCGCTCTTGAGCGGGAACTTGGAGATAGTATGTGGTGGCGTGACGCCGTAGTCCTTAAACACCTGCAAAAGCTGATCGTCCGATACATCTGGCGGCGTGTTGAAGAAGTGGAGCACCTGAAAAATAAATCCATTCGGTTATTTACTTCAACGCTCAGGGATCTATAGAACGCCGGCGGTAACGTTAGCAAAACAATGTTGATAAACACTTCCACTTCAATGTTGATCCTTTGTACTATTTTTTATGATTAATGTCTGTTTATGTTACCAATAAAATAAAATAAATAAAACACATCCGTAAGGGTCTAAACCAAGATTGGCTCACCATTAATTTAGCCGTAGACCATACTATGGTTAATTAATATGAAGTTTAACAACTTTTAAATGGAGCTAGTGAAATCTAGCGCTGTCAAATCACAATGTGATGATTCGGCTCCAAACAGTTAGATGACGCTGTAGCGGCCAGTATGGAAACTGAACCTCAGTATTAAAGATTTAGGCTAAAGTTTACTTAGCAGACAACCCAAGATGGTGACCATTGATCCTTTATCCCCGACTACTCAGTTGCGCTAACTAGTTTTATCTTGTGTCTTATAATGGCTATTAAAAAGACAGTTTTCTTTACTTGTCTAATATTGTTAACAATATTTTTTTTTACTTTTAACATAATAAACGGATTTTAGAAATAGTTGGGTAGGAAAGTAGGGCATTCTATACATAGTCCTAAGAAAATAAAGTGAAGGTATTAAAAAAAAGGGAATAGAATAGCAGGTTGAAAGAAAACCTCGAAGAAAATATGGTACGGTCCTTGTTTAAAAGAGCGATAGTGAAAATATGTGAAAAGAATATCGACAAAAAATTACCTTCGAAGGAGGCTGTATTCTGTTCTTGTGTATGGAGGCAGGTGTTAGGAACCTGTTGTTCTTGTTGCCGACGTAATCCTTGAACGAGGGGCTCTTGTCCGCGAGGGGGTACGGGTTCATCACCTCTGATAGGAAGGCTTGTTTTGAGAATCTGTTGAGAGAGCAGATAGTGCATAAAAATCAGGTCTACAAGTTTTTTAGGTATTAAGAACTACGCTGAATGTTTAGTAGCTTCGTTTGGCGATTTTAAACGTCTTGTAACATCGGTTGCTTGAACCGATTTTGATGCGGTGTTCATAAAGGTATTTGTTACATTTAGAGAAGTTTTATAGGTATTACCTAATATTGCCAAATTTACAGGCTATGTAATGTTGCTATAATATTCCCACTTATAGCACGGCATTACAGCAATGTTGCCGGCAACATCTCATCATAGCTGCTGTAAGCAAATTCCTCCTAAATACAGTAAAACAAAATGTTTTGGCTATTTGCGAGGATTGCTCAGTCTACAGAAAACGTATGTTTACAAAAAACATCGAGGAATTTCACAAATTTACTTGATTATAAACGTTTTTATCAAATAACAAATTAATGTTCCACGTATCTAGAAACGTTATTCTACGTTTCTAGATAAGTGGAACATTAAATTGTCCATATTTCCACACCAAGCCGTCGGTTGTAATAAATGTGAATTTTTAGTGTGGAAAATCGGAAAAACCCCTGTTCACACTATGGTGGTACTCACGCCAGGGTCAAAGTGTAGTCACCAACAGTCACATTGTTCAGGTTCTGGACGCATCGCTCCACCGACACCGGGTCACCCATCTGGACCATCGCCGTGCCTTCTTTGGTTTTCAGGAACTTTATCTGGGGGGTAGAATAAATAAAGAATTAATTGATAGAAAGTATTGAAAAGTCAAAATAGGTAAGACCATACAAGAATATTGCTATTGCAAGAGAAACCTAAACTGTTTTATGTATTACGTTTATTTGTAGCTTTATGTAACGTTTAACATGTATAATTTATCCTAATTAATAAAATCACATCAATGAAAATTCATTTCACAAGTTAAATTAATCGCGTACAATTGAATTGTTACAACACTATGGGTACTACGCTAGCAACATTGAAAAATAAAAAAATCGATTGAAGCTGTCATTCTGGTCTATCTAATTAAAAATCTGAGTATAGTGGCTCAATATGAGCTCGCTCGCTGTACTCAAAGCTCGATGTAGAAAGCACTCAGTAGTCAAAATTAAGTAGATGATGGTACGGATAACAGCACGTCACGGTAAACTCTGCGGTATCTTATGCATTTGTAATAAGGGTTAGTTTCCAACAAAAATGTGTAACCTGATGTGCTGGTGACTGTACTCACCCTAACAACGTTTCCGTATAAACAGCACAGGTTGAACAGTCTGTCCGAGTTGACTGTGTTTGGGTCGAGGCCGTAAACCATCATCACTGCGCCTTGCTGAGGTGGTCCACCCTATAAAGAGATAAAAGTGATAAAATTCATTCATTTTTGCATATATACTTACCGGGCGCTTATACACGTCCCAATATAAACCCTACCACTGCTTTGGGACAATTTGTGGGCTAGTGCTGAGAAGAAGCAGCGCAATAAACGCAGTCACTATTTTGTCAATGCCTCAAGGTTTTATAATACTCTTCTTTATAATACTCTTCTATATATAGGGTAAAATGAGTTTTAGACTCATAAGTATTGTAGCTAAAGCACTAGAGTTTTGGAAATTATAAATGACGCCTCTACATAACATAAAAAATATGAATACAGGCACGTGGACCGAGCCCGGGAGCTAGATGGTGACACGTTAAAAAAAATATACAAGACAATCCAATATACAACTTTTTTCTGCCACAACGGCCATCAGTTCTTCGCGCTTCAAGCTTTTTATCAAGATGACAAAACCGTGATATAAATAAGAGCTATGGCTCATTCAAAGATACTAAACACTAATAGATAAGGTGCTGACCTGGTTCTGAGGAGGCATAGGGGGGTGGTGCATCGGGGGAGGGGGAACGAAGCCTTCGCCACCGTAGCCCTCCGGACCGTAACCGCGACCGTCGCGCTGTTGACAAAATACATTGGGTTAATTAACTAGATGAAAGCTATAATATTTTTTTTGTTTCTATAGAGTTTTGTCATTATATATTGTTTTAAACTTTCATGGTCACTAACATTAGAATAGTTAGATACGGGATTGCTACCCCGTATTAGAATCGGGGCCAAATCAGTGGATCGAGTTGCACAACCCTCAGATAATTTCGACAGAACGCCACTACATACCAAGATTGGTTAGGGAAGCGATTGAAATAACTAAATACAAAAATTTCAATCGCGAGGACGGGTTCAAATTGTCAAGTGACTGGAATCCAGTGGTTTAAATGTGTAAAAACCGTGTTAATAAAAATAGATCCGTTTCGCGAACAGATGATGTCAGTGTTGTGTGTCGACGTCGAGAACAGATGCGAGAAAATAGTGAGTTGGTGGACAATGGTACCGGCGGCGAGCGGAATAAACGACTTCGGAGGAGGGTAGACCGATATGTCTGCCAATAACTACCCACCCGCAAGTTCTCTTCAGTTACTCCGTGATCATGGCGCTTGCAACAGTGCCGAAATATCGGAAGCTATTAAATAATAAGGTACATGGTAGCAATCTCGTATCTAACTATTCTTTTGTCATTATACAACTTAATATTACAAATGCACTCGTAAAAAGCAACACATAATCTGGGTCAGCTCGCACCAACTCAATTGAGGTACCTCAACCACCATTTACAGAAAAAAATAAATTAAATCACATTTTAATCATACCTTAATTAGCGAACAGCAAAATATACTTGAATTTCTTCATCAAAGAAAAGATAATCAGAGTGAATAAAATGTTAATTAAAATTAACACCGAACATCCTGTTGAACATCAAGACAATAACATCCAAACAGGCTTTCAGCATCTCTAGATTCGTCACATCTCCAAGAAAATGGAACAAATTTCTTAATTAATATTTAATTGCCCCAAATTAGTCTTGCTCTGACAGAATCACGCTTCTCCTAAGCTTATGGTCGTATTATTTTTGCCTTGGCTTTGGAATATTTTAATAATGAACCGATTTAAAAGGTCTTCACTGTACCCCAATCACGAAAAACTATATATACACGTGTAAGCGTATCGAGAAATGTCAATTCGTATGGAAATAAGACTAGCGCCCCTCTGGCGATGCGTAAAGAAATTACTTTTTTATATGGATTTTGTCATTTCTCGATACGCTTACGCAGTCGATAGTTTTTCGTGGTTGGGGTACTGCTCGTGTTTTATTATGACCGCAAAGGTAAGACCTTCGTAATCAGTGATAACTCACTTTTTTACAGTACCAAGATAAACTGCCTATGCTTATAAAAAATAATTGAAATTGGTTGCATAGCGAAGGAAGAAAAATATCATCGATTTGATCACACTTTTGGTAAATTGATCATTTATTATTTCTAAATCTGTCGTAGGTACCCAATACATGTAGTGAGACATGATAATAAATTGTAAGTAATGTACCTAATATAAGAATTCAATGTTAATTTGTTTCAAGTGAAAAGCACATGTAGCAAAGAACCAAAGACGAAAATAATAAATCTATAATTGCAAGCCAATCGTAAACCTCAATAATAGAACGATAGCTCTATGCTTAATCAAGCTTGAGTTAAAAATAATTTTTAATTTACATGAAACACGACAACTGAATGTTGAATTAAAATATTTCCATAAACCTCGAGTTTCATATCATCGTAAAATAATTATTTTATAACTGGAGGAGTTTTCATTTCGCAAATGTAGAGCAAGGGCGAACTATGAACGGATCGTACTATAATAATAATTATTATGAATGCGAAGTTTATAATAAATGTGTAATAAATGCATCGATGTTTATGGTTATTTCTCTCAGAAAATATTAAGTTCTCTGCCACAAGCACAGCAAATTATGATGACGGCAGGAGCCAACAGCTTATTGATTAGCCGACAACGCATTGATGTCTAACTTGACACCATGATAGCAGTCGACAAAGCGCTGTTTGCAGAAGACGAATTTGCAGGCAAACCCTAGTACAAATATATAATTCTTGAAAATAGAAAGTGAAGCTATAATAATAGTAATAGCCGACTATGGTGGCCAGTCACAACGAATAACCGACTGCGAGGGACATATTATAGTGCACAAGTGTGTGCGCAAACACAGGTGCACTCTCTATTCCTTTCATTCTCATAACCCGATGGGACAGCAATCTGACACGACCGGAGGAGGTCAGGCGCATTACCGACGGCTTTACGTGCTTTCCGAGGCACGGGGGTGAAAACACCGCCAACTTCCAAACTCCGGGCTTCCCTGAGAACTTCTGAACAGAACACAACAAAACCCAGGTACATATTTTTTGGCCCGACCCGGGAATCGAACCCGGGACCTCTGGCGCAGCCGTCGTTTTAAAATGCGACCCTCTAACCGCTGCGCAACCGAGGCAGGTCAAGTGAAGCTATAAAAGTGATATAAAAGTTATTTAAGTTAGACCCAAAATATTTCTGGGTCCGTAGTTACGATCCCCATGAGATAAGAAAACATCATGTTTTCATGTGGGCAAGGAAAAGTTATGATTCAATTACAATTTATTTAAAGATACGGGATTTGTTGTGAAAATATAAACGTTTTATTTATTTGTGGTTAAGCCCAGAATATAATGCTTGAAAGTTTTTTAAATAGGCATTTATTACATCACTTTATATATAAAAAAATAAAAAACGGCTTGATAAAATCTGACAACAAGGTTGGTCGCTCGGCAAATACCCCTCCGCCATCCGCACTGAGCCCGCGTGGTGGAGTATGGCTATTACTACCTCATATTTGAGGTAAGGCCTTTGCCCAGCAGTGGGATGCTTACAGGCTAACTTTACTTTTTATATAATTGTTTGAAACTGAAATATGGGTCGAATGATCATCATCATAATCATTAACAGCCAAAGGACGTCCACCACTACTAGACAAAGGCCTCCCCATGGTTTCTAAAGCGACCGGTTAAAGCGATCTGCATTCCGTGCGATCGTTCAATTTAAAGACTAAGGCCCAATTGCTCATGATTTAACCCAGGATTACGGTAATCCCGGATAAAAACATAATTCTGTCTCTGCTAGTTTATTTGACGTTGACAGAGACAGAAATAAGATTTCAATCCAAGAGTCGTATATCGTGGAATCATGCGAAAGTGGGCCTTATATGATTATGAATACTTACAGGATGATGTGGTGGTGGGGGCCCGTGTCTTTCTTTCATCATACCCGGCGGCGGCGGTCCTCCACTACCGTAGTCCATATCTGAAAGAAATAAAGCTACGATTTAGAAATACAACAGAGACAGACAAATATTGTAATCAACACACAGTTCATATCCTGGGACAAGGACTAGTATTTTCTGGTTTTTTAAAGAAAAATAGGGCTTATGCCACTTGACCCCAAATCTATTGTTCTTAAAATTTTATAATCCATACATTCATTCCACTATAACCTTAAAATTGAGAATTATAATCCTTACTATAAAAGGTTTTGGGGTCAAAGTGGATTTTTTTTGGGGTTTAGTGGCATAAGCCTAAAATAGACATACAGGAGATTTTCATTTGTAGTGTGATGGGATAAGTCTTAAATAAATACTTCTAAAATGTTGAATTTTAATTATTAAGGTGTATTTTAATTACTATCGGTCGAATCAGTATTGATCGGTCTGTGGTAATGACAGTATCCATATCCATGAAATTTTACTTTGCGTTTACGATAAGGCATATTATATACTTTTCTAAACATGATGTCCCAATGCTAAATAAATACCATTATTAAAGCCTTTTTCACAATGTCTAATTAAGTTGATATTGAACTTTCTACAAAATGACGTTCCATATTTGAATTATTCGTGGGTTAGAAGTATATTTAAAACTTTTAGATTATTTCCAATTATATTGTCTTAATCAATTTAGTCAAGTTAATATAACCAATTTAAATTATTATGAATGGGCTATTCAAAAGAGCAAAGCTACCTTGACATGAAATTCAAACACAATTTCTAGAGATAACCCACTTTGCCTGGGGCAATATAATAGACATTTCATTAAACCCTGTTCAAGAGCAAGTTTTCTCTGTATTCGAAGCTTCTTTGATCATCAACACAGTTTTAACCAAATTTGGCATTTAGTTAATACTATGTTGATAAATGTAATCAAAAATCTAGTCAGATATTTGGTTATAATTGCACTAATGCTTTACTCAGTCTTATAGGAGCTGAATACACTAGACAAATCTTATTCTTAGCTTTTAAGGTTATAAGGGAAGGTCTTATAATGAATATTAAAGACTTAGTGCCAAATTCCAATAAACACAATACAAAGTGTCTAATATACATGTGCTAAAACTTAAATATAGTCGAGATTTCATGCAGGAAGATATTTTAGTAGGTAGGAAATGAAAGTCTTGCTTGTAATCAATTGTTTATTGTATATGTATGTCTGTGTTACAAATAATGTATAAATACGAATATATTTTTCATTTAACATAATAGATTAATTAATTAGTATGAACGAACAAGAGTTAGTCATTTTAATATAATTGAAGAATGATGTTTTAAAATACTTCCAATGTTAGAGTTTGTAACAAAATATAGAGTAAAATGTAAGTAAAACGACTTACTCCGTCTTTATGAGATTCTTATATGTAATGTGATGAAAGTTAACATTTGAACTGGTATAATTTGAATGAAATGAGAGTATAATATTAATCATAAATGTGACATTGTCTATAATGTGGGTACTAAGGCGGCACTAACAAGGACCCCAGGTGTTTGTGACATTGTAAAGGTTTATTTCACACTATGTAAGTATTTACTCGAGGTTCTGATGGCAAATATTTTAAGTTTATAGCAGCGGGCATAGCCAAAGTTTCTCAAAATGAATTAGTCAAAAAAAGGCAGAAAGTGCAAAACCATTTATAGGCTATACCCGCTCAAAATACACAAAACTAGTTAGTATCACTAACACAAAACACATTAGTTCTCATCTAGCATACAAAACAACATGACATATAACCATGCTGTCGTCTAGATAACCAAATGGTTACTATCAACATTACTAAAGAAACATTCATACAGATTATTCAATACTATACTGGCACACTTTATATTCCATTTGGGGCATATACACACCGTTCTGCGATTGGTCACACGAATGTTGGCTGCAGGAGTCTTCACTGCAAGATCTGGTGGTAGTCACAGGCTGGGCATTTGATGGATCTGTAGATCAGTCGGCGGATCAATCCATAAACTTTAGACAAACGAAAATCGTTGACTCCCCTCCTTATTTCTCTTTATATGTTGTCAGCGTTCTGTGTTTGTGTGTCTTCGATATTAAATTCTGTTATTCCAATGTGCTTGATGTCCGTTTTAGTGTGAATGTGTTCGTGTCATGAATCTTGAATGAATGAATTTTCAATTTATAATCGTCACATTTTGTGCTACTTCAAAATCACTGCTTGCACTGTTGAATTGATTCAAATTGGTCGGTGTTGAATACATTAACTGCTGTATTTACAGATGCTTGTTTGAATATCCGGGTAAAGCTATTATGTAGCGGTCAAGAGCTGTTTCATGTCAAACGCTAAAAGCCTGAAATTTGCACACCGATAATGCACTTTAACCGTTACATTTTAAAATATACCGTGGTAAAAGAATATATATACTAACGTAAAGATTGCCGTGGTGCAAGATTTTCAAGCGATACTAAATAACAATATACAATTTCAGACTGTCTGGTCATGAAAATTTAATAAAAAAATCCATATGAATCATATTTACCCCGAATCAAGTAAGATGTGATGAACTATGAAATGTTTTGTTTACTTGAAACTAGGTCATATTAAATAGACTATACTTATAAAGTTCGTAGATATTGTTTCATAGCAGGCCTACTACACCTACCTCTTTCATGGTACTGTAATTGTTTGTGAGTATATAGTGCTTTTAAACAATTTGCCTCAACATTGTGTGGGGACACATACTGTTCTGCTTTCAACCGGATAATTAAATCACGTGACCCCATTTGATGGAAAAGCCTTTACGAGCTTGTCATTCTTATAGCAAAGTTTTTTAAATGAATTTATGTCAACACTTGTATTTTATAGATACTCAATATCAGTCGAAGGACGACATAGGCCTCACTTTGATAAATGATTTGATTAATTTTACACAGTTTAAAACCAGAAATATTATTTGTGATTATTTTATCTCTATAAGGCAGAAAATAATTATTTTTTTCTTAATAAAACAAAATACTAGCATCAAAAACTCGATTTGATATAACTAAGTTTTCTACAACAAAAAGAGAAACTGAATAATAAACTAGCATTAAAATTTTAAGCTAATGCACAAACGCGGCAGAAACTTCTGAAACGTGACTCTTTGGAGGCAAGAGCAAACTTTTCAGGCGTGAATTCAAATGCACGCGAGCTGCAATCGAAACAAGTATTGGAAATACCATTTGGTAAATACGAACCATTATACGCACCATTTGTTAAATAAGAAGTACGAGAATAAGCCCCACAGCCACTAGTTGTTATGTTAATGCGCTAGATGTTTGTCATATTAATGACCTCAAAATCCATTTCGCAATGAAAAAGAAACATTCCTTATATCTATTTTTTTTATTTATTGATTCATTATTGTCAATGCATTGTATATCTTCCTTTGTCTGTTTCTAATCCAAGATATCTAAAAAAATAAAAACGAGGAAAAGTAAAAAAATGGCCGCAATTTGTGGGTCTTATAAAATAAGTATAAATAATGTCAAAATATAAATAGTGAATAAACCACTCTTGCCCTTTATTAAGAGATCCGTTTTGATTATGGTCTTACAAGTTAGCATTAAAAAAAATTAGGAGTATAAAAATATAACTCATCGTAAAAAAAAATGTTCTTCAATGACGTAAGTTCAGTTCCATAGCGAGAATTAGATAACATTTCTTGTTTTTACTGCGATGGGGTAGTCAAAAAGTTTGTTAACACGTTCCGGGACAGTGAACGCCTACAGGCGTGAAAACAATAAAACATCTTTTGTGCCTGGAATAGGGTCCCGTAACGTGTAAAGTTATAAACAGAACGTGTAACACTCAATTAAAATGGCGTCTACCAAACACTTTTCGCCATAGGTACTACACGGGCACTACACGTAATTTTTTTTTTTTTTTTTACTTAACCTGATTCATCCCACTGCTGGGCAAAGGTCTCCCCCAACACCTTCCATTGGTCCCTGTCAGCAGCCAATGACAACCAATCACCCGCAAAGCTGGTCAAGTCATCACACCACCTCTTTTTGGGTCTACCTCTTCGTCGGTAGCCATCTTGTGGTATCCATCGCGTAATGACTTGAGCCCATCTATCCGGGTGCATTCTGCACACGTGCCCAGCCCACTCCCACTTTAGCTTTGCTGTCTTCTCACCAACGTCCGCTATTCCAGTCATGGAGCGTATTGTCGTATTTCAAATCTTATCGATCCTTTTAATACCCAACACGCTCCTTTCCATGGCTCTTTGGCAAACATTGAGTTTGGATTTCTGACTTTCGGTCAATGACCACGTCTGCGCTCCGTAAGTAAGAACGGGCAGGATGCAAAATAAGGCAGGAGAAAGAGATCGCAAGACGTATCGATAACGCCTGGAAGAGCTTCTGGTCCATGAAAGCGTATATGAAGGGTGACCTTCCAATCACGTTAAAACGCAAACTCGTCGACACACGTCAATTATTCAGTTCTAAAATGCCGTTGTTTACCTTACACGAGCCCCTGAAAAAGAGCACAAGGCGCGTGTTTTTTTCATAAAATTTTAAAGTGTTTCGGGCCAGGTGCGGCGATGAAAAAAAATGGGACTTTTATTATTTTCATTTCGTTCTGACGCTTCGAACGGAGTGTAGTATTGTTTTTTGTTGAAAAAAAAAAGTTTATGCATGCGATTCGTCGTGTCACCATTTGCTGTATGTGAAACTGGCCAATTGCCGTTAACCTTATTTTATAATGTGATTGCGTCCGTGCGTTATGAAGAGTTTGCTTCCTCCCCTCCCGTTTTAGCGTGATGTTTTATAGCCTAAACCTTCCCCAATAAATAAGTTATCCAACGCAAAAATATGTATTTAACTCGTCAAGTATGTGTAAACGAGACACAATAAAAAATCCATTGTTATGCGACTCTCGGCATTCGTTTGATACCTGACTAAATCGGTCCCGTAGTTTTTTTTTAAATATTATATGGGTTCACTCTTGTCTCTAGATTATACCAAATGAGGCATAGACAGGAACGTCGTTAGCGTGTTCAAACAAATTAACTATTCAGCTTTATACGTAATATTAGTATAGATGAATATAGTTTACACTGACTACTTTCACAAACAAGTATGTCTAAATAGTTGATTTTTATTTTTATAGTGTTTTGTCACTATACAAACTTAATAATGTAAATTGCACTAGAGGATATTGTGAGAGCAATTTCGCAACATTGATGAGGTCACGCAGCCTATGCGTTAAATGAAAGCACTTGCAAAATTCAACAGGCTTGTTAATGTGACGGTGGCCGAGTGGCCCGGATAGCCTAATACACGGGGTTCGATTCCTCGTTTGTCACAGATTCATGGTTGCTTTTTACAAGTGCAATTTACAAGTACGTCTATTTTTGAGTATTATGACATAAAAAGATTTGTAAAGATCTATATAAAAAATAAATATAATGGTAAATGTAGGTACTATGACCAGAAAACAAAAAAACTTTTATTTACTTAGCTAGAAAATACCTATCTATAGCTTATCTAAAAACCAAAGATAAAAATACCAATCTTTTAATTTTAATCCTTTGTAGCAAACAATAAAGCTGTGAGATGGCAGTACTTTACGGAATATAAAATATAGACTAACTTGACGAATAAATGTACTGAAATCCATACGGCTATATTTTGCCAGTCTAAAAAAGATAGAGCCGTTTAATAATTCTAAATCGCGTTTGTTCCAACGTCCGTTGAATTATTTAGCGCTGGCAACACCGCGACGTCATACCGGCCGTTCCAGGTGTTGCCTGGTTTTTACACTTTTTTATATGCGCC
Organism: Pyrausta aurata; assembly: GCA_963584085.1. Taxonomy (NCBI): domain Eukaryota; kingdom Metazoa; phylum Arthropoda; class Insecta; order Lepidoptera; family Crambidae; genus Pyrausta; species Pyrausta aurata. Next base: position 7,559,502 of record OY757277.1, read on the forward strand.
ATTTAACTGTGAGCTTAAATTGATGTGCGCTGTAAAAATACCGGGTGTATTTTTGATTAATTAATTTTGGTACGTTGGATTTTATGGGAGGATTTTGTAGATTTTTTTATATTCATGGTAGCATAATGAAACGATATTACAAGTTTATACTCGGAAATTTAATTTAACAGTCATAATTGCTATTATTAAAATACAATCTATCTACCCATTTAATCTTGTAAATAATTACGAACCCCAAGCTTCGATGCGGTATTTTTTAAGTTAATATAGTTTAAAGTGAAATTCTGGTAGGTGAAATTAGACCTAAAGTGATACACAAAAGATAACCTACAGTTATTAAAAAATCTCATATTATGGCTTCTATTGACGAATAAAATTATCATTTTGTACTGAGAATCTGAGACGCAACGTACAAAATTGTCGATTTCTCAGGAAATTGCGGGTCAATTTTTATTAAATAAAAAAATATGTTAAGCTGGTTGAGCAACTCGAAAACTATCAAAAATCGTGGAACATACATAGGGGTGATTCGGACAGCCCTAGTAATTTTTTACCTCAATAAATCGGCTTGACACAATTTTATGGACATACTATATTAATAACAAAAGTTACAGTTAACTCACTGGATTATGCAGTCAACATACTGAAATGTTGTTTACCTTTAACTAAAAATCTACACCGAATTTCCATACTCGTGGAATTCTAAAACTCACTGTAAGCACTCGTCGCTGCGAGTCCATGAATAATTTAGCTGGCAACATTTTTAGATGCCGCACTAGCTTTTTCGGGTGTGTTTGGTCGCATTTTTTGGCGGAGCATACACCTACTTTACATGAAGTCATTTTCAATACCAAAAGGTATAACTGGGAGAGAATGCTTTTAGCATTAATTCCACCTTTTGTACACTTTTATTTGTGCAATAAAGTTTTTAAATAAATACCAACTTTACCCAACTACGCAAGGGTGGTATTGTTTTTTAAATTCCAACTTCATAATATTGCAAAAATGTGTATTGGAATAGTTTTCATGATAAAACGTCTAAGGCTTTTCGATGAACTACAAGGTGTTTTAAAACAACCCCGCTAATATGAAGTTCTAGATTGGAGACCTTCGACCAAAGATGCAGCGTAGGTCCACTGACAAGATGGACAGACGACCTTGTAAAGATCGCAGGATCACACTGGATGCAGACCGCTTGAGATCGGTCGATGTGGAAAACTGTGAGGAAGGCCTATGTTCAGCAGAGGACGTCCCTTGGCTGATAATGATGATGATGATGATGAATATAAGGGGGCTACTTCGTAATCAGTAACTTAACTACTTTTTTCTAGAAACATGGGTACGAAACATGCAAAAAAACGACACTCCATAACAATCATACCAGTCACGTGACCAATTTAATATGGGAAGTAATAATGTTTTTTCGTTTTAAGACCTGTTTCCAGGAATAAAAAAGATTACTTAATATTGGTTCCGAGTAGCGTATTGGTTCCGATATATTTAAAACGGGTAGTTTTGAAAAACCGTGTCTATGAATGAATGAATGAATATTTATTTGCCTTTGGAAGAGAGTACATTTTAGTAGATGTTATAGATATTACGGTTCAGCTTAAAAAATTGTTATAAAACACGCTGTTCTGAAGGTCCGATACAAAAAAACTTTTTTGCGTTAGATACTTTATTTACTGAGGAAGGCTATAGGCTGAAAAACTACGCAAAGACCTACGGGAACGGAGCCATATCAGCTGGGACAGCTAGTCCAATATAAACCTGTAAGTAAGAGATATAGAACACATATTTCAATGACCATAGAACGTCAAATATCACGGAAAGGATAAACAGAGCGCATACAGGTCGCGCCCTACAAACGCCTCAGAGCAGGCGGTGAATACGCAATCCGCTGTGATGAGCTGAGATGCTGAAACCATATACAGGGTGTCGTTTTGGTCAGGGACATCCAACTCAGGGATGATAATATGAGTAATGCTTATTCTAAAAAAACTTTTTTTAAATCATTTGCAAGTTTTATAATTGAAAAAATGGTAAAAAACTTCAAAACGAATGGGTAAACACGCACCCTCATTAGTTGCTCGCGCGTATCTACGAAACACTACGCCGTAATTAGTAAGCTACGAAGAGGCACGACAGTCGTGCTGCTGTCAATTTCATATATATATAATTATAATTATATATAATTATAATATAATATAATATAATATATATATACAGGAACTTACACAGCCTCAGGTAAAGGAAAATAGGGAAGCCAAAATAATGTGGGAAATACCAGTTCAAACAGATAACACCATACCACACAATAGACCAGACATAATATACCTAAATAAAAAACACAATAAAACTTACCTCATAGATGTAACAGTACCATCAGATTACAACATAGGGCCAAAAGAAATCGAAAAACTTAGCAGGTACCACCCCCTTAAAGTTGAAATAAGCAGACTCTGGAACACCACCACTGAAGTTGTACCCATAGTTGTTGAAGCAACCGGAATTCTAGCCACAAACATACACCGTTATTGTGACAAACTTGATTCACACATTAACGTTCACATTATTCAAAAGCAGGCAGCCATCCACACATGCACAATACTCAGTAAAGTTTTAGGTGACACAGTATTCCTCACAAATTATAATAATAATAACGCTGAACCACCTCTTCCCTGAGGGTCTCGGGGCGGGAGTTCAGATTAAAACCGATGTCACAGATCGAGTAACACAAAGTGTAAAAAAAATAATATATAATAATATAATTATAATAATTTCATATATATATATATTTCATATAAATGACAGCATTAAGCCCTTCACATTAGGAAGTGGAGGCGCACTAAGAGCAGCAGTTGGAAAAGAGTTAGGTAAATAGCATACATATTTACCATACTGAAAACTATCGACCAGCACACTAGCACTTGTTTACAACAAGCATAGAGTTTAACTATATTTTCCCTAAATTGATTTAGTTAAATATCATCTTAAACGTCAAATTTGCCTACGATTAGAGTTGTTCAATCTTAGATAAAAAAATTAAGAGAGCCAAGCTTTAAAAACAGCGATCGTCCACCCACCCATACGAAAAAAAACCCATAACTTCTCTAGCCGAGCGAAAATTGCATGCATAAAAGATGCTCTCCACACGACCGACGTACCTTCTATGCTTCCACAATAGAGGTAGAATAACGAAGGCCCACTTCCACTTCAGTGAGAATTAGACATGACGGGTCTAAACACGAAATATAAATCGTCGGCTCGTGACCACGGCTGTTGCAACGCAGCCGAAACGTCGAGCAGTGAGTAGCATTTAATCATATTTATATTTCGTGTTTAGACCCGTCATGTCTAATTCTCATTGTAGTGCAACGCGAAAGTTTAAAATCTCAAGCTTCTACTTCAGTCAAATGGAGTTGATATCATTATGAGACGATTTTCGGCAAATCAGTCATGCATATTTCCTAACTCCAAGTAAGAGGAATTTTCTTCCAAAATACCAGACAGCGATTATGACGGGGGCGTCTTCCATAAATACATAAATATATACAACATCCATAAATACGGTACAAATGCTCGGCCTCATCACAAAAACATTCAAACCCAGACCGCTGGTTTTGTCAGGAGCGCTAAGCACCACACTGGACTAGTTGTCAACTAACTGTCAGAGGAAAATTCTGAGATTTCTGCAAAATTAGACTTTAGCCACAAAAATAACATTGACACTCGGAGTGTCATTTACTGAGTCTACTGGTATCTATTTCTACTGTGTACATTCTTCTCAAATGAGCTGAAACGTGGCGATTTAAATAAAATCGAGCACATTTAAATCAAATTGGAGACTTAAAACGTAATATAACTCTGAGAAAATAGAGTCCGTATTTCAAACGGTTGCAAGAAGATTTATTGTTGGGAGAAAAAAGGTAGGATTATGAATGAAAACCTAATCAGCAACTATGTTGAAAAAAGTAATCAAACAGTTTTTGTATTTACGTGCAATACATGTTTTTAAAACATATAAGATTAAATAAGAAACCAAAAATTCCGCACGATTGGGATTTGACGAGCGAATGAAGATGGCATACGCACTATTACTATTTTTGAAAAAAAAAACCGGCCAAGTGCGAGTCGGACTCGCGCACTGAGGGTACCGTGCCAACTTTAACTGAATTACGGATTCTTACTTCCACTTAGCCAAAATACCACAATATTTTGTTGACCGTAAACGTAACTTTGTTTTTCATAGCGTTTGTATGAAAGAAGTTATATTTGCGGTTAATAAAAATGTACTATATCTCAAAAACTACTAGTTTGATTTCGCTCAAACCAATTTTTGTTGAAAGTTTTTGTGAAGATCTACATTATATAGATTTTCCAAAATTTTTACTACCTTAGTTCAAAAGTAAGAGGGGGGGGGGGACGCCCATTTTACCACTTTGGAAGCGTCTTTATCTCAAACGTTAGACTTTTAGACAAAATGGTTTTCAAACCTCAATTGCATTTTAAAAGACCTATCTTAGACACGTATAGGTTTGGGTAAAAAAAAATTTTTAGGTTTTAGTTTCATGTATGGGACCTTACCCCCCTTAAATACTTTTTTTTTAAAGTTTTAGTATATGAATCGGTTAGCGGTGCACAAGATACATCCACTTACAAAGTTTCAGCTGTGTGATGGTAGTAGTTTTAGAATAAAGTGGCTGTGACATAGGTACGGATGGACAGACAGACAGACAGACTTGACGAAACTATAAGGGTTCCGTTTTTGCCATTCGGCTACGGAACCCTGAAAAAGGAGTACCAATTTTTGAATTTCATTTTCTGTTTGAACACATATTTTATACTTTTTTTAAAGAAATACAATAACAAAAGTAATATTTATGGCTCATTTGTCAGATTGTGTGAGGCAACAAAAGATCAGTTTTAAAAATAAACTACTCTAGCGCTAACATTTCACGCTTTTTAACAAAAGCCGGAGCTTATTCATTCCTAGCCGAATCTAAAATGTAAGTGAATTTTAATACTAAACTCCGGAATATTCTATTCAAAAGCAGCAGCTAAACGGAGCGTAAGCACCCGGGCGTTTCGCAAAACGCCTGAGCCACGGTGAAAGTTGAAAACTGGGCATGGTTGAAGGATGCCAGTTCGCTCTTTCAACACAGTTTGAAATGAATTAGATTCGTTTGGTAAACCGCGTGGTGGAATATTCTGTGAATTAATAAAGATAATTAACGTTTATTATATATAACGCTACCATAAATTATTAGTGTCATCATCATCATCATTATCAGCCGAAGAACGTCCACTGCTGAACATAGGCCTTCCCCATGGCTTTCCACAACGACCGGTTGTGAGCAGTCTTCATCTAGTGCGATCCTGCGATCTTTCGTCCATCTTGTCGGTGGACGTCCTACGCTGCGCCTTTGGTCGAAGGGTCTTCAATCTAGGACTTTTCTGCCCCAACGACCATCAATTCTACGCGCTATGTGCCCTGCCCACTGCCACTTGAGCTTACTGATTCGCAGTACTATGTCCGTTACCTTAGTTCTTCTACGTATCTCCTCGATTCTGATTAGATCTTTTAGTGTGTAAATAGGTATTACAAATATCAATTACGACAGTCCATCTTCTAACTTAAGCCATCATCATCATCAAATTCAAGAGCTAGGCTCTTGTCGGTGCAGTTTTCTCCTAACTCCAAGTTAGGGATGATAGTTCAGTGATATCCCTCGTCTTCCACACCGCAGTTTAACACGTTCCGGGACAGTGAACGCCTATATGTGTGAAAACAATAAAACATCTATTGTGTCTGAAATAGTGTCCCGGAACGTGTTAAGAACCGAGGGGGGGGGGGGTTCGGCCTTTTAATGCCCTGTCTAAAGCCTTTTCAGATATACTATATCTTCAGCCTTCTGCCAGTACTGCTGATGTTGCTGCTACCCAACAAACTCAATATCATACTACCTAAAACCCTGACACATCACAAACAATCTAGAATTTAGAAAACAGTTCCATCTGCAATGTTCTCACACTCTCAAACTAAAACTAAAGCATTTGCATACAAACAATGTGCGGACTTAGCGCGTGTGAGCGATCTACGGCAGCCGAAACACTAAGTAAAAGTTTGGTGTGACTATCCAATGCTGGAAAAGTTTCGTATCGATTGTACGGACTTACAAATGGACCTATTCTAGGGTTGATTCTAAGTTTTTTAATTCATTGTTTGATTAAGTTGCATTATTACAAAAGATTTTATTAATTTGTTTACTTTATATGTTACAGTCAAAAACATTAACCAGTCAAAAAGCTTTTTGACCGGTAAAATCTGTGTTCTCTATATGCTAAAATTCTTCAAAATCGATTCAGCATTAAAATCTATATACAAAAAAGAATGACGTGTTATTACACCACTTCAACTCGAGAACGGGTTGACCGATTTTGATAATTTTTGGGCACTTTGATAATTCTTGGCCCCGAATAGTCGTAGTTATTAACACCTAGTATGCATGCATGAATAAATGAAATAAATGAAATGAAATGAAATAGGGTAAAAATCGTAAAGCGGGACGCGGGACGGGCCCGGGGATAAAAGTACTTCGCTGGGTTACATGTAACTGTCATACATACAATAGATAGATAGTTTATTACTGCACAACAGATAAGTTCATTACAAATTATTTAAGTAGAAATTACAATTTAAACTAGAGATGTACCGACTAGTCGCCGACTAGTCGGTAAAGCCGACTAATCGGCCATTTTTGTAGTCGGCGACTAGTCGGCGATTAGTCGGCTAAATCCGCCGACTAGTCGGCCCGCTTCTGACTCATGTTAATATGCTTAAAAAATAGAGTGATTGAAATGAAGTTGTATCTTTACTCTTGTTACTCGTATTATAAGAATAACAGTTTCAGTTTACAATACAATTTAATAATTGGTAGAAAATTTAAATAGAAACTCTTCCTTTAATCTTTTATAAAATAACAAAATATAGGTTAAAGCAAATAATCCTTGCTAATAAGTAGGTTCAATTATAACATAAAAAATAGGAACTCTTCCTTTGACATCCCAAAGTTATTCAATCTCGAAATTAATAAGGATTAATAAGAACCTAGTTGAAGCATCAGTTGTGAATGTTTGCTCGTAGTATTTGCCTTTTTCCCCTGACCACCACGAGAAATAACTGCTTGACACTGATTGCACATCACTTTACTGCTATCATCTTCCTCCAATTCCTCAAAAAAAAAAAACCAAATGCGTGATTTCTTTTTCGACATGACGCAAACAATCTTATTTTGTTAATTTCACTATTAATTCAATTATTTGCACTGTGTTAGCTTAGTAATTGAACGTTATATATTCTTTATTTCATTAAACACCAATAAAACACACAGTGTGAGGAGAACCCACTTACTTATTTGCTTATGATTGTCGATGTATAAAATTTGAAAATTAAAATGTAGATTCGTTATTGGCTGTAAGTTTAGTTACACGGTAATATAATAACTAATAAATAAGTAGAGCTGTGAATCTTGTAATATAAAAAAAAATATCGTCGTCACCCGGATATTACCGAAAGTAATGATCGGCCTGGCCGACTAGTCGGCCGACTAGTCGGCCATTTTGCTGCCGACTAGTCGGCTAGTCGGCTAGTCGGCCAAAGTCATAGTCGGCACATCTCTAATTTAAACGCATATAATAGTAGCATATATTCCGACTACGATGGCCAGTCACAAAGACTAGCCGACTGCGCGGGACATATTATAGTGCACAAGTGTGTGCGCAAACACAGGTGCACTCTCTATTCCTTTCACTCTCATAGCCCGATGGGACAACAATCTGACACGACCGGCGGAAGATATGGCGCAGGACCAACGGCTTTACGTGCTTTCCGAGGCACGGGGGTGAAACACCGCCAACTCCCAAACTCCGGGAATTTATGAAAAGAACCCAGGTACACATTTTTCGCTTGACCCGGAGATTGAAACCGGGACCTCTGGCGCAGCCGTCGTTTTAAAGTGCGACACTCTAACCGCTGCGCTACCGAGGCAGTTGTCGTCCGCATAAACTATTTATACGGATTGGCAGCCCTATAATGTTGCAACTAAATCCCACTCCCGATCCCGATCTCGTATCCCGGGGTCCGGGATCTCCGTCCGAATGCATCCAGCCTTCTAAGGGGCAACGAATAGTTTTCCGTTTGAATAGTTTCGATAGATTTCGCGCTCGACAGAGTTTTACAGTTTCCAGTTTTGAAGAGCTTAATCAGTGGTTTGAAATCGCGTCAGTTGTTTCTGTTTAAGGACTATTTGTGATTTAACAAGGCAATTTTTAATGGAATACAGCTTGAGGTTGAAAGGACTGGTAATGAAATAACTGAATTTATTTAACCCAAATAGACCAGAAAAATAATGTCTTGGATACAAGGTAATATTATTAATACAGTATTCCAATGGTTCAGAATGTTTTTAAAACACTCACAGTGTCATATTTATATTCTTAAAGATGAAATAAGAAACCAAAAATTGCGCACGGGCGGGATTCGAACCAGGATCTTTCTGGCTTACCGGGCCAACTGCTCTTCCAATTAAGCTACCATGCTGTCGGTCCGACCGCGCGAAATTCTTGGTCTCTTAGTATACGTCATTGCGTGACGTTAGCGCCATCTACCCGTCTGTTTATGCAACAGCGCCCGTGCGCAATTTTTGGTTTCTTATTTCATCTTTAAGAACAGTATTCCAACTTCATACAAAAGGACTTCCACTGCTGAGCTGAGCTGCATAGCTTGAGCTTTTTCTCAGTGAGAATAAGTGATGCTTGAAAGTCAAGGTTTGTCTTTTCTCTGCTTCCCCTATAATCTTTATTAGCTTTATTTATTTATTTATTTATTTATTTAATAAGGTACATCAACAGTATAAAGTACACAGCACTTACATAGATTAATCAGTCAGGTATCAAACGAATGCCGAGAGTCGCATAACAATGGAATTTTTATTGTGTCTCGTTTACACATACTTGACGAGTTAAGACACAGTTTAGTTCTAGTATATTACACTAATTATAGACATACACAGCATTCGCCATAACATAAAAACAGTGAAAGGGGTGTCGCAATACAAAAAAAAAGGTCTAAACGAAATTACAAAAATACAAAAATGTTAAAAATTACTTTACTCTAAAACGAGAATACAGCTCAAACAAACCCCTTCTCTATTGTCTCCCTGATACGATGCAATGAGTCACTGAAAATGTCTAAGTTGTAGTTTTTGTTCGGCTCGTTATACTCAGTTATCATTCTGGCGAGCGGGGAAGAGGCTCCCAAGTTGGTGCGGAAGCTGGGACGGCAGAATGTTTTGGTGATAGGATACCGGGGAAGCGAGTGTGGAACCGTCAAAGGCACCTCGTAAAAGGCTTTTGTATGGATAAATTTATGTATTTAAGGGGCGATCTTTAAGTCAGGTATGAGTAGTATATTATTAATTTTGTTGCTTTTTGTGTTCTTTCCGCCACAATCGTTTCTGCTTCACCCAATGGTTGACTGGTGAAAAATGCTTTAAGCATTGAATTATGCTATTTCTACTTTTTTTAGTCTGTGCAATAAAGAAAAAGCAAAGGTGATCTCGTAGAGTTAAACACCGTACTATTAAATAAAGTGAGAAGTTGAACGGGCGAGATTAGATAAATTTGAATCTGTGTGGCACTTGTATGAGGCATGGTATCACGATACAGGATGTTTCGTCACAATGTGCTAAAAATGATTAAGGTTGCAAGTACAAATCAGTTGCAAAAAAATAGTAAAATATGTCATTCATTATTAAAAATAATATTCAATTACATTTATTTAAAAAAAACATTTTTCATTTATTTATGTGATATATGAAGTCTTCAGGCATTGTCTTATTAGATTTGGTACTTTGTAAAATGTGTTTGTTCTAGGCAAACTAAGATTGCCTGCATAATTCTAAGTGTATATGATATTATCATATATATTTAATTACTTTCGCCTTTTTCCATTAAATGTCATTAATATGTTTAAATAGGTAAACGCTCAGAAGACAAAATATCCGTGTTTAAACTGGTGAGAACCTTGCTGTAATTTACGTCATATCTTATATTGTGTATGTAATATTTTTCGTTACTAAAACATACAGGGTAAATGCGCCAGTCGTCGGTGCCCTTAAGATTTTTTTTCATGTTAGTTTTTTTTAAATAAAGTTTCATTATATTTATTATTTATTTATACTCACTATAAGGCTGCGGTCTGCCTCCGGTGTACTGGGGCGACTGGAGCAGCGGTGCTGAACGCTGTACCGGTTGTTGGACGTCATCTGGCACTGTTGACAAGAGAAAATTACATTTAAAATATTGCCAAAGAATTTAGTTAGTTAGTTTAAAAAACAAACAAATACGCTTTTCGTATTTCTTACAGCAAACCCTTTCATTTGATACCCATATCATGAGGGTTCACTTCAAATAGCCTATCCGCCATCTTGGGGAGGCCGCCATATTGGATTTGTAATGACGTTTCTTAGCTAGTCATGTATTGTCATCAGAACTCAGAGCGTGTGCAAAATTTCATCCTAATCGAAGACCGGGAAGTGTGACAAATTAAGATTCCATTTTCTTTTAACATACATAGTTACAAGTGAAGCTAATAAAAGCGTGTTAAAAAAGGGTATCGGATATTTAGTAAAATGGCCGCCGCCGAGCCCAAGATCAAAGACAAGCAAGACAACACTTTTTTTTTTCTTCCTTTTACGATGACAGTTAAGCGATTGAGTTCGGCGACGTTCCATTCCGCGATAAATTGAGCTCACCCGTAGGCTTGAACTACATTATTTAATTACAGTGAAGTTAATTAATTTATTTTGTAATTCATTGATTTAATTTTAATTTGATGTATTAATTATTACAATTTGAAATACTACAATTTGCTAATAACAATATATTCGTAATAATATGATAGAACATTTGATAATTTTAATTAATAATTTAAAAGGTGTTAGGCAGGGAAAAATAATAGTTTTTATTGTTATAATCAATTTAAATATTTATGATAAATTTAATGTTATCTTATTACTATAATTATGTTAATCTAATTTATATAAATGTACATTTTAATAAGTGTTTCTTTTCATCTGTACCCACAAAAAAGGCACTCGCTGAAAATGAGCGTCGTGGTATGCGTTCTGCTACTGCCACGGCCAATGCTGAGCGAGTGCCTTTTCGACTTAAGCCTACTTACCTATTTTTAATTAATTACTCGTGGGATCTGTATTTAATCTTAAGTAATCTCTCAATGTAATTTTTTTTGTTAATTTTAGGTCGAATAAATTTATTTTCTTTCTTTCTTTCTAGTATAGGTTGCTTATGGAAAAGAGTTACAAAAAAAAAGAAAACAACAACACCGCAAGTTTTTTTTGCTCAAGGTAAAATAATGTGTTCATCATTATCAGCCAAAAGACGTAATGCTAAGTAAATAAGAAAAATATCCTACTTATATTATAAACGCGAAAGTTTGCGAGGATGGATGTGTGGATGTATGGATGTATGTTTGTCACTCCACCACGATAAAACTACTCAATGAAATGTGATAAAACAAACGGAAACATCGTAGACATATATCAGTACAGTAATTAAGACCAATTAGCTCACTAATTCAAATATTAATTACTGATGTGACGTCATTAGCCAGTGCTAAGGAGCTATAATTAAACATGGAACTAATCTATCTATTAATTTAGTGTTTCGAATACGGCTACCGTTGTAATATTGGAAATAGTATTTAAGTTATTAAATTAAACGTTTCTGTCTACTACTACACCGTATCATACGTTCAGGAAAAAAAAACTTGTATTGAAAACTTCTTGTTTTTATAAATATAAATATAATAAATAAATATGCGCCAGACAACACACCAATTGTCTGGTTTCGTGGTAAGGAATTTTCTTCCTTGTGTTACGAAGTACCAGACAACGATTATGACGGGGGCGTCTCCCATAAATACTTAAATACATATAACATCCATGACTTAGGTACAAATGTTCATGCTCATCACACAAACATTTGCCCCCTGCGGGATTCGAACCCGCGACGGCCGGCGTAATAGTCAGGAGTGCTAACCAATACACCAAACGCGTCGTCAACAAAAACTATTATGACACTGTTCCTACTAGACCGTTCCGTCACCGACGAACACCGTCGCATGTCATGCACGGAGCGTGTCAGCACCGGCAAAATACACTATCACTCTCGCTCCATAAATAACGGTGAGACAGATCACAGAACGTTGTAGATCCGTTCAGTGGGCAAAGTAGAGCGTATCGTGTTGCTTTTCGTGTCTGATACGCTCCTAGCACGATCATGGTAGGGTACGGTGTGGTGGGCCCCGACCTTTATAGGTACAACATTTTTATACTTATTGTAGTTATTAATGTTCTCTTATGAAATAGAGTAGAGTTATGAAAAATTAAAGTATAATAGTTAAATTTAATATTAATTCAACACTCATTTATATAAATTGTCGTTCCTATTCACGCAGAAAAAGCTTACTGTGTTTTAAGACGAAGTAAAGTCGTCATCTTTTTTCAGTCTTTTAGATTTTGAGAGCAAATGTATTCACTAAAAGCTAAAATCTAATATGAAGTAATCGGATCGTTTGGATTCATGATCGAGTTTCCATAATAATAATAATAATAAATATACTTTATTGCACACCATAAACAATAAAAATACAGAAACATCTTAAATATTAAATAGGAGTACAATTCAGGCGGTCTTATTGCTTGAAGCAATTTCTTCCAGACAACCTTCAGGTAAGGAAAAGCATAAAGAATGAAAGAAGTGGCATGGCGATGAAGCGTAAGTACATAGTAGCCCGGTATATCCATCAAGTTTATTATGTCTCAAACAGATCACACTTGACTTCAACTCGCGAATGCAATAATCAGAACAACCGTATAACATAATCAGCGGTCTAATGCATAGTTAATAGGTAATTGGATTCCATTAGTTCGTATGAACAGTGCTTCTACCCACGCATACAATTTTGAACCATATTGCAACGAAGTAAGCCTTGTCTATTTGGCCTACTGTACTAAGGGCCTTTTCACATAGTTGTTGCAAAAAAAAAAGGTTTAAGATATCAAATATCTGTGGCAAAATGTTGATTTAAATTAGAGGCAAGTAGAAGAAAGAGTTGAGTTTAATTTATGCAAGTAAATACTGATTTAGATGGTTAATATCTGGATAGGTCTCTATCTATCTCTATCTAAAGATAAAGATTTTGCCGGGTCACACTGTTTCTTGAAACTTTCTGCTTTAATTTGTGCACATATTTTCAGTCAATGGAAGATTATTAAGCCCTCGATTTTTCTTATCTTTTCGTTTTTTTTTGTAGTTGTATTTTTTTTGTTTTCCTTTTTTATTTGGGACACATAACATATTACAGTCTTTCTTAAATTCCTTACCACGAAACCAGACAATTGGTGTGTTGTCTGACGCATATTTATTTATATTTTTTTATTTATTTATTCTTTCACAAAATCTTCGCATCAAAATAAATGTTTTAGAATCACGAACTTGATAAGGGCAAAGTGCTAGCTACCTACCTAGCTTAAAAAAAAAACTAAATCTAAAAGCTACATACTCGTCATAAATAACACTACAAATTAACAATTCTTCTTGTAGCTCGTCATAGCAGTACAACTAAACGATTTATTACTGCCATAATGAATCCATCTATTAACCAATATGAACGCATCCTTTCCACTCCTAATTGGACATCGGTACAATCTGGCCGTCTAATTAATTCAAAGAGGTCTCCTGCGTACGATAGTATGTACACTCGGCCCCGAAATTGTCTGAGCGATGTCCTTACAGGCTTCACAAAGTGACGGTAATGGATATACAGGGTGTGGCCTGTATATCCATTATCCAGCGTTCAGCACCGCTGTATAGGTCCGAAATACACGCGTAGTAGGCTAAGTGATTGTTTCACAGGGTGCTCATTTATGCAAGGTGGAATTTTAAACGCTACCCTGTGACTACTACTACTGATAAATCGCTGTATTTCTAATATTTTTTTATTTTTTTTCTAACAATTTTCACCATTCCATATGGCAGCGCTGGGGGTGATGTTTTATATATTTTAAATTCATTTTCTTCTTTTTTGTTATTCTGTATAAATTTTATATTTAGCTAGGTAGATATTGTGTGAGTAATAGTACCTACATTCACAACTAAAAATTCAATTTTGCCTGAAGAAATTATTTCTCTATTTCAGACGAGAGTAATTCAGTCATAAATTATTTATTTAAAGAACAAAAGTGCATTATTTCATGATGGGCGTAGAATGTAGAGTCAACTGCAATATACATAATTTAAAACATTTTGTATTTTTATGGGTACAAAATAAGCGCAACAAAACGTAAAGATATTATGTTCTATTTAATATACTTATATTCTATTATACTTACGTTCTAAAAAAAAATGAATCGTTTTGCTAATGTTTACCAAATGTCTTACCCCCCATTAAGGGTTTTTGACACTATAAGTACAGGACAGAGCATTAGGATCTTAAGATCGAATTAACCTCACGGTTAATTTTAACGTGATAAAGACATAATCAAATCAAAACGATTCATATTTATATGCGAAACTGCAGGCTTATTATTTAACTCAATCGGAAAACGAAATTTTCAGTGATGCCATGACAGTATAACATTTAGTAGCCCTGACGAATAATCTGTTATAAGACGTTTAAAGGTTTCTGCCTACTAAGCTGTATATACCATGACCGGGCCGGAATGTGACAGGCAAAAAAATATTATTAGTATTATATAAACTATGACACCGTTTCCACTAGACCGTTCCGTCACCGACCAACACCGTCGCGTGTCATGCACGGAGTGTATCAGCAAAGGGAAAATTAGCTCTCGCTAGCTTTCGATTCATATAACGGTGAGACAGAACGCTGTTGATCCGTTCAGTGGGCATAGTAGAGCGTATGTGTTGCGTTTCGTGTCTGACGGCCTACTACGAAAAACGAAATCCGTCCGTTTTTTGTATGCAATTCTTACTACAAAATGCTTCGAATCCGCAAAACGATGATGAAACGTATTGACGGATTTCATTTTTCTTACTAGGCCGTCTGATACGCTCCTAGCACGGTCATGGTATGATACAGTGTAGTGGGCTCAGACCTTTATGTTAAATCTGCCATTTCATTTGCCAAAGCTCACTTCTGCAATATCTTTGTCGACTGCTTTTTTAGTTACTTAGGTAATAAGCCTGCTTATGATATTTCTCACAAAAAGTACACTTACCGTCATAAAAACGTCAACGGAATCTTCTTATCGACGCCGTGTCGCCCGCCCACATCACTTCCCTGCACATATAAAATTACGAACACACTCTTATCATCTCTTTTTAACTCGTTACTTTTCATATTATCTATCTCTGTCACCTCGCACAGCGGTGCATGCCAATTGTAATGTAAGCTACAAAAATATTATAAACAACCAAAAATATATTCCAATTTGTCTTTCCATATATAGACTGTCGTGTGACATATTGTGTCGTGTTTTTCTGTCTTGTATAACTGTCTGCTAGTGCTGCTTTATCTGTATCCGAACTTCTCGATATGTTTAACTCCTGAACTGATTTGATTTTGTCTTCGAATATACCAATTTAAGAGTGTGTTTGTCTCAAGTTTTATATGTGCATGGAAGATTTATAATATAACAATACTTATTTATTATTGGACTCGTACAAAAAAGAACGACGCTCACTTTAAAAAAATACAACCCTCCTTTTGGGTTTTCAAAATTATAGACAATATTTTTTTCTATTTTTAATTTTTCTACTTCTTAGTTACATTTTTAGTGAGCCTCATTCCTTGTCTGGTGTACAATTGTATGTTAATAGTTAAAACTCTGTAGTGGATGCAATAAGCTATGTAAAGCTAAAAAAAACTAAAAATACTATTTAATGAAGCTGTCAAAGTTAAATTGCATAGGAAAAAGCGTCTTTAAATCCAGTCGTAACATTTGAGTATTTTTATTACTACTTTTTTTGCATATTTTTTCATGAACTATTTTTTTTCACAAATAGTTACGATTGAATTCAATTGTTATTTCGTGACTACAATATAAATGTTTTAGTGGATTGTAAGCACGATTTGTAACAGTTATATTAAGCATATACGTACCAATAATTAGATGCTGTAGCTTTCTTGTATTCCTGTATGGAGTGTTATGTACTAATTTATGTATTTTTTGCAGGGAAAATAAGTATTTAAGAATAAATAAGCCAAGCAAAAAAAGTAACATTGATGAAACAGTTTTGCCTGCGAGAAATATTTATTAGTAGTAAATATATTTGTATGACTGTACTGTAATGTAATTACATGGGTTAAATTTGTAAGTCAAGTTTGTTGATTTTAAAATAATGTAAAAACCAAAAGTGTAAGTATGTACATGTACAGCTATTATATCTTGAATGTTACGAATAGATATAAATTGAACATGTAAAGATAATTAGGATGTATAAATAATGATTTATCCACTGAGTGGATTTTCAGATGTCTCTTTAGATTTTTCAACTCTTTATCTAGATTTTAGGTGTTACAAATATAAGTAATAAATCCTGTCCGTCATTAGTAAATAGTCGCAACATAAAAGCCATTTTGAATGTTATTTTCAACTTATTGACTAGTTTTATGATGTTAGTTTATAATAATTGCATTCCATAAAAATACGTTTAAAAACTTATAAAATATGCTAGAATACTTTTGACAACACTAGCTTTCCACGTAAAATTACTATGAAAATGTAATTAAACAGCAAAATGCAATTTCATGGAAAATAGAAAATTAATCAATGCAATTTAATTATTTAAAGAATGCATGTAGGCGTTATACACCGAAGTTCAGTGAAGTATTACCGGTAATATAAACGTGGATTGGTTGGGTTGGTAACAATGGTTGTACATATTACACAAAAAAAAAATTAAGCATGGTTAGGTCAAAAATTCTGACTCAATCAATCGTGGAGATTGAAGTGATATATTCTGCCTTTAGTCAGAATTTTTTTCACACCTCTTTTCAAATCCGGCTTTATGTCGGACTCTTTCACAATGTCTGCGATTCGACTTTGGGATTCCCTCCCCTATGAGATCAGAACTTCATCCAACAAATTTTCTTTTAAAAAGTCACTCCGTGCCCACTATCTTCACCTTGGCTCTCTTCAGAACTAACCCTTTCGTTAATTATTTTCTTTTCTTTCACCTAGATGTCGTCAATATCTCCAACTTCGTTATTTGTAAGTAAATTTTAGTGTATTTTATGTATGTTTATTTTGCCTATACATATTTATATATTCTATTAATTATTTGTGTAATATTAGTATGTATGTTTATGTCGCCATAATGCATTTTATAAGTTATTTTATATTACCCGCTCAGTTATTGCAAACGTTCCGCCACTGATTAAATTTTCTGCATTCCCAAGCGGTTGACTGGTAGAGAATGCCCTAAGGCATTAAGTCCGCCAATTGTACAATAAACTGTGCAATAAAGTTTAAAAAAATAAATAAATATCATGTGGATTCGCATCGTTTTCTCAAGAGGTTGTTTTCAAATTTTAGAAACTCAATCTGCTTCCTTGTAATACGATAAAGTACAACAAAACGACAGCTGGTCTAAATTTAAATTGCAGGTAAAAAGAGAAAAAAAAACAAAATAGTTAAATGGTAACAGCTTTAACTGTTTTATAAACCCAGAAGTAGTAAATATACAATGTAGAGTCCAACTACGGAATAATGTTGAAATCATTACTGCAAACATTTCTCTGTTTCTTACAACAAAACACACTTCTTGCAACTCGGAGAGGCGATAAAACTACATCGCTAAAAACTAAGTTACAAAGTCAACCGGACAAATTGACTCATAAAAGTGGCGTTTACACTAGTCGATTACATAAGTTTTGATAATAAATCAGTGTATGTAATCAACTTAAGTGAAGGTACAGCTACGATAGATATTCAGAAAGTCTAACTTCAATAAATACGAAAAGTTAGATTTTATTGGCAACACATTTTAGTATTTTTGTCTGTGGAATAGTAAAAATAGTAACTCAAGTATGAGGTAGTGTGTGAGCCATACTCAATCCGCGGGCTCAGTGCGGACTGGTGGAGGGGTGTTTGCAAGGCAAGCGACGAATCTTGTTGTCAGATTTAATCAAGCCGCCCATACCCCTGACTGCGCTTAACGACTAATATCAACTGATATTAGCTGGCACCAACTGCTTAACGTGCCATCCGAAGCACGGAGATGCTCGTGATATACGTCACTTATATGGTCAGAATGGTTACCCATCCAAACACTACCGCGCCGTAAGTTGCTTAACTTCGGTATCACTTTCAAGCCGCTGCCACCACTGCGCTACGAGCACCTTGTTTGTGGAATATGTAACTCAATATAACATCGAAGAGAAATCTAGTATTTGCGGCTGATTTTATAAAAAATAAAACATGTAAAATCGACAACAATATAAAATGACAAATTACTTAAAAGACGTGAGATGTAAATCGCCTCAAATAAAGTTGCAAATAAGCTATAACGGTAGCTCTCAATGTTATTATACATAACTTTGCGACTAATTTACTCATAATAGGTGTTTTAGATACAAGTAACTTGTGCTGCTAGTTAAGACATTTATAAACGTATTTTGTCTACTATGCAAATATTTGTGAAATTACCTCTTATCGTTTAACTGCAGAATTTCTTACCAAGTCCGGTATTAAATTCAGAAATTTGATTACAGTAACTTAGGGTTTTGCTAGTTTTGGAACTCCACGAAATTGTCACAGTCAATATTATATGAATGCGGTAGCGTATAATGGATTTAATCAATAACTAATTATTATAAGTTTTTCTATCAAATACAAACAGTGCGACTATTTTATAATTTAACTTAATATTCTGCTTCTGTCATGCACCGTCAAAATGTTATATTAAAAAGACTGTACTTTCATAGATAATAAAATCTCTGTAGCTCTGAGTGACATGAAAATATTAATATAGGTTCATATTTAAGTAAAGTAAGTACGTGTAAGTTTATTTACAAATACAAATGCGTTATTTGCGTATTTTGGGTGTACAAAGTAAGCAATCAAATTGTACGGACCACAGCACGTTAAGGTAAACAATGCGGTATCTTATTTAGTTGTCATAAGGCTTACTTTTCAACAAAAAAATATAACATGTCCTGGCGACTGTACATACTAAAATTGAACAATCAGTAACGCATTTGATGGGAAAAATACAGAAACTTGATTGTGAAAAGACCAACTGAGATTTGTTAAGACATTATCTACTGCTTTTGATACTGCACTGTGGCACTGGAGTTCTGCCAGTTTTCCCTTTCGCTTAGTATTTGGTGTAATGAAATTTAAATGGTGTTTAACGACTTGTACCGTGGAATTTCGTTCGAAGTTGAATCTAAGTTTTCAATTGGATTGTTTAAGAATTAAATTTGTTTTTAATTAAAATAAGGACTGTAAAATATGAAGAATTGATGCAATTACTAGTGACTGAAACTAAATAGACAATGCTTTCTTTAAAAGATGCTATGTATATATAAATGAACTAGCTTTTGCCAGCGACTTCGTCCGCGTGGAATAGTGACTTCTTTCTCCCGTTTTTTACACATTTACCACTATATCTTTGCTCCTATTGGTCGTAGCGTGATGTTATATAGCCTATAGCCTTCCTCGATAACTGGACTATCCAACACAAAAAGAATTATTCAATTCGAACCAGTAGTTTCGGAGATTAGCGCGTTCAAACAAACAAACAAACAAACAAACAAACAAACAAGCAAACAAACTCTTCAGCTTTATAATATTAGTATAGATGAAAGCAACATTAGTACTGGCAGAAGCCTGAAGATGTAGTATATAAGAAAAGGCTTTTTCATCTCTCCTGTTCGGAAAATAGCACTTTCCTGTGTAGATAGCCGGGTGGAAAATAGCTTATCCATCCCTAGGGTGGAAAGTAATTTAGTTTTAATTGGCATGGTATAGAGTCAGGCATGCAGTCAAAGCTTGGATTAAAGATAATTGAGTCACATCATATTATAAAAATAATAAACATTTTTGCTCAGCTATACATTGAAAAACATGTTTATTATGATCGTTGATATAAAAAATATTCAATTGATTCAATCTATAATTAAAACATACATTTACTAATCTGTGATTAAGATATTCGGCTTCCCGCCATAATACCAAGATGACACTTTTTTTTTACATTGTCAGTGTCATTTTTTCTTTTTGAACTCTATGCCTACTTTTTTAAATTTTGACAATTATTATCTGTGGGGAAAATTCGATCGATATTTTTTACAAGGATTTTAATTATTTCGTATCGTCTGCTTTTTCGTACTGTTTTCATGTCGTTATTCTTTCTAATCATGTTAGATGTTTTGAGAACTGTAAATTAACTGTGTTTTTGTGCAAAAACTTGAGTTTTGCTTTCTCGTTGAACTACATAATACCTGACCATGACATCTACAACCACTATTATAAATTTAATGTTTTTCCTCACAGTCGAAATGAAAAATAGTATGTTTAACTCGGGTGAAAGCACCATTTCACTCTCGAATTATTGGCGCTCTCACTTCGTTCGAGCGCCAGAAACATCTCGAGTGAAATGGGTCGCTTTCTCCCCTTGTATAACAATCTACTATTGACTGGGTAGTAATATGCGGAAAACCCCCGGTTCTGAAACTGCGGCGTGGAAGGCAAGAGGAAAACCAACACACTATCGTCATGAATTTTAAGTTTTAATGGAAACAACTCCACCGACAAAAGGCTAGCTCCTTAATTTGATGATGATGAATACTCAATTACTAGAGAACAAGCAAGTATTTCGTAAATAAGGAATTATGCCACAACACCCAGGCTCGAAGCAATGTAGAAAATATGTTATTTTTCTACATTGACCTGACTAGGGTTGATCCCGGGACCTCAAACATGACGATAACATTGAAACATGGCGTTCAAACCATATGGTTTATAACCTTGGAGGTATTTTCAATGGCAAAATTAAACCACGTAATAAATATATCCCTACAAATATAACACTACTTCAAAGTCATAATTCACGCGAAAGTAAATGTCAACGTTGTACCTCCCTAAAAAAATTTAATAACCTCGATAATACCGTTACATCTCTAGTGTTTTACAACCCAGACACTGCTCTTTGTTCGTAAAAGAACATTTTTATAAAAGTTCGCTTATTTCACGCCATAATATTTCAAATATTGGATCCGATAGTGCTTCTTAGAGACGCTTTAATAACGTACGCGAGCCGATTAATGGAAATGAGATAGTGATGTTGCATTTATCAATTATTCTATCGATAATATTACTAAGAAGTGTGTTGTCGATTTGTAATAAGATTTTTTTTAAAAAAGACAAAAAATGTTGGTCTTAATTAATCGATAAATAATGATCTTATCTTTTCAGTCAGATTTTTGTCTTAAGATGAGTCAGGCATGACTAGAATAGATACTACTAAGTTCCGGATTATGTTTATTTATTGTTAATGATTCAATTCATAAAAAAAATAAGATGAAAAAAGGAAGTCATAGTAGATGCCTTATGATAGTGTTTTAGTAATTTAAGAAAAATCTCGTCTACCAAAATAAAGATAATGATTAAGCATCTTCTTAATTTGGTATTGATGACATCAGTAGCTGTTATTTGGTTCAAGACTCCTATCTCCATAGGACACCAAAAACATAATCACAAACTCAAAGTTATGAGTTTGTGATTTTTGGAACGTAAGTGAACAAAATTACGCATTAAGTTTTATAGTAAATCGCTTTATTAAGACTTCGCCTGCGGGGTATAGGGGCGTGGGGGGAGGCGATAGCGGGTCGCGCGCGGGGTGCGGGCGGCGCGAAAACACCCGCCCGCGCCGCTCACTAACCACGCTATTGTCTTCCCCCGCACCCTTTTTCCCCGCATTCGAGGTCTCAATTTTGCGGTCTACCTATACCAATTTGAACCTACATTATAACGTTAAAAAACCTGCCAATTGAGTCGGACTCGCGCACTGAGGGTTCCGTGCCAACTTTAACTAATTCAGTTAAAGTTGGCACGGAACCTTACTTCCACTTAGCAAAAAAAAACCAATATTTTGTTGACCGCAAATAAAACTTTGTTTTTCATAGCGGTGAACAAGATACATATATAGATACGGGTTCCGTTTTTTGCCATTCGGCTACGAAACCCTAAAAATATTAATAAATACTGAAAATATCACGATAAGAATCATATCACTAAATTAAGGGCGTCGTTTCGTCGGATAATAGAATAAGGGTGGATGAATAGTACTAGTAATACCGAGAAATCTACCATTAATATCAGGTAAAGAGCAGTCTAATATAATAAGCATTAGCGAAAGGTATCAAAACAGCATCGTAAAATATAATGACGAATAATATTAGATTTATTTGTGAGAAAACCTCTTTTAGTAGAAAAAAGGTTATATTAAAGTTCATATTGAAGGTTTGTACTATGTTGGTAAGAGTATTGTAATACATAATATAAATAACAGTTATTTGAACTTCGTTTGTAAGAATAATTATAATACTCAATATTGACAACAGTAAATACTGCAGATGAAAAAATAAATATTTCAGTATCGAGTCGATATTTTTTTGACATCACTAAATATATTTGATCTATGGATTTAATACTTAAAGCAGATACTTATTATTAAGTAATTCAAGTCTGCATAAAATAAATACATTTACCGTACACATATTTCTCTGGGCATTATTTTTTCTGGGCATTTACTTAAAAATTGAGGAAAATTTCAAATAAAAGCAGTACACAGTTACTAAACATATAATTTTTTTGCTCATATTAAAAATCTACAGACTCTATTTACTTTTAATCCATTTAATTGATAAGACTGATATTTTTTTAACAGAGACAGAAACACTTAAATAAGCTTTTGACCCGTAAACATGTATATTATATTCAACTACCTCTATAAAACGTTTAGTTAAAAGGGATGCGTTCAATTTATCCCTACTTCCTAAATGGGTAGTGGGTACCCACAGGGTTCTATCAGATATGGAAGGGTTTCCAGTCTTTAGGGGTTTGCTGAAATATTGATACGATAGGGTTGAGCAGTTGAGGGTTAATTTATAAAAATATGAGGTTTGATTACTGGGATTAATGAATATTCAAATTTATTAAAAGTAGTTAATCTATTTTAATAAGTTTTGTTTTAGTGTTGTTTTAATTTAACTGTTTTATACCCGAATGTGGTAACAAAAGGCGAGGGTGATCTAAAATTCTTTGTTGTATTTTTTTTTCATTAAGTTAAAAAGTTAATATTATTAATGAATTCGGCTTAAGACAAGTAACAAAATACCAATTTCCTTAAAAAACAGCATTATGCAGATAACTCAACACTGTAATCCAATCAACTCATGAAAAAGCCGCTACTATACATCTTCATCGATCATACAAAACACATACAATATTACAACGCGGGGAGCCCAATCGAAACGCATCGAGTTACACGATTTCTTATAAGGGAGCCCGGAGATTATTGCGTGTAAGTTCCCAATGTAGGTAGCTACTAGAAATCAACCAGTACATAAAATATAAAAAAAAAATGCAACCTTATTTTTATCGAAATATTTATAGTGGCAAATGTTAGTGCTGCTGACACGTGACGGTACGAAATAGACACTTGCAACGAGCTTTTTAGGTGAATACATGTTTCTTATTGTAGAACGCAAAGTCAATTTTCTGCCTCACCTCGTTTGTAAACTATATTTTGTACTAAAGTGTTCCTAATGGCTAGATTGCAGTAGTAGTAATTTGGAACCTGTTAAAGATTGAGATCGAATTGAACAACATCCCGAATCTAAAGACCCGGTCCAAAATTCCCGGTTGGTTGGAAGCGCTTTCTTCTTAGTGCCCAGTTTTATTTTATTTTAAGTATAACAAATGTCATACATAGCTGTTTAACTCCACACGAAAAACATGAGTGACGGTTATAAGTAGTTAGGTTGAACTTACTTCCATGGTGAAACCAAGGCTAGCACGTATCGTTTAGTTTAATTTAAATATTGGGGCTGGCTGATTTATCTTGATAACGATACTGACTGATGGCGATCATCCCAGTCTCTACATCGTATCGATATCGCAAACGGAGCGGATCGGCCTAACGAGTGACGTCCCTTTATTGACTCGCATTACTTCGAAACGATCGCGTTGATATAATAGAGGGGGATAGTAATGATGTTTCTGTGGGGTATAATTATACTCATAGTACGGGTATAAGGACATGTTTGTTTTACTTGTGATCGATGGCAGCTGAGTTGTGAAAACTAAGCAATATACTACTGTCTGTTAAGACTCCTCTGGGCGTTAGTTTTAAGAAAAACTGCTATTGGATGTGTATACCTAACTATCTTCAATAAAATATCCACATCTCTAAAGGACTTACAATAGATTTAAAGGTGCCCTTTACAGATGGCTAAACGAACATTGTTCTTACAGTGTTCATTATTTTTTTAATTTCAATTGTTAATTTGTTTTAATAATGACATGTTTATACAAATTACTATTTCATAACTTGTCATTTTTTGTGCATTGAATTTATTTATTTGTACGCATTATTATTCTGATTCTTGATTATTGATTAGCTCTATAACGTCGACTTAAGTTTGAATTTTGTAATTTTATTTTATTAGAGTCTGAATTAAATATTTGCATGCTATCTTTATATGGCTGAAAAAGATGAATTTAATACTTAATGACACGATCCAAACTGTGCCCTTTTTCAAAATCAAATAAATGATTTTTTTTCTTTCTTTAAAAATTTACTATCAAGGATAGATACCTCGAGCATAGAATTAATGACAAAAAACTCTTATCGAGCTACCTATCTTGTATTTTGCATTGCAACAGTACCTTCTATAGAACAGTACATTCATTGCACTTTTTAAACATGCAAAAGTTGTGATTGAAAATTTTATTAATTAGAGGTATGGTAAAAAAACTTGTGCAGCCAAAGGCGCAACGTAGGACGTCCACCGACAAGATGGACAGACGACCTTGTAAAGATCGCAGGATCGAACTGGATGCAGGCCGCTCACAACCGGTCGTTGTGCCGTGGGGGGGAGGCCAACGTTAATTTTTAAAGACCCAATTTTTAAAAATACGTAGATACTAGTTACTGTATCAATGTATGAACCAAAATCAACATGTCTTTTGGCTTTCACACGACAAAAATACGACCTATTTCCCAACACGGAACGTCACTTAGCCAAAATATATCAAAAATGACACAAACCGAAAGATATTTTTTCCTACCCCCGGGTGATATAAACACTTCGCACAAAATCAGATACGATTTATTATTGCTATGTCATGTGCTGTCACATTTTAGGGTAGCCATAAAGACGAAAAGTCTCCGGACTATGTTTTATTTTTTATCAGATTCTTTGATTAAAGTAAAATAGCGGAAGATAGGTGACGCGCCACTCGACAGTGAACCGCTAAAACCAGGCCCCCGTCGCCTAATTTCCATTGGATTGCGTGCGCGGGTGACATTTTTAAGACGTGTGACGTAAGGAATGTGTAGTGCCATTTTTTAGCTGACAATTAGTATGACATGCCGTATCTTCCGCTATTTTACTTTAATCAAAGATCAGATACGGATTAATAAAAGACGGTATTGACAGAGAAATGGAGGAGGTTATTTTCATGATGTGTTTGCTGAGTTTTTATGAAGTCCAAGAACATAGCAATGAGAAACTTATCAACTTACCTTAGAGATTAAAATAACACAACATTAACATTAAACAGCCTTGCCAATGTGTGGTGGCCGAGTAGTATAGGCATGCGCCCGGATAGCGTAAGACACGGGGTTCGGATCCTTGTCTGACACAGTTGCTTTTTACTAGTGCAATTTATATTATTAAGTATGTATAGTGCCGAGATACTATATAAAAACAAAAATAATTATAAGCTGACTATAGCTATTTTATTACTTGCTCATACGTAAATTATAATCAGTTTCACGCTCACACTTATATATTTTTGTTTTATAAAATGTAAATCCAATGTTGGCTATATGATTAGTATTTAAGAAACATATAAAACTGTATTTTGTGAGCTGTGGATTTTGTTGCAATAATAAAAAAAAAACAATCACTTCATTGATTTTTAGAGATAACATAAGTTCGGAATAAATCTTCAAACTATGTTTATACAAGAACAAAATGTCACTGTCACTTAGTTATTTTATACCAAGCTTACCATTTCTACACCTTTTTAAGGAAGTATTTTTTTTTATCTTTGCTTTTTAAAAGCCATGGTTGCCCTACTTTTTCGGCATGTTGTAACGAGTGAACCCAATACGCAACTTCACATACACGTACAATTACTTCTCGGCAAATCTATGAACGTGCTAACATTAAGTACTCGTATGTGTCAGTCAGAATACACGGTTTGGGGTTGGTGGAAAAAATATAATCCTATGAAGAAACTTTTTTTATCTTAAAAAGGAAAAACCTTGTGCACAATAATGTTTATGGGGTGGGAACAGGGCAAGCAAAGCATAGCAAGCTGATAGAGTCGACTGCCCCTACATCCGATGCTGCTGCAACAGGCATGGCGTAGTGTGGCGGGCGTAAAGTGATCATGAAAAATATTATTATTATTTATTTGCTTCCCTAAGTTAGTATATTTGTTTGTCTTTTTAATTTTAAGTTAAATTCATTTTCTGTTTTTTTTTATTTTATTGTGTTATTTGTAATTTAATGTAATTTTTATTTTTTATATTTAACTTTTTCTGTGTAATTTATGGACCAAGTTGCCTGAAATAAAGGTTATTTTACTATTATTTATAAATGACGAGAATTTAAGGGTTCCATCTATTTATCTGGAGACCCTTTTGGTTAAAGGTATATAGACGCAGCGTAGGACGTCCGCCGACACGATGGACAGACTACCGTGTAAAGATCGCAGGATCAAACTGGATGCAGACCACTTGTGATCGGTCGCTGTTGAAAGCCGTGGAGGAGGCCTATGTTCAGCAGTGGACGTCCTTTGTCTAATAATGATGACGATGATCTATTTATCAACGTATTTCATTATTCAGGTCATATGAAAGTAACATTTCATAAACCCACTAATGAACTAACGTAACCTAACCTAACTATAATTAAATTATGTATAAGATAAAACAAGGTCAGATATAACCATCCGTTGGGACTATTACATAACTGAATGGCTATCGTATTGCTAATTGCAATAGTTAATGAAGTGTTGAATAACAGTATTTTGAAAGCTCCAAAGTAAGTGCTTAGCGCAAAGGATACGCCTTCGTTATACTTTGCTATTTGGCTGATGACACGCTTCGTGCATCGCACGCGACGGTGTTGGTCGGTGACGGTACGGTCTAGTGGGCACGGTGTCATAGTTTTTGATACAAACATTTTCTTTTCCCAGACACGTTCTAGCACTATCAAGGTATGCTACGGTGTAATCGGCAAAAACCTTTAAGGGTGCCTAGGTCGAAGCAACGCCCACATCTTGTATACGAATGGTAGAAAGGTTATTGCAAAGGTTCCGCCATTGATTAAATTTTCTGCATTCCCAAGCGGTTGACTAGTAGAGAATGCCCTAAGGCATTAAGTCCGCCAATTATACAATTTACAGTGCAATAAAGTTTAAATAAATAAATAAATCAAGGGACCGGTATACATTTAATTACTTAATACCCCTGGCGCATACAGCCTACAGTCACGGCGACGGCTCCGTAAGGCTTTGTTTTTCATCAAAACTTTTAATGAGCCGGCTCGTAGCGAACGAGACCTTTTTTCAGAGTTCCTCGTTTTAATAATGGGGACATAAGGACTTTGTTAGCGGAGTGGACGGTCAAAAGAAATGAATGACGTCAAATAATTTGAAAACAAAAAGATGTTTTAAATGGCCAACATAACAACACTAATAAGCAAAATATATTAAATATTAGGGTGGTCAATTTCTAAAGTTGATTTCTAGTTTTTTTTTCAGTCTTTTTTTAAATATAAATCCTTCATCTTTGGGATCATATTCAAGATGTTAACATTCTTATATAAAGAAAATTATAGACCGAAACTACGTAGACTATTATTAAGAGTTTATTTGTTTGTTTGAACGCGCTAATCTCAAAAACTACTGGACCGATTTAAAATGTTTTTGTGTCGGATAGCTTATTTATCGGGGAAGGTTTTAGGCTATAAAATATCACGCTGCAAAGGGGAAGGTTTAGTAATTTTTATAAAATTATTAATAATCTAGCACTGCCAATAACTGCAACTATTTCATTTGCAACACCTATGGGTTGGCTGGAAGAGATCTCTTTTAGGGATAAGCCCACCTTTGTTCACATTGTGACTTCTTGTATTTTCTGTACATCTTATAAGTGCAATAAATACTATATGAAATGGGCCATTTTTATAATTTTTTTATCATGGAACTCCGGATAAACCGTAATTTTTGCATAAAATAATACTCGTATATTAAATAAGTCATTAAAAATTACGGAACCAAAACGTCTAATTCACAATCTCTCTTATACTATACAGGGTGACCGCGCTTTGATCCTCAGTCCGCATTGTTTTGTCACATTTAATTATCTGCGCGTTCATTAAGACGGCCTAATACAGGCTGTAATTACAATCATCGTTTTATGCTTCCTTTGACGGCCGTCAAATTATGAATTTTTGTTTTCTTTCCGCAGTGAAGGGAACAAAATGGAAATAATATTTTTTTATTTTTTCAACAAAGAAAATGATTGTGGTCATAATAATTGTTCACATTGATGATTCATGAGTTTTTAATAACTTAAACCCGAATCTCATTCCTTAGTTTTCAAACTAAAAGGAATAATATTTTAACTGTAGATATTTTTTATTTAAATGGAGACAGTCACTAAATATATTTACGAAAATAATTGTTTATTTTTTTTATGACAACATTATTATTTAAACACTAAAGTTATAAGCAAGATGTTTTCTAATAAAAAATAATTTCCTGATTCAAATTCCTTAATACACTCAATGAGAATCGACCCCGGATCCCTTTTCCCAAGGTCAATTGGCCGCCCATTATCTAAAAATACAACAACCATAGGCCCGGTGCTAAGGGCACGGTTTTTACATATAATTGAATAATATATTGCGGGGACTGTTCTCAATACCGGTCGGGGTTAACGCTATGAATACTAATATAAGTGGGGCACGCAGTCTGGGATAATAGAAAATATTAAGTAGTAGAAATCGATAAAATATTGGATGAAATACCACAGAGTCAGAGGGAATCTAGATTTTTTTGTATTATTTTTTCTTTAATATTTATTGTATGTTGTAAGAACCGATATTTTTTTTTTATTGTAGTCATAAAAAACGATTATTACAGTAGAAAGTGCGTTTAATTTTTCGTTTCAAATTACCGTCGTAGTAACTTTAAACACACATTACAAAAAAAAACATACTAACATAAACTACTTTAGCATACTTCAATATAAAAAAAATACCTTACTGAAATTCGCATGATTCAAATTCAAAGCAGCCCTGTATAATATTTCCTAAACTGAAATCCTACAAGCCTACGGCGCTACGGAACCAACAGCTGTCCGTAGAATGTACCGTAGCCCGTAGCGCGTAGCACTTCAGCTACGACATGTGTCTACGACGTCCGCTACAAGCTACGTGCTACGAACGCTGCTACGAATTGATATTGACGGATTTTGATTTGACAATTGCAAGTTTGGAACGTTCGATAAACGTTTTAGATTGATATGGAGTTTGTTGAGCCAGTTTTGTTATATTGATGAAAATCGGCTTTTTATGAACTTAAAGAGTAAGGACTAAGGAACTATATGTTATATCGTCACGTACATATATTTATTGTATTTTCTTAATAAAATTATCTTCCATGATATTTTTTTATCTTTTACCAAGTAAATCGTCATACGGGTATTTAGATCGTACTTAAACTAAATAAATACACAATATAAATAAATAAACACAGTCTCAGGATGACCTCAATGACCTCAAGAAGGGTAATTGAACAACAAAAAAAAAAACAATTTATTTTAAGGTATTGCTGAAAGTGACAGTATATGATCAATTGAACGTATTTCCATTTATATTAAATATTATAAAATTTATATTATTCCTTATTTACAACTAAATTAAGATTTATCCTAGTTCAGGTGACAGCCAGCCATATTAGTACCAATTTGTTTTAACTGTTACATGTATTAATTGAAATTTAAAAACTTTCCTTTATTTTCCTATTTTATACCACCTTATCATATTATTTGAATTAATTGGATTACCACTATAGCATTTTAATTAAATTTATAATTTTAAGAAATGATTTAATGTTTATTCTGTACTTATATTAAGATGTGTTGTATTTTGTATTTTTTTTTAACTGACAAACTTATTGATTTGTGTATTTAATTGTATATTTTACTTCCATATTTAATTTAATTTCCATGTTAATTTCCGTGTTACGTATTTCTGCAAAATGAATAATACATATAATAAATGCTTTATTATTATCATTATTATTATCAATGTAGTGTATGTAGTATGTAGTGTAGTAGTATAAGAAATTAGGCCACCAATAAACATGCCTTGTTAAATCAATAAAATTAATGAATATAGTTAAAACAACGAGTGATCCTAGTTGCATGGTACTTGAAATAAATTAGAACCTATGCTGGAACTAAAAACATAGATCTAAAAATGCAAATATAAAGTTACATTCCCACCAGGATTTCCAACACAGTGTCATTTCCTCGAAATCTGACTATGCAGATAGTATCTTACAGGTGTAATAAAAGCTTCTAGAGAGCTTTTAACTTTTTTTGCCCAAAGCTTCCTGCATTTGGGAGCTTCGCTGAAAGTCCGTAACTGCCCTGACAATGTCCTGAGTTCACGATCTGTAATGGTTCAAGGGGTGGCAAATTTAGAAAGAAACTGATTTTCAAGAATTTTGATAAACATTTAGTTAATAATATACTACTCATAGTTTCAGTGGGTATTTTATCAACGCAAGATGTCGAATATGTTTTATACAAAGTGATACAAACTTTATAAACAAAAATAAAATTATGTTTTTTAGACTCCAAAATTAGCATCGAATAAATAGAGAAAACTTTTAACTGGTCAAAAACCATCATTCTTTTTGGATACAAACTCATTTTATTCAAATAATTGCTCTAAGCTGTTCATTTTTAAAATTTGTGCGTTATTATTATGTCAAGAATCCCACAAACAATTTTAATTTGCAATGTCAATTCGTTTAGCTGCATCATAATATAAGCTGCAGTTTGAAGAAAAAAATTTTTTTTACATCGCAGTGACAACCCTATTTAGCAAGGAAATTGCACTATACTCGTTTGCCGTTGCATTGTACATCTCGGACCATTGCTGCTCGCGTTCAACTCGCATTGTCATGATAATGCACATCGATGGAACTGATAATAAGCCATGACTACAGTTGAAAGAGAAAAAGACATTGGTAGCGTCAAATTGGAAAATATATTTTTACTGTGATTATATATTTTTTTATTTTTACAGAGGTTACAGGTTGGAATTCCGCCCGTGCGCAATTTTTGTTGTCTTATTTCATCTTATAATACAAAAAAAACATTGTGAGTGTCAAAAACATTCTAAATCAATGAATTTAGTAAAATTTAGATTTTTTTAATTATTTTTAAGTGTGACCTACACTTTACGTCACTGTGTGAATTTACATTACATAACATTATCTAGTAGATAGAATGAAATAGAAATTAAGAGATAATACATGGAAATTAAGAAATAAATGGAATAAATGGAAAATAAGATAGAATAAATGGAAATTAATTCTCTCGTATAGTATACAAATCGAAGTCAATGTATTGTGAATACTTACTCGTATCATGCTGTTTCAGACATGCCAACAGAGTTACAAGCATTGCTTGAAAAATTAAAAAAAACTATCCTGTTTTTGATTTGTCAAGCAATAATGTTTGTCGCGGCGTCCAGCCTACATGGTGAAGAGACAGACTGGCAACTTGGACTGACAGACTGACAGACATACGAATAAGGAACTTTTGGTTTTGACTTGACTTTTGACGGGTAAACAAAGGGATTATTGTTTGTTGATTATTGAAGACGTGACTAGCTTTATACGGACAGTATAAAGGGTCCTTCGAAACCTTTTATGAACCAAGATTTGGATATGCTAACGCGAAGTAAGACAGCTTCAACTACGGCTGCAGCTATCCCAGACCTGGACGGACACGACCGACAGTCCGTCAGAGGGAGCCGCGCGCCTTCGCCGAGCCCGTCCGCACACTCCTCGACTAGCTCCGCTTGCACCGTCAAGCGGCAACGACTTCTACAGCTACAAATAGAGGCCGCGGAAGAACGCGCTGCTATCAAGGCGCAATTGTTAGAGGAAAAGCTCGCGCTCCAGACACAGGCACTGCAGGATGAAGACGACGAGGCCTGCAACCTGTCACGCGTAGCTCCTCGATCCTCATTGCGTCCGACTAGACAAAGAGATACAGGTATCAAACCATCTTCATCTACAAACCATCCAGATGACTGTTGCCATCAGCACAACGATTTGAAGCCTGCTGAGCCTAGACATACTTGCTTAGAAAGAGAGTTTTCCAAGCTTCTGGCACGACAATCCCATACCAAGGAACTGCCTCAGTTTGCTGGTGAACCGGAAGAGTGGCCGCTTTTCTACAGCCAGTTCTTGACAACCACCCAGCTTTGTAACTACTCAGATACGGAGAACATAGCCCGTCTTTCAAGATGCCTTAAGGGAAAAGCACGTGAGTCTGTCTCTGCGCTTCTAGTCAGTGCTGCAAATCTTGATAAGATCATCAACACTTTGAAAATACGATTCGGACGACCAGAATTTATCATAGAGACGATGCTTTTCAAAATTCGCAGTATCCGATTTATACGTCATGACGACATAAACCATTTTATTGAGTTTGCCACTACGATACAGAACATCGTGGCAACGATGCATGCCACACAAGAGACCGGACACATCTCAAACCCCACGCTCATTAAGGAAATTGTAAATAAGCTGCCGTCTAACCTACGTTTTCAATGGGCTGTTTATGTGGCAAACAAGGTCGGTTCTTCAGCTGTGACGCTAGATGACTTAGCTGAATGGCTTATAGACATGGCCAACGCAGCGACCGTAATAGCACCGATGCCTACAGTGTACGACAATAAAGCCAAATGCCAACAGAAGGCAGTGCTTGCTACGACCTCGCCGACAGTAAGATCCACATACTTATCTTGTGACAAATGTAAGGGCAATCACTCACTAAAGGACTGCGCCGATTTCAAGAATCTTTCGACCAATGACCGATGGAGTTTTGTAACTGACTTAAAGCTGTGCTTCTCTTGTCTATCGAATAAGCACCAACTCAGAGAGTGCAAGAGCCGCAAAAGATGTACTGAAGAAGGATGTGAACGAGTACACCATCCGCTGCTACATGCGCCTCCAATAAAGCCTGCATGCACTTTGACGATGCATGAGAGTGTTGTTACTGCGAATTCACCGGCAGTAAATCATCTTGAGGACACACAACCGCAAGTATTTTTAAAAGTGATTCCAGTAGTCATTTCCGGGCCTGCAGGCGACGTCGAGACTCTGGCGTTACTGGACGAGGGTGCTGCCGTCACCTTGATCGACTCTCGTCTCCTCGAGCGCGCAGGCATTACAGGCAGCGTGTCACCTCTTCACATAAAAGGAGCCTCTGGTATGACGACTATTGAGGCCGACTCCCAAGTTGTTTCTTTTAACATACGCGGGCTCAAACAAAAGGACTTATTTTGTGTAAATAATGGTCGGTCGGTAAAAAATCTTAATTTGTGTGTAAATAGCTTAAGTTTTGATAAGATTGTAAGCAGATTTCCTTTTGTTAATGACTATGTACAGGACTGCGACTATCGTAACAAAAAGGTTGAACTACTCATAGGACAAGACAATGTAGATTTAATTGTGACTAGAAAAATTATTCGTGGTGACAAAAACGGACCGATGATTTCAGTGACGAAATTAGGTCACGTGTTACATGGAAATATGGGACTTAGGTCAGTCCCATCTCACGTCTCAGTAATGCATGTCTGTGACTGTTCAGAACTAAATCAATTAATAAAAAAATCTTTCTCGACAGAGGCCTTCGGCACGAAATTTGAAAACGATACACCTCGCTCTCGAGAGGATCAGCTTGCGCTTCAAATAATGGAAAAAACCACGCGGCTGCTTCCTGAGGGAAGGTATGAAACTGGACTACTGTGGAGGACTGACAACCCTGAGCGTCTTCCCGACAGCTTGCCACAAGCCAGAAAACGTTTTAAAAATATTCAAGGCAAAATGCGTGATCCTGATTTTAATTTTAAATATAGAGAACGATTTTTAGATAATATTTCCAAGGGCTACGTGTCAAAACTAGAAAGTGACAATGAGCTTCTTCGTACAAGCAAGACCTGGTGGCTCCCACACTTCGCAGTTTATAATCCAAATAAACCCAAGCTTCGACTCGTGTTTGACTGCGCGGCAAAATCAGAGGGTAAGTCGTTGAATGATTTCCTTTTGACAGGGCCGGATCTTTTGACCTCGCTGCCAAGCGTATTACTTGGGTTTCGCAAAGGGAAAGTGGCTGTCACAGGCGATATTCAAGAAATGTTTCACCGAGTAATGATACGGCCTGAAGACCGACAAGCACAACGCCTACTATGGGAGGACGGCGAGTATGTCATGAACGTCATGACTTTTGGCGCCGTGTGTTCCCCGTCCTCCGCACAATTTGTCAAAAACTTAAACGCGCAGAGGTATGAGACCTCCCATCCTCATGCATGTCGTGTTATTATTGAAAACCATTACGTTGACGATTTTATATATTCTTTGAATAATGAAAACGACCTAATCACGCTCGTGAATGACGTCATTAGGATTCACGATTCTGGTGGTTTCTTTATACGGAATTTTGTGTCAAATTCAAAAAAGCTACTAAACAACTTACCTGCTGATAGACTGTCTACGTCAGCTGTAAAAGTTATCACTGACAGTAAAGATGAAGTGATAGAGAGAGTACTTGGTGTGCGGTGGCTTCCCGAAGATGACATCTTCGTGTTTAAGTTGAGCCTTCTAAATATTTCTGAAGACTTAAAGACTGGTTTGAAGAGGCCAACCAAACGCGAGGTATTGAAAGTTGTTATGTCTGTGTTTGACCCGCTAGGTTTTATATTACATATTTCGGTTAAAGGACGTATCCTTTTGCAAGATATTTGGCGCAGCCATATAGGATGGGACGATGAAATTGACGTGTCTCATTTTTCAGCATGGCAGACATGGTTGAAGGAGCTCGACGACACAGCCAGCCAGATCCGTATACCACGATGGATTTTGACTGACGACAACGACGAGATGGCTGAGCTGCACGTTTTCTGTGACGCAAGTTCTAGAGCCTTCGCCAGCGTCGCATATCTTCGAACACGTAAGAAGGATGGCACTTGGCACGTTTCATTTTTGATGGCAAGAGCTCGAGTTGCCCCTGTAAAGGTAATGAGCATTCCACGCTTAGAGCTACAAGCTTCTGTCATGGGAGCGCGCATGTCACAACACTTGCAGAAATGTGATTTAGTACCTATCGCGAAAGTAACGCTGTGGTCGGACTCTAGGACGGTATTGAGTTGGTTGAAATCGGACTCTGGGAGATTTAAACCTTTTGTTGCACACCGCGTCAGCGAAGTGACAGACCTTACCCAAGTTGATCAATGGAGGTGGGTCCCCTCGCATTTAAACGCGGCCGATGACGCAACCAGGGAGTTTACAGCAGTTGGAAGCGAAAAATGGCTGCACGGTCCGAATTTTCTGTCAAAACCTAATAATGAGTGGCCGAAAGACATCGGAGCGATCGACAACATTAACCTAGATCCCGACGACAAAGAGGTAAAAGCTGTTCTTGTTACTACGTTTCACCCTGTGTTAGAACTTCCCGAAGTCACGAGATTTTCGAAGTACTGGAGACTTGTTCGGAGTACGGCGTGGTTTTTCCGAGCAATCCATAACTTTAAAAACAAGAAGGCTAATTGGATTCGCATCGAACTTTCTGTTACGGAGGTGAGTACAGCTGAAGAATGGTGTATTAAAGATAGCCAAAGACGGACATTCCCAGTAGACATGAACTATTTAAAACGTCATGGTCACGTAGAAAGTTCCAGTCCACTTCGTCAGCTCAACCCTTTTTTTGACTCGCGTGGCCTTCTCCGGGTTGGAGGGAGGATTGATGCCGCAAACATAGACTATGACACCAGGCACCCAATTATTCTCCATCCATCCGATTGGTTTGTCAAACTACTTCTTCTGCGCTACCATGAGGACTCAGCACACTCAGGACGAGAAAGAGTGTTGAACGAGTTGAGAAAGAGGTTTTGGGTATTACGAGGACGTAATGCTGTCAAGAAGACGTCTTATGACTGCCGCCTATGCAAAATCAAGCGAGCAAAATCAACACCACCACTTATGGGAGAGTTACCTGAGTACCGACTAAAAGAAGGAGGCCGTCCATTTGCTCACACCGGTTTGGATTACTTTGGCCCTATGATGGTTAAGGTAGGTAGACGACACGAAAAAAGATGGGGCGTATTATATACGTGCCTATCTGTACGGGCTGTATACGTCGATCTAGTTAATGATTTGACAACCAGCTCGGCAATTTTGAGTCTGCGCCGGTTTATAGCGCGACGCGGCTGTCCAACTGTCATTCACAGCGACAATGCTACAACTTTCCGCGGTGCAGACCGTGAGCTGCAACAAGCGGTGCTTACGATGGACCAGAATGAACTTCTACGTTTTGGAAGCACAAGAAATATTCAATGGAGCTTCATACCTCCAAATGCTCCTCACATGGGAGGATGTTGGGAGAGGCTAGTGCGTAGTATCAAGACGTCATTACGCGTCACCCTAAAGGAAAGAGTGCCGAGTGAACAGACACTCCTCACTCTATTAGCAGAAGCTGAATATTTTGTTAATAGTCGCCCTTTGACATATGTTCCCCTCGACTCTGACGACTCTCCACCTCTGACTCCTAACGACTTTCTTTTTTCAAACACGACTACTTTCGACAGGCCATTTGGAAGTTTCACGGACGGAGACTTGCTGCGACGTACCTGGAGGGAGTCCCAAAGATTGGCGGACCTCACCTGGAAACGATGGGTTAAGGAGTACCTGCCTAGCCTGACACGACGTGAGAAGTGGTGCAAGGCGGATGACAAGCCCTTGGCAGTCGGTGATGTAGTCATCATCGCCGATGACCAGCTGCCAAGGGGGCAGTGGCCACGGGGAAGGATAGCCAGAGTATATCCCAGTAAGGATGGACAGGTACGCGTAGCAGACGTAAAGACTGGACAGGGACTCTACAAACGACCTGCGACAAAACTGTGTAGACTGGACGTCGGCTCCCAATCTTGAGTATCAGCCAGCTGATACTGGAGGTGGGGATGTCGCGGCGTCCAGCCTACATGGTGAAGAGACAGACTGGCAACTTGGACTGACAGACTGACAGACATACGAATAAGGAACTTTTGGTTTTGACTTGACTTTTGACGGGTAAACAAAGGGATTATTGTTTGTTGATTATTGAAGACGTGACTAGCTTTATACGGACAGTATAAAGTTCTTTGAGTAACTCCGTTTGGTAAGTCTAAATAAATGATAAAATAATATACTGTATAAGCTTTTGAAGCAGACTTCAGTTCATAAGATCCAATTTTGTAGAGTTGTAACATCGTATGGCATAATATAATTATCATATAACATACACATAATTCCAAAGTCCACACCCGCAAGCTATCCAAACTAAAACTAACACAAACAGATACAATATTCTCACCCTACTTTCCTCTCAAGTTAACAAAAGCCGAAAGAGCATAAACAACGGATAACAACCTCCCGGCCGTTTCTACTGTCTTTGGAATAATTCCAGTCATAGACAATTTAGGCTGTAGACGGGGCTTAGAGAAAATACTCTGGGCTGTAGTATTAAACACTCGCGTACTCTGCGACTATAAATCATTCACGCGCTTATATGAGGTCAAATCATTTTAACAGTGGCTTAGTATACATCATACAAACAAGACACGACAATTAATTTTTATTCTTTTCTTTAACATAGACAATACCATTTTTTAAAACAGCACCCTGACAATTTAAAAAGTTATCTATGTCATTGGCTTCACCTCTCTCAATTCAATGCCCAAACCTTCTTTTTCTCTAATCTTAGCCTAAATAATTAAAAAATAAAATCATAAAAATAAGTATTACCTTAGTCTCAAATTTCCTCAAAAAGTTGCGGATTAAAACCCAAAGTGTTTTCTATAAAAAAATATTAATTTATTGTGCTGAATCGGCCCTTTAAGTATAATAACTTAAAACGAGGTGACCTTATAGATGACTGTGCAGTGTACAGTGCAACACTACGTCTCCCTATAAGGCCTGTAACTGGGAAAGAGAGATAAGTATGCGCTGTCATTGTCAAACGAACTCTTCAACTTTATAATATTAGATGTGTGTATGTTCTCTGTGTCAAATAAAGTTCTATCATACATTGATTCATTCAAACTGCCTTGGTGGCGCAGCGGTGAGAGGGCATTATAAAGCGACGGCTGCGCCTGAGGTCCCGGGTTCGATTCCCGGGTCGGGCCAAAAATATATACCTGGGTTTTTCTGTTAAGAAATTCTCAGGGTAGCCCGGAGTTTGGAAGTTGGCGGTGTTTCACCCCCCGTGCCTCGGAAAGCACGTAAAGCCGTTGGTCCTGCGCCTGATCTCTCTTCGGTCGTGTCAGATGGCTGTCCCATCGGGCTATGAGAGTGAAAGGAATAGAGAGTGCACCTGTGTTTGCGAACACACACTTGTGCACTATAATATGTCTCGCGCAGTCGGTTAGTCGTTGTGACTGGCCACTGAAGACGAATTTGGCTAGGGGGACTATTATTTTTCTATCATTCAAACTGAGAAGCCAGTTTACTTGTATTTATGGTACAGATTTGCTCCACTTTTGATGTTTCTATTCAATTAGCTTGTCTGTGATCTTACTTGGGGGTAGTCTAAGAATTTCCGTTAAGTTGTGTGCCAAATGGTCTACCATGCAGTGAATGAATATTGAGAGTTATATTAGTTTTAGTTCGGAAGCAAATTAAAGTAGTTACAGTAGCATACGTTAGGAAATGAGATAGCTTTAGTTGCTAAAGCATCAATAGATACAAACTTTTGAATATAATTAGATAATGAATACACGTCTTTGTCAATTACAATTAAGTATGGACTTAAGTATGGCAGTGCGTACATGGGTACGTACTGCCCGATACTTCTCAACAAATATGACAACTAGTGTTTTGAATATCAAACAATAGTAATAGTAGTCCCCCTAGCCGATTTCGACTACGGTGGCCAGTCACAACGGCTATCCGACTGCGCGGGACATAATATATATAGTGCACAAGTGTGTGCGCAAACACAGGTGAACTCTCTATTCCTTTCACTCTCATCGCCTGATGGGACAGCAATCTGACACGACCGGAGAGAGATCAAACTATACCAGTCGAGCGTCGCATCGTATCGTACGTAACTAAATCAATGTTACTTTATACTAGGCTAGAATAGTTTTTAGCGCCAAGCTGCAGAAAGCCTATAAAAATACAAGTTTACTACTCCACTGCATCGGCATTGCCAAACTATTTATTAAACTTGTTACATAACCGTGTTTTACTGAAATGACTGCTTTTACTACTGTTCTAGTGATGTAATGAACAGCTAAATCAGAACAATATCGACAAAGAAAAAATACAACGATTGTAAAGAAATCAAATATTACAATCACCTTTTAGCATTCTACAGGGTGACTATGAAAACATTGGCAATATTTTAAACTAAGAACCTACTGATGATTCATAGTCTCTTCTACATATTAAAATGAAAATCATTTGTTATGAAATATCATTTCAAAAATCGTACAGTATCACTTCAATTTCAGTCAGTTCAGTTCAGTAATTTTTTGATACGTTTACATATTATAATAAGTATTTTTTTAAGTCTTAAACAAAGTCGTAAACTGTGATTTATTAGTTTAATTTGATTTTTCTCAGTTTCATCATATGATACTTTATATCAATTGATTTTCATTTTAATATGTGGAAGGGACTATGAATCATGTGTGTAGGTTCTTAGTTTTAAATATTGCCAATATTTACAAAGTCACCCTGTATATTTAATGGATTTGCCGTTGCTTGAAAGTTGACTAGGAAATATGGGGCGAGCTCACTCATAATAAGTTTGTTTGCATTATTATAGGTCTATTGATGCTTACTTACTTAAAAGAGCATGGAACTTGAAATCAAAATAAGCAACAAAGGTCGGTAAATAAACATAAGGAATATAAAAGGATTCCAAAATCCCACGGTGCACTAAGACCTTCTTACAGGAACTTAATCAGTTGCTTTTGAAAAACACCGCCTCTACCAGCTTGTTTTTCTAATTCGTATGATAGACGGTGAGTATCGACAAATCTCATCGAGTGTCAGCACATCACTATTTACATTGATCGTATCTACATTCAGGGGTCTTATTCTGTAAAATCTGGTAATCAAGGACCCAGTAATGGATGGACCCTGTCATTTGAATTTTATTTATAGATATTTACAGAAACTGATGACTATATTGTGTCTGTATTTTTTAATGTCAATGTACTGACCACACAGACATTTTTTTCTAAGTTCAATAGGATTTGTACTGACCACACAGACATTTTTTTCTAAGTTCAATAGGATTATAATTAATATCCAGTGCTGACTTGTGACATGGTTGAGTAGGTATACTGCATCATATAAGGATGGGTGAAAATATTTTGTTACATGAGCTAGCCATCAAAGCGCTGAAGCCTGTCAGTCGTCCTCAAGTGTTTCAAAGCAACCTTTTATTCATTGGAACTTACGTATTAAGATACTGGACACCAATCACATACTCGTACATTGCTCTTTTGACGCAATAAGAATCATGTAGCAAAGGGAAGCGCTTTCTCTCGACCGAGGTGTTATTGGTCAGGGACTTTAAATGTGGGTGTTTGATATATAGTTCCATTGATATATATATTTCTATAGATTAGCAGTAACCGTAGAAACAAGTCTAACAGCAACATATGTCTGGAGACATATGCGCGGTATTGGGCAGCTTACGTCAAATCAATGCTCTTTCAGATGCCAACCGAGACGAACCTAGAGAAAAATTACGTAAAAGCGGGTCAAATTTTGAGAAATAATGCGGTTCAAGGACACGCAAACCTAATCCGCCTTCCATAGTAACGTT
Organism: Pyrausta aurata; assembly: GCA_963584085.1. Classification (NCBI taxonomy): domain Eukaryota; kingdom Metazoa; phylum Arthropoda; class Insecta; order Lepidoptera; family Crambidae; genus Pyrausta; species Pyrausta aurata. The sequence continues at coordinate 7,600,986 of OY757277.1, forward strand.
CTAAATGAGTTTTAGAATTTATATCAACGTAAAAACACAAGAAAAATACCGAAATTTTAAAATAAGGTTCAGGGTTGCCGCTAATAAAATAGGATTGATTTCCCACATTTAGGGGAGAATTTTAATATTTTGCCAGATGACAAAGTTATATAAATAGATTTGGAATGCATTTAAATCTTGTTGAAACGTCTCTAAAAGAGCGAAAATTTTAGACTCTAGCTATCGGAACATATAAAAAATATACCTCCATTATAAAATGCTGCATTGACGATTCTATAAAAGTTATGGATCTGAAAACAAAATTCACTAAATTTTTCTTATTTCAAAGCTCATGCAATGCTCAATATTTACGTTTAGATTAAAAAAACACGTTAAAATACTTTTATACTCCATTTGATTTATGAAAATGTGTGAAAACAAAAGAATGTGTCATGTCAAGAAATGTCCCCTAGTGCTCATCATGAATCAAATCAAATGGACTATAGCTTAAAATAATTTCGAAGTTACAGTGTTATACTGATAAAAAAAACAATTTGTATGAGTCGTTTTTTTAAATTTTGGGGTAAAATTTTCTATGGTAGGCCACCCCGACCCAAAACTGTTTGTTTATATTGCTGTCACTGTCTAATCTACGTCCCGGTATAGCGTTTTGAGTTGTGTAAGTGAGACAGATATAAGTTGACGTTCAAATGTCTAGCGGTTTCAAAGCTACGTCATCACTGTTGAACTGTCAAGCAAGTGGTCATACTTTTTGTCAGGCACGCTTATGAAGTTTGCTTCTCTATAGTATTTATCTCAATGTATAGTTCAGTCAGATAGAAAACTAACATATCGCGGTTCAGGATTGTATGGAGATTCGGATGTTATATGAGGTTAGGCTGTCAGCGCCATCTAGCCGTTGCGGAGCCAAGTTGAGTTGTCATGTGCATCGCCACACTCTGATCCCAAAGTAACTAGCTATTGAACTTGTGTTATGGAAACCAGGAACAACGGTGGTACCAAGATATCCAGGTGAGACAATATAAAAAAATGTATGATTTTTACATTGACCCGACCGGGAATTGAACCCGGGACCTCGGAGTGGCGGAGTGCTGAGTTTTGAAAGAATTAGTCATCGCTTTTGGCTTTTTTAAAAACGAAAGTACATAGACGTTGAGAGTAAGGAACCTCAGGTAAATCTTCGGACTTGGGATTGTAAAGTTAAAATAGGTTTTATTGGAACGGAGATAGTTTCCGAGATGAGTTACGATTGAATATAAAATCGGTGTGTTTGTTCGGTACAGTTTTCTGAAATCTTTCCAAAAAGAGGTATAATTCAATATCAGTTATAAAAAGTAAGATCTAAGTTACTTAACTCGTCAAGTATGTGTGAACGAGACACAATAGAAATTCCATTATTATGCGACTCCCGGCAGTCGTTTGATACCTGACTGATTAAAAGACGCCAAACTTCTTACATTTATTATTATGGTAAAACATGAGCTCACACAATATAAATTGTACCACCACCACTGTAACCATGTTTTATTCAAATAAATTTTCATTTCATTGTAACTAGTGGTCCCCCATGACTGTGTTCGCGCGTTTTGACTTTGTTCCCTCCCCTCTTGTCGCAGCTTGATGTTTTATACCCTCAAACCTTCACCGATAAATAAGCTATCCAAAACAAAATCATTTTTTTAAATCAGTCGAGTAGTTCCTGAGAAAAGCGCGTTCAATCAACCAACTCGCTTTATACCTCTAATATTAGTATAGATTTTCTGGTTCCAGAAATATCACATTTTCTTACACAACAAAGCTAATTGTTACTTTTTATAATTTTGAAAGCCACAAATATCTCAACGTTCATAACTAACCAATCTTCTCAATTAAGTTATCTGTCAGTTAACTCGATTCCTTTGTCGGAATGCACTGTGAAGTTGCATTCTGAATATGCATACATTATCGACAAAATACATCCGACCAGTTCAAAGTGGACTCTGGCAAGCGTGAGTCGAGTTCACACTGGATATAATTTGAATAGAATTATGCCTAATAAATATAAAGTACGAGTATTTACTTGACAGCTTTGATTGTAATTTTTTTTTAAGGTCATAGGCAAATCACAATATTTTCATATGAGTAAAGAATATACAATACAATTATTTCCATGTTATGGTATCAAAATCACAAATCAAAAATGATTTCTTTGTGTATAAAAAAATACCGCACAGATTTTCTCATGCTTTTAGTTAAAAAAAAGTATCTCACTCGGGCAAAGGCCTTAAATCTTAAAAAACAAAAACATGACTCCGATTTAGTGTTGTTAATTTATTACTGTGTGATTAATTTACTATCTACAATTTAAGTAATAAAGGCAGTGCGAATTTTATAACAAGGACAATGTTTAACTCGTCAAGTATGTGTAAACGAGACACAATAAAAATTCCATTGTTATGCGACTCTCGGCATTCGTTTGATACCTGACTGATTAAACCTTAAACACCCTTATTCATAATAATTCAAACAGTAAAATAAACCTAATTTAGCTATTACACTCTTTTGTCACTTTGTTTGAAAAAACAGTGTAATAGTTAAAACAGGTTTAGTAGACAGTTTGCTTTTTTATCAATAAGAGAGTTACTTTTTCACGTTGTAAACAAGCCCTATATCTCTACCAATACCACACAGCTCTTTCCCCGCCGGTTACCCAACTGATTTATATTCGGAGAGTCGGCATGAAAAAGTGCAAATTTATGCAGAGTGCATCAACATTTGGCACTTAACGACCGCTTTGCCGACTGCGGTTTAAATTGACACACTATGTTGCGAATTATGCGGCCCATTTTGCAAGGGTTCCGTAGTTAAGCTAAGTGTAGGGGGCGAAAAAGGGAGTAAAATGGCGTAATTTTGGAGCAAGATGGGTATTATTTTAGGTTTAAAATATTATCTTGATAAGATTATGGAGACAAATTTTTCATACCTAGCTTTGGAATATATCATAAAATAAAACGCTGACTATAACCTCTTCAAGTAAGACTATTTTTGAATTGTTTTGTTATTTTTTTTTGTGTAAGCTGAAAATTGCAAAAGTAACGTTTTCACGAAACAATTACTTGAGCTCACGGAGGTCTTTTGACAATTTCTACGCCAATATTTGACTTGTGGAGAATGCCTTAAGGCATTAAGTTTGCCAGTTGCAATAAAGTTTTTTTTTTTTGATATTTCCGTAGAAATATTTAATGAGTGATTTCTCAGAATTTATATGCGCGAGTAATAGAGAACCTTTTTAAATAGTGGATAATAACTATACGGAACCACGCTTTACTAGTACGTCACACTGGCCCAGTTTTTCTAAATAAGTTAATAGACTTCGTTGCATACGTGAGCTAAATATAAAGCATGGTTTTGTAGTCGTAAACAACTATGATTGTCACGACATGCTTCAGTTGTGAGAAATGTTGTTAAATAATTATAGAAATTGTTGTAATTATTAAACGATAGATAAAACCATAAAATTAATATTCCTATCGGAACAGAAAGCAAAGCTGTCAAATGAAACCGATTTTGGATGGCAGTAACTAACTTTAGTGAGTAAAAGTAGTAACTTAAAATGAGATTTGACCTTTCGTCCAGGTGATTTATACCTATCTTCCTAGGGTAAACATAGTGCGGGACATATTATAGTGCACAAGTGTGTGCGCAAACACAGGTGCCCTCTCTATTCCTTTCACCCTCATAGCCCTATAGGACTGCAATCTGACACGACCGGAGAGAGATCAGGCGCAGGACACAGAATATAACCTCAAAAATTGCCATTTAATTTCCCAGCGTGACGAATAAATTAACCTTTTAACGTCCATTTCATCATCACTGAGACCCAACGCGAAAAACCTCTTTCCTTTAATCGCCATTACTTCCGGTGGCTTGGCGACTTCCGGTTAAGGAAATTGCAAATCTCAACGATTACTTTGTGGCTTTGAGTTATAGTTCCATCTTCGTACTGATGAGTAGGAAGTCCATTTGGGTTCTTAGTCTTAAGATGTGACGATGGGTTAATGAAAATGTTAATGAATAACGATTTTATAATAAACAAGCTTTTCTCAATCAAAAGTACGTACACATAGAGGGAGGTGTTAGTTACACCTCTTATAACTCGATAACGGGTTGACTGTTTTTAGTGATTTTTGTTGGATGTGTCTTCGTATGATAATAATGATAAAACGGGGCCGGGTTAGGACGGGGCCGGGGGCGAAATAAATTTCGCTGGGTCCGCCAGAACATATGTTTTCAAACATTTGTTTGCGATACATTGCTGGTTCGATAAAAAAAAGTAAAGTTAGCCTGTAAGCATCCCACTGCTGGGCAAAGGCCTTACCACAAATGTGAGGTAGTATGAGAAATACTCCACCACGCGAGCTCAGTGAGGATTGTCGGAGGGGTGTTTGCAAGGCAAGCGACCAACCTTGCTGTCAGATTTTATCAAGCCGCCATAGGGCCTCTGACTGGGCTTAACGACTAATTTCAACAGATATTAGCCCAGACCAACTGCTTAACGTGCCTTCCGAAGCACGGAGATACTAGTAATATACGTCACTTATATGGTCGGAATGGTCACCCATCCAAACACCGACCGCGCCGTAAGTTGCTTAACTTCGGTATTGCTATTACTACCAAAGCGCTGCCACCACTGCGCTACGAGCACCTCATTCGATTCGATTTATTTAGTTATAAAATAACAATAAAATTATTTTTCATTATTTTAAATTAAATCCATTTAGAATTGATCACTGGTTACTTAAAGGGCTCTTATTTAAAGTTTTTGTTCCTATTACAGGCCACACCCTCTATACCGTTGTAACGAGCACTAACTTCTACTGTTTTCTTTCCACGTCTCCCTGTTCCCAATAGAATAATTCAAACATGGAACCTATGAAGTATTAGGCTGTTAACGCTAACCGGAACTTGCTAAAACATTGTAAAACAGGCCAATGAAATCTTAATTACTTAAGTTTATTTCTCGGTCGAATAAATATTGCCAGTAATTTCAAAGATATTCGAGAAAATAATATGTCAAAGAATGAATAAATTTCTTGAAAAATATAATGTAATAAATAAAAATCAACATGGCTTTAGAAAAAATCATTCTACTGTAACTGCAGTATTTGAATGTATTCATGAAATACTAAATCGGTTAGATAAAAACCAATGCGTAGTGGCTCTTTTTATGGACATTTCTAAAGCATATAATTGTGTCTTACATGATATTCTAATAAAAAAGTTAGATTTTCTTGGTATACGTGGGAAAGCTAAAGCTTGGCTCACTTCTTATCTGTCAAATAGAAAACAATTTGTACAAATAATGCATCTGGATAAGGAAATTAAGGAGCTAAAGCAAGTCAAGTCCTCTACTCAAAATATAAATGACTCAATACCTCAGGGCAGTGTCTTGGGATGTTTGTTATTTTTGGCATATATAAATGAATTACCTTCAGTAGTTTCACATAAAATGATTCTGTTTGCGGATGATGCTACGCTTTTGATTTCTTGTGATCAAAATAATATAGACAGTATACAGAGTATTATTAGTAAATGTCTAAACAAAATAGTAACTGAATTAAAAGAAATAGGTCTTATAATAAATTATGGGAAAACTAAAATTATGCATTTTAGGCCGTATCAGAGAGCAGAACAAGCGTTGTCCATATCACATCCGGGAGAGTTGATTGAGAAAGTAAATACGTTCTCACTACTAGGAATCACGGTAGACTCAACCCTTTCATGGAAGCCACATGTAGAAGTTGTGGTTAGTAGGCTCAGTAGTTTCTCGTACGCGCTGCGTGAACTCCGGAAAAACACAAATGAGGAGTGTGCGCTTACTGCGTATCATAGCCATGCTGCTGCCTGGATACGTTATGGGATTATGTTTTGGGGCAACTCAACCAATGTGCACGCGGTATCTGTTTTACAAAAGAGATGTCTTAGAATCATTACGTTTACAGCGCCAAGGCAAACATGCAGAACATTATTTGTCAAATATCAAATACTCACGGTGACTTGCGTTTATATCTTCGAATTATGCCGATTTATAAGAAAACACAGTAACTATTTTCAACAATTCAATAACACGTCGAGTCGTTATGCTTCGCGCCGTGCAAATGATTTCATTCTGCCTGCGGCTAGATTGGCATTATTCAAGGTCGGTCCATACTACATGGCTATAAAGGTACATAACCATTTGCCTAACCCTATTAAAGCCCTCCAAGGTATTAAATTTGATAAAGAATTGAAGAAATTGTTAGTTGATAAGGCATATTATAGTATGACTGAATATTTTAATGACAAATTTTAACATATTTGGACTTGACATTGTATTATTTTATTGAGTATAATTATTGTTGATATGATTGTAATTTGTTTATACCTAGTTTGACAATTATCCATTTTGACATAACCACATTATTATTATTTAGCATGATCGAATTAATGACTTTTAACTCGTCAAGTATGTGTAAACGAGACACAATAAAAATTCCATTGTTATGCGACTCTCGGCGTTCGTTTGATACCTGACTGATTAATTTGACAAAATAGTTATTCGATTGACATGTACTATTAATAAAAAATAAATTCAATTGTAATTAACTTTAAAATTCACGAATACCTCGTTGAGGTCATAATGTAACTTATTAATCACCTTTTGCCTAAATGTATTGTCTGCTGTTATATTATGAAGTGAATAAATGAATATGAATATGAATATGAATATGTTTTCTTTCTTTCTTTCTTTCTTTCAAGTTATTATTTAAAATGTTGTAAGATGAAGATAAACAAACCTTAATCAAATTATATAACTTGATACTGCGCTTATTAGGAACCAGATAAATTATTATTTTGTCTTTGATGGGATAAAAAAATTATAAAATTCGATATAGAATATCTTGTTAAAAGATATTGTGTTGTTATTGATAGTATATCAGGTCGTTTATTAAATATTTTTAGCTTTCAATAACTTATTTGAAATGCTTGAAACAAGGTCAATTTGAATATTACCGTCACACAAAAAATATTCAATTAAGTAACTATTGTGGCATAATATTACTTTGAACTAAGTTGGGAAAGTATAAATGTTAAAAAAAAATATTTACTCAAAAAATGTTTTGATTAAATTATACAGAATATTTCGCCAAAAATGTATTTAATAAACGGCTGTTTACTTCTGTATAGTAAAAACATAGTTTTTGTAGATTTGTGTTATAATATAATAATAAACATCTATCTTATGTCATGCAAACTAACACTAAATGAAAAAAAAAAGTATAATGTTATCTTAACAAAAATACTTTGAAATATTCACTGAATGTTATTTATTTTACTAACCATATCACCTGTTCAACTCGTGAGAAAATAATCTTACTTCAGTGGATATATTAAAGTATTATTTTCAATAAATCAATATTCAAAACAACCAATCTTGATAACATTTTCAGTGAACTTCATAGTGTTGTTAATTTTGAAAACTATAGACACTTTCGAATCGACTTCAATGAAATCACATGAAAAGTTCGAAAGAACAAACATTCATGAATGTCGATAGCTTTCTTAAATGCGATCTTATTTTAATATCTAACTTCAATTCAGTTATTCATTCAACATGGCGCAAATATAAAAAGCTGCATTACCCAAATTGATTTGTTAAGGAAATATAATAACGAAATTTATGAATTCATTCATTGACGCTTTTGGATCAAGTTAAATAATAAATTAAGATCACAAATTAAAAACTAGCCTAAACTTTATAAATCTAAGGCTCACCTGTGTAATCCCAACTGTCTTGATCATTTTTGAACACGTTCAATCTTTCGGGCTGTAACAATAAAACAAACACATTTTAATACGAAATATCATAATTTTATTTTTGTTTTGTCGAAATCGAACCCCGTGTCTTACGCTATCCGGGCGCATGCCTTTACCACTCGGCCACCGACCCATTGGCCAGTGCGTTGAAATTTGCAAGAGCTTTCATCGTAGGCTGACGTAGCCTACGAAAGAAATAAAGCGTAAGACACTGGGTTCAATTTCAGTCACAGTTGTTTTTTAGAAGTGCAATATCATGACAATAACTATTTAAGATATGGTCTCTACATATGTATTATAATTTTTACATAAGCAATACATAGTGACTTTTCTACTACTACTAGTCAAATCGCGAAAGAAAAATCAGCTTTTCCATACATTTTGTTTGAGCGCCAATTAAATTTTTGTACGAAACAGCTGATTTTTATTTCTCGAATTTACTATATTGGTCCTATAGTAAAAGAGTGGTCTTATACTAAGGATACTATTAGAAAAAATCACCCTGTATAAAACATCGAATTTCATTTAACGGAAAACGGTTATAGGTCACTAAGTGACCGATTAATGATGAAATCATTCATCTAAATAGATTGACGAAAATGCCAATTAACATGGTCCAAACGGTCACCAATCAGTTTAATCGTGAAACAATTACATCCCGAATACCTAAGTTTGGTGGTTACGTCGCAATATCCGACGCATACGTCTCGTAGCCAAATTGACCCGGATTGGTATCGCATCGCTCTGGGTAAAGGGTGGTTCACACTTTTAAAGGTTACCTAAGTTACATAGAAAAAGATAGAGATTTTTTGTCGGAACAGGCGGTTTGTCAAGGATGGCCCGATCCTGATAAAATGTACTTAAAAGTTTATGAAATCACTGTTTTGTGATTTTTGTTGTTTTTGTTTAGTGATTTTTGTTCTTATAGTGTTTTGTCACTATACAAACTTAATAATATAAATTGCACTTGTAAAAAGCAACTGTGACTCTGTGACAGACGAGGAATCGAACCCCGTGTCTTACGATAAAAGCACTTGCAAAATTCAACAGGCTTGTTAATGTGACGGTGGCCGAGTGGTATAGGCATACGCCCGGATAGCGTAAGAAACGGGGTTCGATTCCTCGTCTGTCACAGGGTCACAGTTGCTTTTTACAAGTGCAATTTATAATATAAAACCTTTTAACCGTGCACAATACGAGTTGACCTTTCTGTCCAAAGTCGAGCTTTTGACTCTATTTGGCTTTATAAATAACGATAATGACAGGGGCGTCTGTCATAAATATTTAAATACATATAAACATCCATGACTTAGGTACAAATGTTCGTGCTCATCACATAAACATTCGCCCCTTCTGGGATTCGAATCGGCGACCTCTGGCATAAGCGCTAACCACTCACCAAACGTGTCGTCAATTATGAAGCATGGACAAGATACATGAGCTAAACAGAATGTCTTGTAATGGTTAGATGGAGTCCAAGATGGAAAGATCTTATAAGAATACTGTCTTGAAAGTTGATTTGCTAGCTACCCTCCACTTGTCCACTTAGTATACTCTCCCAAGCCGCTTTCGGCTACGGTGACTGCAAAAAATCCTATAGTCTGCACTATGAGGGCTAGTTTGGGCTGCCTAATCATGTGCCCTAATATGGCTACAGTAGCCAATCTTGTTAGATAATCTGCGCGAACATTGCCGACACGTCAGGACACCGTTGACATAATAATAAAATACCTCTATAGCCGCTGGTGGACTAGCTTTAAGAGCATCGCGCTTCGAATCCAGATTAGATTTCCGTTGCTCTTCGAAGTCGTAAACTTTTTTCTGTACCAGACGCCCCCACTCCAGGCGATGGCTAGCATTTACTTCCCACTTTAGTAGGTCGATGTTGTCCACTTAGTTCAATATACATAGCATAGCCCATCTATTTTGTTCGAGCGATCTAAACTCACCGCGCGACCTGTAGTATTTCTGGCAATGCACTGTGCCTTCGTTCCAATGTAGCCTTAGCCTTAGAACACGGATGACCATAAGACCGTGACCGGATCGTCCGGTAGCCGCTAAATACATCACTGCGGCCGCCCGGACGGACGGACAAGTATTTATGTGCAGTCGGGTAAGCGTAAGCGCCACCAAAAATATACAAGCGAATTGTTGATTTTGGACTGTTGGATTGTTTTTGGTCATTGAATAAGTCGTGGAACAGTTTAAAGGAACTATATTTCAAAGTAGGATTAATGCGCACCGTGGAAGTAACTTAGTTTTAGTTTTTTGTTTAAAAAATATATATCGCTTTTTACATGATTTTATAAACAAATAGTTTAAGTTGGGTATGTATTTTGTTAGTGCGTATAATTAACAAGTGAATACAGTATTTTGTTTCAAATTTCTAGGAAGCACGATACCAATGATATTATGTATTACCAAATGTTATTATTTTTGTTTTTTTTAAAGTACATGTATATTATATGTTGAAAAAAGTGATAAACCTCACATTTTCCTGCACCCATAACAAATTCTCTGCATGACCTAAAGGTAAGTAAGACTGGGAGAAAATGCTTTTAGCATAAAGTCCAATTTTGTACATTTATATTTGTGCAATAAAGTTACAAATAAGTAAACAAACTTCCAGTCAGAGCTCAAGCTTGCAGTATTGAGCCATCATTTAGAACGCAATAAAAAACCACCGAAAAAATTAAATTTAACGCAAGCTCAGATGTTTAACTTTACTGGGTCATACGCGTAGGCAAAATATCGCTTAAAACCACTACTACATCCGGCCCGAAGGACCATCCGTATATCACCAGTGGCGCCGCGCGGCCGCTGCATTTGCCAAAGCTCTGATTAATTTCGGCCCAGCAATGGAAACTTGGCGCCCAACATGTTGCTCAATATAATTTAGAATTGTCGCTATTATTGAAATATGGCGAAACGGCCTACGATGTTGGTAACTAAAGATAGGTTGCATCAAAATATATCAACTATACAGGGTGAGCAAGGTGTTGCACACCAAAATGCATTACAGATCTATGTACAAAGAATATTTTAAACCAAATCTGAGATTTATATCTCAGTACATTCTTCCATTCTCTAGCTAGGTCTGCTCACCAAAAGCGGTACATAATTTATACAAACGGATGTTCCTAATAAATCCGAACCTCTCCTACAAAGCCTCTACTCTGTAATATCCTCAAATCTCTTTTGGGAAGTTAGTGCTCCTTGTTTATGTCATAATTAGTCATAATTAGTTTTAAAAACATTTGTTAATGTTAACGTAACTAATTCGCAAAGGTACGGTACTCATCTGGATCTGTTTCGATCCCTTGAGATACAGACTCACATCTAGTTCGAAAGGGAATCGTTTTCAGCTGCTGAACCCACGCTGTCCTTTTTTACTAATAACTACATTAGTCTAAGCTGACCTGATTGTAATATGGCTCTATAAAGATTTATTTATTACATATTCCAAATCCGCCATCCCCCTCATACATGTCATGGTGGTAACGTTATCATTACAACAGTTTGTGTGTGAAGTGAGGTCGCATGTATACATTATTCGATCTATCCGATATTATGATCCAAGTCAGACAAGCTCAATCTTAATCTTGGGCTAAGTTGCTAATTTGATTGGAAAGAAGAAGAAGAAGAAGGCCTTCAATATCGAATTTGAAATACATGGCAGATTGCCATCGGTCTATACCGAGTATAGAACCGAGGTACTCTTGCGCATCGCGCATACACTTGAGAACTAAAACATATTCCACGAAGACAGCTAATCTCAGTTGATATTACCGCCAAATATATGGCAAGTTGGGCATTATTAAATTACTAGCTTTTGCCCGCGACTTCGTTCGCGTGGACTTCAGGTTTGTCGGGACAACGGGTCTAGTAGCGCAAAAATGTGTTTTTTTACGACCTCACATTAGATACCTCAAAAATTGTAGCCTATATGTTATTCTGATGTATAAGCTATATTGTGGTAAAGTTTCATTCAAATCCATTCAGTAGTTTTTACGTGAAAGAGTAACAAACATCCATACATCCATACATCCATACTTACAAACTTTCGCCTTTATAATAGTTATAGGATTTATTGACTATAGTAAACCAAATCACAGTTACTCTTGACGTACATGATAAAACACAGTAGAACCTCTGGATAGAGGATTAAAGAATGCATTTCTTTGTGGCAAAGAGGCCACTGGAGCGGACCGTAATATATTATTGCTTGTTGCTGGCAACACACGAAACAGAGCAATGACCTCTTTTAAAGGCAGAAGTCGGGTTAAAGTTAGGTGTATATTCAGATTTTCTGTTAATTGTTTCTAAAAGGTCATATTGCTATTAAGTTCAGGAAATCCCAGTCGCATAGATGGCAGTCTAGCTGTGTTTTTTTTACTTGTAGTCCGTCAAAATATGCGCACGGGCGGGATTCGAACCTGCAACCTCTGGCAAACCGGGCCAACGCTCTTACCAAACGAGCTACCGTTTTGTCGATCCGTCTGCACGAAATTTTCTCTTATGAATATGTCATCATTACACAAACAAAACGGTAAGTCGAAAGTACGGTAGCCTGTTTGGTAAGAGCGTTCGCCTGGTTTGCCAGAGGTTGCAGGTATTTTCGAATCCCGAGCGTGCGCAATTTTTTGTTTCTTATTTTATCTTCTATGAATAGAAAATACTATAATGTGAATATATACTATATATATTTAGATCTAATGTTAACTATAAGAAAATTGTCTTCCATAAACAAAAAAAACACCGAGCATTTTTAATCAGATCAAAGTTGGATTATGACTTTATCTTCAGGAAATTAAATTCGTTTCTCTTAACACATCTAATTAAATACTTTTAAAGAGATTAGCTCAATGACTAATGACAACAAAACAAGCATATCTTTTACTCCGCTAATTAAACGAGTACAGTCGATAACGACAATAAATTGAGCCTCTAAGCTCTGGTTATACAAGTACAGTCAGCTAGGGTTGTCCAAACTTTTTAAATTTTAAAAAGGTTAATATTTTTAAGTTATCTACGTCATACTGAAAATATTGCACGATGTAGTTTTTGCCTGCACCGTCAAATCGTAGTATTTTTTGTTATTTACGTCACAGTGAAAGTATTTCATGATATTATTTTCTGCAACGTCATATTATAGTTAGCACAGACAATCTAAATAATAATAATATTCATCAACACGTTGGGCGCAATCTTGCCTTTTGCTAGGTCACAAAATTAATCATGCCTTAGCAAATGCATTGGTCTTTCGATCTCGATTGTTACATCTTTCAGCGTTATTTGAAAAACATATTTCTTGTCAAAATACAAGGATCGTATTAAGAGGTAAAGCATCCTTCACAAAAATAGGTTGTGATGATTGAAAAAAATCGTCTTCGTATTGTTTAGGTCAGGTCTATTTTCACGCGCTAAGACGTTCCTGAGTTTTTCTTTAATTCAAATATAATTGATACAAATCCTTTGATATGATTGGCCGAACATCACGTCATGTTGCAACGTCAGTGGTACGAGGGTAAAAATTGGTATTTACTTACCTTGTAAAAAAATATATATCGCGAAACAAGAAGGCACAGCCCTAGAGCCTGCGGTCTGAGAGCCTTATTTATCCCCTTTAAGCCTCGGTTCAGTTTGTTTATTCCCTGGCATTTGCTATTTGCATCCTGCTATTGCGGTCTTGCTCTGTCAACTTTATTTATCCCCACTTTGTTATGGTATTAGGTAATTGCACTTTGATTTCCTTTTTTGCGTTTCAAAATCTGCTATTATAAACAAAAAGATCGTATTTGCGTATCAAACGATACGAATATGATCCTAAATCCTAAATGTATTAATTGCCAGGTACTTTAACACGCAATAACGGCTTAACAGATTTTGATAAAAGTAATGCAGTTAGTGTTGTATCTGGAGAATCGTATAAGATGGTTCATCTATCAAATTATCCTTTACTTTTAGTTGCAGTGCAGTAAAAGAAAGGAATATAACTATAACACCGAATATAATATTAACTCGGTGAACAGTTTTGTATTTAAATCTTTCATAACAAAACTTTGAAGAAGGGCTTGCGATTGCGATGTGTTTTAACCAAACCCACATAAGGTCAGCTTACATTTAACGTGACAATTTAATTTCAGGTTTTAACTACTTACACTCAGAAACGACAGTTAAAGGGACAACTACTCCAAGGGTAGACATACGCCTAATCTCCTAAAGGTCTGGGCCCACTACACATCACATCACATCACTCACTCTCACCATACCATGAACGTGCTAGGAGCGTATCAGCCACGAAAAGCAACACTTCGCCCACTGAACGGACCTTTGGCGTTCTGTCTCACCGTCATATGGAGCGAGAACGTATTTTTCCGGTGCTGAAACGCTACGTGCATGACACGCGACGTTGTTGGTCGGTTATGGAACGGTCTAGTGGCAAGTGTCATAGTTTTCAATACAAAAAATAATATTTTGTTTGACACGTTCCTAGTGCGGTCATGGTATGCTTCTGTGTAGTAGGCAGAAACCTTTAATTCTAAGTTTCAGGTTTAAACTTCTTAGACCCATTTGCGCACAGTAATTTAACTCAGGATTAAATAAATAACTAAATAAAATATTGGACACCAATCACATACATTGCTCTGATCCCAAAGTAAGTAGCTAATGCACTTGTGTTATGGAAATCAGACACAACGGTGTTACCACAACACCCAGACCCGGGACAATGTAGAAAATTATGATTTCTACATTGACCCGACCGGGAATCGAACCCGGGATCTCGGAGCGGCGATGCCTTGAAACTCAGCGTGCTTAGCCACTACACCACGGAGGTCGTCAGGATTACGCTAACCCAGGATTAAATCATCATTCTGTCTCTGTCAGTTTATATGACGTTGACAGAGACAGAATGATGATTTAATCCTGGGTTAAATCACACCTGAGCGACTGTTAAAAGGACAACCACTCCAAGGGCAGACAGACGCTTAAAACGTTACTCCACTTAAGTCATACCTCAAAGTACTTCAAAGTAGTTATCGCGATGAGGGTGCTTCAGATGTGCACACGATCTTACGCCACACTTTGTCTCGTACACTAGAGGACAAAATTAACAGCACATATTCTGTGACACGAGACTGGGGGACGTTTAACAAGTATTTAGAGATCTGCCTCTACACGTTTAATATTCTAGATAAAAGATAAACGCTTAAAGTGTGAAAAGATATTACTTTTCTTATCCTGGAAGCATAATAGGCTGTGGGTTGCCAATAAGCTATCAGAAAATGTACAATTGAAAGTCAATTAGTACCTTATCGCTAATCGCTCTACCGAGTTAAGAAATAAATAAATAAATTTAGTAGTCTCAAAAAGCGTTTTTCTAAAAGATGGTTTGAAGCGGTGCACTGACTGGATAGAACCCAATACTACTTTTTATATTAAGCATCTAATGCTTCTGAATTCCTGACTGACTGTTTATTATTGTTTTTAAGTAACTTTTTCATGTACAGGCAATACTTAGAATGTATATGTGGAAACACGTAAATGGTGTTTAGTTACAAATCTAGTGAGTAATTTAGTTTTTAAGATACTGTAGTGTTTTCTTAATAAAATAAAATAAAATAAATAAAATAACTAGAATCAGATGACGTGACAGTAATAAATTAAATTGTCTTTAGTATGTCTTCTCTACCCTAAAATGTCTCAAATACCCACAACTTAAATATTGCAAAGGTAAGCAGTCCATCAATGCGTGATTTTAAAAATTTATCTTTTTTATTCCAAGACTCCAATTTCGCACTTAATAAAAACTGAAGCACTTCGCTTGAAGAGTCAGATAAAGACAGCTATGCAACAATTCCGCCAAGTAAGACAATTTACGTGTAAAATGGCAATAAAGTGAACAGAATGTTTAGTGCCCCATTTCTTTGTCCGCCACTGCACATTAAACACTTCTTGCGTAAAGCTACTGTCTTTTAACTGACATTTACTGTTTTCTGGAGTTGTAAAATTTTTATTGTGAAACTAAAAATAAATATTACAACTGGATTTATGGTGGGTATAAAATTAACGCTATTATTTCTATTGTGTTTTCTATTTTAATAAAAAATGCCAAATTTACTTCGTCTGTTCTAATCCTCTGTATTAGTCCTAAGCGACTGAATCAAATTAATGATTTTATTTAAAGAGATAGAAGGGTCATTTTTAAAAATACGTTATATTATGTGAGAAGATGAAAGATGAAACAACATAAGATAAAAAAATGAGCAGACTACACAGAGAGAAAACACTTGAATAATATAAAAAGAAAAAGCATTGACTTTAAAAAGTTAAGAGTACAAACTCATAAAATTTTTCATATTCGCTGACATTTTCTACTTTATCTTTCATGAAATTAGTTACAATAAAATATCACCAAAAGTTTAAGTGAAACTTATCGTGGAAAATTCTAAGAAAGTAACACTTTTTTTCGCTAGAGTGAGCACTTTTTCAGAGATACTATTTTATTGGCCCCGAGTGTACGGGCTTGGAAATGAAAGCCATAGAGGGGTGTAAAATTTTATTGATATTAGTTTTCTGACTCCATTATTACATTTTCTTATCTAATTGCTAATTTAAAATTCCAATTTCATGCCTGAAATGGAAATTCGGACGAGAGATTATGGAAATAAATGTATAATTAAACAGGTTGTGTTCTTTTATGAAATTAATAAAAGGTAGCCTAATTTCGAATTGTAATAACTAAAAAGTATACATGCAATATTAATAGATGGAACTATAATGTCTAATTATATTCCATCTAATTATGTAACAAGTTAAATCAAAGAAAACTTTAACGTGCCATACAAATCGACTAGCGTTTCCCCCGCGACTGCGTGTTTTGAGTTTGCCCCCTCCCCTCCCGTCGCAGCGTGATGTTTTATAGCCTAAAGCCTTCCTCAATAAATATGCTATCAAACACCAAAATATTTTTAAAACGGTCCAGTAGTTCCTGAGATTAGCGCGTTCAAACAAACTAACCCCCTTATTCATAAAAACGCAAATTGTCAAATAAACCTATTTTAGCTATTACACTGTTTTGTCACTTTCTGTCAATGTGATGACAGCGCCAAGAAAGAACGAGACAAAACAGTGTAATAGTTATGAGAGGTTTATAAGACGGTTTGCATTATTATGAACTAGCTTTTGCCCGCGACTTCGTTCGCGTGGACTTCAGGTTCGTCCCGTCTAGTAGCGCAAAAAATGTGTTTTTTTACGACCTCACATTAGAAACCTCAAAAATTGTAGCCTATATGTTATTCTGATGTATAAGCTATATTGTGGTAAAGTTTCATTCAAATCCATTCAGTAGTTTTTACGTGAAAGAGTAACAAACATCCATACATCCATACATCCATACATCCATACATCCATACTTACAAACTTTCGCCTTTATAATAGTAGTAGGATAAGGGTGTTACTCTTCAGCTTTATAGTATTATTAGTATAGATTGAAAATAAGGGTGAAGATCGATCGTCCTAATATTTGAACGACAGATTGATTTGTGTATGTTTAAGATATTTGTTTGAGTTCGATCAAAGACGGCTCAAGTAATTTGTGAACTCATACACAGATTTTAAGACAAGTTATTTATTAAAACGAGCAAAATTTAGATATCGCTGTAAAATTGAATTTGAATCTGTATCTCAAGAACCGCGATAGTTAAACAGTTTTTTTCTTCAAATTATGGATTTCTGTTGCCGCTATAACAACGAACTAAATAAAACAAAACAAAATAAATATTTTTAAGGGGGCTGCAATACAATAAACACCTTTATTTGCCGATTTCTGGTCGATATCAGAGTATTTGTTGGGCCATCTTTCATTTAAGACAAGCGGTAGTGGGAGAAGGCAACAAGTTTTTGATCTTCCAGTATGTCGAAATAATGTAACGTTTAACAATCCAATATACCGAATGTGCAGATTGTATAATACTATAAATAGGGAGGTAGATCTTTTTTCTGATTCTCATTCAATTTATATAAAAGGATGTAAAAGTAATTTATAGATCACTGTATACCGTTTATTATTGATTTGTTTTTCTTGTATTTAACTACCAAATGAAAATGCTGTGTTCAGCTATAATCGAAATGCAAATTAAACGTGATATTGTATACCAGTGTAACTTAGATTAAGTCTTGATTTGTATTTTGTTGCTGTACCTTAATAAATAAATATAAATATAAATATAAATATAAATATAAATATAAATATCAATAATGGCAACGTAGGCACTTGAAATTTTTATCTATGTTGTCAATGGAACGGAACCCTTTGAGCGCGAGTCCGACTCGCACTTAGCCGAGTTTTTGTTATTATTTTCAACCCAACAGACTCCAAAAATTATGAAAAACGGTTTCAACTGGATGACTACTATCATGAAGGGTGTATGAATGGGCCGAGTATCGAACCTTTGATAAGAGCCTTTACAAAACTGTTACAACAGGTCACAATGGAACCACGAAAACTTTGAACACTCGCCAAAAATGATTATTTTAATTTGTCGAAGTGTCTAAATAACTAGCATTTTGTTTCTAAGTATTATTAGTAAGTAATAGGTTCTAAACAAATAATGAGCCTTCAAAGACTTCAAACGAGCCGACACCTATATTCTGCTCTACAAGTCTCTAATAAGATCACAGCTGGAGTACGCAGTATCTATCTGGGACCCCTATTACACTAAATACACTGAACTAATTGAAAAAGTTCAACGGAAATTTCTAAGAACTCTACATTATAGATGCTACAAAATCCGCCTAAATTACACCAATCTACTTAAAATCTACAAGATTCCTACGCTTAAATCTAGGCGAATCCTTTTACAAGCCGTTTTACTTTTCAAGATATGCAATGGATACTTCGATTGCCTTGCTTTAACTAACCAGATTTGTTACATTGTCCCTAGAACTGTACATCGTCGGATATGCCGAATAAATAAACTGTTTTTTATTAAGTCTTGCAGAACTAATGCTGGCAAAAGATCGCCATTGCGCAGACTGGTAGATATTTATAATAATCATTTTGAAAATATAGATATATTTGCGGTTTCGGCACATAAGTTTAAGGAATTAGTTTACAGTAGTTTATAGACACACCAATTTTTGTCTCTTCTTTAAGACAGTGCAATGTACTGTATGTATTGATTTATTGCCTAGTCTGATATTGTTTTTTTTTATTTTTCTTATAACTTCTGTATATGTTGCAACACCTAGCGACTTTATGTGAATTCTGTTACCTAATCTGTGAATAACGTAGTGGGTTATACATTTAATAATTTACTTGTTGGCACTTTTTTTTATAACATGTAATGTGTAACTGTTTGTTATTCCATAATAAATGAAAATAAAATAAAAAAAATGATAATTTCATTTTAATTTTAGTAGTGTTTTATCACTTCGATTTGACTTGATTTGATTTTTGAAGGGGTTCGATTCTTCGTCTGACTCAATTGCTTATTACAAGTGTAATTAATCAGTCAGGTATCAAACGACTGCCGGGAGTCGCATAATAAATAATGGAATTTCTATTGTGTCTCGTTCACACATACTTGACGAGTTAATATAAATAAATATTAATAAATTCTGAACTAGAATTACATATTTATTTGTGACTAGTATTGACTTAGTGATAAAATGGAATACATGTACGAGATTAACGAGACTACCAAAATAAAAACGGTTTTTACAGGATTCTTATTTTAGCTGTCACTAACAACAAAAATAATGTCCCTTATTTGTTGACAGGTAGATAATGTAAGTATTGGTTCTAGGATGCAAATAAAATTATTCTATAGCAGCCTAATATTTCGACACAGCTTAAATATTTTTTTAGTAAGTTGAAGTCTAAACTCACAGTGGTCTAACGTGCCCCGTTTAGCTTAACAATGGCATATCCCGTAACACTGTGATCGCGATGACTAATGCTTTCGAGCTGAGCGGAAGAGCAATATCGCTCTTTTCGCTTTTTTCGCTCTTTCCGCTTTTTTCGCTTACACAAAAGCCGTTAATTCGGTAACAATGCTTTTTTAACTGTCATTTTTGCAATTCATTATATTTTTGAGATATAAGCTTACGTGCGTATTTTGATAATTATTACGATACGAGTCACGAATAAGATGGCAATGATGCTATTTGGTTAAATCAAAAGTCAGAGTTACTGTAAATAAACAAAAATAATTTAAAGTAAATCAATGCGTTCGGATGCGATGGATTCGTATTTCGTGCCCAGGACATCTTGGGTAGCACCATGCGAATTTACCACTACACCAATAAGAAAGTCACAAAAAATTATTACCTTGCATGAATGTATCTTGATTTCATACGTTTTCTACTGCTTATTTCATTCAACTCAACCTACAGTATAAAACAATGTACAATAGGCAAAAAGTCGTCTCGTTTAAAACGCCTATCCACCGCTCGCTCTGACAATACACTCAAATGAAGCTGGTTCCGTATCTGATTTCAGGGTTCCATTGGTCAGATGAATTGCAAAAACACGTTTCATAAATTAGTACCTGTAATCTAGTATTACCCGACATTAATATGGATATACAGATTTCTATATTTTTTTGATCTAACATTAATTAGATCATTCTGTCATCATCAATAATTTGTAGTTATTTTAAGTGGTAAATAGCAACTGTCTAAGGTAGGGATCAAGCTCTACCGTAAAATCGAACGTAAACACTTTAATACGCTTGATGTTGTAAATTTTTAAGTGTTATCTTCACGCGTATGCCTCGTCCCGTCGTCAGATAGTTGAGAGAGTATTGCAACAACAATTTAAATATTTAGTTTGTTAAAATGAAATAATGTTTGCTCTCAAGCACTTTCGACAACGCGTTTGGTGTAGTGGTTAGCGCTCCTGGCTATTGCACCGGCCGTCGCGGGTTCGAATTCCGAAAGCGGCAAACGTTTGTGTGATGAGCACGAACATTTGTACCTAAGTCATGGATGTTATACGTATTTAAGTATTTATGGGAGACGCCACCGTCCATGTCTGGTACTTTGTAAAACAAGGAAGAAGATTCCTTACCACGAAACCAGACAATTGGAGTGTTGTCTGGCATATTATTATTACTTAAATTGTACTTTTTTTTAAATACAGAACCCACCACCAAAAACAGCTATCCACCTTAACCGACCCCGCACAAAGAGTGTAACCGAATTGTCCGCTCCATAATAGAATATCGCGATGGACAAAAGCGGGCGTGGCTTTTATTTCTTTTAAATTACTCCTAACTTTTGCGCTTGCGTTTCGTTCGTAAATTGGGGGCTTCCCGCCGATTTAGTCGGCCGATACAGTAAAAAGTGAGTGTTAAAACATTCTAACCCATTACTTATTATAAAGGCGAAACTTCTTATCTTCTAAAAAAAAAGTAAAAAAATAACCACTCACCTTAGCGAATTCAATTTTGAGTGTACAGCAACCAGAGTAGATGTCGCAGCCGTGTAGCGCTTCTTTCGCTCGCGTCGCCGACTCCACGCTCTCGAACTTGTGGCTAAGAGTTAAGGCTCATATTCGGTTGGCAGAGATGAGAAAAAAAAAATGAGAAATAGATTATGTATACATAAAAGTATTTACATAAAACGTTTAAAAAAAACATACTACATCCAGAGATGTAAAAACAAATATTTGAGAAATATATTATGTATACATTTAAAAAAAAACATCATAGTACATCTAGAGATGTAAAAAAAATAGTTGAGAAATATATGATAATCATTAAGTAAATGAAATTATTTTTAAAAAAGTTAATAAGACATCATACTACTAATAAAATGAATAAAACATAAATACACCAATATTGCAGGTATTTTATTTTCAAATATTCTATGATATCATTTAGAAGAGAGATAAGTAAAATAATTTATGGGTATTTGCAGTAAATGAAGTGCCTAAAATGTGTTAAATGTCGCAAATGACAAACATCAGTTGTATTTTATACGTTTCAAAACAACTTTTTTTTTAATCGGCAGAATACCCAGCTAGAGTTTCTATTACATCATTTTTATTCAAACTAAGTTCAGTCTTTCGTCGTTTCTGGGTGAGCTTGCTCAATCGTCGTCTCTGTCTATGCCACGTTTGGTCTAGTCTAGAGACAAGAGCGAACCCATTTCAAATAAAATAAAATAAATCTGACAAATAAAATCTCGTTTCATGACAAATAAAATTAGTATCCTAAAATCACAGTCTCCGGCAAAGCAGTTTCAAAACTCCAAAGTAATTTAAATAAAAAGGTCGGGACCCCAACAAAATATGTAAAAGCGTAATTAGGGGAGTCTACAGACTTTTTTTCTTGTTTTTCATTAAAAAACTCGGAAAAAAAACTGCCGTTCAGGCAACATTTCCGATTAAAAGATAGGAAATTGGAAAAAAATATTAATCGGACGAGTTTTGGTAACAAGATTTTATCTTATTTATACATTATTTTAAGTTCATTGACAATATTTATTTTAATCGTTTCCCTCGTAGTCGGTTACCTGAAATTAGTTTCGAGTTTTTTTTTAATTTACTTAGAAACAGCTCGGAGTCGGGAATTAACCGGTTTTGACACTTTCATGCCACGTTAAAAGTGATTGATCCTGATAATAGTAGCTATTTTTTATTTATTTTTTATTAAGTAATAGCTAGTCCCAGCGAACTTTGTTTCACGACCGTCTCGCCCCGGCCCCGTAATTTTAATAGTCATTATCTTATTCCGGACGATGACGAATCAAACAAAGTATAAATCAATTAAATCGGTCCAGCCATTCACGCGTATGTCGTGACCAAGGGAAAAAAGGATTCAGTTTTATAGAGATGGGTTTGTCCTTGACTCCAGACCAAGCCAAGTGCCAAGCTAGTATTTAACGCCTTGATACAAGAGTAAATTATATTTTGTTTCTTTTAAGTAAAAACCTCAAATACTTCAGGGACCCCTGAACTCGTTTTCAAGATTTCAATTATCCTCCCATAGGGCGTGTTTTCACGAAGTTTCGCATAAAACTAGCAATGTTTTCGCAAATCCACAACCCAAGGGAGTTAAAAACGCACGTTTCTAAAGGCCCCTACTCTTGAAGACATTTTAGCTATTATTGAAAAAAAGGAGTGAAATTGAATGTGTAAAAAAAATTTCAAGTAAAAAAAATGTGTTATTGAAAAATACCTAATTTTGTACATTATGGAGCAATAAAGTATTGAGTATTGAGTAAAAAAATCAGTCCCAAAAACTCCTATATTCCATAAGGAAGTTAAATGTATATTTTTAGTGTGTATATCCTATCGTTTTTGACATCCACCTATGTACATACTATAGGTAAACCGCTTCATTGAGACTTCAGCTGCGGGGTACAGGGGCGTGGGGGAGGCGATAGCGGATCGCGGGAGGGATGCGGGCGGCGCAGAAACACCCGCCCGCCCCGCTCACTAACCACGCTCTCGTCTCCCCGCGCACCCCTTTGCCCCGCAGGTAAGGTCTCAATTTCGTGGTTTACCTATAGTACGTAAAATGAAGCTTTTTCTGATTGTTTTTTTTCCTAAGTAGTGTATTATGTAAATATAAATAAATATTGGACACCAATAACTTATACTATGCGAAAATTTTGCAATACAATAGAGTTGTCTATTGTAGTAGAGCCCCAGTTAGACACGCGTACAACAGTCGTTAAACTATCGACCTTGAGACATTTCAGCGGCAGCTACTCACACCGACACGTAATAAATATATTAACTAAACACGACATAAATGTTAACGGTGTAAGTTTCGGACACGTCATTTCTTGATAATAATATTATGTTGATCTGAATAATATAATAATGACATGCCATATCACATAAATAAAATTAAGACATGAAAATTATTTTTGATTTAGTTTTGACTGTACTAATTAATATTTGAGTTGCCATTATTTTGGCTGAATGCACTGAACGTATTTTATTTAAACCATCTTGAATGATGCTTGTATTATTGCTAATAAACGTTGATTATTGATTAAAAAATTAAGGCAATTTATAAAATAACTTCTTTCAAAAGCACAAATAACTTGGTTAGAACGAATGCATTTTGAAAATTATGTGTTTCAAGTGTTTTAGACTCGTACAAGCTTTTGCAACCACGTAAATTAAATTTGACTATAGTTTTTTTGGGTTTCCGAATATTTCGGTGTAAAAATCAGCCAACCGACCACGTGTCTGCAATAACTCTTCACTTTTTTGATCGTACGCAATAGACAAACATTAATCTTCAAACATCTTACAATATACAATTGAAACATTATTTATTCGATCCACTTTACGTTTGATAGTGAGGTAATAAGTTGGTGAAATAATTGGGATAAAAGTTTTGATAATTCCCACTGTTCTTGAAGGCGACCTCCGTGGTGTAGTGGCTAAGCACAATAGGATTCAAAGCGTCGCCGCTCCGTGGTCTCGAGTTCGATTCCCGGTCGGGTCAATGTAGAAATCATAATTTTGTCCCGGGTCTGGGTGTTGTGGTACCATCGTTGTTTACGATTTCCAAAACACAAGTGCATTAGCTACTTTCTTTGGAATCAGTTTAATGTATGTGATTGGTGTCCAATATTTTTATTGTGTCAAAAATCAAACTTAACTCATAAATATTGTATAAAAATAGCACAATTCAAATCAAAACACCGGATTCGGATTCCGTATCCGACATTATTAACTCAATCGTCCGCTTACAAATAAAAGTATTTGTTTTTGCGATACTTTCACTCTATCGGAATGAATGTAAAATTTTAAGTAGACTCGTTAGTGATGCCAACAGTCTTATTTCGAGAGGGACGTCCAACAGGGGTATTGGATAAATCGATTGACAATGAATCGCTATCGGTAGCAAACATAGCCAACAGAACACTAAAGTTGTATTATGATTATTTAATTTAAGAGCCAGACTATTCTCAGGGCAGTTTTTTTTTTATAAGGGAAGATAGTGTGGTAGTTTCCGTCTGGCATTTCACAACAACCGAGGGTGTTTCCCGCCTCTTTATACCCAGTCTAGCCACTCCTGATATACTATTTCTTCAGGCTTCTGCCAGTTCTTATGAAACGCTTATTTAATGGCGGATTAACTCACCATGTCACAGAATCGTCGCTGAATAGTGTAGCTTTTAATAGAGAAGCCCATACCACTAGACTCCCCTACATTCTAGTTTTGCTGCCGCTGTTTGGTTGGTTTTTAAAGTGGAAAGCAAGAGGGAAATCACCACACTATCTGGTGGGCGTAATTTGGAGTTTTTTATAGAAAAAACTGTACTGACAAGAGCCTATCTCTAAAGTTTGATGATCCATCACTATCGCCATCACGATTTCTTTAACGTGCATAATACCCCTGCCGATTGACACTTAATTGGTACAAAAGTGGCATGGCTTAATAAATTAATTGGAAACCGTAGAGTTTTTTCGATTGATTGCCTCAGTCTTTTCTCTGTTTATTTTACATGCGAAACTGTGTGCAATTATTCATTTTGATTTATAAAATCTTTAGAATGATTGTCTTCTCAACTGTTGTTGATGGCAGCCAATTACATTTCTTTTATTTAAAAATGAACTCGCTCTATCATACATAAAAAATTACAAATAAATGTATTATCTCTTCTTCTTTGTCCTACCCTTTTCCCATTATTTGGGGACGGCTCTACTCGCTATGCGGCGCCAGAACGTCTAAATGTCTGTCCTGGGTTGTCGAAATATTTGTTTCTGCAAGCTCCAAGTCTTTGCTAATCGTGGACCGCTAGGTGGCTAATGAAAATATTATGATTTGTTACCAGTCGACTCGACGAAGAAAAAGAAGGTGGCCAGTGGGCGACCTCTGCCAGAAAGCAAGAAAGGTTTCTTGCTTTCTGGCAGTGCTAAGGCCCGATTTACGACATGGTCTTCTGGGCGTCTCATGACATGGCCGAACGATCGCAGTCGGCTCTCGGTGAGTTTAATAAAATAAATTATCATCCCGATGGGTAAAAACGCAGTGAGTTTTTACTTGTATAGAGACTTTGAATTTTGAATTATGAATCCGTACTATGAGTTGATGACCGTGTCGTCAATTCATGGAGCACTAAATTTGTTCGTGATGTCAGTTCCATACGCTAGTAATAGTAGGTCAATGGGTAAACGGGACCCCATTACAAATACCTCGTTGTCTGTCCGTCCGTCTGTCTGTCACCCAGGCTGTAATCTCAAGAACCGCGATAGCTAGACAGTTCAACAAATCTATATATATATGTAAAAAAAGTCGTGTTAGTTACACTATTAATAACTCAAGAACGGCTGAACTGATTTGGCTGAAAATTGGTGGAGAGGTAGCTTAGAACCAGAAGAAGACCATAGGATACTTTTTATCTCGTTTGACGGGACCGGGGCCAGGGCGGGACGGGGCTGGGGAGAAACAAATTTCGCTGGGTACGCTAGTAGGTACTAAATAAAATTAGTGTTTAATCTCATGCACCAAAAGCGATTTTTTTGCCCTTTTTTGCTCGATAACAATAATGCCAACAGGTAGGCACTTGAAATACCTACCTATGTTGTTTACCTAGTCAAAGTACGGAACACTTATTGCGCAAGTCCGACTCGCACTTGTCCGGTTTTCTAACTTCCTATATCTCAATCTCTTCCATTCTAAATTAGTCTAGTTTTAAGCCCCGACGTCATTTTTACGACTCGTCCCAGCCCGTGGGTGCCATCGTAAACCGTTTAATAGTCCGTAATTAAAACTAATTACCGAAAACCAAAACAAATGAGGTTTTCATTAACAGTCATAAAAGTAAGAATCGACCGTAAACATTGTAATGAGGAAGTTTAATTAGTTATCAGGTAATGGTAACAATATTATTTGGTTGTTTAGTATATATTTTTTTTATTATTTAATTTGATTTTGAATGTAATTGAAATGTTTTGTATTTAATGTAAAATATAGTAATGGAATAATTAGCATTAGCATATAAAATTAGCATGCTATTTTATGATTAGCAATAATTCAATTAATTGAAGTTGCGAAATTTCGTGAATGCTAAAATTCACAGACATTGCGCGAATCGTAGCAGCGATGCGCGAAGCATCGTATAGCCGTCATATAACTTCATAGATTCGCACGCAACGCTATTTTAGCAAGATTAGCAGGTTTGCTAATCCGCGTTCGGGTCAAATCCGAATGAAATACGAACAAAATGAAAGGGAAGGAAGTAACATTTTTTCAAAGTTCATTAATTAAGTAAAATGAAATAAAATACCTACTTACATCGAACAATTTACTAAAGTCAAATTAAAGTCTCAGCACTAACAATTTTTAAACTACATGTTTCAAAAAATATTAATTTTCATAGTTAGCATAGCATTCACGATTTCGCAATTTAATTAATTCGCTATTTTTCATATCGATGAAATTTCATATTAGCATAGCAATAGCACTTAGCATGCTTTGCTATGGAAATTAGCATGCTAATTAAATTAACGAAAAATAGCAATAATTGCCATTATTGGTAAAATAAATATTTTCTAATCATTAATTACAGTTCGTTACAATCAGAATAGGTTATTTCACAAGGCTTATCAATATCTAGGTTATTATTACATTATATTAATTGCAAGCTTTGTTTTTTTTTTATGAAACACCATTTGATTTTACACAAATTGTTTCAAATTACATTAATTTATTGAGGTATTGCAAGTAAATTATTAAGTAAGTTTTAATTTGTTTATGTATGATCACTTTACTGTCATACTTTAAATCTACCAGTGGAGACATGTAAATGGCCTTCGTTTTAATTATGCTTTAATTCAATCTACTTCCAGCTGTAAGTCTTCCAAAAAATTTAAAATAAAATAAGTAGCAAGTTTGCCATTATTTTTTAGTTTAGGTTTTTAAAAACCCAAGACAACATAGACTTTAACAACCTTGTAAAGATCGCAGAATCACACTGGATGCAAGTCGCTCACAACCGGTCGCTGTGGAAAACCGTGGGGAGGCCTATGTTAAACAGTGGACGTCCTTTGGCTGATAATGATATAGACCCCCAATATTTTCTGTTCAAAATTCAAAAGAGTTCATAAAGGTATAGTTTTTAATAACTACACGAAACCATCAAAAAACTGACCAACAAATCCCTCGGCACTTGCACTAAACAGATCATTAATATATCTATCAAATGGCCGAATAAAATCCATATTTAGAGCGCAGACAAACTCGGGTGTGGCCCCAAAGTGCGTGTCTATTTACGATCGCTTTTACGGGTAGTGTACAAGAAAAGGCGTGGCTATGGACGTAGCGGAAATGAATTTAAAATTAATGAAAAATAATCATGAATTGACGATGTAACGTAAAAAATTGTATTGAGAATGGTGTTATTTTTTTTAAATTCATAAACGCACGGAAATAAAAATATCGCCAACGGTTTAAATATACTAAACTATCTTCCACCTGCACAGCGTAATCCTTATTAAGAGTAAAAGTGACTATGTTTTTAATGTCGCATTGTCAAGTTGTATTGCTGTTTTGATAGCCAATAATAAGGATTTGATCAGTAAATTAAGTGACTTATTCAGTATAATTAAAATTATAATAGCTTTTTTTAGGGATTCAGATCCTAAAATGTTAGTAAATAATAAGTCGTAATCTAGACCAGCACATCATTTAGCTAAAACAAACTCACAAAATGCGTACTACTAAGATAATTTATTCATTAAAAACGCTGCTACAGGCACCATACCTCATTTCAGACGTGAAAAAATACACAACTCCATTTTTATGGCCCGTTCTATTTTCTTTAAGGGGTTTACATAAATATTGCCCCACTTCACAGTGCTACTGCATTTGTATTCTGTTTGCTCTCTATTCAGGTGCAATAGGGGTCAAAATGAGTTGCGTTTGTGAATGTACAATGGTGACAAGTTGTATGTCTTTGTACTTGAGTAGTACTTTAAGTGAATGTGATAAAATATATTTTGCACTGGTGAGAGAAAGAGACAAGTAGATTTTAGGGTTCCGTAGCCGAATGGCAAAGAAAGAAACCCTCATAGTTTCGTCAATCCGTGTTCCGTCTGTCTGTCCATCCGTATGTCACTGCCCCTTTATTCTGAAAGTATTAGCATCACACAGCTGAAACTTGATAGGTAGGTGTATCTTGTTAACCGCTTTCCGATTCAGATATAAAAAGTGGATAAATTAAATTTTAGGCCCCGATATCAGTTAAGCAAATATTAATAACTCACCAAAAATAAAATGCATTCAGTCTATCTTATACTGGATCTCGGAAACGGCTTCAACGATTTTTTAGCTACTAGCTTGATCGATAAATCGATCTAGCTAGGTATCATTTTTAGAAAATTTCATTTTATCAATTAACAGCACTAAAAACAGACTCGAATGTCATTAGAATGCGAAGGTGAATTTCGCCGCCATTGACAATGTTAAAATAGCTCAGGTGGGTAAACCGCGGTCTTAAAACTCAGATACCCTGGATCAAATCCAGATGAGTCTGTTTTTATATTTATTTCTTTTTTTAACAAAATACGATGAATCAGTTTTTTTTTAACAGAATACCGATCAATCTAGCTCGGTCACAATATTTTTGGGTTTAATAACAAAATAGTCCTCATTATATCTGAATATTATTCTAAAAATGCTTTATGTGGGTGTTCCCAGCAGATGTTGGTTCGCAGTCTTAAAAGGGTTTTTGTTTATGAGTGTATGAATATTTCAAATTATATTCGAGCGGAGACATCACAATCATTTACATAATATTAAGCTACTCTAGTCTGTGGGCGGGTGTAATGCCAAAAATATTTAGATTTGAAAATAAAGTTATTACTTGAGTATACGATAGGATTCTTTTAACAGTTAAATAATATGAAGTAGTGTTATCACTTACAACAAATACCCATAAAAGATTATCTACTTACATATGCATAGTAGCATTATAAGTCTTCCAATCGAGTGAATTATTTAAAAATAGCGTTTAAAATATGCTTTAAATTACTAGTCAATAAAATAACTACAAACAAACACCCAGAAATGACAACATCCTTACTAGGCATACAATATGAAAATATTTAAAATATTTTTGGGTCCCATAATTTAGTGGCAAATTAGTGCTTGTCAATAATAAAGAATTTCGTTAAAAAACTATTAGTTTTTGACCATTGAAAAGGATATTCAACCATCGCTTGGACGCCATTTTTCTTGAACACGACGATCCTTTGTACTTGTCCGTGTGGTGTGCTGATTGTGTGTATAACGTCCTGTAAACAACGAGAAAACCGTGAATTAGTCACATAACTTATAAATACAATTTAATACTAAAAAATAAGAACAACAAACAAACTAATAAGAATAATGAGAATAATAAGGTAGGACGTCCACCGACAAGATGGACAGGCGACCTTGTAAAGATCGCAGGATCGCACTGGATGCAGACCGCTCACAACCGGTCGTTGTGGAATGCCATGGGGGAGGCCTATGTTCAGCAGTGGACGTCTTTCGGCTGATAATGATGATGATGATGACTAACAAATATTATGTTGTAATGGAGAAAAGGTGAGTAGTACCCTTGCACTTCGCTTGGCTAGGGGGAACACTCCCGTGGCGTAGCCTCAGATTAGTGGTGATTTTTTTATTGTTCAGATAATTTAGTTTTGATTTAATCTAGTCTTTCTACATGGAGAGATTTAATTTTCTCATAGACATTTCATTTCAGAAAAAAATGCCTGGAAGTAATTTAGAGTAGTAAACGAACTTCTTCTTTATAACATCAAAAAACTAGGTAGATTAATTTCTAAGTTAGGTAAAGAGCACATTGTATTAACTGTCAAGATGTTTGCTCAACATTCTTTCTACTATTTGTGGACAAAAATACGAATATACGACAAAAAATCTGTTCAGAAAAAATATCATTCTTAGCAATTGAGTCATTCAGAGCCATTCAAGACTTTTTCCCATTTCTGTCGGTTCCAATTCCGACAAAAAATACTTCTCCAAGCGATAGCAATAATGCTAATAAGCGAATCGTCTCTCAGCGCGTCACAATGTAATGGCAGGCAGTAGCGCTCTGTCAAATATGTCACTTGCCTAAGGACAAGTGACAATGTGTCGGTCTTTTTTTAAAAAGATGACGGTACAAATTGTGTTTGGAAAATATATTAGTATTTTTAACTGGTGGAAGGTGTTTTATTGGAACACAAGGCAATGCACAAATAGAGAAGACATGTATGTCTTGCAACGAGTCTTTATTTTTATGCACAAGGGGAATTAAACCCGCGTGGTGGAGTATGGCATACCACCACATACTTGAGGCGAGGCATTTGCCCAGCAGAGGGATGTTTACAAGCTTAATCTACACATAGGATTTCAAACTTTTTCCTTGCATTGCAATAAAAATAATCCGCGTTTAGACCGTGATAACTGACTTTCAGAGGCCAAACTATAACAGCCTTACTACAAATCATCCGTTAAAACTGGTTTTAAGTCATGTTTAGTTAAAAACTGTTTTAAATTTAAAAAGGGTTTAGAACAGTGTTTAACATTTTGTACCACAAATAGGTTTTTGAGTAGTGTTTAGCTAAACACCAGTTTTAGATACAAACATTCATTCATTCACTCTCAGTTCATTCATTACATTTCCTAGTACGCAGGTTGCATTCAACACACTGCAGAGTAAATGAACAAAAGCTTCTTGAAATGATGGCTGAATAGTATCAAAACCCAAATCTTTAAAAAAAAGTTGTGATGACAGCAGAATGAGAAGAATCTGTCTGATTTGTTTTGACTTTTTTACAGGAGTTTGTAAAGAAAGAGCGCGTTTTCAATTCATTTGTAAAAAGTCGTATTTTGTTGTGTTTTGACTGATTTGTTTTCAACATGAATCAAAAAAAGAAAGATCGCTAGGATAATTGGACAAAAAACGAAAAGGTAAATCAAATGGATAATAATAACTACCACATAGTCGCCGTATGTGGGGTTTGGAAACGTGATAGTATTGTAATTGTTTATTTTATTTCAGGATATCCTTATACAGCTTAAAGAAAGTTCGAAAGACGTGGTAAAACACAGAAACACGGATACCAACACAAACCGTCATAGAGTTGCTGAGTGGAATTTGATTTTACAAAAGTATGTCTAAAATAGTGTCTAATGTCTATAAAGTACCGGTGCGCGGACTTGTTTTGTTGGTTTGTTGATTAATAAATTAATTGTGTGATCAATAAATTAATTGTTGTGAAATCAATCATCCATAATATTTTCTATAGGAAAGCACGAATTTGATTTACCGCGAAACGAAAGTCAAGTTGTCAAATGTCAATCTGTCAATTTTTTGAGGTTAAACACTAGATAAAATAGGCGGGAGGGTGTTTAACTAAAACACTGTTTAAAAGAGTGTTTTAGCGCCAAAAACTGATTTGTGGTAAGGATTTTCTTAAAATCTTGTTAAACAGTGCCTAAAACTTTGTTTATGTGATTTGTGGTAAGGCTGTAAGTTATTAAAGATCAAAAGATCTTTTATATTTTATCCTCTGATTCCTATTTACGATTGTATTTCCTAGCTGGGTAGTTTTAAACTAAACATTTTGTCCAGAAATGTCATTTGGTTCTTTTCTCTGTGTTAATTATTTATTTTCGTGCAGACCTACTGTATACCATTCTATTAGAGCTCGTAATAAATGAAACATGACAGTTTGTATTCAACTTGCGTCGCTGAAGAAACTCTTTTACTAAACAGTATTTAGTACTTTTGTTTTTGGCAAACAGACAACATTTTAACTGCTGTGTTCTCGACCTTAGTAATGCGGTTTTCTATACTAAACATATAGAAACCTACGCGTTGAAGAAAGCTCGTGCAAAATTCAGCAGGCTTGCCAATGTGTCAGTGGCTGAGTGGTATAGGCATGCGCCCGGATAGCGTATGACACAGACTTCGATTCCTTGTCTGGCACAGTTGCTTTTTTAAAAGTGAAATTTTATTGTCATCATATTTATAAGTTTATGTATTTACTTTGTGCTTAAATAGAATTGACATCAAAAACATGTTGGGTTTCTATAAAATACCTATTACAATACTATCCACAGTTGTCACAAATTAAATCACTATATATTTTTTTATTTATTAGGTACACAAAACTGAGTTACAACAGTTGCTTGACAAATAAAATATATAGTTTTATATAGTTGACACATGCACAATCATTTTGAATTATAAAAAAGTGCATAATAACTTTTATATTATTTATGAATAATCCGTGTTTCGACAACTCGGGAGTGACACTATTCTTTTATATTTAACTTACAGATATATTTTTTTATTTTTTATACTTAATTGCACTTTGGATTATACAATTGACTGTCATAATGCCTTAGGACAATCTCTACCGGTCAACCGCTTAGAAATATACAGGGTGTTATTGCAAGGGTGTGCCAAATTTTTGGAGGTGAAAGGGACCATCAATATGAACAACTTTTACTATCGGACCATCGTTCAATTAATAATTTTATTTTCTGCCTCTCCATCCATTATTGTCAATGTAGGTGACTGATTTTGTATGGGGAACCTGAAATTTTATTTAAGATTTTTTGACCATGATCCCATAGTAAAAGTTGTTCATATTGACGGTCTCACTCACCTCCAAAAATTTGGCACCCCTTTGCAATAACACCCTGTATAACAATTTATTCTCTGTAAAATTAAGACTTAGGAGTGATCAAGAAAAGATATTAACTTTATCTCAAATTACGAAGAAAGCGCTTTTCAGCGCAGACTACCCTTAACTTTACAGTTCTTAGTTATAATAACTTAGATGAGGACACTTTTCTTCATTTACTTTATTACAGGGTTCTAATTATTATATAGTGGACTTCCAACGGCGACTAGCCACTTTCGAATTTGCTTTTATGAGTGTCAGCTTAGAAATGCTCGCTCTATGAAACATTTTACAAAATTGAAGAAAATTTTTAAACGAAAACTAAG
The DNA here is from genome assembly GCA_963584085.1 of Pyrausta aurata. Taxonomy (NCBI): domain Eukaryota; kingdom Metazoa; phylum Arthropoda; class Insecta; order Lepidoptera; family Crambidae; genus Pyrausta; species Pyrausta aurata. Next base: position 7,634,811 of record OY757277.1, read on the forward strand.
TTTCATGAAGTTTTAAGTGTTTTTAAAAACAAAATGGTACAAAGAAGCTTGAAATATCATAACAAAAATAGGTTTACAACCTTTTGGTAGAGTACCCTATTTATTACACCATTTAACTTTGCGTGGACCGATTTTAATGGTTTTTAGGTTCGTCTCAGCCCCGAATAGCAAGATGACTATTAAAATATCGGACAGGACATACAAAGTTCGAAGAGTCCTCTAGTTAAATAATAAATGACAAACTGAAAACTAAGCAGACAGTTTAACTGCAACTTATCTGCGAGTTAGTGTTAGGTAGACTAACTTGTACCGGTCCAGTCTGTTTCTGTCGTGCAGTTTGAGATTTAACTGTTTCAGACTTAGTTCGGACTTTAGTCTAGCTTTAGGACCACACTAACTGAGAACTACAAATTCGAATGTAAAAATATTTTTAGTGACAACAAAATCATTGTTACACACATCACAGACCCGAAATCACAGATTCGAACCAGCGACTGCCGGCATAGTCAGGACTACTAACCACTACCTACACTAAACGTGTCATGGCTTTATGTTATTTGTAATTAAGTTGTCAAGTATTTATTTTCTGTTTTCTGTGAGGTACGTATTTATATTTAAGTTTGTAAATATTACAAAAGGCAATCTCGTTATGGCAACAACAATACATGGAGCAAATAACCCCTCACTAGGAATGTTACTATGTGTAATGAATTGATTGAATTGATGATGATGGAGTATGTGCGTGCGTTTGTGCGTGGGCGCGTGTGCGTATATGTGTGTGTGCGCGTGTGTGTGTATGCGATTTCGTGGGTGCATTGATAAAATAAAAAGAAAAAAAACCACATAGTTATAGTGTTTACAATATTTTCAATAAAACCACATAAGTGACAAGAGAACACACCGCATCGTTTACATATGCATAGGTTCGGATAGTATGCATTTACATCGATGCGGTTGAGATACGCTGTACACTCGGGGACAAAAATCTCGTACAAGAGTTATGGACAATGTGACTTATATTGGAACTGTGCACTACAATTGCATAAAATATTTAATTCCTGTAGATTCATTGCGCTGAGCGAAAACCGAAAATATGTTTATATTTGAAACTATTGAAGCTCAGGTCATACATAATTTCATATCATACATACATTCATTTCATATCATCAATAAAACGACGAGCTAATTTAATGATACAATTCTCCATCAACATTGTATACATTTTGCTAACCACATTAACACAATTCACCCTTAACACTAAAAAGCAAACTTCAGAATTACCCAACATAAGTCAATCAGCCCTTACAAAATTCCAAAAGCAATTTGACATTCACAATTCAATTACTCCGATCCAGAGGCTCTACTCTCTGAGACATCATCTATAATAATATTAATTGCGACTCCAGCTTCCCTTGTCTCTCTAAACTATATAACAATGCGAGCGAAAGTGACGGCTAGAGTTTAAAGCACTGTTATTATATCAAAGTAAGATTACAGTTGGGAACAACAATGTCGTGTTTAATGAAACAGTTTTCAATGGAAACTCGTAAAACATTCAGAATTAAATACGTAAAAACTTGATCGGAACCATTAAAATACGGAAAAGTAATGAAAACCGATAGTTCAATATTCAAATACCAAATTATTAGAGATGCGCCGAATAGTGGTTTCACCGAATACCGAATACTATTCGGTTCAATCCTTACCGAACCGGATATTCGGCCGAATTATTCGGTTGACCATTACACTGCATTCCCGCGTAAACAGGTTCAAACATGCACGCCGCCTTTCGCCGCTGGCTAGTTGCGAGCGAGCCGTACCTCGCCGCCCGCCACCCGCGCACACACCGCGCTGTTACTTTGCTTTTAAAAATTGCACGAGTAAGGAGCAAATAAGAAAAAAAAAAGTTTAAAAGAAAATAGTAAAATTAATATTGAGCTAGGGCTTAAAAATAAATGTTGAATTAAATTTTTAAATGAATGTTAACTATACTACTTATAGTATAGGTCGAGTAATAAATATGTGGATTTAAGATTTTAAAAGAACATGTTGATTTCAAGTTTGATTGCTTTCATTTATTAGCGTTCATGTTCACATGTTTACACGTTCTTTGCAAGATAATATAAGATGCATTTTTTTTACTCAAAACATAAAACATGTGGTCATGTACATAACAGGTGTTTGTTTAGTTGAAGTATCAACATGTCTTGCCGATAGCCGGCATGTAAATATGCAACTTTTATTTAACTTATAAAAAACATTAATCTTACATAAGAAGCTTGTCTTCCAGTTCCATTCCATGCTATGTAGCCAGGAAAATAGAAATACTCAAACCGAATATATTCGGCACTTTAACCGAATAATTCGGCCGAATACAAATAGTGAAAAAAATGCCGAATACGCCGAATACCGAATACCAACCGAATATTCGGCGCATCTCTACAAATTATAGTAGCTACTGAATTTAAGTCATAAATTAATAATTCACAATTTGATAGCAAAATAATAGTGTATCTTCGCTCCATTTCATTAGTCCATAATATTTTTTTACTTGGTAAATATAGTAATATTCCACTTTTAACATTAAGCTTAGACATGCTCAAACGAAGAAGGGCTTAACGCCTACCTTTCTTTCTATTTTCGAACACTTCGAAACACCCACACCCGACAGAAAATCCTGTTGTTTTTTGACCTTCAAAGCCTAGTATTATTAGATAAATAGTGCTACGATAAAAAAGTAGGCATGCTGCCTACTAAATGAATTGGCTAAGCCTTAGACGCGAAAAGGATTAAACTTTTTTGTAGTAAGATTCCAACTACAAATACACAAAGACACATATTATAACAGAAAGTTTAATTTGTAAATTATATTTATGTAAATTTAGTTACACGGACATACAAAGCCATTACCGACCAATTTAACCATGCCAGAATGCGATGATTTTTTCAACTTTCACCCAAAACAAATAAAAATCAAATTATACCAAACTGCTCCGATTCCCATGCACCGCAGTGTAATCTAGCACGTGCGTTCCCAATATCGGCACCGCCACTTGTTGAAATTGAAAAAGCTGAGATCCCGCCTAATAACGACAGGCGACTTTACTAAAATTTAATAAAATTTTATCCGCAAACATTTGGACGCCATTTTTAGGGTTCCGTAGCCGAATGGCAAAAAACGGAACCCATATAGTTTCGTCAAGTCTGTCTGTCTGTCTGTCTGTCTGTCTGTCTGTCTGTCTGTCTGTCTGTCTGTCTGTCTGTCTGTCTGTCTGTCTGTCTGTCTGTCTGTCTGTCTGTCCGTCCGTATGTCACAGCCACTTTATTCTGAAACTATTAGCATCACACACCTGAAACTTAGTAAGTAGGTGTATCTTGTTCACCGCTTTCCGATTCAGATACAAAAAGTAAGAAAAAATTATATTTAAGGGGGGGCTCCCATACATGAAACTAAAACCTACAAATTTTTTTTTACTCAAACCTATGCATGTGTGGTGTCTATGGATAGGTCTTTGAAAATGATGTTGAGGTTTCTAAAACCATTTTTTCTAAAAGTGTAAGGTTTGAGATATAGACGCTTCCAAAGTGGTGAAATGGGCGTCCCCCCCCCCATCTAACTTTTAAACTAAGAAAGTGAAAATTTTGGAAAAAATATATGATGTAGATCTCAACAAAAACTTGCAACGAAAATTGGTGGATCGAACTAGTAGTTTTTGAGATATTGCACATTTTTATCAACCGCAAATATAACTTTGTCTTTCATACAAACACTATGAAAAACAAAGTTATTTTGTTGTCGCAATATATTGTGATGTTTTCGTTTAGTGACAGTAAGTGGACCCTGAATTCAGTTAAGGGTGGCACGGAACCCTCAGTGCGCGGGTCCGACACGCACTTAACCGGTTTTGTTTTAGCTTGTTGAAGGAAGTTTTTGGATGTGGTTGTGTTTGAAAAGCATCAAAGAAAGATAACTGTGCTTTTTAACGGAAAGAATAGTAGCGGTACGGGTCTCTCGCGCCTAACCACTTTTCAACGGAAAATCACTTACACACACTGCAAAAAACGGGCGTCGCTATAATAAAAGACGACGCAGGGTGCAACAGATTGTGGCTCTTATGGTGGTTAAGTGCGAGAGACCGGGCCCGTTCATCAAAACAACGTCTATTCAATCCATTCATTCATCATCCAATAATTTAGCTTAGATCATGTAGATTTAAAATAGGAGTTCTATAAAGATTATTTATTTAATCTTTATTGCATAAACAAATGAAAGTTCAAATAGCGGACATAATGCTTTAAATCATTATCTACCAATCAACAATTGAGTGAGAGTAAGATGACGATGAAAAGATAGAGATCGATAAAAAAAATGATTTTTTGTATTTATAAATTAAGGAATTCTGCGAAGCACAAAACTTCATCAGACCTTAACATCTCACTAAATTCCTCGGGCTAAAAAGAGAAACTCCTCTAGCGTCAAATATTTGAATTTTCGTCCAATAAAACTCAAATAGTTGTCCCAGAACTTAAGTTATTAAATCGTGACTGCAATTTGGACCTTTCGCTGTGCACCCCTAGGTACGAACAACAGCACGTCGAGATAAACTCTGCGGTACCTTATGCAGTTGTAATAAGGGTTGGTTTTCAGCAAAGATGTATAGCTTGACGTGCTGGCGACTGTACGTACTTCAAAACTAAAACGGAATCTAGATGAGATTGAAGTCAAAATGAACTCAAACAACTACTACATAGCATGATAGGGACAGTAGGTCCAATTTTTAAAATAAACAAGTAACAGTATACAAAAAGTGGACTTTATGCTAAAAGAATTCTCTCCCAGTCATACTTTTAGGTCATGCAGAAATATTGTAAGTGGATGTAGGAGCATAATGTAGTAAAAATTGGGAAGTAAAATTTAGGAACTGTACACCATTGACAAATATGCACCAACCAACAAATAATTCAAATTTTAAATGGAACGTAATTTCGTATAAAGTAGTGGACAGACAACGCTAATGGGAACTTATTCAGACACTAGCTTTTGCTCGCGACTTCGTCCGCGTGGAATAGTGACTTCTTTCTCCCGTTTTTTACACATTTACCACTATATCTTTGCTCCTATTGGTCACAGCGTGATGTTATATAGCCTAAAGCCTTTCTCGATAACTGGACTATCCAACACAAAAAGAATTATTCAATTCGAACCAGTAGTTTCGGAGATTAGCGCGTTCAAACAAACAAACAAACTCTTCAGGTTTATAATATTAAGTATAGATAAAGTAGTGGACATAACGCTAATGGGAAATTATTCAGACATTGTGAAACTAGCCGTTAATAGTGTGTTGGCTGTTCATCCATAGTCTATGGCTGAGTCGTGTAGGACAATTGGAATTCTCTATATGAATGCAACTGCACTGCATAAAAGTGAAATACGTACTTCTTGAGTTCAGGACACTACTTGCTTTGCAAATAAAATTCTTCTTGGACTTTAAGGGCACTTTGTTGCAGAAGTAATAAGACTTTATATTTCTTCATACAGTTTATTTGATAATGTATTTAGCTATAGTAAGCGCGTTAGAATGTAGTGGGGAGACTAGTGGGATGGGCCTCTATATTGAAATCTACACTAACCAGTGACGATCCTGTGACATGGCGAGTGAACACCGCCATTAAATAAGCGTTCCTCTGGTTTTGGGTAGCAGCAGTACTGATGTACTCAAAAATATGCTCAAAATCACCTCACGCGACGGAGAGGGTTTTGCTCGGTGTTTCTCTACGAGATCGAATGAAACGAGGAGATACGTAGAAGAACTAAGGTAACGGACATAGCACTGCGAATCAGTAAGCTCAAGTGGCAGTAAACAGGGCACATAGCGCGTAGAACTGATGGCCATTGGGGCAGAAACGTCCTAGATTGTAGACCCTTCGACCAAAGGCGCAGCGTAGGACGTCCACCGACAAGATAGACAGATGACCTTTTAAAGATCGGAGGATCGCACTGGATGAAGACCACTCACAACCGGTCGTTGTGGAAAGCCGTGGGGGAGGCCTATGTTCAGCATTAGACGTACTTTGGCTGATAGTGACGATGATGATGAGTACTGATGTACTAGCAGAAGGCTAAGATATAGTACATAGTAGATCTTTACGAGAGTCGATGACGTCAGTCAGTGTTTGGCGCTCCAAGGGGATTTGAACGTTGTGGTCGAATGGTGTTCAGACAATAAAATGTCTCTTAACGTTGATAAGTGCTGTGCTGTTTCTTTTACTGCTAAAAAAATCAAACTTACTTACTCATACAACATTCAAGATAAACCATTATGCAGAAAGGAAACAGTTAGGGACTTGGGGGTCCTACTTGATGAGCAATTAACCTTTCGTCCACATTACGATCACATTATGAAAAAGGGAAACAGGTTACTTGGATTCATCATGAGAACCACTAAAGATTTTAAGAAACCTAAGAGCACCCTTTACGTATTTTACAGCTTTGTCAGAAGCATTTTGGAGTACTGCTGTCCAATTTGGTCGCCTTTCTATAAAAAACATGCAGATAACCTGGAGAGGATTCAGAAGAGATGCTTACGATATCTATCCCGCAAATACTACTACGGTCGCTCTCTTAATAACTATGGTGAGAGACTAACTAAATTCGACGTATTGCCCCTTAAAACTCGACGTAAAAGATACGACCTTCTGTATCTTCATAAAATTCTCCACTCTACTGTTGATGCTCCAGGTCTTCTCTCGGCTCTCAACGTTAATATCCGGCATAGGTCTCGCAATCCCAACACATTTGACATACAGGTGTATAGGAATTACACGTCGTATTACAACCCACTAGTCAGAATGTGCCGTACGTACAACGAGCTGTCCCGTAGTAGCAAAGACATAGATATTTTCAATAGTAACTTTTCTCAATATAAAAAAGCCATATCCAATACTCTTAAGGCAGAAATGATCTCGCCGTAACATAAATATATATATTATAATTAAATTAAATTATTATTTTTTTCTTATTGTGTTAAATTTAATTTTTAACTTGTATAAGTTTTTATGTCCTAGTAGCATACATTAGCTTACCAAGCATGTTGTGTGTACTATCTATGGGCTACGGTCCAGTCATATTTTTTTATTGCAATAATTATAGTATGCGACGACGACTGTATCCTGTCTGTATACCGAATATATAAAATAAAATAAAATATCAGGGAAGGCTTTTGACTGGGTATAAAGGTGTGAAACCCCCGGTTCCTAAACTGCGTTAAGGCAAGAGAGAAACCACCACATAATCTACCCTAATGTGGTGTTTGTATGGAAAAACCTCCACCGACCAGAGCCTAGTCCTAAATTTGATAAATAAATAAATATGCGCCGGACAACACACCAATTGTCTGGTTTCGTGGTCGTAATTTCCTTCCTTGTGTTACGAAGTACCAGACAACGACTATGACGGAGGCGTCTCCCATAAATACTTAAATACATATAACATCCACGACATAGGTACAAATGTTCGTGTTCATCACACAAACATTTTCGGGATTCGAACTCGCGACGGCCGGCGTAATAGTCAGGAGCGCTAACCAATACACCAAACGCGTCGTGATGATGATAGGCAAAGTTTCATATGCAGACTATAACTTCCAAACGAAACTATAACTACAAAATTTTAATGCAAATAACTTTACCCTCAGTATGGATATATTCCCGGCTGACTGAAGTAGAATCGAGTGTAATTTTCCATAGCTATGCTAATCGAGAATCGAACTGCACACCCTCCTACGGGATCAGAAGTTAGTTCAGCATAGTTAAGTTCTAGGTAATAGACTGAAGCTTAATAGTGAGATGCATCGTCGGGGGAGATATTTGTCAATGAATGAGAAGCAAGTTTATGGAGTTCGGAATTTTGTAATGTAATCAATAAGATAATCAATCATTTAGTATGCCATCTGTATTTTTTGTCAGTGTAATAAAAAATAAAATAAATTAATAAATAGACGTCCCGAAGTGTAAAGAAGGCAAAGAGATATGTAGATAAATCGATGTACAGTTAAGCCGTGCATACGAATATTAGAGATCAAAACAAAAGTTTTGACCCGAATTACCAAACAATTCTTCGGTAGGCTCTCATTTCTTTTTGCTTGGCAAATAAAAAAATCTTTAGTAATCATTTTGTGCCATATCATTTGAAAGTGATTTTAAGGCGGTTCTGAAAATATACCATAACGTTATATTTATAAGTCACTAGTGGTCCAGCGAAATTCGTTTCGCCCCTAGCCCCGTCCCGCCCCGGCCCCGTTTTATGAGAATTTTCTTTGCTATAAACCTCACGGAGCCCGAGACTTTTCTAATGAATGCAAAACCGTGGAAATCGGTTGGTGCGTTCTGGAGTTATAGCGTCAGGAAGGAAACCCGACTTATTTATATATAGTAGATTAAGCGCAATTGACATCGCTACACATTCTCTTCAGGGGTAAAACAATGAACAGATCTCACTATTGTCATAAATACCTATCGTAAAAATCATAGCAAAAAAATTCTCTTCAACGCAACAAAAAACCACTCATAACGAACCACAGAAACCATTTCGTTGGTTTTTCTTTGAATTTGCCAACAAAAAAGGCTTTTAAAAAAAATGAACAAATAAAAATATATTTCGCTAGGAAACACGGAGATGAGAGATCAAAGGGGAACGACATTCGGTTAATGTTGTACCGTCAACAAAAAATAGGGGAGAAAAAATTGGCCAAAAATGGGAATTCTTTTGTTTGGCCAAAAACGTTGTTACAGGAAAGTAGACCTTTATTAATAATATAACTACTACCTTAAAGCCTAGGGCTTCATTCCACGAGAAAGCTAAACATAGATTTCTACATTAGGCAATAGAAAGGCGCTCTTTCATTTACTTACTAAATTATATAATGTTATTTTTATTATAGCCTACTCTAAGTGTAACTTTTATAAACTTTTTATTCCTTACTGCATAGATTTAAAGCTAATTTTGACAATTTATTGACATAGAAACAGACACGGGCACGGCACGGTGGGCACGAATAATTTAATATACGTTTAAATAACTGAACCTACAAAAATACCTATTTACCTTCTACTAAAACTATGTATTTTGTTTATAGTTACCGTGTCACTGAATATTTTAAATACTCGTCCACATTTTCGTATAAAATAATCAAAATCTGTTTGCATTTTTCGAGCTTTCCAATTGAGTCGGAGCAAATATTGTCCGATTTGCAATGCCTACTGTTTGAAAATAGCGATTCTCTTAAAAAAAATCGTTTGTACAAAGCAACGAATGACATTAGTTTTAAGCATCGCAGATTTTACTAAAAAAGAACTACTGGATTGAATCAAACTAATTGTTTTTTTTTTCTATATCAAGGACTAACTAACTTAATGATATAATCACTACTAATTAATTAAGTATTTAAGCGATAAAATCGCATTCTATGAGCCGCGAAAAAAAAATATTCCAACCTTTAGCATAAAATAAAATAACCAGCAAAATGTTGTCGTTATTTTCGTCACTTTAAAAAATATTGCTACTCTTCATTTCAGCACAGTGGAATTATTTTGAGTATGATAGGTGCTATGTGCAAAAAAATATTTAAATCTTTATTTGTTTTGTTGCTGAATTAATGCCTACATATTTTATTTGCTGTCTGTACACACAGGGAATCCACAGGTTAACACCTGCCGATGCCAAATTGATTCAATTGGCCTGACGTTTTTACATCTCTAACGATTTCTTTTTATTTTGTTGTGTGGCGACAACAGAATCGTCAATTTTTAAGTTAAATAGCTTCTCTAAGTAAGTATTCGCATTTTATTTGTATTAGCTTGAAAGTTTAATAAGATTATAAATTATTTTGTTACGAATAGTCGTCTACTCGTCCGAAGGTTTAATACACATAATTTTCCTCTTTTTAAAGTAGAACCGATTTTGCCGCTCTTGTATTGGCCTGTTCAAAGAAAATAAGCTATGTTCTTGAAGCATTACACCAGTAATCAGTCAGGCATCAAACGACTGCCGGGAGTCGCATAATAATGGAATTTCTATTGTGTCTCGTTCACACATACTTGACGAGTTAAGTAGTCTGAATAAGTCGCAAATGCCATTGATTGGCTGAAAGATGATGGTTAAAAAACAAACAATAATACAACAATGGAAAACGGTTAAATGCCCGCCAAGAAGCGCGTGCCACCACGCAATGTGTGTCGGTGACGTCCAGACCAATAGGACTTCACTCAGCATAAGCCAGGTCCTCTGGAGGACCTGGCGCTGGTTTTCAGTGGGCTCCTGCCGAGTATCGAATTACTAACATGCTCTTCTTGACTGTTCACTATACTCTATTTAACCCATCCGCTACCCCATGACTAAACCACCTCTCCAAATATCTCATTAGAAGTGAGATTATCCGCTCGTCATTTCACCTGACAACTTGTAATACCGAATAGAGATTGACGAATATTTCATCGATACTCAATCGAATTAGGTTATCGACAAAGAAAAGTAGGTAAGGTTATCGAGAAAGAAGTTCGTACATTTCTGAAAGAGTGAATACTTGCATAATATTATTATGTATTTTTGCTTTAAGTGTGTTCATGTACGTATACTTATATAATTTTATAGTCTATTTATTTAAGTTTATATGTATTACTTTAATATATATGTATACTAAGTATATATGTATTATTTATTTAAGCATATATGTATTACTACTTTCATTAGTTTGTTTTTTCACTGCACCCGTTGCCGTCTTTCTGCATGACCTAAAGGTTTGACTGGCAGAGAATGCTTTTAGCATTAAGTCCACCTTTGTACACAAAATTTTTGCAATAAAGTCTTTAAAAAAAAAATAAAAAAAACGAGTACTACGTATGTGACAATATAGTTAGCAATCATGCAAAAAAAATGCCGCAAGTTGGGAGTATTGCAAATGAAGTGTATGTCAGGTCAAAGATATTAAATAAAAACATATAAATTAACACCATTAAAATCGTTTATGCTAAGAAAACATCGAAAATCGACTTTACCTAAAGATTGTGGTGCATTGGATAGAAAATTGTTGTCTTATTTTATGAGCTTACTATCATGCACATAAGCTCCGATAAAAATTGTTAGATCGGCCTTTGGAGCCATAGCACAAGTCTTCACGCGAATGCAACCGTACTCTAGGCGCAATTTTATTTTATCGATACCAAAACTAACACATCCGTTACAACTCTACCGTATAAGCCCGCGATCCGAGCTCACCAGAAAACCGGGTAATATTTACCAGTAGCAACCGAAGGGTTAAACGCTAATTCTAGTGGAGTTTTCAACTTTGGACAGTTCAAATTTTAATACACATGCTTGATAATTAACAAATTTATAAAATTATGGGAAACTTCTGACCTCTTTTACCGGAAAGGTGGGTTAGACAGTGTGGTGGGGGTTTAATTAAAATGCTTATGTTTATCTATCCTATACCTTAACTTTAAACGAGCAATTCTTGTATATACTATTCTGGATCTCGGATACGGATCTAGTGATTTTCATGAAAATCTGTTTAAATAGGATTTCGTTTGATCAATTTGATTAAGTTTCATTTTTATCAAATGATGTTATGAGTTAATGACGATTGATGTGCAACTGAAATAGGGCTAATTTCATGAAAAAAAAACAAAGGTAAATTTAATCATTAATTACGCGTTGTTTTATTGAACACTTTTATTTACCTTTAAATATGAGACATCCAAGTATACATGAAGTCGCGTGGAACCAGTAGTTTATGAACCAACTTATTTAACCTCATCCATTCAAGTTTCGCTTTCTATTATTAAGCTAACTATTGTATCATAATACAAATGCATTTTCCTAAAACAAAGGCTTACAAAAATAACTAAAACCCTTAGGGGAGTAACCTCTCACGCTTGACCCAATTCTGTAAAATAACACCACCACAAGTACAGTCTGACTACAAAATTATGCTGTGAATTAAAAAGCAGGTGAAATTCAGCTTGATTTTCAGAATAATACCTTCAACGATAAATTTTTTGAAGGAAAAACTACAATACTAAAAACACAAGACGGGTAATGGCGATATAGCGTACACCACCGCCGTAGATATATATTTTTCTATTCTGTTTTTAACCTCGTCACCTACATTAAAAGAAAGAAAGAAAGAAAATGATTTTATTAATTTAGGATATCATAAACACACACATACACATTTGAAGGAGTTCACAAAATAATAACGTACACAATCACATGACGAATTTAAATAATACAAAACAGAAAAAAAAACAATCAAGAAATAAAAACAGAAACAAAAAACAACCATGCGGTGCGTGTCACGGTGTGCCGTGTGTTGGTGATGTCCAAATCAAGATGACCTCAGCATAAGCCGGGTCCCCGGGAGGCCCTGGCATTATGACTATATTTTACAGAGAACTATATTTTTTATATAAAATGGGTTCGCTCTTGTACCCAGACTAGACCAGACGTGGCAAAGACAGAGACGACGATGGAGCGAGCTCACCCAGAAGAAGTCTGTTCACTCCGACTTTGTAAATTTTAGGGTCATACATGCATAATCCATTGGAAACACTGATGCGGTTAAAGAGTTACACGTTTTTGCTCTGCGCATTATAAAAGTAGACGAATATCGCTATTTGTATTGCTAACTAGTTTTAACTTATAATTATATTTTACTAGTGTTTTTTGTTATTATACAAACTCAATAATATTAATATATCACGCAGCATACGCGTTTAAGACAGCACTAGCAAAATTCAACAGGCTTGCCAATGTGTGGGTGGCCGAGTAGTAGAGGCATGCGCCCGGATAGCGTAAGACACAGGGTTCGATTCCTTGTCTGACACAGTTGCTATAAATACAAGTGCAATTTATATTAGTTATAACTTCTCTACATTCAGCTTTTCAACTTAATCATCATTATAAAGCTACTTTACAATTTATTCTCAGAAACCACAGTAGTTTTATTAAAAAAAACTGTACTTCGTAGCATTTTATTAACTTTTCACAAGCCCTATCGCTAGGGCTCCCACTTCAAACGAATTAGTTTTAATATTTAATTAAACCTTTTAAAGGCGGTGGTGTACACTATAATTTGAGCTTTTAGGCCCTTGATTTAGAGTCGAAAACCAATAAAAAGAGTTCTTTCTATTCTACCCCTTGTCCCTAGGGATGACACAAGGGTAATAATAAAGGGTATTTTTAGTTACCGCCTTATTCGAATTAGTTATTCATAGAGTGTATGAAAGAGATGATTTAAATTCATAGAATAGTAAAAAAAACGTCATATTTCGAGGAAAATTAAGTCATAGATAAGAAATTCTCATTATAGTTTAATGTTTAGTTATTTGTTTATACTAAAATGTAATGGCACTTTATTGAACTAGACACACACACGCACTCACACAAACGCATCCACATATGTACATTTAGGACTGCAACCTAGAACATAAGTTTTAGTACTACCACTTCGAAAATGTATTTTATTTTGGCTGTAAACTTTGTTTTTCACCGAATAAAATAAAAAAGAAACAACTAAAACTTTAAATACAAATCTATCTGCTAAAATTATTATACAACCCTACACAAAGAAAGGGGTGGGTTGAATGCCCGCTTTAAATTTACATACTAACACATATTATTTTTGCATTGTGTGAAGGCATGATTTTGTATGAATAACTGTTACGAGAATGTAGTATGTATGGCGAATGCTTGTTAATGGAAGACGTTTTTTTCATAGTACTTTACTAAGTACCACCTCATGGGTTTTTGTAAGTTTATGAAAGGCTTCTAGAATTACGTAAATAATCAGATTTAGCTCCGTTACATCTTCTAAGACAAAAAGCGCAGCGTGGGACGTCCACCGACAAGATGGACAGACGACATTGTAAAGATCGCAGAATCACACTGTTACTGACCGCTTGTATCCGATCACCGTGGAGAACTTGCCTTTATTCAGCAGGGAACGTCCTTCGGTCGATAACGATGATGATGATGTCATCAACTGCATATGTCAGTCATTTTTTTGCAAAGTTTTTTGAAGTTTTGAGGATATATCACACGAAGGAATTATGAAGTTTTTTTTTAATTTGAAATGGGTTCGCTCTTGTCTAAAGTAAGACGAACCGACCAAATTGTACGAAAAAAATGTGGTACCGAACCCAAACGATGTGACAATTTAAATCCCATATACAACCGCGTAACCGCAGCTACAAATCACATACAATGTAAACTATTGTAAACCTGTGTTCTGTTGAATGTCCTGTCAAAACAATGATCGATCAATAGTGTTGTAAGCATTCGATAGAATATCGATATCGAAAAGACTATCGATAGAATAGATTACAACAATATTGATGAACATCAATACTGACTAAAAATTAATCATTTTTACACGAAGAACTATTAACCGAGCTATTCGGCTCTACACAAAAATGAAAATATTAAACGTAAGAGCAATCGATACTTTCGATATACCGAGGTCTGGGGCTCTAGACAAAAAAAAACGCTCAACGATTTAAATAGAAATGATAATAACGAATGACAAACCATGAAACTGAATAACAATCCATGATTCATTCACGATTCATGAAGCATAAAATTTTTGGAGATCCTTTAACCAAAGGCGCATCTGAGGACATACACCGATAAGTTGGACAGACGACCTAGTTAAGATCGCAGGATCACACTTGTGACGCCGACTTGTGATCGGTCGATGTGGAAAACCGTGGGGGAGGACTATGTTTAGGCCTTGCTTAGCAGTGGACGTCCTTTGGCTGATATTGTTGATCATGATGATACAATTCCTCAGCTTTGGGGTTGGTGATGGCGTTTAACACTTGACTCCATATTTAAGTACCTCAAACTATCGACAGTCATACAGCACTACACGTACCGGCGCCGGCGCAGCGTGACACATGTGCTGCGGTCGCGTCACAATATGTCAAACAACATCTGGTATCATTCATCGTTTGGCATGTTTGCGGCATTTTAAGTATGTTGATCAAGTGTGGCTAGAATGTTGCTGACATGGTGTTAAGACTAATCTATCATCATCGGTGGAATTTCAACTTATCTTATGTTCAAGCCCCAATAATATTTTAAATGCGGAAGTAACGTAGACGTAGGCTTGAAAATTTTGGAATAGTGATTTTATTTTATCTTTCAATCAAGAACGATGATCACACGTAACGGTACTGTTAGTAAATGTTAACTGTGATAATAATAATATAGAGGTACTAAATAAAAGGTTAATTTTCTCACCATACTCAATAAAGTAGTCCGTTATTTTTCAATTTTCACGCAATTTCAACTTATCTTACCCGTATTATATTTTACATAAGCCCATATCAAATTCAAAGAAAATTGATGATGATGATGATGGCACAATTATTATATAAAATATAAGAAACTTTATTTTTAAGAAAATTATTAATAACAACATTTTAGACAACCGAGTTTACCTACTGAACCAATATTAAGTACTATAACAACAAAGCCTATATTTTATTTGAAAAAAAAAGCAATACCTCGACTGCGAAGTCTGGGCGTGTCTGTAGTAAACAATAAATATACGTAGTCCAGTGCAAGCCTAGTGCGCTGTTAAAAAGTTTCGAAACACGAGCCACTGGCTACCGGATGTGACCTCGCCGCCATGATGTTTCCGGTCACCAACTTTTGCAAAGGGTGTAGTTCTGACCTAGGCATTCTCTATTTAGGATTATGTTACGGTCAATATGTGTATTAGGGTGTTCCGTAGCCGAATGGCAAAAACGGAACTTTTATAGTTTCATTAAGTCTGTCTGTCCGTTCGTATGTCACAGCCACTTTATTCTGAAACTATTAGCATCACACCACCTGAAACTTGGTAGGTCGGTGTATCTTGTTTACCGCTTTCCGATTCAGATACAAAAGTAAGAAAAAATGATATTTAAGGGCTACCATAAATAAAACTAAAACCTAGAAATTTTGTTTAACTGAAACCTAAACGTGTGGGGGGTATATCTACGGATAGGTCTTTTAAAATAACATTTAGGTTCCCAGAACCATTTTTTCTAAAAGTCTAACATGAGACATAGACGCTTCCAAAGTTAGAAAATGGTCGTGTACCCCCTCCCCCCCCCCCCCGCTAACTTTTGAACTAAGCAAGTGAAAAAAAAAACATGTAGATCTTAATTAACAAACACTTTCAACTAAAATTGGTTTGAACAAGGTCGAATTGTTAGTTGTATTAGTTTTTGAGATATAGCACATTTTCCACAACCGCAAATATCACTTTGGCCTTCATAATCACAAACAAGGTATTTTTTACTCCTTAGCCTAAAAAAACCATTTAAATGAATGTTTCTAAAGGCGTTGAGAAAGTGTGAAAACTTTCAAAATTGCATTAAGAGAGAGCAAAAACTATAACACTTCCCGCTTCCGTTCAAACTTCCTTTGTTAGCATTCAAAGTTTCAGGTAGAATACACCTAAATGGATTTGAAAAAAACATAGTAACAGTAAACTTTTTTAAATCATACATTCAGTAAACCACCTAATTACATAGTCTTGAACTATTTGTTCTTCACAATTATTTAAAACTAGCGGTTCCAGCGAACTTCGTTTCGTCCCCAGCCCCGTCATGCCCCGGCCCCGTTTTATGGTAATTATTATTCTCCTTGACTCATACGTTTTAGTTAGAAAACGTTTGTATGGGAAAAAGAAAAGGGGTTTTCCGGCAATTATTAGATTTTTTCTTGTCGTAAAAACCATCCTTGAACTTGAACGAACATTTAAAAAAAAAGAATTGGCCAAATTGGTCCAGGCGTTGTTGAGTAATGCGCTTACCAACACATTTTGCGATTCATTTTTATATTATAAATAATACGTGTATCCTTAATGAAGTCACCCAAAACAGAATTTGTTTGTCACAGATAAAGATTTCATTAATAAAAGTGTCAAGCGCCAAAAATTAGATTTGTCAAAAAGTATTCAAAGTTGATATAAAAAAAAACTTACATTTTAAAGTGGCATATTTGTGTAACGAGTGATTCTTCTTTAACTTTATCTTTTACCCAACAGAGCTTAAGGTAACCATTTTGAAAGTTGTCTCTCAAAGCTATCGCAGAGCTTTTGTCGCGGTAATGACGAAAAGTTCCGCACTTCGGCAAGACAAAAGATCAGCGGTGTCGCGTATACACGTAACGTGTACACGTTTATACACGTGTATTGTAGCGTGTGGGCTGTGCGATGCGGGCTCGAATCTTGGTTTTAATGAAATGCATCTCGAAAGGATTTTTCTTTAAATACCCTCGTATTTATAAAACCCTGTACTTTTACTACGACAATGTTAAAAAAGGCTGATAGAAGAGCAGGATTGTTACAATTTTCTGTTAATAAATAAAAACAAATTGCCTGTTGCTAGTCTCGCTAAACCTGCAACTTACTTCAAGACTTGGCCGAGACTTATTTCGAGATTTGGCCGAGTTTCATTGTAACTTCTTCATCTTCTTCTTAATCAGTCACTCATTACTAAGCATCATAAGTACAGATTTTGTCAAGCAACTACCTATATTTCCATCGGCTGATATCGTCGCTTGGTGTCCTGTCCAAAGCGATGGATCTCAGAGAAATTGGAAACATCGATCACAGAATAATCTACTCAGGCATTTAATGTTTCATTTCATTTCATTCATTAAATTAGACGACGCGTTTGGTGTATTGGTTAGCGCTCCTGACTATTACGCCGGCGGTCGCGGGTTCGAATCCCGCAAGAGGCAAATGTTTGTGTGATGAGCACGAATATTTGTACCTAAATCATGGATGTTATATGTATTTAAGTATTTATGGGAGACGCCCCCGTCATAATCGTTGTCTGGTACTGGTGAAACACAAGGAAGATAATTCCTTACCACGAAACCAGACAATTAGTGTGTTGTCTGGCGCATATTTGTTTATTTATTAATGCATAAAAAATAATACTTATTTCCCTTGGTCACGACATCACGTGTGAACGGCTGGACCGATTTCGCTTATTATTGGGTCGCGTTTGTCAGGAGAAAGTTCTTATGAAAAAGTTAAGAAAATTGCGCAAAAAATCAGAAAATTTAAGAACGGGACCGGGGAAAAAATATGAAGAATTAGCAAGGAAAATAGTAATAATAATTCTTTTCTTTGTGCACAAATGGCATAACTTTTGTTAACGAAGTTTGTTGGGACTGTTAGTTAATATAACACAAGATAACTCTTCATTGCACATCACATAGATTAATTATAAATGACACAATAAAAAACGGTATAACAACAGTAATGCACATTGCACATTTATTTGCGCCATCAACATTGATACTCATACATTTTTCAAAATATCGTCAGTTAAATAAAATGTGTGCTGTTTATCGATAGTAAACCAAAGAATCTTTTACACGGAAGATGCAAATGTAAAACGGTGCCAAGTTGCGAAAACTTTTCGATAATATTAATATTGTTTCAGCCCGCAAGAGAATAAATTCACTTAGCGAGTGCCGACTTGTTAAGTTGTTACTTGGCACAGAGAGGAAACTAGTCAATAGATTTAAAAACAACCCTCAGTTTTATTAGGAAAATTATGGGTCAAAATATACGTGAAAACAATTATTATCCACTATTAACACACTAAAGCTCGCTCGCGTAAGTCAGGATAAGCTTGGTTCTGGATTTTTATATTTTTTCTTTTCTTTCTTATTAGGTATTTACTTTGACAGAATCCATACACTATGAATATTTAGCACAATATACATCACATTATTTCATATTTCTGTGTTGAAAAATAACTTTCTACACGATGAATCAGCGTAAAATACGTTGAAGAGAGAACGTATTTTTATCGACCTTATCCCCTCTTGCGTGATTTCCGCGTGACTCAGTGACTTTACTTTATGACAACGACAACTACCGATACACCTAATATATTGATAAAAATTCATCGAAACTGTCCCCTGCCTATAGAAATTCCCGCGTGACTAAGAGCAAGACAGACCAATTCCCGTCTCTTTACTTCATGACAATGACAACTACCGAAACACCTAATCTATCGATAAAAACCTATCGACAGTGTCTCCTCCCTATAGAAATTCCCGCGTGACTCAGCCCACGACAGACTATTCCCGTCTCGTCTATTTGCAGACAGACGGACACTCACTATTTGTTACCAATAATTTATTGTGACGAGAGATGTATGGAAACGACGCGTTGTACTCTAATTGGTATAACTGTTAACTTTCACATAGTACTATAGTCTATCGTCAATTTTTTTCTTTTAAATGGCTTTGCTATAACTCTATTCTATAATATTTAGACATTTATAAGGTTTTGGTACATCGTGAGTTAAATTAAAACGCAGTGGGCGTCATTTGCTATCGTTTCCTGTCTTTAAAAAATTGTAGGCCCTTCAGTTTTTTAATATAGATTTTTTATGAAAAATAATATTTTTTTGAAAACTATTATGATTTATAACTATTTTATTACTGTGTGTTAGTATGCTTTAATCTGTAATTTTAATTAATTACGTTTAAAATTAATTACATCAAAATTACATGCACAATAATTAAGTCACCTACTTTTTTTAAATTCACTTGCAAAGTTGCGGAACACAATTTTCTTTAATTTGATCTGCATCTTTATATGGCTACGAAAAAACTCTTAAAACTTCATGATAAACTCATCTAGACTGTTCTTTGCCACATGTCGTAAAAACTTTTAAAAAACTCCGTACATTTTTTCATTACAGGAATTGACACACTCGATGCGTTTTGCTGTCAGTTCCATACAAAATTGACCGGAATCGGGCAGCCTTTCTATTGACTAGACCGCAGAACGCATTAAGTGTGTCAAAGCATTTAGTGACCCAGGTCTCAAAACGCTGCATTCAAAATTTGTACCCATGTATTGCTAGTCACTGTGCCAATCTCGGTAATCATATTTACCTCATACCGTTTTATATTTTGGTCTGTCTTCTGACCTATACTAGCCAAATTGATGTCTAGACGATTTATTTTTATCATATCGATTGCTTAAGAGCTCGGTCAGTGTACTACTCACATAACACTTGCCAGAATTGGACAGACGACATAATATGAGTATACACATATTCTTACTAGAATATTGTAGTTCGATTTACAGTTCGTCGTTACAAGCACTTAGCTAATTGTTTCTGAAGTTTTACGCGAATACTACTTATTAATTAAAAATTTAAAATACAGTTTGCGGATATTTTTCGCGATGGTTTATTAAATTTTATTACCCGATGTTTCGAACACTAAACACGAACGCTGTAAAGGAAACGTCGGGATATAAAATTTAATAAATCATCGCAAAAAATATCCGTAAACTGTATTTTAATTAATAAGTTCTTACCTACTAAAATAGCCGAATGTCTTACTTAAAGATTCTAAAAAAAAAAGTACTGCAATACTCATTTTTAAATCATATTACCATATCTTGTGACTAAAAACCTGTGAACGAGTCCCTTGAGTACACAGTGATACCGTATTTAAGTATTTCAAATATGCAAATCGTTCGAGGAATTTAACTAGGCTTGTTAGGGCGATGATATGGTGAGATTATAAGCGATTTTCTATGTCAGAACATGTTTCAGACTATTATTTCTATCGCAAGTATAAGTTATCTTTAAAACAAGTATATACTAAAGATTAAATCATTAAGAATATAGAATAAGACTAAAGAATATAGAACTTACTTAGAAGAGTAAAAAGGTCATTAATATATTCAATTTTTTTTTATTATTATTTAATATGGGTTTGCTCTTAACTTTACTCAAATAACTGTTTGTTTGTGTCTGTTTGGCAAAAAATCCACCGACAAGAGCCTAGCTATTAAATTTGATCATCAACTGTTTACATTCAGAGCTCTTTCCAATCTTAACACATACAAATCCACTCATCTAATGCAAATCTTAGAGTACTTAACCCTTCAAGTCCGTAGATCGTCAGTGTAAAGAACGATATCCTATCGAACGGATATCACAGGCACTATCTATCTCGTGGTCTCTCACAGGTTAATCCAGATGTGGGAGGCGCACCCCACCCTTAAGAGGGGCTAAGGTTCTCAACATTTGCGGAGTTAGAACCCTTTTGTCTAGGGATACAAATGATTAGGTAATATTAAGCTTTATTTTTGATAGCTTGTTTAATTGAGTGAAACATCTGTTTTGTATGTTTGGTAAAAACTGCATGAAAATCCTTGCAATAACTTGTAAGTATGTATAAAGAAGAAACGAATGGGCCCAAAGTTCGGTTATTAAGGGGGAGACGGAGAGACAAGATACTTTACTAACGCCTTATAACAATTCATGATAGTTTTTGACACCTTCCCCTTTAGAGGGCCTATTCTCCTAAACAGTGAAGTCTCGACACGAATTTACCTGTCAAACTACAGGCGGCGCTCTAAAAAAGCAAAGACAAAAAAAGGATACAAGGTAAGGTAAGATATGTTAAGGTACATGGTAGCAATCCCGTATCTAACTATTCTAATGTTAAAAGGATATTTTGGAAGGATTTGATGCAGCAGAAAATCAGACAATTCAACTTATCGAGGCGAAATGACAGCTTCAGACTGCGGCCGCAGGGGTCACCTACAGTTTGACAGCCACTGTCCAAATAAATAGCCCCCGATTATCGACAGTAGAGCGATCACCGCTTTTTTCGCGGCTCTCAGATTTATCCCCGTTTATCCGGAATAAATACTAGGGATGGACGGGGATTAAAAACTATGCCAGTGAGTTAGGACCGAGTTTTCAGTGACAAAGGGTGTTCAGTAGTTTTTTGCACGGTTTTCGGCCCGTTCGGATTTGAGTGAAACTCAGCCAAAAATGTGACGGACTAGTGCTACTATTCTCTGGTAGAGTAAAAAGTTCTGTCTGTACCGAGTTATGCCCCATATACAGGATGTCCTAAAAATTGTGTTAAGCCGAAGTCAAGAGGAAGAGCATCACTGGGGCTATCCGAATCATATCCATTTATAATCCGTGATTTTGATATAAATAAATAAAAAATTTTTTTTGGAAACTGTGATGCGAGAAGTTTAGGTACATGCCTGATTTTTTTTCTTCATTTAATGAATGCTTCATTAAATGATTTATATGTATCTATCGATTGGCGAAGATATCAACATTAAAAGAAAGAACGTAACATAAAACATAAGAACGCATCGTACCCCGAACCTCCTTTTGAAGTCCGTTAAAAAATAACATACGATGTAGAGTAAAACACAAAATTCAGTGATTACCCGACTGCTGGTCAAAAAGAAGGGTTATTCAAAAGCGAGCTCACACAGAAGCTGGCCACATGACGTTAAGCGAAGCGAAAAAAGCGCTCGAGTTTAATCGCTTGA
This sequence comes from Pyrausta aurata, assembly GCA_963584085.1. Lineage (NCBI taxonomy): Eukaryota > Metazoa > Arthropoda > Insecta > Lepidoptera > Crambidae > Pyrausta > Pyrausta aurata. The sequence continues at coordinate 7,657,214 of OY757277.1, forward strand.
AGCGGGCCGCTCTAGATGTCCAACTCTTTTATTTCGCTAGATCTATACAGGGTGAAATGGCTCGTGTAAACAAGATAGCTAGAAGAGCTGGTAGGATTAGTGGTTAATTTTATTACTTTTTGTGCTCCTCGGTCTCAGACGAAGACTTGACTTTTGTATAAATGAAGATTTGTTCTAATAAAAATAAAGTTAAATTATCAAGAAAATCGGGCAACATAATAATTGAATCAAAATTATCTTGAGCACAAATAAATACACTAGATATTTTAGATTGCACTTAAAAAAGCAACTGTGTCAGAATCGAACCCTGTGATTCAGATTCAGATTTATTGCATAGGTAGGTACTATGTACATTGTTTTACACATAGAGGACATATTAAGGTAAAATGTTGCAGCAATTTTTAGTTGATTAGAAAGAAGTCAATTAAAAAAAATATAGTGTTTTGTCACTATACAATCTTAATGTAAAAATACTCCTGATCCAGCCGGGTATTGAACCCGAAACCTCAAAGATACCGACACCTCGCGAACCGGCGCGCAAATAGTCAACCACTAGGTCGTCACTTTCTCCTATCGACGGCAGTCGTTTAACTGTTCGTGTTTAGTTCGCTCTTACAGCATTCAACAGTAACTAACAATATTTTTTTTAAACGTTCGCGAAATCAATCCGTAAAATTGTGTTTTATTGTAGTAACTAACAAACCAAATCTCAGAACGAACAAGTTAAGTAACATCGCTACATCCAAACAATCGTGTACCAATACAATCGTAATACAGAAACGAGCCACTCACTGCATTATTAGCGGGCGAACGTAAATGAACGCATTCTATTATTCAGGTGCAATCCACGCACAATAATTGTCGTTGGCTTTTACACGGCGCGATTGCGATAAATACTGATTGCTTATGTCCGGTATCAGAGGAACTTTTAACTGTATTTACCTTTTCCCTATTCTATATAATAAAAAAGAAAGTGGTTTTAGTTACACCACTCATAACTCGAAAACATGTAAACCGGTTTTAATGATTTTTGCTTTGTTGCATTTGTCTTGGCCTTAAATATGACAATAAACATAAAACTGGGCCGGGTGAGAAAGGAAGTTCCTTGTCGAGTAACATGTAATTTTTCGTTTGTGACTCGGCACAATTTAAGAGCGGGTATATCCGCCCCGCCCGCACCCCAGACAGAACAGAACCCGCTTTTGCCTCCCCCCGCGCCCCTGTGCGACAGGCGAGGTCTCAAATTCGCGGTCTTTCTATATTTGAACCAAATGGACGGTGCGGTGGATAGGACTAAGATAATTATATGTATTTGTTTGGATGACTCGGTATTTAAATTATCTTCGCCAGAAATCGTTATTCGTTTATCAGCTTAACCGCGTCGCGCTTGCTTGGAGACGCTTCGACCACAGGCGCGGCGTAGGACGTCCACTGACAAGGTGGACAGACGACCTTGTAAAGATCGCAGGATCACAATGGATGCTCACCGCTCACAACCTATCGCTGTGGAAAACCGTGCTATCTTTAGCTGTAGACGTCCTTTGTCGGAGCATGAATGAATCGTGGCATATAAAAACACCTTCCCTCGCAAGAACAAATCGGCAATAAATAAACAAGCCTCAGTTGCGATACCTTCGGGCTCGTGAATAAGAAATTCGGTGCGCGGTAACACGGGCAAAGAGAGGGTGCTGATACATACTTAAGTTTTATTTACTATACCTAAAGATACCTACGGCTAATTTCTCTTCCGGCCCCAGAATATGGTTTCTGAATCTTTGAATCAAATAGGTATTTATTTATTTATTTACAGATCCTATTAATTCATACTTTATTGCACAACTAAAATTTGTACAACAGGTGGACTAAACGCTAAATGGCATTATCTATCAGTACTACGCGTTGACGACGCGTTTGGTGTATTGGTTAGCGCTCCTGACTATTACGCCGGCCGTCACGGGTTCGAATCCCGCAAGGGGCAAATGTTTGTGTGAAGAGCACGAACATTTGTACCTAAGTATGGTACATCGTGAGGAAGAAAATTCCTTACCACGAAACCAGACAATTGGTGTGTTGTCTGGCGCATATTTATTTATTTATTTACTAATAACACAAAATATAATATTTCGGAAAGTTATAATTACTTCAACAAGCTTGTTATTTTCTCAAACGTCGCCATTCAGTTATTACAATATTGTTGTTTACTACTGTTATTATTAAGATAAGATATCATTTATCTATTGCAAACAAGAACAATGTTTTTAGTTCTAAAATAAAAAGCAAAGCAAAGTACCGTGTTAGGGTGCAGCAATATAATAATGGTATCTAAAAACTTTATATAACACAAAACAATTTATATATTTATTAATATTATTAAACAAATAAGTAATTTAGAAAATAGTGCTAAATGTATAAAAATACTTAAGAACTACATATTGTCTTAAAATTGTAACGAGTAGTATAGTGACTCTCATTACCACGTATAAATCTATATGAGTTTTGTTGGTATTGAAATATGTTTTTTAATGTAAATTGTTTAACATAAATAAATAAATAAATAAAGATTTAGTGAGAGCCTTATTTTAAGCACTAGAGTTTTACTAGATACTACAGCTAGCCCCATACCAATGTGTGTCCTATGCCTTATCTTATAATCAGAAGTTTTAAAAAAAATTGTTGCATACAAAATACAGCAACCCTAAGCCCGCTTCACACGCTTCAATTTGCGTGAATTATTAAGAAGAGGATCTTCCGGGAAAATAAGGTTTCTATTAAATTGCGTACATTTTTAAGTGGACGTCAATAATTTATCAGTTTCATTCATTTGGATCTTATAATATAAGTATCAAGGAAAATAATAAAAATCAACAATAGAATTACGTTTTGGTCTTAAAAACCGAAAACAGTTAAAATCGTTGCTGCTTTAGTTTTATCTGGTATTAATTACAGTGATGTATAACTAATGTATAACTTACAATTACAAACGTGAGGGAAAATATCATAACAGCACTGTTGAAAAACGTACCTGCAACAAACAAAAAATAACATTACTTTATTTAACCAGAATGAGTTCATTTTGCATTTATCATCATCATCATTATCCGCCAAAGGACGTCCACTGCTGAACATAGGCCTTTCCACAGCGACCGATCATGAGCGGTCTGCATCCAGTGTGACCCTGCGATCTTTTCAAGGTTTATCTTGTCTAAGTTTAGATTTAAAACCTAGATTTAAGTTTAATTTAAGACCACTAATATGAATCCGTAGAATGTCAACTTTCAAAATTGAAACATAACCGGCAATAACTCATAAATTCAATAGCCGATCAAGCAAAATCTGAAATTCAATTAGCTACTGTACTCGCAAGCCTCAAACTACGGATATTTCTGACACGATATCGGGATAGTATCCGAAATTGAATGCAGCCGCCGAATTAATAGGAAAAGTTAGTTTTGTGAAGATAAAATTTTATTTCGTGTTCATATTTTAAACTCAATTGCAAAAAAAAGGTTAGAGTAATTTTTTCAACAACAAAAGTTTTTATACATCATTATCAGCCATTGGACGTCCACTGCTAGGCTTCTCCCACATATAGTATAGTACCTACAGTAAAACAATTATGAATAGTTAATAACTATTGTTTAATAAAGCATAATAATAAAACAAATAATATTGAAATACACTGTTCAGAAAATAATGTTTTGACACATTTCAACTCAGATGAGTGATAATTATGTAAAAACCCCCAAATGTTCAACAAATGTTGCAGCCAAACCCATGTGTTGGACAAAAAGACAAACGACCGGCTATTTATAATTCAAATCTATTCTAAATAGTCGTGTGCCATTTGATTTATTCGCTAAATGCGTTATTTTGCTAAACTGTTTTTTACAAATTGATAAATGAGTGCGACATGTTTTTTAATCTCTGGCAGACGCTCAAGTAATCAGTTTTGTTCGTAGTTTTTGAGTATTCCGATTGATAAATTGCTTTAAGTTTATCTCAGTACTTACGAGGTTCATTCATTCATTGTTTTTTTGTTAATAAAAGAACTATAAATGTTGTAATTGCTCATGTTATATTTTACACAACATTTAACTAGCGTTATCAACCATTTTATAGGACCATTAAATGTATATTGTATAGCATATACTGGTCAGAAATCATAATCAATTAGTAAAATACATAATATTACTTATATCGTGTAAGGAAGAAGACGAAAGGCATAACAGATATCAAAAGGAAAAATAATTATGACTGTTTTCCAATATTAAAAAAAAATATAGGTATTAAATAGTAAACATTAGGCATTTAATTTGTATCTCATCCACAATAACTACAGAATATACAGGGTTACCGATAATTCGATACAGGCCTTTGGCAGGGTATAAAATAAGAGTTCATTCGCAATTGATTTGGTCATATGAAAAAAAAAAACTCTAGTGGGGTCACGTGCATAACATAAAGTATAACTTCAAGTTAAAGTTAAGTTAGCATGTATGTAAGCATCCCATTGCTGGGCAAAGGCCTTACCTCAAATGTGAGGTAGTATAAGCCATACTCCACCACGCGGGCTCAGTGCGGATTGGCGGAGGGGTGTTTGCAAGGCAAGCGACCAACCTTGCTGTCAGATTTTTATCAAGCTGCCCATAGGGCCTCTGACTAGGCTTAACGACTAATACTAATCGATATTAGCCGGGACCAACGGCTTAAAGTGCCTTCCGAAGCACGGAGATGCTCGTGATGTACGTCACTTATATGGTCGGAATGGTCACCCATCTAAACACCGACCGCGCCGAAAGTTGCTTAACTTCGGTATTACTACAAAAGCGCTGCCACCACTGCGCTACGAGCACCTCAAGTACTTCAAGTATTACTTCATATTATTTTATTTAGAGGAAGTGTTTAGATGTTAGGTATAAGATCATACACAAAAATAGCATCAAAATTCAATTCAGAAGCAGTTTTAAAAATAAATGCACAAACACTTAAATATCCTAAAAAGGTATGACTATCGGCTAGGGGCACAAAAATGTTTACCCCTCCAAGCAGGGAATGTATCGAATTACCGGTAACCCTGTATAACAGTACAGCTTACTTCTCTACTTTTTCTTATATTTTTACAAGAGCCCATTATTTTTTATTTTTTCTGACGAAAACACTGGCTTATAATTGCCACTGGTTTTCCAGCAGCAAATAAAACATTATTCACAGTCCCGTGAAAAGGAAAAAGTCCTTCACTGGAGACGTGTAATTAACCGTTTGACGGATCGATCGCCGATTGTCGGCGAGATGAAAAAGGCCGACATTTCTATTGTCACTCAGCAGTACTGATAGAGGGGAATTGGAAACAGTAATGTTAGTTTCAGTCATATGAAAGGGCTTTCTTTTTCATTACAATATTTTATTCACTCATATTTTTATTAGCTTTTGCATATTAAAAAAATATTTCATGATCGAAATATTTTTGAGTCACTTAGATAAGAATAATAAAAAAAAAATGGCGTCAACATTATTTTGCCTGAAAAGCATTTTGTGCCGGAACATAGAAATCATTTTTAACATAATGTCGAAAGCGTCTTTTGTCTTCTCAAATGCTTATATGGAAATAAATGTGTTTTTATTGGTGCTAAATTAAAGTTTGTAATTATTTCTAATAGTTAATTAAGATTTTGTTACCTTTAGGTGGTGAACAAAATGGGTGTGGAGTACAAACGCATTACCCTATAACTGTTAAATAAAAAAAAAACCGTTACATTAAAAACACAGTTCTTTCTTATCCATGTTGGCTCAGAACACTTGTGATAAAATTATCTATGACACAAAAAAATACGAAAATCGGTTCGTTTGGGAGCTACGATACGACACAGACAGACACGTAAAACTTATAATACCTCTATTTTGCGTCGCGGGTTAAAAAGATACATCACGGACTTGAACAAAGATATACCTACATCAATTGTCGTGCCAACAACACTAACATCAGCAGATTAATGATTTTCCCCTATTAATATATCTGCTATAATTACCCTGACGGATCGCAGCGTCAATCGCGCGATTCTTTGTTCTTATTCTGTCTGAGACGATACATGGTGTTTTGTTTTATTTATGAAGATAAATACGGAGAAATACTGCTCTATTTCATTTTTTAACCCTCGACGCAAAAACTGAGGGTGTTATATGTTTCACATCCTACTACTATTATAAAGGCGAAAGTTTGTAAGTATGGATGTATGGATGTATGGATGTATGGATGTATGGATGTTTGTTACTCTTTCACGTAAAAACTACTGAATGGATTTGAATGAAACTTTACCACAATATAGCTTATACATCAGAATAACATATAGGCTACAATTTTTGAGGTTTCTAATGTGAGGTCGTAAAAAAACACATTTTTTGCGCTACTAGACGGGACGAACCTGAAGTCCACGCGAACGAAGTCGCGGGCAAAAGCTAGTATTAAATAAATATGCGCCAGACAACACACTAATTGTCTGGTTTTGTGGTAAGAAACTTTCTTCCGTGTGTTACGAAGTACCAGACAACGATTATGACGGGGGCGTCTCCCATGAATACTTAAATACATATACACTTTTAGTATTAGTAGCGTATCTGTGTAACCAATCTATGTTAAAACATGTCGATATCACAAGGAACGCATTACTTAACAACTTGAAAAAAAACAATGTTTTTTAAAATAATTCGTGGACAATAATATTGTTGGTTCTTCAATAATATTATTTTTCTTTTTTAACATAACAACTAGTACCTAGACACAAACAACCATTTTTGGTCCTAATAAATAGAAAAAAAATCAACGAAGTCAAGTTATTCATCAACCACAGCGTCTTCTTTACAGATGATAATTCTTCTAAAGAATGTGAGAGTGAGTGTGACGCGTGAGATAAACAACCTGCGATGAAGAGTGCAGCACTGAGCGGCGGTGTTGGCAACTCCTGCGCACCGCCACGCCTGTAGCGATGCACTTTTGTGTGGCGCAACTTATAGGAATTGACGACAACAAACCTATTTTTTTTTAGTTCTATTAGATTAGCAGATATATCTAACGCTGTTCTACCACTATCTATTAGAATAAAAAACGATTTGGTTTTCGGGGCAAAAACAAATCGACCCAGTAAAAATTATGAAAATCGGGCCTTTCGTTCTCAAATTATAATCAGAGTAACTAAAACAACTTTCTTTTATGTACCTAAGTATACAATATTAACAAGCGGTCCCCGTGACTGAATTCGCGCGTTTTTAGTTTTCTGCCTCCCCTTTAGTCGCAGCGTGATGTTTTATAGCCTTAAGCGTATCCCAATAGACTTCGGTCAGGTGTTGGAAGATGCCAAGAATACCGGATGAGGTGAGATTTCTCCGGAAATGACAAGTGTGACTGTGGCGCGGTGCAGACAATGACCCATCTCCTGTCCTGCCCCAAATGTCCTTTTTTTTTTTTTTTTTTTTTTTTTCCGTCAGGAAATGCAGTTTTGCATACCCACCGACCGCGGGGGCAGTTGGGGGTTATGTGGGACTCCAGAGTTCAGCCTGCCTACCCACTAAAACCTGACGGCGTTCTCCCGTGCCATTAAGTGAGGCAAGAACTGACGGGTTACGCCCTAGGCATGAGCCCTGAGCATTCGTCCGCAGTTCTTGTCTCTGGCTATAGCTCACTCTTTGGAGCGAGCTCCACCCGGGTGCAGGGGGACAGAGGTCGCCCTTCCTTGCTGATGTCAACGGTGCGCGGAACGCATCGCATCACCGCATCGGGCCTCCTTTAGCGAACGACTGGCACCCCCGTGTCAGTCGTCCGAGGCCCACCGAGGAGGTTTGCCTGGAGGTCATAGGCCCTCCTGCGCTGGCCGGTACGTCGGCGGCGGATCAATGGGGCGTCAGCTGAAGCCTCTCGTTCCCTCTCCGCGGCTTCCTTCTGTAGCATAACATCCTCGCAGAAGGTTCGCACCGCTTGCCAGGCCTCCTCCGTGTCCACCATTTGGACGATAACCGCCCCTAAGGACAGGTCTCGTCCAACTGCCGCGACGAGAACTTCGCGCTCCCTCGCCCAGGCCGGGCATGTCTCGAGGGTGTGTTGCGCTGTATCCTCATCAGCGGTACAGTGGTGACACTTCTTCGTCTCTTCTCGGCCGATTCGGCACAAGAAGACACCAAAACTTCCGTGGCCTGTCAGTACCTGGGTCAGTCGATACGTCAGGCGGCCGTGCTGGCGCCTCATCCACTCTCTTAGGACAGGGTGAACTGCCTCGAGCGTCCGGCGCCCTGCTTGACTGACGGCCACTCTCCTGGACCACGCTTCTAAAACCGTCTCTTCTAGGTCGAGCCTCTCCGTCTCGATCTCGCGCGGTGCAGGTCGTTGCCCTTGGGCCCTTTGGTCTCCTCGCCACTGGTAGACTGCAGCGAGGACCATAGCATCGAGGTCCCAAGGCAGACATCCCGCTAGCACGATGGCGGCATCGGTCGAAACCGTGCGGTAGCCCCTGATGACTCGGATCGCCATAATTCTCTGGGCCCTCTGCAACCGCCTTATGTTAGGTGGCGACAGGGCATCATACCATACCGGAGCCCCGTAAAGGGCCATAGACCGTATAACGCCCATGTAGAGTCGCCGGCACAGAGCAGAGGGCCCACCAACATTCGGCAGGAGGAAACTGAGGGCTCCCGCCGAGGCCATAAGTTTTGGCACCAATTTCTCAAAGTGCGCCTCGAAGCGCCACCGCCCGTCTAAGACCAGTCCGAGGTATTTTAGGGTTTTCCCTATCTCTATTTGGACCCCGCCGACCGTAATATGAGATCCTGCTGGTGGTGCACGACGAGGCCCGTGAAAGCATATGGCCTCCGATTTTTCTAGTGCCACCTTTAGTCCTAGCTCCTGGATCCGCTTTACCACTATAGCGACCCCCACCGTTGCTCGGGCCGACGCCTCCGACAGATTGGTGCCACTCGCGGTAATCAGCGTGTCGTCTGCGTAGCAGGTCAGACTAACCCCCCTGTCGAGCTCTCCGCGGAGGACCCAGTCATAACCGATGTTCCACAAGAGAGGTCCGAGAACCGACCCCTGTGGAACACCGCAGGTCGCTCTTTGGCGCAGAAGTGTGCCGTCCCTATCAACACACATAACTTCGCGCTCTTCCAAGTAGTCCGCTATGAGCCGCTGCATATAATACGGGACACCGTGGAAGCGAAGAGCTTGCCTGATGCAGGACCACGGCAGAGAGTTAAACGCGTTGGCGATGTCCAGAGATACCGCCAACAGCATCCCACCGCTTTCAACTGCTGTCCTGGCTAGCTCTTTGACTCGTAGTATGGCGTCCACCGTGCTGCGCTCTCGTCTGAATCCGAACTGAGTGTCCGAAAGATCCGGCCCGATCTGTTCGAGGTGCCGAACGAGGCGTACGGAGATAATCCGCTAATGTCCTAGCTCATGTACGCTTCAAGATCTGCAGCAGGCAAACGCCAACGCAATCAACGTTGCACAACACTGGGCGAAAATATTATGATTTGTTACCAGTCGACTCGAAGAAGAAGAAAAAGCCTATCCCTAACTTTTTTTTTATCAGTCCAGTAATTCGAGAGATTAGCGCGTACAAAGAAACACTTCAGCTTTATAATATTAGTATAGATGACCTTTTGAGTTAGAGCTCACCATGAAGATGCCCATTCTGCCTTTGGAGTTTTTTTTTTGGTTTGAGCTCATAAACTTTTATTCTCCACCCCGATTCCTACACCTTGCACCGCACATTCCACTCGTCTGTTTCTTGTCGCCTGCAAAAATAGCGTTGTGTATGCGCATGCGATCGAAGTTTTACGACCGATCGATTTGAGGATCGTTTTAACGAGGCATTAGGCTGGTTGTCCACCAGAGATGAACTAGATCGCACTGCTAAAACAATGATACATTACTTTGACTGATCAGTGAAGCATATTACATCTAAATAGAGAATATACGAGATGGGATGACAGAGTGAGATCTCTCACTGATATGGAAGACGGTGGCTATATATATAAACTAAGAGCAGAAAAGTGCGAAGAAGATATTATAGTACAGAGCACAGGCGTGTGAGCAAAACACTATTCACAATTATCTATCAATGATCTATTCCTACAACAGTCGGTGAGACGGTGAGATGGGTCTGACATGACCAAAAAGAGATCAGGATAATTCAAGACACTAAATAATTTAAAAATTTAACTGCCTTTAAAAAAACTGTCATAAAAGCTTAAAATAAAGCATTTGCCTTCTATTTAGGAGAAACTAATTCTTTTAGAGTCGCTGCACGATGACAAGCCTACGTGCACCAACAGTATTTCATGATTTTTAGTTATTACCCATATCTCAAAAACAACTGGACCAATCTTGGTGAAACATACTCAGTATCCTAATTTGGTATACCCAATTGAACTCTAATAGAATCATCTCAATATGACTTCTCGTTTTTGAGAAATCCGTGGACAAACATACACTTAAGAAATTTTTCATACGTGTATGGAAGCGTTAATAGACCAACATACACAACTATTATTAAATTCAAACGATATCACATACATACAAGTTGTATTGATAACCTCCTTTCTTGTGAAGTCGGTAAAACAGAAATATCGAAAGCAATGGGTATTATGACGGTCCTCTTCAAGTCAGCTTTCACCGTCACACCACGAGGCAAAAAGGTGAATAATTTCAAATTTAATTTTAATTTATTTATTTCAGATAACATTTAGAGTGTTAGTAACAGAGTTCTTACATCTTATATTAGTAAAAAAAAATACAATTTCAATTAACAATAATCACATAATAATAATAAATAAATAAATTCCATAATAAATAAATCTCCCTCATAGCACTGCGTAGCTCATCTCTGATGGAGAGTGAGCCTAATGGCGTTCAGGAATAGATTTAGATTCAGATCGTATAAAGATCGCGACGGACGTGTTAAGCTCGTTTTAAATAGCGTGTTAACTACAAAAGGTCAGCGCGAATGGAATTGTTTCGATGGACTATAAAAGATATCAGTAGTATCTTAAAGCATATAATTACTTAGATGATGTTCAACTATATTGTGGACATAACCACACCAAGAGGCAAGTAATAAGGGCTAATGTCGAGCCTCTAGCAATCGGTTACTTTGGGTATTGATCATTGATCATCACCAGGTGGTCAGTTCTGCAATTAAAATCGTAGCAAAATCATAACGGAATTGCCATTATTGACAGTTCTAGTCTGGGCAAAATATAAAAAATAGTAATTTTATTACGATTTCAATAGCGGAATTAGGCCCCAGGTCTTGTGTTCTTGTCCCGTGGATATCTTGATATGCCAAAATAAATGAATTGCATAAAATAATGAATCCGGATGGCCTCTGCCATTATCTTTTTTTTTTAAACCATGACCATATTTTAGAAACGATGATTGAATTTGTTTAACCAGACACAAACCATTCACAAATCACCTTGAAAGAATGCAAAAAATTGGTACGGAAGTGCTAATATATTAGAAAGGCAACCTTGTAAATTACCAATGTCAAAAAACAAGCAATCATTCAACAAACTATTTTGTAAACAAACAAAAAATCTACTACAAAAACATTGGCCAGATTTTAGAGAATCTGTGCAGATTCTGAATGAAACGCATGAATGAAGATGAACGATTCCACAACATTATCGCTATTTTTATTGCTCACCTCTTTGTCCGGTCAACGGCGCAGGCGCAGCTTTGATATATTGTTTTTTTTCACGGGGTTCAGGGTTGTCAGAAACTTTTGTACTATTTAAATTGCTGATTGCTGTCCCTTCGGGCTATGAGAGTTTTTTTTTCTTCAAAATATCTTTATTCATAAACTACATGTTAGGGTGTACCAGTTCCAGTGTTCATTTTAAATTCTAGAATGTTATAAGTATTACAGATATCACTGTTTACAGATCGTAAACTAGGTACACTTATATTCCTAAAACTGATTTGTATGTCTATGCAAGCTTTAGTTCAGCATTGCATTACTAAGCAATATTTAAACAAGCAAAAATGGTAAAAACAAGATCAACAGATTTTGCAGCATGAGAGTGCTATGATAGTGAAAGGAATAGAGAGTGCACCTGTGTTTGCGCACACACTTGTGCACTGTAATATGTCCCGCGCAGTCGGTTAGTCGTTGTGACTGGTCACCGTAGTCGAAATCGGCTCGGGGGACTATCATTATTATTACTACCTAAATATTTTATTTTACAAAATCCGTATCATTATAATCGAATCAATATAATGATAATCGGTTGCTGATCGTAACGTTAAAAGACAATGTTTTTAGGCATACTTGCACATCAAAAATACGTCTCTCTGAGCCTCTCTCTCTCATAGTTGTTTCTCATTTGTTTCAACAAGGAATGAAATAAAGCAACCATTTCAGAGATGTCGGTGAAATGAACATTCTACATTAAATAAAAAGATGATATCTCATACCAATCCGTTTTAATAAGTGACAACCCTACGACTAGTAAGTATTCATCTTGCACAAAATAAACAAACTATCACAGATTTATTTCGCTAGAATCTGTAAATTATTTACATGATGCATCCGAAACTTGTTTCTTTTGGCATTTGAACAAGATGTTATTCATTCAATGAGTGTTAAGATTGATTGCAGATAATTTAATTTAGAATTTTTATTACCCTGTTTTTGCATGAGTTTACTTTAGCAAGAACTATAGGCGTTCAATAATATTTATTTAAATATGCTTTTGGAACCCTCCTTTTAAAATTATTAGTTGGATATCTAAAATAATACAAAACAGTAATTTTTGCAAAGGCTGCATTTCAGACGATGATGTTAGGGCCTCTTTCAGCGGTATAAAAACGATCCATGTTTGTATATGTCGAATGCTTTTGGTATTGAGCCCGCCATATGAACAATATTATGTTTTGTGCATGAAATTATAAATAAATAAATAAATATCCACAATAGAATAGTTAGATACGGGATTGCTACCATGTACCTTATTATTTATGAGTTACTCCGTGATCATGGCGCTTGCAACAGTGCCGAAATATCGGAAGCTCATAAATAATAAGGTACATGGGTATGGTACGTTTAAAACAATAAATATCCACAAATTGTCCATCAAACCCTAGTTTATTTTATTTCATAAGACTAACTCACTAGATTTGTCTCATATAAATTTTGAAAATTTGAAGTGTGACTTGTACAAATTAAAGTAACATGAAATAAAAATTGCCGAATTTGTCTCAATGACGTCTCAAAACAAAACACTCCACTTTAATTCTTCCCATCGCGACGTCTCGCCCGTTCCCAATTCCGTATTCGCGACAGCTGACATGAGTCCCATATGGGCGGGACGCAGCTAGATAGTCACCGAGTCTGGCAAATGTATGGTACAAGTGTTATGATATTAGCTAGACCATACTCATGTTTTATTTTTTGAGCGAGTTGATAGTGAAAAGCGTCTTACATTTGTTGTGCATAAAAAAATTGATGCGGAGAGCAGGTGTTACACAGGACATAATAGAAATTGTACTATGTACTATTAAATTAATTAATGTAATTGACACTATTAACTGTGTATTGAATACTCTACTGTCATCATCATTATCAGCCAAAGACCGTCCACTGCTGAACATAGGCCTCCCCGCGGCTTTTCACAGCAACCGATCACAAGCGGTCTGCATCCAGTTTGATCCTGCGATCTTTGTGCAGGACTCTACTGTGCGTTGATTTTATTAAATAAATAACAATAAGAATGTCGAGGTAATTTAAAAGGCAGTAATTACAATTAATTATATTAGATAGAAAAAAAAAATAACCTAAAAACTAAAATATATTATTAAAAGAAGTCCCTATAGGTAAAGTACCGAAGATACTGGCAGCGTTTCCCCTTTGTATAGCCAGACTTATTCTTTGTCCGAGGTAGCTGAAATAATGTCTAATAATAAAGTTTTGGACTAATAGGTACTTCTGACATATGCGAAAAAAGCGTGAAAGCTGAAGAGTTCACCAAATTTAAATACCTGTAAGTAAACACGAGACTGTGATTGTCAACAAACTGCAACGCTGTTTGGCAATTTGAATTATATGAGTTTAACAATGTACATATTAAATTCTCTGGATTTAAAAGTTGGATGAAGTTTTCTCAGGATAGGTAAGTGGTTAGTGCAGAGAAAATTGGCAACTCGTATGCAGACATAATACGTCTTCTTCAACTGTCAATCCGCGTGTGCTCTGCACCACCAATATATCCGTTCATCGTCTATTGTGCCAGAAAGCGGCGCAAGAATAGGATTTTCACGCGCGGATTTTTCACTATTTTCACAATTTTCGTTCATGGAAATATTCCTGACCGGCTCTGCTTGCTTTATAAACATTGTGACTTTTGATGTGTTTGCTTTAGACAGGAGCAAATGAATTGAAAATATTTATTTTTCAGTCAGTTTATGAAAAATAAAGGTTGAGAAAAGTGAACTGATTACTATGCCAAAATATTTTAAAACCTAGTAAGTAATTGGAAAAAAGATACTCGCCTAGACATAATTATTTTGAAGAATAGCAAAAGTAGTGGCACGACACATCGCATGCAAAAATGATGATTTTGGCTGAATAACATAGTAAAATGAGTGACATAGAGAACTAACTTTAAACAACACAAATTTGACAACGTATGGAATGAAAATAAATGTTTTTTTTTAACTAAAAATGGTTTTTTTCTTGTCTCCAGGATAGACCAGTGACATATACAGAGACGACGATGGAGCAAGCTCACCCAAAAAAAGCCTGTTCACTCTTACTTTGAAAATTATAGGGGTATAATCCATAGGAAACACTGATGCGGGTAGAGAGTTCCATATAACCTGGTTATCGTAAGAATGCCCATGGTGACAGTGACAGGTCCATACCAGTGTGCAAAAGTGAACTGTATTACCATGAAATGGACGAACGTGTCATGTTTGACAAGTCCATTCTTGCGATAATCGCGTAGTACATCATTCGATTCGATTCAAATGGAACTACCATTCGATTGCATTCAGACGTGATGAATGAACGATACCGATGTACTTCGGAAATAGATCAATGTGGACCGGAAATTAGTTAAAGTTATACTAAAGAGAGAACCACGTAAGTCATACTTAACGGTATGATTGATGAGTGGGTTAAGTTTATGGACCATGAATTGTGTAGACATTATTTTTGTTACAAAACTAACACCCCAATTTTACGTGGTATTGTAAATACTAAAGTTATCACTGTTTTTTAGAATGGATTCGCTCTTGACTCCAGAAAAAGCTAAGTGCGACTAAGACGGAGTCGATGATGGAGCGAGCTCGCCCAAAAGAAGCCTGTTAACTCTGACTTTGAATAGATTCGGGTTTGTAAACAGTAGTAAAAACAGACGCAAATTTCGTTGTCGACCGTGGCAAATGTTGTTGCTTTTCAACAATGTTTCCCATGTTATTATTTTTAAATATGAAATGGGTTTGCTCTTGTCTCTAGACAATACCAAAGGCAGGGACGAAGATGAAGCGAGCTCATCCAGAAGAAGCCAGTACTCTCTTTTTTTTTAAATAACAGGGTTATAGATCGATGGAAACACAGATGCGGGTAGAAGTTCCACTCTTTTGCTGTGCGCATGTTATGTAATGTTATCCACAGATGTTGACAAGATTATTTTAATAAAAAGTTATCAAAATCATGTGAAAAATATCTCATTACAGCATAAATGACACTCTTAATCTCTCTTAACATCTCAGAAGCGGCTCCTAACAAGGTTTTTCATTCCCCGCACGATGTTCTTTACACGGTACAATTAAATCTTAAGATTTAGCAGAGAGCGATTAATCTTCTCTGGTGAACGCCCACATAAAGTAAATGATGGATCGAAGCTAAGTCAGCTGGTTGGAACGAGCTGGGAATATCTTGGGAGTCGGAACTAAGATTGAGGATCTAAATCAAATGACGATAGTTTTTTTTTATTGACGATCGACATGCCCAGTAGTTTTAACATGGATAAATCTAATATATATTAATCAGTCAGTCTGTTTAATTAGTCTTTTTGTTTAATTTATTTATTTAACAATAAACTTACTGGCTTACAGTTGCCAAAAGCGTCAGTATGCTAGTCACACAGTAAACATGGTCAAACAAACATTACAATATAGAAATCAAATAAACAAATAAGATACATCAGAATTACAAATACCATATGTAACCAATCTATACTTACTAATATTTAATATTATAAAGCTGAAGAGTTTGTTTGTTTGTTTGTTTGTTTGAACGCGCTAATCTCCGAAACTACTGGTTCGAATTGAATAATTCTTTTTGTGTTGGATAGTCCAGTTATCGAGGAAGGCTATAGGCTATATAACATCACGCTACGACCAATAGGAGCAAAGATATAGTGGTAAATGTGTAAAAAACGGGAGAAAGAAGTCACTATTCCACGCGGACGGAGTCGCGGGCAAAAGCTATATTAAATATAATGTCAGAAGAAATACTCATTCAGTCAGAATCATTAAAAGTAATCCAATCATTATGTAAGTTCAGTAATACTACTTCTAAAACACTCTGAACACAAACTTACAGCTTTGTGCATGAATTGACCAAAGCAGTCTGCAAATATAGCAATATCTTAGTCGTCGGCGAGTATATCCCCTATAAGTCATGCAGTCTCTGTTCTTTCATAGCAATATCAATGAGATGGTAATCCCAAATGACTGGACAAACTGCAGGATTTTTTTCCAAATTTTAATACAGTTTTTTTCTCTGTTAGCATAACAACATAACAGACTGAGAAAGTATCAAGCGACTAATTTTAAAATGTCAGTTACATAAATCATTGCTGTCAAATAGGTGACGTTTTCAAATTAGCCATATTGTATTTTGTCCGACGATTATTATTTATCTGACTATTGCAAAATCAGGCCAAAATGTAGTGCTTCATCTTAAAATAACAATAATATTTTTAATCCACAAACAAGTTGGAAGCAAAGGAAGTTGTTATAAAATAAAATAAACCAAGTTAACTGCATTACACAGAACATAATTATCTCTGGGAAGCTCGCAATTATGCAATTTTCTCGGGTTCAAGTAAAGAAGATTTTTTTAAGCTTTCTTACTTACTAATAATATTATAAAAATAGGTATACATACTTTCCTTTTGTTGATTTGTATGGTGTTTGGAGATTGGTCTGATCACCCATGTTATTTGACAAATATACCAAAAAGTCTAAAAGAAACCAATTATGCATTTATTTTGATTACAACCTGAACAATCCAGTAATGTAACCTCTACCAGTCACCTAATTAAAGAAGCGAAATACAGTGTCAAAACATCAATGATAACTTTGAACACTAAAAACAATTACAGTGCTAACATATTTACTGTAACGGGATACTCAAGGAACAGTATTTTTTCAAGAATATAAAATTATTTTTCCTAGTTTCTTTCAACGAACATTTTTAAAATGAAGGAAACACCGAAAACCAACCGGAACGAAGTCAATTTCCTGGGTGCCAGACGTGTCCCAGAAGTATTTAACCCTTCAAAGTACACACTGGGAGGAAAAGCCGTATATTTCTCCTTTTGGGAATAAGATGATTGTACAATGACTCACTTCACTTATAAAAAGGTTTCAATATTAGACTAGTTTCCACTAAGAACAAATCACAATGTTGGTAGTTAGAAAGTGATAAATTAATTATAGTTCGAAGATATCATAAAACGAATTAATTTATGAATTTAAATTAAGATTATTAATATTTTACATCATTTAGTTTGTCTAAAAGGAACATTTGGTCATGTTACCGCAAACGCCTATTAGAGGAAGTGATGTCATGCCTTTCGCGATGGCGCGCTTTTTTGCAACTTTCATAGTATTTTGCTTTTAATCAGTCAGGTATCAAACGAATGCCGAGAGTCGCATAACAATGGAATTTTTATTGTGTCTCGTTTACACATACTTGACGAGTTAAAAAGACTTCAAACTTGCGCCCGTGACGTCATTGAGTACGCCATGTCAGTTTGAGCGTTTTTAAGACCTATTCAAATTAAATTTCTAAAATCATAATTAAATCATGTAAATGTTGAATATTTAAAAAAATATCAAGGTAATTGATCCATATTTTTACTAAGATAAGGTATTATCTAGTTTTAGAAATGTCATCAACTAGCCTGTTGCCGTGAGAATCTCCTGTTAATTGACAATTTACTCATCAGAATCATCAACATCTCAACTTGATCTAAGACGATAAGAATTACATCGTTTTAGTTAAAGTCCGTTTTTATTTGCTTGTCTAATATTGTTAACAACCTTTTTATAACTTTTAAAATAATATCAGTGAAAAAAAAAATAACTACTTGATTAAAAAAGATCTTTCAACGATGAATTACCAAACGTAGGTCGTAAGTTTTGTGTTTATCTTATTTTAATTTTTTTTTTTTATTAAAAAGGAATGTCAATATTATCACAATATCGATAAGCAAAGAAAAACAGAATTTACAAACAATTTTATTTTCAATTATCAATGTGAATGATTGAACAAAATTCGTGAGAATAAAAAAAAGCGCTTCGCGGACGCGGACGAAAACTAGTCAATAAAATAAATAATATGTGCGAAGACATGCTACAAAAAGCATAAAGAAAATAGCAACATAGGGTCTAACCGACCCACTATCCACTGAAAGGGTTGTATATTTGGTCCACTCGCCCCATATGAAGTACGTGACAAAGCGGACGTCCTCTGTGGCCAACAAAATTACAACTATAGTGAGAATAACTAACAAAAACACAGTATTATAAAAGACCTGAAGAGTCAAATAAGAATTTTAAAAATAGCCAAAGGTTGCTGGTTCGAATCCAGTTCGTGCGCAATTTTTTTATTTATTTTTAAAAGATGAAATATGAAACCAAAAATTTATATTTATATTTTACAATCAAATATTTTTCAATCTTTTTAGAATAAAAATACCACTGTGAAAAAGACCTGAGGTAGTATTGTTGGTTAGTGACAATTGATGATTAAGGAAAAATCCAGATCGTGTCCACTTTAAATTAATAATTACTAGCAATAAACACTAATCATTTAAACAATGCATGGTAAACAGTATAAATTACTGGAGCTTTAATTAAATTTAAGACGACGCGTTTGGTGTATTGGTTAGCGCTCCTGACTATTACGCCGGCCGTCGCGGGTTCGAATCCCGCAGGGGGCAAATGTTTGGATGATTAGCACGAACATTTGTCATGGATGTTATATGTATTTAAGTATTTATGGGAGACGCCCTCGTCATAATCGTTGTCTGGTACTTCGTAACACAAGGAAGTAAATTCCTTACCACGAAACCAGACAATAAGTGTGTTGTCTGGCGCATATATACATATATATATTATATTTTTTAAGTCAAAATGTGTTAATGATTTATTAAAGCATTTGCAGATGCTGTTAGAAACTTGTTGAATAAAAGAAAATCTCTTCCATTACATACCTTTAATCTTATCGGATAAAATTTAATAAACAGCCATTTCAAAGGTCGAAAATACACCGTCATATTTACACACCAATCTTAATTTTATTTCTGAGGAAATTCTTTCAAGCCGCAATATCTCTTTTATACAGAATGAACGGAAATGATCAATTTTCCACGCGAAATTAAAATTCGAAAAATTGCGTCTTTATTTTGTGAGATTGGCGTGAAATTTTTCAATGATGAGGTGTAATTATTTAAAATAAGATATCTGTCGTCGCAAATACGTATTTGATGTAGCATGAAAACATCAGCCATATCAATTTGAAAATGGTAAAATCAATTTGTCAAACAAAAGCTTTGGAAATGTAATTTATATATAATTTTGTCTTACATTCAAAGATAGAAATACCTCATATTGGCATACAAAAAAAGCGTTACTAAGAAACAATGAAAAGTTTAAGTAAAGAAAAGTGAAACTTATTCTAATCACTATTTATAATTTTTATTTTGACCTGAGCGACGTAAGCTGAATCTAACTAAAATACAGAATTAGGTCAAAATAAAAACAAACAAGGAAGTCCAGGCTGTAATTAATCAGTGCTTACGATAGGGAATGCAATCCCGATCCCGCGGGATCCCGATCTCGCGAGATCTCGTGTAATTTTTCGGGATCAATCCCGATGCATCCTATGACGAGATCCCGTTCGAGATTGACGGGATTGGTTAATAACACAAAAGCTATATATACGTGCAAAATTTAAGAGTTTCCTTCAATTACACCGAGATCCCATCACCAGGTCCCGGCTTGGCAACAATAGGACTAACTAGAAGGTAAAAATAAAAATTTCAAATCGGTCCACAAGTGACTGAGATATGAGGTAACATAATTATACTCGCACTAGTTTAACAGTCGAATTGATAACTTTCTTTTAGAAATCGGTTAAAAAGTATCCCCCATAGGTATATTTAAGTTCTACGAGTAAGTACAAAGAATCTCACGTTCATTCCAACTAATTCAACGACTTACAAAACTGCATTTCAAGTCGAGATACAGATTTAGTAAGTGCAGAACATACATTGCGTTTCATGGTTCGAAAGCTACAAAAAGGAGAGGCAACGGGATTTTTCAATTACCAAGCAAGTATCTTATTAGAAAAGAAATAAAAAATATAATCACACGATTATATCGTAAAGAACCAAACCAAGCAGATATTAATACGGCAGTACTAATCGAAGATGACTTGCCTCTTTCAATGATTGCAGAAGATTTGAATTTACGTGCTGCACAAAATAATAAATCGCTTCAAGAGGAATTAGAAGAAACTCTGCGAGCTTCTAAAAGTCCTTTTGCACGTATATTCACGTCCACGAGCTTAGACAAATTAGAATCTACCATTAAAAAAGAAATGGATTTGTTTGAGTGTGGAGGAACAAGGGGGCGATTTTTGCAGTTTGCATATAATTGCTTCGCCACGCTGTTGCCAAACAGCGTTGAGTCGGAGAGGGCATTCTCAGCAGCGGGGTACATTGCAACGGACATTAGATGCCGTTTAGCAGATGAAACTATTAATACCCTTTGTTTTTTAAGGAGTCATTTTCAAAATCACTCTTTTTCCTATTTCCCTTGAAATAAGCTTATTGTTTTGATTACCTTATTTACCTACGTTAATTTCCTTACAACCTGATTATTATTTAGTTGGTAAGATTAAAGAATAAAGGTTTTTATTTTCTTTCGAGTAATATGTTATTTTAGTTAACCTCACTATCACAAACAGTTATTAGCTTTTTCAGTCATCTGAATTCAATTATTTTTTTAAAATTAGACGGGATCCCGAAAATTCCGGGATCCCGCGGGATTGATATTTCTAATCCCGCGGGATCCCGAATTTGCAATCTCGAGTCGGGATTGCATTCCCTAGCTTACGATAAAGCATATTACAATTGTATATCTATTTTATTTTATTATATACAAACTTAAAAATATAAACTGCACTTGTCAAAAACATTATTGAGAGAGCAATCTCGTACCATTAATGAGGTGTCGCAGCGTACGCGTTAAAGAAAGCACTTCCAAAATTCAACAGGCTTGCCAATGTGTCGGTGGCCGAGTGGTAAAGGCATGCGCCCGGATAGCGTAAGACACGGGGTTCGGTTCCTTGTCTGACACGGTTGCTTTTTACAAGTGCAATTTGTAGCATTCTTTTCTCACTGGCGCTTTTCTTTAGGCGCTAAAACGGTGTAAAGATTTTCTTTACAAAAAAATGTATTAACTTTACAAAGCGGCCTGTTCTCTCTACTCTACAGGTGTTAACAACATTTTTCGTGAGCCGGCCGTTTATTTTCATAAATCGCCATTACCCGCTACGCTATCACGACACGCTGCTTCCCGTGTTGACATTCAAGATATTTATCGTCTCGTGAACATGTTATATGGACTGGCGAATGTTTTCTAAGTAGCGGTGCAGTTAGTTTTGTGGTCGTTTTGTGATGTCTGCTTGATTGATGTGAGGAGTCTGTTTTGGTTGTGCTGTATGGAGTTCAAAGTAGATTTTGCATACTAAGATGTAATTAAAATCTATGCGGGCTTATTAAACAGACAATTTTTTTGTTTCATACATAAAAGAAAGTCGTGTTAGTTACAACACTCATAAATCGAGAAAGGGTGGACTGATTTTCATGATTTTTCTTTGTTGGATTTGCCTTGGCCAAGAATCTATATATATAAAAGAAAGTCGTGTTAGTTACACCACTTATAACTCAAGAACGGCTGAACCGATTTAGCTGAAAATTGGCAGGGAGGTAGTTTAGAGCCAGGAAAAGGACATAGGATACTTTTTATCCCGTTAGACGGGGCCGGGGCTGGGGTGGGATGGGGCCGGGGCGAAACGGTGGGGAGGTAGCTTAGAACCAGGAGAAGGACATAGGATCCTTTTTATCCCGTTAAACGGGGCCGGGGCTGGGGCGGGACGGGGCCGGGGCGAAACAAAGATCGCTGGGACCGCTAGTAGAGTAATAACCATAAAACAGGGCCGGGACGGGGCCAGAGGTGAATCGAAGTTCGCTGGGACCACTGGTTCTAATATAAGTGAAATGGTTTGAAAAGAACGTTTCCAGTAAGTAAAGTAACTGCTGTTACTATAATTTTACATTATGTTTATTAAATAATATAAATTGCACTTGTAAAAAGACAACTGAGAACCTGTGACAGACGAGGAATTGAACTCCGTGTATTAAGCAGCCTACGCGTTAAAAAGCACTTGCAAAAATTTAACAGGCTTGTTAATGTGACGGTGGCCGAGTGGTATAGGCATGCGCCCGGATAGCGTAAGACACGGGGTTCAATTCCTCGTCTGTCATAGACCGATCCGTCCGACCGACCGTCTTTTTACAAGTGAAATTTATATTATTAAGTTTGTATGGTGATAAAACACTATAAAAACAAAAATAAAAATAAACTATTTATTAAATAATGTTTAGTAAAAGAAACATAATTTTATTTAGACCGCTATTTTCAGTGGCACGTTAAGCAGTAGTTCCCGGCTAATATCGGTTGATATTAGTTGTTTAGTCTAATGAAAGACCTTAGGGCGGCTTGATAAAATCTGACGGCGAGGTTGGTCGCTTGCCTTGCAAACACCTCCCCTCCACCAATCCGCACTGAGTCCGCGTGATGGAGTATGGCTCATACTATAAAGGAAGGCCTTTGCCCAGCAGTGGGATGCTTGCAGGCTAACTTTACTGTTTTTTTTTATTGTTACCTGAGTAAGTCAATGAATAACAAAATCCAACCGCACCGCTGTCGCAACACGGCTGAATATTGTATCGTTTCTTGGAAACAGGTAGGCAATAGTGCGAGGTATTCCGGAAAATTGTACGTTTTCTTTATTGCGTTACGTGAATCGTAATAACAGCGTTCGACTGCCAAAGTCTGTAGGAAACGCAAGTTTTGAGGGTAGTGATGTGATATTCACATTCGGAAATATACCTTGAATACTTATACATTGGCGGCCCTCCTTAACAGAGATAGGCCAGGTACCTACGCAGGAGATATTATAGTGCCCAGATTTGTGCGCAATACACAAGTGCACTCTTTGTTACTTCACTCTCATACACAAGTGCACTCTTTGTTACTTCACTCTCATTAATTAGGTGAGACAACAGTCCGACATGACCGATGAGAAATCAGGCTCAGGACCAACGGCTTAACGTGCTTGCCGAGGCACGGGGGGTGTTATCACCACCAACTTCCTGACTCCGAGTATTTTCAAGAAACAGAAAACCCAGAAGCAAATTTCGGGCCGACCTAGGATTCAAACCCGATACCTCTTCAGTAGCAACCAGCGAGCAAGCCGCTACACCGATGAGGCAGCCAACTTACTAAGATAATAATGATTAAAGATAAACATTACTATCATGTATACAGGAGAACCTAGTACTTCCCATCACTACAAACTTATAACTATATCTATACAGATACAAAATTAAGACATTGCCTCGGATATCGGAAACGATCGGACTTGGCAACGATTGCACTTTATGATTGGTCGTATTTTTGATGTTACTCGTCTTAACTGGATTAAAACTTTACCTTTTTAAATTTTATAACTAGTACTCTAAGGTCGAATTGCAAAGACTCCAGTTACCAACTACTACAGGTTAATTAATTGCTCGATGCAATTTTTTTAAATGTTATCTAGGTATATCATCAACAAAAATAATTATTACAAATCCGTATGTAAATAGTCGGAAAATTTCTGGGTTTTTCTTTCTTGAAAATACTCGAAGTCAGGAAGTTGGTGGTGATGACACCCCCGTGCCTCGGCAAGCACGTTAAGCCGTTGGTCCTGCGCCTGATCTCTCATCGGCCATGTCGGACTGCCGTCTCATGAAATTAATGAGAGTGAAGGAACAGAGAGTGCACTTGTGTTTTGTGCACACATCTGGGCACTATAATATATCCTGCTTGTAACTAGCCTATCTCTGTTGAGACCGGCCGCCATTGCCAAAAAATCTGTAGGAGAATAATAATAATAGATTTCTTACGGCATTCCCTTCCAGTAAACAAATAATACTATAAAATATACAATCGGTTGAAATTATGTATTAAAAGTAAGTTCTTATAATTATTGTTTCTGACAGCTATACTGTAATATCCATAAGTTAAATAAGTTAAACCTTGAAGATAGCAATAACGTTTATAAATTCAATTAAAACAAACATTGTCTGTAACTATTGGCCATGTAACAAAACTGGTACAAGCCATTATGCCTGATCACTACAATCGACATATCCAGGCGAGGCCCTTGAATTTTACATGTCTTCTTCGATATGCAAAATCAATAAGACATGAAGTTAGGGACACCATATTTCACTTTAGGTGATAAATGTATAGTCCCCCTAGCCGCTTTCGACTACAATGACCAGTCACAACGACTAACCGACTGCGCAGGACATATCATAGTGCACAAGTGTGTGCGGAAACACAGGTGCACTCTCTATTCCTTTCACTCTCATAGCTCGATGGGACAGCAATCTGACACGACCGGAGAGAGATCAGGCGCATGACCAACGGCTTTACAAAGCTTCACTTTAGTATACAATACCTAACAGTTCTTAACAACCCGATTATCATAAGAATGGACCTGTCAAACATGTCACTTTCCTCCCGCTCCCCCCCCCCCGCGTTTAAAAATAGTCATCTTTTGTGCGGTGACAGTGACAGGTACATTCTTACGATAACCAGGTAGTACACATCACATTTATAGAGAGCAAGATTTTAACAGTTTTTGAAACTACGATATACATCGTAATACCTAACCTACCTAATGGTTTAGACTGTTTTATTTTAACATTCACAGTGTTATTGTAGTGAGCCATAAAAAAATCTAAGTATACAAATCCAAATTACTAACTTGGAAGTTGAAAATTAGCTCAAATTCATCATCTCATAAAATAGAGAACCAGATGGATTATGTTTTTAATAAAACAAAACAGATTTAAAAGTAATAAATTAACTCAATTTGAAATAATCCGTGAAACACGATCTCCATTTTGATTTACGATCGTTATAAATCATAGCGCAGTCAAAAAACTCATGACCTTTATGGAGACAAAAGTGATAAATCTACTGCAAACTAGTTTAATGTCATAGATGAGACAAAAACAGTGTGTTGTTGAGAAAAAAAATCCTCAAAAAGTGCTGTAAGGTGGGACAAATGGTCACCCCAGATGCATAGGCACGCGACAATCTACTGTGTTGATCTTTGGACTCGAACTCAACACATGTTAATTTGTCTTTTTTTTACAAGAAAGACAAGGTTGACATATTTAGCAGTAGGTTTTTAATGCCAATACTTTGAGTGAACAGATTCAGTACGTGCACCAATACATATCACATACCTAAACAAACATGTAGCAGGAATTTTTGTCTCTATCTCATAGTAAAGGAACTTTGACACCAGTATCCCAGGGCTCTACCAGCCAAAATCGTTAGTTTAATTTGAAATAAAAACCAACTTTACTTTATAACTATTCAAGGACCCAAACTGAGTCCTCAAAAAGTCCTAAATCTTCTTAAAAGATGGTCACCTCACCTGCACGCGATGTAGTACACGTTGTTATTTGTAGGGCAATTTTTGAATTAGTAATACTCGAAATGTCTACTGTTTCTTTACAAATAGTCGTAGGGGAAATACGGTCAGCGTACCCAGTTGCATGATATCATACGTTCTGAAATCGAATGTTACGAATTACGAATTACGAACTTATTCACGAATATTTGAGTCCACTGGGGCCCTATTTTTGTCTCAATTTTCGTTCGAAAACGAGTTTTTTTATATGACTTTTAATTCATCTTCGAAAGAAAATCTATCGCTATCTTGAAGCGAGTAATTAAAAAATAGGGCCCCTGGCTCGTTTATCAGTAATTTTTTTTATTTTTATTTACCAATAAAAACAATATACATTCAACAATTCGATGACATAGCTTTTAAGAAACCACTTTTGGTTTGAGCTAAAGCTAAGAGTTTGCATAATTTTTAACAATTAAGACTATTATTTGACTAAATTAGCATCTGATAGTGCTTAAAAAGTAGTCTTTAAGCTTATATTTAATATTTTTTGCCGTGATACTATTCACTAACGTAGGTGGTAAACTATTTAAAAGCCGAGGTAGTAGGTAATTCGCCGGTAATTACAAGTCACCGGTCAAGTGCGAGTCGGGCTCGCGCACCAAGGAAAGTTGTAAGAACGCTTTCGCACTCATTTCAATCCGATTCCAATAATTTTGTTTACAATTATTATCTAATACGGATGTGTGAGAAAGCGCCTTTACAGTGAAATTTCTTTCTTAGTTCGAAAATATATATGTTTTGGTTCTGAAGTTTACGCGAATAGTACTCATTAAAACTCACTTTTACGGATTGATTTCGCGAACATTTATAATAATAATAATATCCTTGGACATTTCACACAGCGCCATCTGGTCCCAAACTAAGCAAAGCTTGTACTATGGTAACCAGACAACGGTTATAAACATACTTAAATACTTTTTTTTTGTAAATACATACATATTATACATAGAAAATACCCAGACCACTACAAACAGACATGTTCATGCACACAAATGTTTGTAATGTGCGGGGATCGAACCCGCGACCTCTGGCGCAGTAGCCAATTTCTTAACCACAGCGCCAAATCGGTCGACAAAAATTTTATTTTTATTTAATGCCTGACGTTTCGAATGCTTTACCGCATCCGTCTTTTCATTCATCAAGTTTCATCTTAGTCTGCCTGTGACCAAGGATTAGGCATTAAATAAAAATAAATGTTCGCGAAATCAATCCGTAAAAGTGTGTTTTAACTAGTTCGAAACCTCAACTCAAATGTTAACTCGATACTTTACGTATTATGTCATTGTAATAAAAGTAGCTATTACCTACCATGACCTCAATAGATTTTGTGCTATAATTTTATGGAATTATTGATTTCGTTCTATTTTAAGGTATCAAGCACGATATTGAGGTGGCGGTACTTGGTAGTTATGTAGTCAGCAATGGTCAGACAGCTCATTCATTACGCAAAAAACCGTGTAAATCACACGATTTTGTCCCGTCACTATAGCTCCTGATAATTGATTCGGTTACGTTCTTCAGATTAAATTTCGATGTAATATTATTTCAATTATATTATTAATTAAACCATATAAGTGGCGTATATCACGAGCATCTTCATGCTTCGGAAGGCACGTTAAGCAGTTGGTCCCGGTTAATATCGGTTGATATTAATCGTTAAGCCTAGTCAGAGGCCCTATAAAATCTGACAGCAAGGTTAGTCGCTTGCCTTGCAAAACACCCCTCCGCCAATCCGCACTGAACTTGCGTGGTGGAGTATGGCTCATACTACCTCATATTTGAGGTAAGGCCTTTGCCCAGCAGTGGGATGCTTATAGGCTAACTTTACTTTTTTTATATCACTATTAATAATAGCCTATGACCTATTCCAATGTATAAGCTATATTATTGTCAAGTTTCATCAAAATCTATCCACTAGTTTTTGCGTGAAGGAGCAACAAACACACACCAATAAATCCATTGCATCATCACAAATAGTTGGGTTTTTTGACGGATTACGTCTCGAGATATTACAACTATATTTAAAAAATATATATGTCTTTTAAAATTAGCCGTGAAGGAGTTTGGTCAAAATGTTGTTTGTTGTGGCTATTTTATTTGTGCTGTGGTGTATTCCAATCGTCCTCAACCTCGATGTACCCTCGAGCACGCTCAGACCGAAGAATCACTCCAGGAGACGGTAGTTTTAAATTTATTTTCAGCAGAGAGCTCTGATAAGATATTTAAGGGCCCGCCGTAGGGTAGTGTAAGAACAAAATGGCAAATTTTACAAAATACTAAATGATAGTTGAAAACAAATGAGTTTCATATTGCTCAGAATTCAGATTTGATGTTTGTTACAAATGCGGAGGTTTAATATTATTCTAGGACGTACAACTTTTTATTTGTTCATATTAGGTATTAGGTAATTTTTTTTATCTCACACACAAGAATTTGGTATTTTTTTATTTAAATCAGACAGTAAATAATAAAATAAGTGTTATGTGATCGATCATATTTCTGTTTGACCGTTGACAATATTGTAAATTGCAACTTTTTTCGTTTTTTTTTGGGATTTGTAATTTATGTGTAATACTAGTAGTAATACTAGTATTGTGTTTATGTGTGTGTGATGTGACAAACATTTTCATTTTTTCTTTAAGTCGGTTAGCAAGTTGAATATACATCACTTCCTGCTACGGTAGACTCTTAAAGAAGGATGAAGTTTTATTCCTTCCCAGGTTTTAAAGTTTTCTTTCAAAAGACGACTAATTAGTCCGAATGAATTCGCTCTGAATGCTGTTTGAATAGTTTTAATAAAGATGGCGAATCGTTCATTTGTTCTGGTGCAAGAAAAGTACATTATTTCCTGGTGGTGTACAATTTGATATACTTACTTTTCGATTATGGTGTATAAAAATCGCTTCATGCTTTGATTAATTTACTTGCGATTTATTTGAAATTAGATAGGTCCTACCCAGCTACCAATCTCGTGCCACATAAATTGACGCCACTTGTCATCAACTTAAGCAAACGGTTTTCTATTCAAAATTCAAATTTCAAGGAATACGTCACAATCTTGCCGTCGTATTTGCGACACATTTTTAGCTTGGCATAGCTTCTTCATATGTAGTAATATCAACTTCTTACTAGCTACAGAGATATTTCTAAAGTAAAAATTAAGACATTCAAATAATATACTTGTTTGTATATCAGAAAAGTTTCTTAATTGGTTCTAAAGGGGAAGACGAAAATTCTGATTATTCAAAGTTCTTTAACGCTTTACAAACGCTATCGGTAATTCCATGTAAACAATGGTCTTGAAAGATAAAAATTCGCGGAAATCGTTGCAAGATGCTGCTTATCACATCAAAATTGCAAGCAAAGTCCGCTAAACGAATTTGTAGCATCTTGCACCCTCGTCAAACACCATGCAAGTCATCGGGATGATATTACAAAACGTACGCGATTTCAGCCAATTTCTCGGCTGCTAAAGACAGGATAATGTCTGCGGATTCAATAGATCGCCTACCTGACAGTTGGAGGAAATCGCTGTGAGGGATAGCGCCGCCGGAGTTGTGCAAGTCACTGCGGGTACTTAGAAACGTGACGTGGTAAATATCGGTGCTTATTTTAAACAGGGTATAAAAAATTAACTCCATTTTAATGTTTTATTACGGTATGTTTCACCATGTCTGAATAAGTTCCCATTAACGTTATCTGGACACTGCTTCATAAAATGACGTTTCATATTTTAATATTCGTTGGTTAGTGCTTATTCGTCGATGGAGAACAGGCCCTTAATGCTTTATATATTTTTTTTTCTTTCAGCAACAAATACAATTTGTTTTTTTTTTGCGTTTTAGAGACGGTTTTTTTGTTTATGAGATTAAAAACCATTTTTACGATACATTAAAACAAATACGGAATCAGCAAGAGTCATAATTTTATTTCGTTGACGGAAAATTGACAACATTTTACGATACATAAAGTGCGGTCGTAATTTTTAATGAAACATAAAATATGACAACGAATGTATCATATTTTGTTCTGCAATATACGAGGTGCGGTCCAAAAGTGTCCGGCGGCCTAACAATGAAAACAAGTAGATATATTTACAAAACCTTTTTTATTTTTTTATATAGTCCCTCTCTATTTCAATGCACTTTGAAGATCTCGAGATAAGCATTTCTATCCCCTTAAAAAAATACTCTGGAGTTTTGTCCTCAAAATGGGCGAAAACCGCTTGAGTTACTTCATCATCCGAAGAAAACCGTCTTCCCCTTAAGTCTGCCTTAAGTCTTGAGAGCAAATAATAGTCGCTTGGGGCCAGGTCTGGGCTGTAAGGTGGGTGGCGAATTTCCTCGAAGCCACATTTTGCTACAGCAGCTTTGGCAATTGCAGCAGTGTGAACGGGAGCATTGTCGTGGAGAAGCCACACACCTCTACTGATTTTTCCACGTTGCTTCTGCTTGATAGCCTCTCGTAACTGCTCAATAAGGGTAGCGTAGTAGCTGCCATTTACCGTGGTATTCCTTTCTTTTATGTCAATCATCAGTATTCCGTGACAATCCCAAAATACCGTTGCCATTATCTTTTTGGTGGACTGCGTTACCTTGGCCTTTCTAGGCGGCTTAACACTAAGACGACGCCACTCCATCGATTCCCTTTTGGAGAGGGGATCATAGTACAAAACCATGGTTTCGTCTCCCGTAACAATCGACTACAAATAACTTTTTCCGTAACGCCTATACGCGTCTAAAACTTCTTGAGAACACGCTTTTCGCTCTGTTCGCTGCAAGCTCGAAAGAAGTTTGGGTACCCACCTAGCACTAACTTTATTCATGTAAAAATGTTCATGAAGAATCCTAAGTACTGAAGTTTTCGAAAGCCCGGTTCTTGCCGCTATTTCTTTAGTCTCAAGTCTTCGATCACTCAGAACTTCCTCTTCCACTAATTTGACACAGTCCTCGGTGAGTACTTGAACAGGCCGGCCGGAGCGAGGTTCGTCGTCAATGGACTCCCGTCCTAAACGAATCTGCTTACTCCATTCTTTAACGGTGGAAAACGACGGCGAAGAATCCCCGTACACGGCATCTAACCTTTTTTTTATATCGGTTGGACCGATACTTTCCTTGGTCAGGAATTTGATCACGGAACGATATTCCAATTTGAACATTTCGAAAATTTACCAACTTCCTATCGTTTAAACGCCGTAAAATCAAAACCACAAGCAACAGAAACACCAAAATCATACACGAAACAGCGGAATAAATGACAATCGCGATGACATATTTTTTATTTTATTTTAAGCCGCCAAATTTTTACAGCCAGAAACTTTTGGACCACACCTCGTACCTCTCAGTAAGCTATATTCGACGAACAAAATGCCAATTTTTATAAGGATTAAAAAAAATACCTACTTTAGTCCAGAACTAACATAAAAAAACTGATAGGAGGATAGCAATAGTGATATAGCCCAAAGTTAGCGGATATGGTCCTTGAACATTTGCTTTGCGTAAATAAAATAAAATTTTAGTACAAAAATTGTTTGTCATCATTACTTTAAATTGTGATTCCTCAAACATAATGTTTTCCTCAAGATTATTCTATCGACATCAACACGGAATAAGCGTTCAAATTAATAATTTGTCAAATAATTTGACAGCTCCGATTATAAATGGCGGTATCTGATAAATTGTCGTGTTTACGGCCGGGCCCTATAATTTTATTAATTCGGAAATGATGGGGAATAATTATATTGATGAAATTTTTTAGTCACAGAATAAATATAATTCGATTATTCCGTGTAGATAATTGTTATTCATGTACTTTTTTAAAAATGATGTGTTTTTCGTTGTTAGATTTCTGCTCTTGCGATACAAGATTTGATTTCATAAGATCTATCTACACTAATATTATAAAGAGGAAAACTTTGTTTGTTTGTTTGTTTGTTTGATTGTAATGAATAGGCTCATAAACTACTAGACCGATTTTAAAAATTCTTTCACCATTCGAAAGCTACATTATCCACGAGTAATATAGGCTATATTTAATTTTGAACAAAAGTAGGGTTCCTCGGATATTAGGGTTTTTCGGACACAAGGTGTAAAAAATCAACCAAAAAAGTTACTTATTTTGCGTACCCTGCCTAACGGTTGAACCGATTTAGCTGAAAATTGGCAGGGAGGTAGCTTAGAGCCAGGAGAAGGACATAGGATCCGTTTTATCCCGTTCAACGGGGCCGGGGCTGGGGCGGGACGGGGCCGGGGCGAAACAAAGTTCGCTGGGACCGCTAGTAGAAGATATATTTATTAGTTCGCAGCAACTATTATATGTAGATATGTAGATGGATAGATAACGCTTTATTGCACATCATATAGGTCAATCACTAATTCATTTAGAGCAATTGTACAATTTAAGCGGTCTTATTGCTATAAGCGACCTCTTCCACGCAACCTTTGGTTAAGGAGATTAAGATTATTTTATTATTATTATTTTTAAATTGTCATCACTCTTACACGATTTGGGCGATCTGCTTGCCTGAATACTGAATAATCAATAAATTGTGATTCAATCTAAAAATGCAAAAAAAAAAAACACTTTTCAAATACCACTTCTATACCCCAATTTTTAAAGCCAACTCAAACATCCAGCTCTTATTAAGGAAAACAGAAAGTAAACAAAGGACGCCCTCCGATAGTCTCAGCGATAAAGTCGGAGTGCACCCTTATGGGCTCTCGCGATGATGCTGAGCCTTGATATACAGGGTGTAAGAACTCGTCTGAAGTATATACAGGGTGTCTATTAAATATTTTGGTCGAATTTTGTGCTCGGATAAAATTGTAGAGAAATATGGTATTAAGGATTTGGAAATCTGGTTGCCGTCTTCGGTCAGGTCCATACAAAATTGCCCGCATCCTGTCAATTTTGTCAGGTCCACAGACCGCAACCAGTGTGCCAAATCCTTTAGAATCAACTTATTATAAAACAATCATAAACATTTGAACATTGAATTAATTTACTTATTATTTTATTGTAAATATTTTTTTAACTATAAAAAGTCATAAAAGTCGTTTATTTTTGCATATAGACCCACTGGGGGCACTTATACACGTCCCAATATAGACCCTAACACAGCTTCGGGACAATTGTGGGCTAGTGCTGAGAAGAAGCTGCGCAAGAAACTCAGTCACTATTGTCAATGCCTCTTTTCAAAAGTTTTACAATGTTTGTGGTGATCATGCAAGTCCATACATTATTATCTTTTAAATAATCATCTATAATACCCTTTCGTCATTAGGGTTTCTTTAATAACAATTTTAAATTTAGTAATCGGTAAGTCAACAATGTATTCTGGTAGTTTATTGAAAAATTTTATACATTTCCCCATGAAAGAATTACCAACCTTTCGAAGCCTGAATTGTGGAATAGCAAGCTTATCCTTATTCCTAGTATTATATTTGTGTATATCACTTTTTTTCGTAAATGAATCTAAATTTTTGCGTACATACATTAAATTTTCATAAATATACTGAGAGGCTACAGTTAATATTCTAATTTCTCGATAACACCTCTTTTAAGGAATCTTGAGGTTTTAGACTATAAATGGCACGCACGGCCCTTTTTTGTAATACAAAAATTGATTCTATATCAGCAGCTGAGCCCCACAATAAAATTCCGTAGGACATCAAGCTATGGAAATAACTAAAATAAACTAACCTAGCTGTTTCTACATCAGTCAAACGCCTAATCTTCCTTACAGCAAAAGCAGCCGAGCTTAGTTTCCTTGACAAGGTCTGGATATGAGGACCCCATTGTAGTTTGGAGTCTAAAGTGATACCCAAGAATGTTGTGGAGTCAATGGTATCAAGGGATTTGTCTTTGATCTTAACCTGAGTTGGTGCCTGTCGGACATTAGGCATCGTAAACTTTACGCATTTTATAAATTGCACTTGTAAAAAGACAACTGTGAACCTGTGACAGACGAGGAATTGAACCCCGTGTCTTACGCAATCCGGGCGTATGCCTATACCACTCGGCCACCGTCACATTAACAGGCCTGTTGAATTTTGCAAGCGCTTCTTAACGCGTAGGCTGCGTGACATCATCAATGTTGTGAGATTGCTCTTACAATATCTGAAGGAAAATATTTTTACAAATATTTTAACAATCAGTTAAGATGATGAAAGCCAATTTATAGTTTATTTTTGTTTTTATAGTGTTTTGTCACCATACAAACTTAATATTATAAATTGCACTTGTAAAAAGACAACTGTGAACCTGTGACAGACGAGGAATTGAACCCCGTGTCTTACGCAATCCGGGCGTATGCCTATACCACTCGGCCACCGTCACATTAACAGGCCTGTTGAATTTTGCAAGCGCTTCTTAACGCGTAGGCTGCGTGACATCATCAATGTTGTGAGATTGCTCTTACAATATCTGAAGGAAAATATTTTTACAAATATTTTAACAATCAGTTAAGATGATGACAGCCAATTTATAGTTTATTTTTGTTTTTATAGTGTTTTGTCACCATACAAACTTAATATTATAAATTGCACTTGTAAAAAGACAACTGTGAACCTGTGACAGACGAGGAATTGAACTTTTTACAAGTGCAATTTATAATATTAAGTTTGTATGGTGACAAAACACTATAAAAACAAAAATAAACTATTTACGCATTTTGTTTTACTTCCATTAAGAAGTAGGTTATTAACAGTAAACCAATGTAGTACTTGTGAAAGAGTATTGTTTACATCGTAAAAATTACCTTTACCTCTTGGAATTTTAAATATCAACGAAGTATCATCTGCAAACAATACTATGTCACAAAGATTCCCTACAAAGTGCGGGAGGTCATTTATATATATTAAAAATAAGAGAGGTCCCAATATAGATCCCTGTGGCACACCCATTGTTAGAGATGCCCCAGAAGACTCCGTTCCATTAACACATACTTTTTGCGTTCTACCTGAGAGATAAGAATGAATTAAGCTTAATGAATTCAATGATGCCGCATAGTAACGTATTTTTTTCAATAATGTTTCATGATCGACACAATCAAACGTAACGCAAGAGCGGGACAAATAGTAGAGATGATGATTAAGCTTGCTTACTTATGCTTTGTTTTTAATAAGCTCTGTAGAGGCTTAGATGACAGACTCTAACTTTGGAGCTATCAAAATACCGCCATGACTTCATCATTATCGATTTCAACACCAAAACAGCTTAGTATTATCGCCCTGGATCCACAATGCCATAGCAAGAAAACCACTTACTAGCATTGACAGCGCTGACACATAATACGTACGAAACAATTTTGAGTATCCACCGCTCTTACTTACAACATGCCACTCTCAAATTGCAATTGCATCGCTATCGCTTACAAGTTGCTCTATAAATGCTATCTCGTAAAGCGCGGAGCACACGAGACCGTTCGTTTTAATTTGCCTCGCGACCGAATACGCGGGCCGCGTCACACGGGCTGCTTTTGTGCAATAAATCTTTATACTTCGATAGACACGAACCGATGGGCTTGGATTAGTGTTACACATGTGTCGATAGATCTAATTTCAACCGGCTCCAAAAATGGGGAGGTTCTCAATTCGTCAGATTTTTACTATCATGACGGGCTTAACACGTTCCGGGACAGTGAACGCCTACAGGCGTGAAAACAATATAACATCTATTATGTCTGGAATAATGTCTCGGAACGTGTTAAGATTTCTTAAACGTTATCTGCCAGCCAACCGTTTGGGAAAGATCGACCGATTTTAGATAGATACTATATGAATTTTAAACTACCGATTTTATCTAAACTCAATGGTATCGACACTATCGATATCATTACTGATTTTTCCATGATGATCTGACTATCGATATTCTATAGTTTTGCTTGCAACACTAAGTTAAATTTTAAAAGGTTCTATTTCCAAACGTTTGCGGCGATTCGTGGTTTGTCGAAGTCTGCGAGGATATAAATTGTGGAGGAATCTTTAAAGTGTCGAGATAAATTGTGCAGTGAAATATTGATAGTAAATGAACAAAAAGCTTTACTTAACGCGCTTATGAACAATTGTTGCTAAGAATTTAAAGGATATAGCATTATTATTTAATACCTTAATATTTATTTAATAATCAGAGCCAAAAATTATTATATTAAACAAGCAGACCAATATTAACGTGGCATAGGAAAAAATCTGTACAAAATAATGTATACAATTATTTTTCTATGATATTACTAATTACTAAGAGCTTTTCATATAAATTCGCCAAATAATTATTCTATCAATATCTAGGTACAGTTAATTGTATTGTATCTCTTTGGACTTGCAATAAAATCTTAAAAACTTTTTTTTTATTACCTCATACCTCAACCGACACCAAAATTTAAATGAAGTCGGTTAAAAACAGAGAGTTGTTATTATTACGTATACAATAGAAAAGCTATGTCAAGCAAAAAATGTGTCACAACTCAATGATAAGATTGTGACGTGTTCCTTGAAATTTTAATGTCGAATTTGATGCCAAGTGGCATCAAATCATGGCGCAAGTTTCATACGCTAGTAAAAGTAATTCAATAGTTAAAAACCACCACGTGTGACCTAACCGAAACACAGCGCGAATAAACTCAAATTGACGCAGTGTGTGCGGGCGCGATACGGGCCGTGTGCAATCAGCTTTATTCCAGTGATACCGTCAGTGTGCTACACGCTTTATGTTGTTGCGGGCAATCGCAGATTATGTATGTGAATAGATCACGC
Source organism: Pyrausta aurata (assembly GCA_963584085.1). Taxonomy (NCBI): domain Eukaryota; kingdom Metazoa; phylum Arthropoda; class Insecta; order Lepidoptera; family Crambidae; genus Pyrausta; species Pyrausta aurata. The sequence goes on from OY757277.1 coordinate 7,694,076, forward strand.
AAGAGTATGTATGTCGCGTGTCTAAGAAACAGCGTCAGTTACGAATATTTGGCGACAAAATAAATATACATTATCTAAAATTTATTTCATTAAGGAACTGAAAGCCGCTGACAGAGACGAATGGAAAGAATTGGGGGAGACCTTTGCCCAGCAGTGGGATGATGAAGGTTAGATAAAAAAAGGAACTGTAAGAAAATTTATAAGTCCAAAGCTTCATTTAATCTATCACACTCTATCAGTTGTACCATTTTATTTTAACTAAACATCAGCCATGTTTTCTGTGGAGTGTCAGTCTGTCATGTATGGTGGAGTTTGCCAAATATTTAACGTTTGATATTTTCGAATAGACAAAGTAAGATACAAGTTACAAGCCTCACATCTGTATATTGAAGAAAAATAATTAATAGTCATTACTTTTGGTTAAGTACGGACTTGAAAAACTTTTCCATTTCAAAATAAAGATAATTGAAATCAGAAAATTTATTTGCGAGAATACATACATAAAATTGGATCTTTAAGTGCAAACAAAGTAAATGAAAAGATGTGTGCTGTCAAAAGTAAGAATTGTAGATTCTTATTTGTTTGCACATCAAATCCTAGACTTCGTAGCCTTAGCCTTAGTGAAACAAGCCTTAGCTATTATCTAAGAAAAGTACGCATGGTTTTTATACAAAGTTAGTTTATTTAGTACACCAACAGCTTACTAGTGACAAAGTGACATGCGTCATCTACATACATACATGTCTGTGACACCGTCAGTGTGTAACACGCTTTATGTTGGGGGCACTTGATTAGACGATGCATTGTTAAAGTTTACGCGGGTTGTAAAAAAAGAGGGAAATTGCTTTACATGGGGAAGCGGAGAGGATCAAGTGTTGTCGAGATGGAATCTTGTCGAAAATATTTACTCCGTGAAGAAGAAGAAAATTGCAGATTACAGTTCGCAATTGAATTTTTTATACAAGATCAACAAACAAACAGTTAAAACGAGAAAAATGACAATGTCACATGTTTCGTATTTTTATTTAAAAAAATTAAAAAGCAGCAGTTAGATGATAAAAACTTACGATTAACTAGACTTCTGGAACTTACCTGAAAAGAAACATACATTCATTATTAAATGGGCGAGATTAAAGGATTAATTTTTGGGGAATCGAACTCTCTAGAAAAAAAATATTACATAAAGTAGTCTATCTATAGTAAACTGCTTCATTCAGACTTCGCCTGCGGGGCAGGTCTAAATGTATAGTTTATTTTTGTCTTATAGTGTTTTGTCACCATACAAACTTAATAATATAAATTGCACTTGTAAAACGACAACTGTGAACCTGTGACAGACGAGGAATTGAACCCCGTGTCCTTACGCTATCCGGGCGTATGCCTATACCACTCGGCCACCGTCACATTAACAAGCCTGTTGAATTTTGCAAGTACTTTTTAACGCGTAGGCTGCGTGACATCATCAATGTTGCGAGATTGCTCTCACAATATCCGAAGGAAAATATTTTTACAAATATTTTAACAATCAGTTTAGATGATGAAAAGTGCAATTTATATTATTAAGTTTGTATGGTGACAAAACACAATAAAAACAAAAATAAACTATAAATACCTAGTAGGCGTGGCGTTTTCTTTCTTGTTTCTGTAGAGTCGACTAAACAAAAGACTATGTACTAATTATCCCACTGCTGGGCAAAGGCTTCACCTAACTGTGTGAGCCATAAGATAGTAAAGTAAAAAGTAAAGTAAGCCTGTCAGAATTACCAGGCCTTTTCCCAGAAGTCAAGTATGAGGTAAGATAGTACTCGTTAAAAATACGATATCTGCAAAAAGGCATGCATAATCAACGCTCCACCATCAATAAAAGCGACATCAAAAGATTAATTGCAATTGTCACATCGAATTCGCAGCATCGAGCGGTTTCATAATGAGATATAAAATTAATTAATAATGAAGCGGTCAATTCAGGTGCAATTAAACGATTTTCGTTCGAAAATTCGCAAACACTGCGATATTGGGCCGTTTCATCTTTGGAGGTAATTGAATGTCAGATTGATTCGTTAATTATTGGATGATACTTTTAAGGTTGAACTCTGCCTCAATCTTTAAAAACATGTGTCAATAAAAAACGTTTATTTTTAATCTAATGTATAAACTATAAATTTCACTTGTAAAAAGCAACAGTGACAAACAAGGAATCAAACCCTGTATCTTACGCTATCTATCCGGGAGGCGCATGCCTAAGCATGCATTATTAAGATTCGTAAGAATTATTAAGTTTGTACTATGACAAAACACTTGTACTGACATAGATATTCTTTGTAAAGTCAATTAATTATAATCGGTCACTTTTTATATGCAGTCAATATAAAATGGAGTCATGGGCGTTCATTAGTTCTCAAGTGTTTTTCACTAATTAAAAAACATTTTGCTTTAGGTACCAACAACATATTCTGCTCTCTATTCCATTTTTTTTAGATTTATATCGAAAACCGCCCTCTTTCCTTTATCTTTTTAAGAGCTGGCAACACTACACCACGAATCTTCCTAGTCTGTGACCGCGTTTTGGCGCCAATTCATCTCGCGCGATAATTAAACGTCACCCAGCGCCAGTTTGCGCGCGAATTGTTTTGTAGGCCATTTTGTTTTTTTCAGGCCATATTTTGTTTTAATTGCTTGTGAGCTGTGACGCGGTGTATTGGTAGCGAATGATATGAATTTGTTGCAGCCGTGTGTTGGATATTAATATTTATTCAGGTTTCAATACGATATATCTATTAAAATCTACAATAATACTATTTTCATTAAAGATTATCTTTCTAGTCTAGATTTATCACTATACCGTCGGGTGTATGCTAAATCTCCCTGTTTTGGGCAGCCCATTGCAAACGTCCAACCGATTAATTGAATGTTGCTACCGAAATTTGTTGGAACGGTGGAAGCCGTCCATTTTGGTTTACAACTTGCAATTGATTAGTCAGTACTTTAACTAAACTGGGGCTCTACTGTGATGCGAAGGTACTACTATATTTCAGATACTCGAAGTCTAGCCATCTCTGTCACTGACATTAAACTAATATTGCTAGCGTTTGGAACTGACACCACGAAAAAAATTCTTGCGCCATGATTATACGCCACTTATCGTTATACAAACGGTTTCAAATTTGACATTCAAATTTCAAGGAACACGTCATAATCTTATCATCAAGTAGCGACATTTTTTTCTTGGCAAATCTTCTTTATACGTAGTAATAACAAATCACTGGATAAAACCCGCTTTGTTCTAAAAAAATAAGAGGAATAATTGCTGACATTAAATTTGTAACTTATTAACGACGCTGACTAGTGAACGAAATTTTCTCACAAATACTGCCGTATAACAACTACCAAACTGTCAATTGGTCCTAAAAAAACCAAATCGATGCACATCCCTGATTACAACCGGGTAAAACCGCCTAAAACCGGATCGCACCAGATACGTTTGAAAGCAAAACCGCCGTTGATCTAACTAATCGAACGCTAGCGATGCGAGTCTGGATTTGCGTTCCGTTTCGTGTTTAAATCGCGACGTACGAATGCAACTGTTGGTGGATGTAAATTAGGGCTGCCATACATTACTACAACGTCGGAAACGATTTTTTAAGTAATAAAAATATAAAACGTTGTCCTAGCTAGATAACCCAGGCGCACAACTCTGTAAGCCTTATTTTATGATGCTAAAGTTTGTTAAGGCAACGGAGATGACTAGATTTGGAAATACCAACACCGCTTTACCCACAGAGCAAGATTTAACTTGTGATTTCAATTATTTAAAACCGTATCAAAATCTGTTCAGCCAACGCAAGATAGTCAAACAACAAAGGACCTTCTTTTTTAAAGTGTGATAAAAAATGTAAATAAAGTGTTCATATGCATTCAAAGCATTTCATAAGCCATAACTTTAAGCTCTATATTTGACTCAATCACTATTTCACTGTCCAATTGCAATTTGCAAACACTAAATCCGAAACAGGTTCAAAGTAATTCCAAAACTAGCAGTTTGGAAGTTAGAACTCCAGTCAGAATAACCTTCGGTCGCGAATATTGCATTCGGAGTCGTAAATAATGATTTATTTGTATCATAAATCGGCAAATTGTATCTTCGTGCGATCACGTACGTTGCTGAAGATTTGTTGACTTTAGAAAATGATGTAAGTCTTGGCAAGGCATTTACATAGTTTAACATTTACACCAAAGTAATATGTTACCTGCATCAAGCGAAAATGTAAGATGCAACATCGAAGAATGAAAAATATAGAGAACAGTTTTGGCTTACATATTCGGTACATTGTCTTTCTTTTTAATTTAAGAGCTATGCTCTTGTCGGTGGAGTTATCTCCATTTATCTCTATTCAGAGCCATCTCCTTTACCTCTTAGTACGACTCGGCGTCCAACTTTTCCTTTATTTGTGTCATATACGCTCTTCTAGGTCTTCCTCTTTTCCTTTTCCCTTCAATCTTTCCCTCTATGAAGATCCTTAGCAAGCTATCGTACCGTACTAGTGTCCAAGCATCTTCCCTCTCCGGTTTTCTATTGTTTGGAGTATATTTCTCTCCTACAATTCTCAGAACATTTAGAATCAATATTTTGAACAGGATCATAAATAAAAATTAACACCCATCAGTAACTTGCATCGCATATCTGAAAATTTATTCCAAGTCTGATACCCCCAAACCACTAAACTAACTATACACCCTACATTTTATCACGTTGAGACCTTTCTTTATCAACCATCACGATCTTTTTGAAAAAGGAAAACGCACAGATAAGCTTAAGCACCGACAACCCTAGAAAACCGGCGTGCGATTACATATCAAGATCGCTGACGCATTGCTATTGTTAGAGACGCCATGAAATTTTTGAAAGCTTATAAGTAGTTGGTGACAGCGCATCGATTTGTATTGTAATCTGATATATTGTATTTAGATTTGTTCGATTTCTATTAATTATGCTTATTATGACGTACTGTAAGACTACCTACCTTACTGAGGGTTTGGGCAACAGTAAGTAAGTATGTTACTGTATAATAAACTAAAAAAATAAAATCGACGGCGTATCGATGTGTAGCCGACGGCGCATTGACGTGACGACGTCGGACGTCGACCAACCAGTTTCTTTTTGCGGGAACGTCTACATTATAACAAGGCGCGTCGACGGCAAATTGAAGGCTGACGACTGTATTACGACGGAATGTTGAATTGTTGACATCGCTTGGATAATTCCTTAATTATATCATCAGCGAACTGTGGACCGTATGTAACAAGCTTTACTTAAATATCTGGATCTGTTGAACAAAAAAAAAGTTCAAAACACAAATAATAAATTCAGACACACTAACTAGGGTTAAAATCCGCGTGTTTGCTTTACCCACCGAGCTATCATAACATTGGCTAATATCATTATAGCCAATTTTCCAAGCCTAAAACACGGATAAAAATCATTTTCTGAAAATAAAACCTAGCTAGATAGATTTATTGCTTCCGAAACCCCCTTCATAAAACAAAATCTTAACATTATTGGAGCCGTTTCCGAAATACAAGAATTTCTCGTTTAAAGTACAAGACACTCTTGACAGGGACCTGACAGCGCTTACTCCGGCTATGCATGCATGACATTATATTATACACAAATTGTCACCGCATTCGTATCTCGTACATTACGTAATAGCCCCGCAGAATATTTTACCGTACTATGTTCAGCTCATCTGAATATCGGTATCGGTTGTAACCGTTTTATCGACGTTTTAAAGGTATAGCACTAAATGGTTGCATTACCATATGAACTGGATTGTAAATACGGTGGGATACTGAAAAATCGGTTGAGAGCGAGCTTTTCTTTTTAAATGTTAGAATGATGTTAAGACACATTTAAATTGTACTATTGAAAAAAAAACATTTATCTGAAGCAGGCAATAGACCTTAGCTAACCGAGGCATTTACTATATCTCTCAGTACAGTACCTACACATAAACGTTGTCCGTTATTTCATGCACAGCATTAAATCTAGGAGCTACTGCTCCAAATAACATATCTCCAAAACTAGACTAAACACTGTTCCGTATGCCGTACTGTCACGTAGTTCAGTGCGATCGAGCGTCACGTCACGCGTCGACGTGACGGATCCGTCACGTGACGAATTCGGATGCAAAGACCCTACTACAGAATAAACCGTACTCTGAAGAACTATGTCCATATTTTCTATCCTTGTCACATGTTATGCCACGTCCATACGAGTGAGCGAGTAAGATAGAGTGGACGCATTTTCCGCTTTTAGAATATTTGCGATAGGAACCTCTGAAGAGAGAGGGTTTACTTTGCATCCATAACAGACAAATACAGGAACGATATTCTTGTTTACAGAAATTCACTGTGTTATAAGAAGCATTTGAATCTGTTCGTACTTAGCAAGTCTCAAATCTGGAATAGCAGATTTGGGAATTGTGTTTAATAATGTTACTGAATTCATTCTCGAAAGAAATAAGAAACAAAAAATTGCGCACGGGCGGGACTCGGACCAGCATCTTTCTGGCTAACCGGGCCAACTGCTCTTCCAATTGAGCTAATATGCCGTCGCGCGAAATTCTCGGTTTCTTATGGATACGTTATTGCGTGACGTTGTGGTACGGCACGGTAGCTCAATTGGAAGAGCAGTTGGCCCGGTTAGCCAGAAAGATTCGAGTCCCGCCCGTGCGCAATTTTTGGTTTCTTATTTCTTCTTTTGGCTTAAGGCTATCAAACATCACGCTGCGACGGGAGAGGAGGGAGCCAACTCAAGACGCGCGAATTCAGTCGCGGGGGACCGCTAGTGACACATAATCTACAAGAACACGCATTTGAATACCTTTAAGCAAGACGTGAACATGTCGGAAAGAAAATCCAATAATTGAAATCTGAAATCAAAACTGTCCTCTCGTTATTGACAGCAGCAATTAAACATAGTAGCGTCTAAGCCTATTTAAATAAAGTTGATTTTGCAACAAAATCCGTACAGTCTACCGTATTGTTTAGATTTTATCTAGGCTACAATATGTCATGTCAGTCACTACTAGTAAATTCTGAAGTCTTCTGTAATACAATAGGTTTGTATTCGCCTTTGTGTTCGTAAAATGATGCTAATGTACGTTTTTAATGTGATTCATTAGTTGAGCAAATATAGATCTTTTTGGTTACTAATGTGTCCCACTATATGAACAAAACGAAACACCACCGCCAGAAAAAAAACCATTTTAATTTAAAAAACATTTATGATAACATATCCGTTGCTCGCATATCGTTTCAATTTGAATATGCGAGAGATATTCGCATGAAATGATTGTGTAATTTCCTCTTTGTACGCAAAATGTTTACGTGTCGACTTTTACTGTACAAAAAGGTGTGCATTTCAGGTAAAGTTATACTTATTTTACAATATTCTAACGTTGCATATTTCAATGCAAGCATTTGCTTACAAATATTTTTTGTAAAAATCCAGACATATTGGAAAAAGAAGGTAAGTTGACAAACGAGTATTTCTAATCTGGACTCTATTTAATTAATTAGTCTATTTTTCTTAGGATATATTTTTGACAGAATTACTATTAGTAGATCATCAAATTTGATTCGGCTTTATTAATCAGCTTTAACATTTATTTTGGAAATATAATCCAACCGTATATGCAAAAAAACAACATCGATAAAAAAAACTCAAACCGGTAGTTGAGGCACAAATTTTCAATAAAACAACAACATAATCTTTGTGCTCGCCTCACGCCCTGATCATTTAGTTCCAAAATTCTTGAAACTCCTAAAAAAAACACGCAAAAGCTTCTGACCATTACATTCAAAAGCTATCTTTTAAGTACCTAAAAAACGACACAAACTGCCAAAATCTCACTCCAAACAAACAACGCTTATCCCGGATCCAGCGGCGCCACCACAAATCTCTCACCAGAGGGACTGCACAGGGCTCCACATTGTGCCCAGCTGTGGTCAAACTTGGGTCCGAATAACAGTTTAATGGCACTTAAGCATTGTTTGTTACGGCGACTGATTCCCGAGCTCTTTATCCGTTAAGTTAGGGCGTGACTTTGCGATGGCTTTTGCTAAATCTGTACATTTTATATAAATACATTTTAAAAAGTTATCCGATGTGATGCTGTTATCATATAAAGAAGATTCAAAACTTTACGTTTTTATTACGCTAACATTTATTTGAAACTAGCGGTCCCAGCGAACTTCGTTTCACCCAGCCCCGTCCCGCTCCGGCCCCGTTATATGGGAATTTTCTTTGCTATAAACCTCACGGAGCCCGAGACCTCTCCAACGAATGCAAAACCGTGGAAATCGTTTCGTGCGTTCTGGAGTTATAGCGTCAGGAAGGAAAACCCGTCTTTTTTATATAGTAGATTAATCGCCTGACGTTTTGCTTAACTCACCAATTTAAATTTCTCTCTGGCAACACAGAGGCGCTGAAAGTTTTCCCGCCAAAAGTGACGTTTTAACAATCATGGCGACTGTTTGTGCGGTAACTTTTAAGTCAGCCGTGGCAACGGTTGCGTTTTACGAGATTTCACGACAATTATACTAATGGTATTGTATTTAAATGAGAAATTGATGCTTGGGGGAAGGATTTAAGGGACATTTTGATTCGATTCTAATTTAACGTCTTGGCGCTTAGTAACCGATTGTAAGTAATAAATAGAAATATCGTTATGGACATAACTTTTAGCCAATTGGAAAATAAATAATAATGTAAGGCTATAAAACGGACAAGTTTGTGGCGAATTCTTTTCGTCTTGAAAGTATAACAATAATAATCTCTCCTCTAGAAAAAATAAGTTTATTTTTCTAATGTAAGAGAAATACGAATGAAAGACAAACAGAGGGAAAACCGAAACCGATAGATCCAAAATGATGACAGGTTTTGATGAATTGGCTGTGGTAACGGATCAATTCCCTATTGGCTTTGTCATAGAATAAAATACAAATTTTTATAAGCAAAAAGTGTAAGAATTTATGAAACTTTAAGCAAGTAGTTCAGAATTTTTGTGATGTTAAGTTCAAAATATTTGCATGCTTTTTTTAATCGCTGAAAAAGCTGACTACTATGTTTATACCAATTAAAATGTACCCTTTTTCAAAAGCAAGTAAGAATTCATATGATTTCATTTCAAGATAGACTTACTTAAAATATGGATGTCAATTACGTATTCGCCGTAAACGTAACATTTAAAAAGATTTACCAAGCAAAATGTTATCTTACGAGTATAATTGAACTTGTTCAACATTCCATCCCTGCAATATAAAATAGTGTTTTAACTATAGTACCTACGTTATTATTTTAAAATTTCTTTTTTTTAATCTACCTTAAATTGATAAAACTTCTTGCGCTATATTAGTCATTTATCGCTATATTATTATTAATATGTCGAAGTATAGTATTATCGTTACGTCTGACACCTTCTAAAAGTGTGTATAACCACAAAATATAGGTATAACTGATGATTTTGCCACTGGCCCATCCATTCTGTCAACCAATTCAAACAAAATGACACCGTTTTCCCTTCACCCTATATTTTCACCTCTGGACGGAAACAATTCATCACGCTTCTATATGAATCGATGCAATTCCCATACTTGGCGGTGAGCGAAAGCGTAGAAGCAAACTATTTATGTAATTTAAGTTCACATAAAGTGAAGTTCAAGATGGGTTGCAACTAGGCAGATATGCATAACCATATACAGACCTGACATCAAGTGCAATGGATGTCAAATATTAGTAATAGAGAATGCTGTTAGCATTAATTCCACTTTTGTACACTTAACTTTGTGCAATAGCCTTTAATAAAAAAAAATATATTACTGCTCAGCCTCTAATAAAATAAAATTAAAAACTATTTTTTGAAAAATTGCGATTTGCATGTACACAATTTGAGTGTTAAATATTTATGTGAGTATTCAATGTGTTTCAGCATTATCTATTTGTCAATATATAATTATTACGAACTTCTTATTCTTATAATTCTTATAATTAACAGATTACACTTATGATATCCAATAAGATAGGCATTACGGATTTACGGTGGTCTTTCTATACATTTTTAGTTCACCGTATTCTATACCCAAGTGTGTGTTGTATATTTCCCCATTGATTGCGTTTTTTGCCATCCGTTCGTATTACGTTGGGGTGATAGATAGTTGTTTAAAGAGTCATCAGAAAATAATTACGGTGTACCGTGTAGGCACGTTCTTTTGTCACCATCAATAATTCCAGAGATTTGAGAACAGATATAATATTTAATAATATAAATTGCACTTGTAAAAAGCACTTGCAAAATTCAACAGGTTGTTACGGTGGCCGAGTGGTTTAGGCATACGCCCGGATAGCGTAAGACACGGGGTTCAATTCCTCGCCTGTCACAGAGTCACAGTTGCTTTTTACAAGTGCAATTTATATTATTAAGTTTGTATGGTGACAAAACATTTTAAAAACAAAAATAAACTAGGTATAATATTACATAAAATTTAAAATTAAAATAAACCCAGCCGTAAAACAAAAATTTTATACATTTTCATAGAACATGGCTAAGAAAGAATACAATCAAATTATCTATGACACAAAAAGGCTAAACAAAAACGCTTCAACCGTTTGGGAGCTACGATACTCGATTAAGTTATAAGACCCCTCTCTATTTGCGTCGGGGGCTAATAAAAGCCTAACAATAAACCAATGCTGAAACATTTCATTTTAGTATTTTTTTATTTATTTATTTTATTTTACATTTTTTGGAAGACTTACAGCTAGAAATAGATTGAATTAAAATAATGCGTTAAAAGAATGTAGATTCTGTATTATTTTCATCTTGGCTACATAAAGTTGCAACGTTTGAAAGATATAATGTGAGAAGTCCCGACACAAAGTCCATCTTTATTACCATCCATAATCGATTTAGCCCTTCAAAGCCTATTTTCGCTAAACAGTGTGCAAAATGGCGTCAATTAGAGGAAAAGCGAACCGGCCTAACCGCTAACGAGAGAACAACGCTAATCTGCGCCGCTATTGTACTACTCACAATTGGGTGGACAACGTGACATCACTATAGTTTTGTCTATTTAACTAAACAGTCGACAAATGACCTCACCATTTATAGGACTAACTTAGCGGACCCAGCGAACTTTGTTTCGCCCCGGCCCCATCCCGCCCCAGTCCCAGCCCCATCGTATGGGATAAATGTATCCTATGTCCTCCTGGTTCTAAGCTCCACCGTTTCGCCCCGGCCTTGGCCCCTTCTAAGGGGTATAAAAATTAAAGGTCGGCCGATGGGGTTTCTCGGGAAATGACAAGTGTGACTGCGGCGCGGTGCAGACAATGGCCCATCTCCTGTCCTGCCCCAAATGTCCTAGCTCATGCACGCTTCAAGGTTTACAGCAGGCAAACGCCAACGCAAGCAACGTTGCACAATACTGGGCGAAAATATTATGATTTGTTACCAGTCGACTCGAAGAAGAAGAAAAAGTGGGCCTTAGTCAGTCTTTTAAAGGCTGCTTAATTTTTCGACACATACCATGTATGAGAATATTTTTAACACCAATTTTCTAAGATATACATATTTTTTTTTAAATTAGCTAACTACAACACAAACATAAAATCCGTAAGTCTTTTAACAACTTTATCCGAATGGCAAGTTCTCGTGCGTACCTTATTAAAAGTTTCACGGGCAATAAAAAGTTTCCGCGCGTCTCTTTTTAGCGTATCCTGTTTAGAATAAACAAAGTGACGTATTTCAGTCTAAGTGAATACGGATCACTTTGAGAGAATCACTTATTCTATTTTAACACTAGTCTATTCGCGTGTATATATCCGCTAATAACAAACAATATAAAATAAAAAGACACACACGTCATCAAAAATGAATAGTCTATAATATTTTTTTTAGTTAGCTGTTATTGTTCCACGGCTGGGCAAAAGCCTCCCCCAAACTTCTCCAGTGGTCGCGGTTACTAGTCTGAGCTGGAGTCTATTAATTAGCTAAGAATAAAATTGATTGTTTGTCATTTAGACATTGGATGAGTTTCGGGACTCGGAATTGTAAATGAAATTTTGTAAATAAAACTGGAAATATATAATTACTAGCTTTTGCCCGCGACTTCGTTCGCGTGGACTTCAGGTTCGTCCCGTCTAGTAGCGCAAAAAATGTGTTTTTTTACGACCTCACATTAGAAACCTCAAAAATTGTAGCCTATATGTTATTCTGATGTATAAGCTATATTGTGGTAAAGATTCATTCAAATCCATTCAGTAGTTTTTACGTGAAAGAGTAACAAACATCCATACATCCATACATCCATACTTACAAACTTTCGCCTTTATAATAGTAGTAGGATTTCATCAAATTTAAAACAAGAAAAACCCCGTCTTAAATTAAAAAAAAAGCAACGGCTGAACAGATTTTCATGAAACTTAGCTAAGAACACTCAGGATAAAATGATCTATGACACAAAACATCTAAACGAAAATCGGTTCAATCGTTTGGGAGCCACGATACCACACACATACAAAGACAGACAGACATTTTAAATAACGTCATCCCTCTATTTTTGCGTCGGGGGTAAAAATATAAACGAGACCGATGGTTAAAGATAACACTAAGCTAAACGAGAGAGTAAACGCACTACAAAATGGAGCCTTTTATATTTTGTAACTGTCCTGACATCGTTAAGATCCCCACAAATCATTGAGTCCCCAACTAAATCCGGGAAAACTCCACGGAAATCCTGTACTCACCCTTTTCCAATTAATTCGAGATCCCGAATAAACTATTCACACTAGTTGATTAGGTTTCTTAGGAACTAATCCTGTGTAATCCGCCGGACGGACAGACGGACGCTAATTGCTCCCGCGGTTGATTTATTAGTAGATAATTAGAAGTAATTGGTGGCGGGGCTAGCTATCGAGGGGTGTGGTGTATAATGCGTTTAGTAAAATAATCTGTAATAAGGACGTAGCATCCATATCTGAAGAGAAGGGGAATGTCACCATATCAAATCACAGCAAATTTAACAGCTAGTCTGGCCAAATTTGAGAAGACAGTATGATGGTTTCCCTCTTGCATTCTACACCGCAGTTTAAGAACCGAGAGTTCCCCGGCTCTTATTAACGGCTGAATACACATGCCTGTAGCTGGCACACTTGCATGCCAGCTACTGACACGTGCCATCTAGTAAATTGCTAAACTTGCGCATGCCCGTAACTGGCATGCAAGCTACTGCCCCGTTTTACAGGCATGTGTATCCTCGCCTTAGTACCCTGTCAAAAGCTTTTTCTGATATACTATATCTTGAGCTTTCTGCCAGTACTGATGTTGCTGCTACCCAACACCAAGGGAATGCTTAATTCATGGCGGCGTTTACTCGACATGGCACAGGGTCGTCACTGAATATTGTAGCCTCCGTGTAGCTTAGCTGTTTATCGCTTCAGATATTAAGTCGTGTTACGTTAAGATACCAATTAGTGTGCATTGCAGTACCTGAGAAGTTTTTACAAAGAATACGGGACGGCAAGTGAACGGATTAACCCTTAACCCAATTAAGCAATTGCCTAGGGCATCAGGGCTGAGGCGGCACCAGAAGAAGCACATAAAAATCCGTCCTCAGGGCATCACGTGCACGACTCTCACGTCACTAAAAAAGTTTCTAGAAAATTCGCGCGTTTTAAGTTGACATAGAGTTGGTATTTGTTTTTAGGCGGTAAAGGTTTAAAGACCGAGTTTTGTTGACATACGGATAGGGGGCCCACGGGCATGGATTACTTCGAGCATCAAGTAGTCTTAATCCGTCACTGGGGACGGCTAGAGGTACAGCGTCATATCAGTCATACTAACATCTCACTCAACAGTTAATTTAATTCCAATTCATATTAGAATAACACATAAAAGTACCTTACCTTACGCACATATACACGCACACACACACACAAATTTAAATGTAAACTTAATTAATATGATATGTGTAGAGTTGTTATATGTATTTCGTACTTAATAATTATTTCAACTGTATAATCGATAAGAAAGAGCGGGCTTCTCCTAATACAGGTTATTTTCAACTTAAAAGGAGATTCCCAACCCCCTGTAATATTATTTTGTCGAAATAAACTTTACTTTACTACTTTACTACTTTATCACTTTTAAGTGATTCACGGTCGAAAAACAATTAAAAATTCAAATTCCTCCACTTTTTAAAGGGTTGAAGAGAAGTGGCAAGTTCAAACGACCGATCTCTCAGGCAAAGCTGACGACCATTTATAACAATTAACAAAACAACATACATGCACATTTGTGTATGTAACATCCCCATTAGCGTAGAGAGTACGTCCCATACATACCCATACACGCTCCATACACAATGTAGCAGATATGAACGCACTAATAAATCTCACAGTAGTACTTAGACGCGGAAATGTATAAGGGTGGGTGCATACTGAACGGGGAATATATTTATTTCTTTAACGAGTTTTAATATCTGTTCGTTTCTGTAATATCGAGTGTTTATGTGTATTGGAGTATTTTTGGAAGACGCCTCCGACATAAACGTACCATACCAGACAAGGTATTCGCAGCACAAGGAAGATAATTCCTTAGTTCGAAACCAGGACAATCGGTGTGTTGTCAAAAAAAACAATCGTAATATACACTACACTTAAAGCAACGCCAAGTAAAATACGCTTGCCCAGTATTTTAATTGTATCAATAAATTACAAAAATCAAGAGAAATAAATAAAGTTCAAAAGGCAAGTACGTCCAAGTAGATAATCCACCAGTATAAGTAACAAAATCAAGAATGTTACTTGAATTTTATTTACTTAAATGTTACATTTGCACGTTCCCTAGCATCTATAATTTAGAAATTTCAAGAAAAGAATGAAAAGGCTGCTTGGTTAAGGAGTTCAACACAAGATAATTGAAATTTTTAAGTCAGTTTAGAATAAACATCTGTGCATTCTAGTTCTTTTTTGTTCGTTGATATATTGGTGTAAACGCTGAAATCGAGCATCCGTTTACAAAAAAATAACAAGAAAGAATGTTCTTGTTTTAGCTCTAGTTCTTTATTAGTCAGACTTGGTCTATCTTAGGCCCGCATAGTCACTTAAAATCAGTTGCGATCGTGGTCAAATGTCTGACTATCAATAAAAATTTTTGCTTTTTGGCCGTCGTTTCCTCCTCAAGTCTAAACCTAGCCTTACCACCCCAAACCATGAGCAAGCAAAACGCCGCCCAAACCCGCGGACAGACGGACGGACGTCGCTTGATTTATTAGTAGATAATTAGCTTAAATGGCCGGTGAGATTGTGTCATCAACGCACAGATACACCGAGAAACGTGTGATATTTTACGCGGAAGGATGTCGGAATCATTAGTACGCTGGATTTAAATTATAGGAATTCTAATATTGAAGTTCTCGGGAAGTTAACCTATTAAGTACTGCTCGTATGAATATATGCATTAAGAAGCAGTAAGCTCAAGTGGCAATGGGCAGGGCACATAGCGCGAAGAACTGATGGCCGTTGGGGCAGAAAAGTTCTAGATTGGAGACCCTTCGACCAAAGGCGCAGCGTAGGACGTCCACCGACAAGATGAACAGACGACCTTGTAAAGATCGCAGGATCACAGTGGATGCAGACCGCTTGTGATCGGTCGATGTGGAAAACCTATGTTCAGCAGTGGACGTCCGTTGGCTGATAATGATATATATACTGGTGTTCGATATGAAGATGTTCTTGAATAATTTTTGGATTTTTATTTGTATTTATAGTGTAAAGTCACTATACAAACTTAATATTATTAACGATACTTAAACGACTATGTATCTTTTTGTAGACCGAACTAAATGGATACGGAACCGTTAACGCAAGAATTACCTTGGAATCATAATCAAATAAATAGAAAACATATAGAAAATTATTAAACAAGAAGAATGAGCTTTCTACATAAGCTAAAAGTTCAAAAAGATTGCTGTTATGATTTCACATACCATAAGACCAGTCTTATCTATCAGGATCGAAATCAATATTTTCATTGGCAGTTCAAAGACGGATTTGCCGATGAACAAAAAACAACGATTGGCCGCCGAGCCAACATTTTTTCATTATTTTTTCCTACTCAACAAATCCATCGAAAATACACGAAAAGTCATTAAAATCTTGATCGATGTCCTTCCACCAGGTTCTAAGCACCTCTTATCTCTCTGAAGCACTCAACGTCGCACTGTGGATAGAATCTGAGAAATACTCAAGAGCTTTTGAATACGTGGGTGCTTTTATTATGATTTCAACTGTTGGTAAGATAGACCAGTGACTGATTTCATGTTTTTTAGTCATCTTCTATATAAAAATAAGTCGGGGTTTTCTTCCTGACGCTATAACTCCAGGACGCAAGAAACGATTTCCACGGTTTTGCATTCGTTGGAAAGGTCTCAGGCTCCGTGAGGTTTATAGCACAGAAAATTCCCATTAAACGGGGCCGGGGCGGGACGGGGCTGGGGGCAAAACGAAGTTCGCTGGGACCGCTAGTTGATAAAATAAATTTACTGGTAATAGTCATTTCACACATTACAAGGATACATAGTCTCTACATATAGGTGAAGATAAAAATCTATAATAATAAATTGACAGATCCTCAAATTCCCTACTTACGATAAAAACTCCTTGTTTTTAGTAATTTTGTTTTAATTTAATTTGATTTTTATGTCTTATTTTTACATCACACAAACATGTGCCGCTCGTTCAGTAGAGCGCTAACCACTTCGTCAAATCAAGTAAAGTCGTCTATTATACATATTTAACTAGCGGTCCCAGCGAACTTCGTTTCGCCCCCAGCCCCGTCCCGCCCCGGTCCCATTTTTAAGGGGATTTTCTTTGCTATAAACCTCACGCAGCCCGAGACCTTTCCAACGAATGCAAAACCGTGGAAATCGGTTTGTGCGTTCTGGAGTTATAGCGTTAGGAAGGAAAACCTGACTTATTTTTATATAGTAGATTTGTCCAGCCATTCAAAATACAGAAAAGCTGTTTCGCAGTACAAAGAAACGAGATGGTAGCCCTTTCTCAAGCGGGACTTAAATTTTTCATCGCCTTTTTTGACTTAATAAAAAAAATATTTACCAGATTTAATCAGCGTTCATAATCCATCTGTTATTTTGATTTATCTAAGAAAGGGTTACTTTGGTACTAAAGGGGGGTATAAAGGGGGGAGGGGGTTACTTTTAACGACCCTCTCAGCAATAAACTGATGATTTATACTAATTAGTGTTTGTTTGTTCAATTTATTAGCGAGATTTGTAATTGAGATTCCTATTTAGATTGCGGGTTATCTTATGACTAGCTTTTGCCCGCGACTTCGTCCGCGTGGAATAGTGACTTCTTTACACATTTACCACTATATCTTTGCTCCTATTGGTCGTAGCGTGATGTTATATAGCCTATAGCCTTCCTCGATAACTGGACTATCCAACACAAAAAGAATTATTCAATTCGAACCAGTAGTTTCGGAGATTAGCGCGTTCAAACAAACAAACAAACAAACAAACAAACAAACAAACAAACTCTTCAGCTTTATAATATTAGTATAGATTGAAAGAAATTGGTCCCGTAAGTATTTGGGGTAGGCATTTAACGTAGGTAGGTATTTAGAGGATAATTCTTGATTATAATTAAAAGGCTAGCGGTCCCGATTTAGATTTAACTCGGTTAGTGTAATGTATTATAGCTTTACCGATAAATATAGAGGTATCAAACACAAAAATATTTTTCTTTTCGGACCAGTAGTACCTAAGATAAGTGCGTTCAAACATACTAACTATTCAGGTATTATCAGTAGTATAGATTTAAATGAAGGCGAGCCGTGATTCCAGCATCACAGAATGTGTGTTTGTTTGCCTTGAAATTTGAATTTTGAATTAGGAATCTGTACTATTGAGTTGTTGATGACTGTGTCGTCAATTCATGGAGCACAAAGGATCTTGAAGAAACTGGGCCCACTTTCGCATCAGTATGCGTCTCTACAAAATGTTCGAATAAATTAAATAATTACTTGAAAGAATTCACACAAAAAATATTTATGAAAAATAAATAGGGGTTTCCGAGGAATTCAATGGCCGATTAGACATTTTGAGGTTATGTTTTGTGATTGCACAGAGTCAATGCACCTATTAAAATTCACCTTAAATGTTTTAAGTGTTACTTTTAAACACCTATTCGTTAGATTATTTTAAAAATAGCAGTGCAATTTTTCAAAACAAGATTTTTGAAATATAAACTACAAAGTCGCAATCGGCCAATACCAATGGCTTTGGTCAATATCCTTTGTTCGGTGTCAGTTCCATACGCTAATAATAGTAGTTCAACGGTATAGCAAAGCGTTTTGCTGACTTGTATGAATTTGCTGGCTCATCATTACAGTACAGGTCAGCAAAGCCGATATCCTGTTATTATCATCAACACTTGTACGGAAATGAACACTTAGAAACTGCATCGTCATCAACCTACGTAGCGGTTTAACTTGTTATGCGACCACATACAACCTCACATAGCCGTATGATGCCATAGTACGAGTTCTATTGAGAGGAAATATAACAGGATTATCGAATCTTAGATCGCTTTTAAGTTTAAACAGAAGACCGCTTAAATCGTGCATCGTACTGCGTATTTGTTTTTAAGGTTAATCTGAAGTTAGGCCATTCTTCAATAGCTTTCACAGACTATCTATCTACTTATGTATCGCTTTATGCTAACATAAAACTACTCATGAATAATAAATAAATAAATCTTTGTTGTCAGGTAAATTACACCCATAAAGTCACATTAAACTTGAATAATTAATTAAATTAAATTTGATTAAATTGAATGTCCAAATATAATGTGTTACTATAATTTATTGTAGGTTCAATTCCTCGTCTGTCACAGGTTCACAGTTGTCTTTTTACAAGTGCAATTTATATTATTAAGTTTGTATGGGGACAAAACACTATAAAAACAAAAATTAACTATAATTTATTGTTGCGTATTACATGTAAATATTATATGGTAATTTTCTTAAGCAACCTCCGCGCCGCGCGTGCTGGCCACTCAGAGCGCAGCTCGATGAAAAAAGAAAACTCACTGGAAAAAAAGCACTCTTTTGTTTTCTTGTGTATGCAAATGGATCAATATTCTCTCTTGGAATCTCAGCAACGTTGCAGAATCAATTTTACATAGTTATAATTAAACAATTACGAAGTCTATGAAGAGCTAAACTATTATATCAACAACTGGTGCAATCTTTGGTAAGTTATCATATATTTTTTATATGTTTTTCGCAACTGTCACATCGGAATAATTTAAAGATTAATATTTTTACAGTCCACTCGTTTTTTGTTTATTTTCTTAGTGCGTTGTGTGCACAATTTCTGGTCCTAAACGAGCCACGATAACATCTTATAATTTCACTTGGGCGAATTCGTTTTTACCGTGTAAAGATGAATAGCGATAACGATAACTTTGAAGATGGCGTTGACAATAGTCAACTCATACTAGAAATGAATACCTTGATTGCAAAAAAGGAATACCTATTTGGTAAGCTACAGAAAGCCTACAATTTATCATTGCTTGTCAAGCTAGATAGCTTGAGTTCTGTTCAGTTGTTCATGGTACAGTTTTCAGATCTCGAAAATACGCGTCAAAGCTTCGAATCAACCGTGTTGAGGATTATTAGCATCGAATTACAACTAAATCCTGATAAGAAGCCGTGCACTAAGGTTTTAGATAGTTTCGATGACTTGTACTTTGCGTGTAAAACTGTTGCGGTGAACTGTGAAAAGTTAGACCGAGAGCCGAGTTCAAGGAATAGTGGTCAGTCAGATAAGTGCAACGGAAACAGGCCAATATTGCCTAAACTTACTTTGATTGAATTTGATGGTCAAATCGAAAATTGGACAACGTTTTATGACACGTTTGTCTCACTAGTTCACAACCGTGATTTCGATAATATTGACAAGTTTCACTATCTTTTGTCATGTGTAAAAGGTCCAGCTCTTAATATTGTAAAATCCCTTCCAATCACTGCCGCTAATTACTCTGTTGTTTGGCAAAGTCTAGTTGATAAATACCAAGATCCTAGAGCATTGACTGGTAGGTATTTGGACAAAATGCTGAGTTTTACACCACTGACTAATGATACTGTTAACAATCTGACACTATTCATTGAAACTTTCGATCACTCTCTCAAAGCGATTAAGGCGCTAGAGGTTGAGCGATTAGACGACTATTTATTTTGTCATATTGCACTGCGTGGTCTCGATAGTCATACTCGTAGACTTTTTGAGGAAAGTCGTAATCAAAAGGTATTGCCGACTTTTTCCGAGTTAATTGCATTCGTAAACAGACAGATAAAAGTTATTGAACACAGTACTTTTTCAACTCCTAGTTCTTGCTCTACAAACTCACAAAGTAAAGCTAAGCCTCAGCCAAACCTCTCGCAATCAAATCTTAAAAACAATAATAGGTATTCGCATCCAAATCAATCATCTTCAAAAGTCAATTTAAATACGTCACGTAATGACAATCAAAATAAATTCCTTTGTGCTCACTGTAATCAAAATCATTTGATCTATCGTTGCGATCAGTTTCGTAAACTGAATACTCAAGAAAGGGTTAACCGTGTTAACTCATTAGCTCTTTGTATTAACTGTTTGAAAAGTGGTCATGATTCAAGTCACTGCAAAAGTGAAATGACCTGCGGAGTTTGCTCTTCTAAACATCATCACCTGCTACATCGTGATTCTAGTGCTGATTCACTGCGAGTGGCCGTGCCCCCACAGTCTTCTAATTCCAACGCGCTTTTCTCAGATACGTCCATCCCGCACTCCGTGAGTGTCGAGGAGTCTGATAAGTGTCAAAATCTTCATTCCGTGAATGAAAACTGTAGCTATGGTGTGGTGTTAGGAACTACGCGTACTAACGTAATTGATAATAAGGGTCAGTATCAAGACTGCCGTGCAGTTCTTGATTCCGGCGCCCAAAGTTCTTTCATGACTTTGGATTGTGCTCAACGTTTGGGCTTACATCGTAGCACATGTCCCTTTACAGTGTCAGGCCTCGGTGGCGAAGCTGTAAGGAACTATGGCATGGTTACGTGCGAAATAAAACCGTGCAAACCGGACGTTCCGACGTTCACGGTAGATATGGTCGTCGTATCTAAGGTCTCGTCAGAGATGCCTAACATTTCTTTCCCTCCTGACGTTATCAGCAAGTATCAACGTGATTTAGCTGATCCGTTATTTCATGAAAGGTCGCCGGTTGATATCTTATTAGGGAATGATGTTGTCTCCGAACTAACTATAGACAAACCTATTTGTATCAATCCTGACATTCCTAATATCATTAAAACTGTATTTGGCTTTGTCGTCAGTGGCAAATTATCATTCAGAAATCAAACATATTCACAAACCTTTCATGCGTCTCTTAGTCATGATCAAAGCTCAGATGAGGCGTTGCGGGATTTCTGTGAAATCAAGGAATTGCCGTGCAAGTCCGCACCAAACCCGCTCGAGCAGATAACCAATGAGGTTCTCACGAACGTACACAGATGCGACGTTCGCGTGCGTAACGATAATCTATCGCCATCAGTTCCTGACGCACAAGCTTTAAGTAAATCGTGTACATTCGTCGAACAACTACTGCTCACATCTGACTCCGAGCACAAACTAGCTAGAGCTCCTGTGTCTCACCAAGGCTCTAACTATTCTTTACTTGAATATGAAGATCTTGTACTCATGGAGTGGTATGACGGTAGCGAGTCTAGTAAACATTTGATGCCACTTACTAGTGCATCCAATAGCTTCACAACGCCATTGCGTGTATTATTTCAAACACTAGCCAATATTAATACTATTGTATCATCAAACGACCAACCTATTAAAATCTTTAAACTTAATAGATCTACTTACGGAATAAGTAGTTCTTACTATCTCCCTCTTACATTTCACACACTGCAAGCAGCCTTGGGTGAACGTTTCCCCATCAGTCTCTCGCGTGATTCTTATATCTTTAATTCAATTCCTTCTGATATTTCTTATTACGTCAATAGTGAGTATAATGTCACTTATATTAGTTTCCGTAGAGCTATTCTATCTCAGTTAGTGGCTAACGATTCTCATTGGTTAGAAATCCCTAGGTGGCCTAACTATTCATTTGATAAGAAAGGTAAATCTTACATCCTTTCTTTAGAAACATTAACATATTGTCTTGATAAACGCGGTTTCCTCAGGGTGGGGGGTTGTGTGTTCTATAATGATTTACTCTGTAACGTGAAACATTCGTTGTTACTTCCTAAAACTTGTAAATTTATTATACTTCTGATTGATAACATACATAATATAGAGCCGTTTTATTTTCAATACAATTTAAATAAAAACTATTGGATTTTATCCTCTTATATTCATATCAATGGTTGTACTTAACGCTCAATCATTTCGTGTTTTAATTTTAAATTTCTTCTATATCATCTCAGGCGTGCTGTCGATGATGAAACGCGTACTCTCGCGGAACTATCTACTATCTTCTGTCATATCGAAACTATAGTGAATTCGCGATTGCTGCCAGCAAGCGATTTTCTTAGTAATTAGAAAATGTTATGTCAATTGGTAAATTTCTCATCGGAAAGAAAATGAGACCTGTACCTGAACACGAGTAATGTCAATGTTTGTCAAAAACAATGTTTATGAAGTCATTTCTATTTATTTTGTAATCTAGTTATCATATAGCTAGCTACTTTATTATTAGTTTTGGATAAGAACGGACAAGCCCATCCGTTCAATTGGCCACTTGCTATTATTGAACATATATCCTGGCTCTGATGGAATAATATTTCAATAATTCATTAAATGTAAACTCTAGTTTGAAACCGCAAGTTTAGAAGGAAGTTTTATCAAACTTAGTTTTTCCTTTTGTACAATATTTTTTGTACTTTCTTTCTCTTATGTAAATTTTCCTTTGATTTTTACATATGATGTGTCGTACACAATTTATATTATTTTGTTTTGTTTTATTTTTCTCTTCGATCTCAGAAGTTGAATTTTAAGTTTATTCTCTGTTAGCTAGAAAGCTTCATATCGCTTTCGGTGGGGGGTGTTGCGTATTACATGTAAATATTATATGGTAATTTTCTTAAGCAACCTCCGCGCCGCGCGTGCTGGCCACTCAGAGCGCAGCTCGATGAAAAAAGAAAACTCACTGGAAAAAAAGCACTCTTTTGTTTTCTTGTGTATGCAAATGGATCAATATTCTCTCTTGGAATCTCAGCAACGTTGCAGAATCAATTTTACATAGTTATAATTAAACAATTACGAAGTCTATGAAGAGCTAAACTATTATATCAACAACTGGTGCAATCTTTGGTAAGTTATCATATATTTTTTATATGTTTTTCGCAACTGTCACATCGGAATAATTTAAAGATTAATATTTTTACAGTCCACTCGTTTTTTGTTTATTTTCTTAGTGCGTTGTGTGCACATTTATTGTTTTTATAGTGTTTTGTCACTTCAAACTTATTAATACGAATTGCACTTCAAAAAAGCAACTCTACAAGAAAACAAGACAATGAATCGAACCCTGTGTCTTACGCTATCCGATCGTATGCCTATACCACTCAACCACTGACACGTTAGTGGCCTGTTGAAATTTGCAAGTGCTTTCTTTAAAGCGTAAATTTCAAATCTATGCTTAAATTAAACCAGCACCTAAACATTATTTAGTAGGAGTTTAAAAGGCGTATCCCTCGCTGTACAAAAATGGCTCCAATGCATTAAGCTCTCACAAAGGCACAATTTTATGCTAATGCCCGAAACTTGATGTTTAAAACGCATTATAAGCGGATAGGATTGCACTCCAGTTAAATATAAATGATTATTGGAGTAAGAACACTTGTTACTATAGCTTTTACTGATACCGTCTAGAAATCTGCCTTACGATTTCTTAGTATACATTTTCTAACAGTAAAAGTAACCTTTTCCACATACATTATGCTCAATGCTAGTACGAGCCTTATTTCATTCAGAGAGACTTTAACTTTAGCACTTTACCTTGTCATTAAATTAATAAAACCTACTCTCAACATGCTTTACTAACCAGTGCATAAAAACAAAACACAGAACACAGCCTCGCCGCAAAGCCTCAACATTTATCTCATAGCTTCCGGCGGAAAGGAGGCTTTAAGCCGCATCCGGTTCCGGCGGCCGCTGAAAGAGAACTAATTCATGAGCCGAGTCTAGTTTTCCACCTTTTGTGCCTTAATGGACGGTTTTGTAATCTTATTTTTTTTATTTTATGGGTTTTTTAGATTTTTGTTTAAAAAAATGTATAACTTGGTGATGATATCCTAATAAAATCCAAAAGGCTTGAACGTAATTAAAAATACATAAACAAACGCGTTCCTCGCGACTTTGTCCACATAAACACAGATTTTTTAGTACAGTTAAATGGCCATATTTACAATGAAAATAAATTATTTCCCGGTTAATAATACTAGAACTATAGGTAAAACTGTTCGCTCAAACTATCTGTAAATGTAACATCAAAGTATGTTAACACGTTCCGGGACAGTGAACGCCTACAGGCGTGAAAACAATAAAACAACTATTGTGTCTGGAATAGTGTCCCAGAACATGTAAAGCGGTTTAGGCAAGTCAGTATTAAGAGTAGAACTTAAAAAAATATAGGTAAACCGCAAAACTGAGACGTCTCTGACGTCACTTTTGTTGTATTTTTCTCCCAAATAATGTACTCCATACTTTTATTATGAATTAAATGTTATTTTTTAGGGTAAAAGAAATATCGTTTAATTCATATCAATGTTATGGACTACATTATTTGGCATGGAAATGAAAATAAAGGCGACAAAAGTGACGTCAGAAACGTCTCAGCTTTGCGGTCGATCTATAGCAGCACATTATCTAACTTACAAACAGAAAACCCTGTATTTCAGTAGAGAATGCTTTTAAATTATTTATGTCACTGCTTGCACTGGGAGCTGAGCACTTTAGCCACTTCCGGATCCGGAAAATACAGAAATAGAACCTTTTTATGGAATACCAACTGTTGTTATGGTATTTGTTATTTAAATTGCCGTTTTCTGCTGCGAGTTTCTTGAGAAAAGTCTTAAAACAAAATGGATTTTGCAGGATTTCAAAAAAAGAAAAGCGTTGGTTTATCTACTCGTAAATGGTTGCATTCTGAACACAGTCTTTACTGAAGCCTACGTTTTGTTATGTAAATTATAAATCTACTGTAGACTGCTGTAAAAATAGCAAACTCTTTAACCTTAATTCACTATTCTTTCTTTCTTATTATTGCAATGCTGTTAAACTTCGATAGTATACAGCATGTTCCATGAATCGTGTCAAACTGATGCTTGGTGATAGGTGACCACCATATCTACGAAATATGTACTTATGTAACTACCAAAAATATAAATGTTAAATAATTTTTGGTAGTTACATAGATGATATCATAACAATAAATCTCCTTACTTAATGTATAAATTCTATGAAAATAATTTTATTGCTAACTGTACTTGATTTCAGTTCAAATTGAATAGCGTTCTATACGTAAGAATATAAAGTCCATTTTTTAGTAGCATTTAAAATTATTTTCCACATAAACTATATTTGCAAATATCTCGGTAACAACGAAAAAATCGCAAAATTTACGTGGATTATAATTATAGCTATGTTGGTCACCTATAACTATGCATCCGCTTGACCCCTCACATGAAACACCCTGTATAATGAGCGCTATTACCACTTACCCTAATTCCACCACAGTCGGTCCAAAACCTCAACTCACCACTATTCAGGGCACAACCAAATCGGCACTTACCTGAAACAAAAAAGTGGGTAGCAGTTAAAAACCGATTCGCTCGGAGCCGGGATAAAAACCGGAAATCCTATTAAGGGGATGTCCGCGTCCGTCCGTCCGGATTAGTGCGGACTAATGAACCGGACACCACAGTGTGTGGAATTCAGCCTGCACAGTGCACAGACCCATACTTGTGCCCATGCGTTTTCTACGGATATGTTATCATTGTAGCGCAGAGGCAGCAGCGCTTTGGAAGTGGTTAACTAAGTTAAGCAACCTACGGCTTGGATGGGTGACCAATTCGGCCATTTAAGTGACTTTTATTAGTTGATCCCGGCTAACAGAAGTCGTTAAGCCTAGTCAGATCAGGCAGGCTTGATATCATTTGACAGCTAGATTGGTCACTTGCCTTGTAAATTTAAACCCCTCCAAAAAATTCGCACTGAGCCAGCGTGGTGGAGTATGGCTCATACCACCTCATATGAGGTGAGGCCTTTGTCCAACAGTAGGCTACCTTGTAAAGCTATCTTTGCTGTACTGCGATCAGTATCACACGGATGTAGACCGCTTGCGACTGGTCGCTTTGGAGAACCGTACCTTTGCGTGGCTTTGGTTCAGCAGTGGACGTCCTTTGCCTTATAATGATGATGATTAAGATAAGTTTATTTTTTGGTTTGTATTTGCTTATCTGTTCAATTTATGATATTTGCCGTTAAAACCTGTATGCCGAATGAATTGCAAATTAATATTTATAATCGGCCTCAACAGAATAGTAGTGCTATATCTCTCATAAAACATCACTCAAATATAATTTTACTTCAATGAAACTTTCACTATCAGTAAATTCAAACGTTTCTTTTTAGTTGTTACATTTATTTAATTAACTTTTTATACATGCTAACTTAACACTTATATGTCGGTGGACATCTTACACTGCGCCTTTGGTCGAAGGGTCTCCAATCTAACCCTCTTATTCATACAAACGCAAACAGTCTAATAAACTTGTTTTAACTATTACACTGTTTTGTTTCATTCTTTCTTGGCGCTGTCATCATTTAACAGAAAGTGACAAAACAGTGTAATAGCTAAAATAGGTTTATTAGACTGTTTGAGTTATTATGAATAAGGGGGTAAGACTTTTCTGCCCCACCGGCCATCAGTTCTACGCGCTAATGTGCCCTGCCCACTGCCACTTGAGCTTACTGATTCGCAGGGAAATTTTTCAACTACGTATATTTTTCAATTTTAAAAGATGCGCCAGACAACACACCCATTGTCTAGTTTCGTGGTAAGGAATTTTCTTCCTTGTGTTACGAAAAACCAGACAACGATTATGACGGGGGCGTCTCCCATAAATACTTAAATACATATAACATCCATTATGCGCCCTAGCAGCATTTAAAACGATCATATATGATCGTAATAACAGTATTTCCTACCTTGGATTTCATAACAAAATAACCTACCACCTATAATTCGTACACACTTTCGCACCTCTCAAAGCACGAACAATAAATTTCCGTCAAAGGAGACTGTCAGAATGCAAACGTTATTTCGATTTATTACTATTCATTCGAACTGTGCGCGGACGATAAAATGATCAGAAAGACTGTATTGGGAAATGGAGGAGCGCAAAAAATAAGCCAGTGATGGCTCGAGTTGGTATCGAGTAGCAGTCGCTAAGTGACAAAATCGAAATGTCAACAAAAACGCTTGAATGGGAGAAATCACCAGATATTGATCACGTAATAAATAAAAACCGGCCAAGTGCGAGTCGGACTCGCGCACTGAGGGTTCCGTGCCAACTTTAACTGAATTAGGGATTATTACTTCCACTTAGCCAAAATACCACAATATTTTGTTGACCGCAAACATAACTTTGTTTTTCATAGTGTTTGTATGAAAGACAAAGTTATATTTGCGTTTAGTAAAAATGTGCTATATCTCAAAAACTAATAGTTCGATTTCGCTCAAACTAATTTTCGTTGAAAGTTTTTGTTGAGATCTACATCATATATTTTTTCCAAAATTTTCACTACCTTAGTTCAAAAGTTAGATGAGGGCGCCCATTTTACTACTTTGGAAGCGTCTATATCTCAAACGTTAGACTTTTAGAAAAAATGGTTTTAGAAACCTCAATGTCATTTTGAAAGACCTATCCATAGACGTATAGGCACACGTATAGGTTTGGATAAATATTTTTTTTTAGGTTTTAGTTTCATTTGGGAGCCCCCCCTTAAATACCATTTTTTAAAACTTTTAGTACATGAATCGGAAAGCGGTGCACAAGATACATACCAAGTTTCAGCTGTATGATGCTAATAGTTTAAGAATAAAGTGGCTGTGACATACGGACGGACAGACAGACAGACAGACTTGACGAAACTATAGGTAAGGGTTCCGTTTTTGCCATTTGGCTACGGAACCCTAAAAAGGTAAGCGGTCATCTATGGTAATATTATTAAGTTGAATAGTTTGTCTGTTCATTTGAACGCGCTAATCTCAGGAATTAGTAGACCGATTTGAAAAAATATTTTAGGCCGCAGTCACTTACCATTAGGTGCGATCGTGGCCAAAATATCTAGCTAAGTACAATAAAAAATACGCGCAACTGTTTAGCATGATGTAATAGCCAATTTAAATATAATGTAACCAAAACATCAAAAATCACAGACAGCCCCGAAGCTTACTCAGTACTGTGGATCAACAGTATGTCTGGAGATTCTCCGATGACAGATAGCGTTTAACGATACTTTGTAGTATTTCTTCTAGTTAAAACCTGAGATATGATCTTCCCTTTTTAATCTGGTACTTATTGACTAACAAACTATCATCTCCCATTTAACTTGAAAAGTGTTATATTTATCGATATTCAGACTACAATCGAATGTTGGACATCACTAAAACGGGACAAAAGGTTTCATTAAAGCCGGTTGTCAAATGCCGGATCGTTAAGCTTATTCGCTTTAAAAATGTATAAAAGAAACTCAACTGATGCAAAATCGAGACGGAATTATTGGGTTGATGCAATTTTATGACCAATTGTAGAGTTTCAAGAAAAAGATTAAACTAGCGGTCCCAGCGAACTTCGTTTCGCCCCCAGCCCCGTCCTGCCCCGGCCCCGTTTTATGGTTAATAGCCCAGGACAAATCCAACAAAGCAAAAATCATGAAAGTTGATCCACCCGTTCTGGAGTTATAAGTGGTGTAACTAACACGACTTGCTTATATAATAATGATTCAGTGTCATCAAGTATAATCGGTAATTTACCTGAAAACACAAACATACAAACATCCTCTCACCACCTCTCTCGAATGTGGGATTGTGTCGTCGTTAAATAATAATTATTATTTATCTCACACTTCAAAGATTATCTAAAAAAAATGGTATCAGTCGTCTTGTAAGGCATGTCGGTGAATCATGCCAAAAAAATAAAGAATAATATTTATTTACTTATTAGTTTTTTTTTTAAATTAGTCCTACCAATACTCCTGGAAAATAGTGAACTTGCGCTGAAAAAAAGCAGCTCAAGAAACTGGATAGATTTCGTAATGTGATGGTATCAACTGAAATGCAATAATTACATTTCAGTCGTTTGCCAACCACCTCGTGTGCAATGACCCTTAGGCCGTAGGTATTTTAACAACAATGTATTATTATCGGCAACGGTGACTAATTAAGTCGTATTGTATTCAAATTAGTTGGGGAAAAGGTCGAATGGTTTAAAACAACTGTTTACGAGTAAAATGTGGTCTGAAACATGAATAGATTGTTTGTTTTGGATACTTGTTGTAATTTTAAAATACTTAAATATTTTAGCTACATCTCACTCAGAGTACCACATTTCAATTATAATCCCCGTATAACAGTATTTTATTACATGAAAACCAAGCTCATACCGGGTGTAGTTTTTCTTTTCATACAGGGTTATCATTCTTTTTATTAATATTATTAAGAGCTCATCTGCAACAGGTTTTTTTAATAAAAAAATAAATTGACTTTAATATCTAAAAAGTAATCATTATCGGCTAGTTTATTTCATCATGAAATAATCTATTGCAAATGAGCTCTACCCCCTTTTTACCCCCTCCTCCCCCTAGGGAATGTATCGAATTACCGGTAACCCCGTAGAATATGATGGAGATACATGATACTTAGTACGCTGAGCTAAATATTACGTCCACCAAACAAGTCACCTTGCGCCCCATTTACCTCCTCGAAATGCAAATTATCCGTATGCGGTGACCCTAGCAACAAACCATCAAACAGACAGTAGCAGAAACCACAGTAATTATAGTAGCGATCCATCACACAAACACACAAAAATAGTGACAGTCTGGATTTATACTTACATTATTGAAGAATTTGTTTGTTTGAACGCGCTAATCTCAAGAACTACTTGCCAGATTTGAAAAATTCTTATTGAGTTTGATAGGTAATTTATTCAAAAAGACTTTAGGCTTTAAAACATCTCGCTACAACCTACTGGAAGGGAGTAAAAATCAAACGAGCGGACGAAGTCGAGGATCCGCTGGTATATTGTAATTCGTCAGTGATACGGTTTTACGCGTTAGGTAGGTAGGATACAATAATGATTCACGGGGTGAAGGCCGATGTAATCGTATGTGCCATATTATAGATAGAAATAGTAAGCCCACTGCACTTCGTACTGAAGATAAGGGCTTGCATAACAAGTGACTCATATTTGGATCTTAACATTTCATGTAAACATCATGAATAATATTGATTTTGGTACGTAAAAGTAAATATAACAACCCTTTTGTTAATACAGTGCATCTTTATTCTTTTATTTTAGTTTTTTTTTATATAAAAATAAAATAAATAGGGTATACGAGTGGTTTCTGGAATAAATTTTAGTTTTGCCTTAATTTAGTCAATTCAAAAAAAATGTTACAGTAAGACAAGAGATCTTAGCATAACCTTGAGCTTGAGCACACAACCATGAGCACTTATAAATAAAAATAGTCAACATATTGTGCATTTATATAATTGTAATCCATCGCATTCTTCCACATTCAAAGTGGACCTACTACACTCCTCTCCTCTATGCCCTCACTGTCCGCAAATAACAAACAAGAAAACCGGTATTACAACAAGTGTACAAACACAACCTTGGCGTCAAAATCAGTGACCGTCCGTCTGTCGTAGCGGAAACACGTGCATACAATCCTACGATGGATTTCACCGGCAAAGTTGTCATTGTTACCGGCGCCAGTTCAGGCATCGGAGCCACTACTGCAAAACTGTTTGCCGCTCATGGTGCTTTGTTAACCATTGTCGGAAGAAACGAAGCTAGACTACTAAAAACTGCAGAAGCGTGCGAGCAAGCGAAAGGCCACAAACCTGTGAGTGTGCTGCTAGACTTGACATTACCCAACAGCTGCGAGGAAGTCGTGAGAAAAACAATTGAAACACACAAACGACTGGACATCTTAATCAACTGCGCCGGCAAAATTGTTCTGACGTCGCTTTTCGACAATGACATGGAAGCATTCGACGATCTCATGGCTATTAACTTGAGAGTGCCTTACAAATTGACACAGCTATGTATTCCACATTTGAAGTTGAGTAAAGGTCACATTATTAACGTGTTCGCTGCTGGAGGGAAATCTATGCGAGCTAAACCAGGATTCATACCGTTTGGTATGATAAGAGATGCGATGGAACGCTTTACAAAAGCCGGTGGATTAGAACTGGCACAAGTTGGTGTAAGAATGAATGCTGTGAGACCTGGGATTACTAGAACTAACTTCCTATCAAACTTGAACTTCGATGAAGAAATGATGGGCCAAGCTTACGAGTTCCTATCCCATATGATGCCGACTGAAGCTGTCATAGAGCCGGATGAAATTGCAAGAATGATTTTATTCGTGGCCAGTGATACATGTCCGAGTATGAATGGTTCCAGCATAATAGTGGACGGGGCAGCATGTTATGCATAGAATCAAACAAGTTTTGAATGGAACAATTAAAAAACTAGTTGTGCTCAAGAATTTGTGATAGCAGACTGCTCTTTAATGGCATTGAGTGTTCTTTAGTGCTAGGTGACCATGATTATTACACCATTACTACGTGGAAATAATTATATTTTGCGTCAGTGATAAATGTGATTGAAGTAGACAGGTTTATGTATTTTTTTTGTTTATGGAAAAGTTTTTGGAAGTTTTTGGAAGCTGTTTTCTGTATTTGTAAAGTGATTAGTGCTCAATATTTTAAAATGGTAAGAAGTATTAAGTTTGTGTATACTATTAGTTACGTCATGTCATCCTAATTTAGCATTATATTGTCCGTTATATTTTCCTTATGATTTACTTACTGCTCATGCTATTATTTTATGAAACCGAACTGTCGATTTGAATAGACTTTATGAAAATATTTGCTGTTATAATTTAACAAAGCCAATTTATGTTTTCTGGCAGGATTTTGAGATTAATAATTTATTCAAACTTCATTTAGCACCAAATCTATGCAGTGATTTTGTTTGATATTAATTGAATAACCTTCTTTCTTCAACTACTTCATAATAACCTAATTGTGAAGTCGTTAAAAAATCGTTTTAGGTTTTTTTGCAAAATGGGTGAAGGTACGGTAAGCAAATTAATGATTATTTAATAAGTAGGAATTGCTAGTTTTTATTATATTTATTACATTTTATTAAATGAGGTGATGAATTGGAATAATAGGACATTTCAATATAATTAACCCAAAACGAATATTTTTTTAATAATAAACTCAAACCAAATAAACCATTTTACTCAAGATTAGCGGTCCCACGCGGCTTCGTCTTAAGGTAAATCGTGGCGTCCATATTTTAATATATAAATTTTTCTCAATAAATTATCTATACATCACTTTTTTTTTAATTTGACCTAGTACTTCCTGATATTAGCGTGTTGTACCACACCAAGCAGATTTCATAATTAATTACAGTATTATGGTACTACATTGCATAGCAAGCAAAACCTCTATGTCTCGCCGTCTAGTCTTCGATATTTTGATTTTTGGCACACCTTGAAACTTTATGTTTTTTTTTCGACTAATTTAAGTTTTTTTTTTGATATCTTTTGTTTTTATTAATTAAAGTTTTTATTAAAAAAAAAAAATATTAATATACTTCAGTCTGGTATAAGTGAGATTGGTTCTCAGTCGTTGTTACGAACAACCAATATTGACCTTTGTATACTTATATCTTGAATGAATAATCAATATTACTTGTAATAAATCTAATAACATATTTTTAGATTTTGCGACATCATATTGAGGAAAATCATAGTTCAACGATCTTAATGACAAGGCAAAATGTATGATCAAAAATGCAAATAAATAAGAAACGTTGCTTAGTAACTGTTAATTAGCATAACGAGGAAAAATACCTAAAAATATTTATCCAGTCAGAATGACCCGTAAAATTAAAACCCTCGTTTGTAAGATATTTACTTCAAAAACATTGAAGATATTAATTTTAATATTAAAGATGATGTAATTTGTTGTGATAAAAATATAATCATCACCATTATCAGCCAATGGTTATCAGTTGACTGCTGAAAATAGGCGTCTATGGTTTTCTACAGCGACCCAGTGCATTACTAAAAATACAGGTGTACTACTTGGTACTACTCTACACAAAATAGGACCCACTCTGGCAGTCATTTATTGATATGCTTTGTTCACATTGTGACATCGTTTATTTCCGTACAGCTTGTAAGTGCAATAAGGAATATATGCATAGTATTCCACATAATAAGCAATTTTAAAGGGTTGCCCACCGCAACTAAATTAAGAAATATTAAAAATACCAATACAATTGTTTATTTTGATGACATCACACATAAAAACACATTCCTGAGCAAGTTTATCTTAAACTTTCCAAGCGAAATACAGACGGGTAGATGGCGCTAACGTCACGCAATGACGTATCAATGAGACCAAGAATTTCGCGCGGTCGGACCGACGGCACGGTAGCTCAATTGGAAGAGCAGTTGGCCCGGATAGCCAGAAAGATGCTGGTTCGAATCCCGCCCGTGCGCAATTTTTGGTTTCATATTTCATCTTTTAAGAACCTTGAAATAGTCATAGATTATTTAAAACCTGATAAAAAAAATAATCAGATCCTCAAAATATTTTACCTAAATATATTAAGGATTTAATAAGGCTTTAATATGAGAAAGATTTTTTCTAATGACCTTATTAAATTGATAACTTAAATTCTTAATTTGTTTGAAGTTTTGAATTAGGCCTCAATTTCCGGAATAAGAATAATTCAATTCTTTTCATTAAGCTCTTGAATTTTAACATTTCATATGATGAAATGCAAGTGACCGTAAAAATGCTGATGCTCAACAATGGGAGTTTTCATTATAACTAGCACATTGCATGGTTTGGGTAGAACGATTACATAAAACCGTGGAAAGTGAAAAAACAACCACAAAAGTTTTCCGTGTAACTTATAATTGGACTCACCCAAGGTTCTACTTTAAGGCCACTTTTATATATGGTACAAAATTGGATACCTTTCGCAAAGAACACTTGTCTATTTTTGACCTCTTTACGCATGAACTGATAAACCGATTTGGATACATTTCGATACACAGGTAGTTTGAAAAGTAAGAAAGTTAATGAAAGTTTGATTCAGAATAGGAAATAGAATAGATTCAATCTCAGAAATCATTTTCGAAGATGTTAAAAAGAGATGTGAAATGTTGTATGGGAAATCCTAAATTTGTGCGGACTGCGGGGAACTCAAGGGACTGCTATTCACAAATAAACGGTACATATAAATCTTGATGTACATTACAGTTACAGAAAACAAAATCTATTTATAAGTGGGATCTCATACTCTATCTGTTGTCATCACCACATCAGTGAAATAATCATTAGATATCGTTTAATCTACGCTTATATTGCATAAGTGACAGTATGTTAGGTATGAAACCGTACTATCTACATAGATAACTAATATTTAGACTCTAGAATACTCCATTAAAACAAATTAAATTTGATATCAGCAATATTCCGCAGATAATACGCATAACAACTATCAAAAAAAAATACTATAACCCTGTTTGTATACAATGAGTTGGCAAGACTTTTGTAGTTTCTTCAACTCGAACTGAACTTTGGACTGGTGTGCAAAGTCCGCAAATTCATTTATTAAATTGTTTAAAAATTTTACACAGTAACAACGATAACTAATATTATTTTTTTATTATACTAATCAAAATGTGCGGATAACATAATCAGACAGCTATATAGGCGTGTACAAATATAGACGATTCCTTATCAGTAGTTGCGAAAGACGCGCCGTGAACTGACGTGTTCCTACGATGTGCAGTTGAAATTTATAGTGTAATCACAACAATCAAAAATGTACGAACATATGGGACAATATCTGAAGTTCGATGACAAAGTCGTTATCGTTACCGGTGCTAGTTCCGGCATAGGAGCTCAAACAGCGAAACATTTCGCAAAATTCGGTGCGAAACTTTCTTTAATTGCAAGAAATGAAGAGAGACTTATTGCCGTTGCGCTTGCTTGTGAAGAATATAGGAACAACAAGCCACTGTGTTTCACGCTGGACTTGACACAAAAAGGCAATTGCGAAGCTGTGGTATCAAAAACTGTTGAAGTGTTCGGAAAAATTAACGTTCTAGTGAATTGTGCCGGTATCGGGTTGATGTCTTCGGTTTTCGACAAATCGATTGAGATTTTCGACGATACAATGGCGATACATCTGAGAGTTCCGTTCTTGATGACTCAGTTAGTGGTACCTTATTTATTGAAGACGAAAGGGAACGTTGTGAATGTATCGTTTTCGATGACGCGGAGATTTCGACCGGGGTTTATGGTGTTAAATATGGCAAAAATTGCTCTGGAGACTTTCGCGAAGATGGCCGCGCCAGAGCTGATGTTGGAGGGGGTGAGGATCAACTGTGTGTCACCAGGTTTCACTAGAACGAACATTTTGACTGGGCTGAACATAGCAGGTGCAGGTCAAGACGGATTTTATGAAGGCATGAATTCTTCATTTGCTTGTGGGAAAGTGTTGGACCCTAATGAAGTGGCGGCGTATATATGTTTGGTTGCAAGCGATGTGTTCCCGCGAATGAACGGTGCTAGTTTGGTCATAGATGGTGCTACCTCTTTAGTTTAATAGTCAATTAATGAACCACTAGAATTATTTTACTGTAATTGTAATTTAAAACTCAATAATAGGGCAAGGTTGAAATGAAATAAACTTTTTTTTTTTGTAGTAACCGACCTCAAAAATTTTGTAAAATATACGTAACATAATTTTTCACAACTAATGTATCACTCAACACATTGTCAATTCCGCGTGATTATTGTGACAAATATTTTAATGTTGTATTTTGTGTATGAGAGTGTATTCTGAATGTAAGGTTTGCATGTATAAGTTAGGAAATAAAATTATGTTATCTCAAAGTCTATTTCATTTAATGTGTTAAGAAATATTTTATAATCATAGCTTTTAGGATATTAGATAAGATAAGTACCACTCAAAATAACGATTACCTACTAGATAAAACGACATGCACAAAATAACAGATGGTAAGTTACATCAAAAAACTACGGAAATCAAGAATACCTAAATCATCACATTTAACAGTAATTTCCATTGGTAACCTCAACTTGGTAATGCCAATAAAACGAGTCGTAAATACGACATTTATTAATATTTATTAATAAATAACCGACCGACTGTGCGTTATTAACGCTAACATACATTAGCAAGAGTAATGGCACACTAATGTGTACATTTGTATCGATAAATACGAATCATGTTCATTGCAATGTAAACATTCAGTACTCAAACTTGAGGTGTTGAGTTTTCAGTCTTAGATTTACGTGAAACGGTTGAAAATTGTTTGTGACTGACAAGCATTTATTTTTTACTAGCTTTTGCCTGCGACTTCGTTCGCGTGGACTTCAGGTTCGTCCCGTCTAGTAGCGCAAAAAATGTGTTTTTTTACGACCTCACATTGGAAACCTCAAAAATTGTAGCCTATATGTTATTCTGATGTATAAGCTATATTGTGGTAAAGTTTCATTCAAAATATCCATTCAGTAGTTTTTACGTGAAAGAGTAACAAACATCCATACATCCATACATCCATACTTACAAACTTTCGCCTTTATAATATTAGTAGGATTATTTCTATGTACCTATAAATCTAAATTCAGATTTTATTTTATTATTTACTCGAAAGCATCTTTCAGCTACTTTAGTTGGCATGTTTTTAATTGAGTTCTGTCAGTGATATACCAATAAAGCTCACTATTGACATTATGGCCTCAGGACACAGTTGCTGACCATGCTTATCATCATCATAATCAAATTTAGGTGCTAGGCTCTTGTCGGTGGAGTTTTTTTCTTCATCTTCATAAAAACTTCATCTTCATCATCATTCTTCATCGTAGAGTATACATTTATACATGGATAGTATAGATTTATACATAATATTGATATATATTATTATTATTTAGGTATATATTTTATTATTGTTTGGTTATATGTATATATACTATATACGTTATGTTAGATTATTTATAGTATTTAGTTTATTATTATTATTATCAAAAAAATATAAATAAATTATAACTTTTTTCCGTATTATTAATCTAGCACTGCCAATATCCGCAACTATTTCATTTCCAACACCTATGGGTTGGCTGGAAGAGATCTCTTTTAGGGATAAGCCCACCTTTGTTCACATTGTGACTTTTTGTATTTTCTGTACATCTTATAAGTGCAATAAAGAATATATATTTAAAACTCTAAATAAGGGAAGAAGTGGTGAACCACCCCGGTTACCCTCTTGCCTTGCAGTTTAAGAACCGAGGGTTCCCGCTTCCTAATGACCAGTCAAAAGCCTGTCCTGATATACTATATCTTCAGCCTTGCCAGTAGCGTAAGTAAATAAGCGTTCCACTGATGTTGCTGCTACCCAACACCAGGGGAACGCTTATTTAATGGCAAAGTTTACTCGGCATGGCACAGGACCGCCAGTGAATATTGCTTTTAATCATTTTTAACCCACGACGCTAAAAGATAGGGTTGTTCTTCCCACTAGCCCAACCACGAGACTCTTCATTACATAGTGGGATTACTAGACTCTCCATTACATCGCTGTTTGTTTGCGGTAGAGTTATTCAAAATATAAGCAGTTCAGTGCTGACCTTAGCACAAAAACATATTATCTCAACATAATATTTATACAGAGCATAATTTTTGGGACACAAAGCTTAAATGATACTTCTTCAAATAAACAGAGGCTTAAAATTCGAACAAAGTCCAAACTCATCATTCAAAGTGAGCGAATTTCTTCAAACAAACACTAGTTTAGCCCAACTTGTTATGTATTTACGCTTCAATTTTGTATGAAATGGGCGTCAAAATGAAAACATCGCGCTCGAGGTACATAAATCATAATAAAAACCCCAAAGCCGTGGGCAGAATGGTGGGGGTAAGCTTCTTTCGGAATTAGTGTAAATAGTCTATTTGTCTTCATGTTTCGTGGGTAATGATATATCAGGGTTTTGGTGAGGTCACAGTACAAGTTCAGAATGAGTATAATCGTTTTTAGTCGGCGTGTTGACAACTGAGTATTGAAGGACTCAAATAAAAACACGACTTTAGCAGTAATTTATTGGAACTAAAGCCGAAAGCATAGTAAACAGACCAGAATTGCCAAGGTACACTATGCAGTTTTGCAGCAGATACTTCAACTGTATACGATACGCTCAAATTACAGTTTACATCATCATAATATAGTAAGAATGCAATCCGATAATATAAACGATCGAATAAATCACGCGCAGGACCAATTCTATGGCTCAATATAAATTTTCTAACCTACACGCCTCACAACTTTACCAAACTAGACTGTAGTTCATTTAATAAAGTTCGCTGTAAAAAAAATACGCAATTTCGTCTTATTATAGAATTCCTTGACACTTAACCTACTCTCCTCACAATAAACTGTAACCCTGTATGATTTATAGCCAGGGGTCGCGGTTGTCATCTGTCTCGTTCACTCGCGAGGGGTGGGGATGAGTGTGTGTTCGTGAAAATTCGGCTAAAAACGAGTGTCAAACAAACGTGGTGGTATATTTATGAAACAATGCGTTGAGTCTATTAGGGTGTTTTGTAATTCAAAATATTTTGTGGGTTTGTTAATTAAAAAAGGAACATTATTTAAAAAGAGATGATCAAACTGAGTTTATAATTAGATTTTAGTACCTAAGCAGTTTTTGAATATGAAATGTGTTTTCTCTAGACCTAATGTAACGTCTAACGTTACACATTTTTGTCTCTTTTTTTTCTGTGGAAAGGGGAGATAGAATCACATAGCTGTAGTCTTTGACAGAGACTACATACAAACAGTCAGTTTTCTGTCTGAATCAGAATAAATACAGATGATTTGATATTACAATAGGTATTTGACGACGAAATAAAGTTCTCAATCTCAATTGAGATTGGCCATCAGCGCGGGACAATGTCAGTGCTCAAGTGTGCGGAATATACAAGGGCACTCTCTGTTCCTTCACTATCATTATTTGGCGAGACGGCAGATACGACACGACCGGTGAGAGATCAGGCGCAGGGCCAACGGCTCAACGTACTTTCCCACGGGGGTGTCACCACCGCCGATTTCCTGAATCCAAGCTGTTTCTGAGTTATTTTCATGCATATACGATGCATATACGAATCGAATTTTATAAAGCGACTAGCGGTTCCAGCGAACTTTGTTTCGCCCCGGCCCCGTCCCGCCCCAGCCCCGGCCCCGTTGAACGGGATAAAAAGGATCCTATGTCCTTCTCCTGGTTCTAAGCTACCTCCCCACCGTTTCGCCCCGGCCCCATCTCACCCCAGCCCCGGCCCCGTCTAACGGGATAAAAAGTATCCTATGTCCTTCTCCTGGCTCTAAACTACCTCCCGGCCAATTTTCAATTGGTTCAGCCGTTCTTGAGTTATAAGTGGAGTAACTAACACGACTTTCTTTTTTAGATATAGATTACGACAGTGCTCGAAAGTCTAACAACCAGTGAATTATTAACACAAAACACCTCGAACAAATTAACATTCCACGCATTTTTCTGCAAAAAATCCCGGAGTAATCCAACGGGAGCCCCCTGATTACAGACCACTTGCATTTTTGATGGCTCGTGTCTTACCCGGGAAATACATGAATAAACTAACGTGGGAAATTAACCGTAACACAGGGAGTTGGGACAGTGCACACTAGGCGCTAAGCTTAGCATTCAAACGTAAACGTTATTTCGTAAATATTTTTTGTCCAGATTTGAATTTGAGAAATTTGTTTTCTAACATCTATTATATTCTTTCAAATTTTAGTTCAACTGTAAAATGTCTTTACTGCTTGGGTTTTTCGATTATTCGACCGCGAAATCAAGACCTGAGCGGGGAGCGTAAGAGGTACGGGGCGGCGCGGTGCCCCGCAGGCGAAGTCTCAATGAAGCGGTTTATCTATAGGCCAGTCTATGAATTCTGGCAACATATGAGTTCAAATGGCTTATGATTGGGCATTAATACGTTCCGGGACAGTGAACGCCTACAGGCGTGAAAACAATAAAACATCTATTGTGTCTGGAATAGTGTCCCGGAACGTGTTAAGAGGCGGAAAACCACTGGTTTTTAAGGTGCGGTGTGATAAGAGGGAAACCACCACACTATCTTCCTTAAATTGGAATTTTGAAAAAAAAACTCCGCCGACAAGAGCCCAGCTTGTAGATTTGATCAGATCAGATGAGTACAAACAGTGATAAATATAAATGAATGCAGTTGGAACGGAAGACGGTTGATAAGATATTTTAACAAACACATTGGGTATCGTATCTTTACGCGGAAATATTATTTGTGGGTAAGATAAGCCAAAATAAGTGTTAGCAGATGGGACAAAAATAAACTGGAATTAAATCTTCCGCAAAAAAAATGCGTTGGACTTGGAAGTCTCTCCAATGAATGGATATACAAATCAATTTTTTTGCGGAAGATTTAATTCCAGTTTATTTTTGTCCCATCTGGTCATCCACCAGGATGCATGCATAACAATAATACATCTCTTGGAAATCAAAGGATGAGGCCTTTGCTCAGCAGTGGACTTTGCAAGGAAGTGCCAAATATTTGGAGGTAACTGAGACCATCAATATGAACAACTTTTACTATGGTGTCATGGTCGACATCTTAAATAAAATTTCAGGTGCCCCATACAAAATCATTCAGCTACATTGACGATAATGTATGGAGAGGCAGAAAATAAAATTAAATTTGAACTATCATCCCATAGTAAATTGTTCATATTGATGGTCTCACCACCTTGATGATTAATGGCACCCCCTTGCAAAGTCATCCTGTAGAAGAAGAAGCCATTACAATGCAGGGTGCGTATTGCGATGTTGCTATTACAGTTAAGCAGCTCTTTTTTTGTGCGGATTAGATTAAATTCATATTGAGATTTCTTATAATCCACTCAACAGATTAGCGTGGAACAGCACACGAGTGAGTGAAATAAGAAATACTTTTAATTTTTCTTAAGTTGCATTGCAATGCCAATTTGGCGACTCAACTAGTTGAGGGGGAATTGAACTGCCCGGAACTTGAACGTACTGAATCAAGATCGCAATACGCCTCTCTTGTACGCTATTGTACGTGAACAAAAATAAGATAGCTTAGCTTTATTGTGTAACTACACCCTTAAACAGTTACATGCAAGCATGTAGAGGGTTCCGGGAGAAAATGCGGAAAAATACCGACGGACTTGGGCCGGTATTAATAAATAAATCTGAATCTGAAGTTGGTAACGGTGTGGCCCTTATTTACAGGACCTTACTTATTCATACGCTCAGTAAATGGACGTGGGGTATACCTTTTGTAGGTACCGGAGCCCATTTTCTCGGGTAATTTAAGGCCGGTTTGGATATTCAATAAATAATTATAGCAATGTGGGTCAGGGTTTCTTAAATAATTAGAACTAAAACATCTTCAAAGTCACAGTTTAAGGTGATTTAAAAAGAGAGCTTACTCTTTTCTCTGTATTATAATTTGAGATATTTGGCTAAAATCGGGTATAAAATGAGTTACATTTAGGTAAGTAGTAGTAGTAGTAGTAGGTATCTTATCTGTAATGGGTGAATAATATAATATCATACCTTATCAAATGTGAATAAAACCATACTTATCTCCCTAGTTATGTAATGGTAAATTACATTATTTTTACGTTTTAAGATCATAATGTTTCTATAATGATATCGACGGTTTCACTTTATTATATCTGCGAAGACCTAGCGCGTAGAAAAGGAACAAGATAATATTTGCCTATTTAGGTAAGACAAACATAATGAGGTGGTTAGGTTTGTATGATATTATAATTTTAAGAAAGTGCCAAAGTGTCATAAACCTGTAATCAAACCAGCTACAGTGCGACAAGGATCTTCTGGCCAATAGATGACATTGACAGGGGGCGCGGCGCGAGCATTCAATAAGCTAGCCAAAGCAAGAAAATTTCCCTTGATTCAGGGAGTCTATTATTTATTTATTACGGTCTTTTTTTACCCATCCATGGCAAAGTAAAAGAAAATATTTCTTGGATTGAAATGTCGTTGAAGGCTTTTTCTACCATAAGATGCATATCATGTATGTTCCACCGATTTTAGGCGCAAAACAATTTTGCAAAAATAATAAAACCGATTGAAAATTAAAACTTTATTTAAGGAGTTTAGCTCTACGGTATTTAAAAACATTCATATTAATAGTTTACACAGAACACGTACGAAAATAAAACAAAAGGTAAATCGGAAAATCTCTTGTAAAATTAGGGAGATTTCGCTACACTTGATGTGGCAACCGCATTTTTGAATTTGACAGCGTTAGTTCCGACTGTCACCGTTGGCCAGAAGATCCGTGTCGCACTATACTACCCGATGCAATGAGACAAAAGCACGTCACGAACGATAGATTAAATAAACGGACCGTTTCGTCTCATGTGTGCCAAGCCATAGGAAGTCAGGGGTTAGATGATTTCATCAGCCGATATGCAAAATGTTTTAATAACATAATGGAATTTTGGACGCGTGTTTGAAAGCTAACAGATCTACATACTTAAATATTATCAAATATCAACGATATCACATACATACCTATTGTAAATTGAATTGAATTGCACTAACATAGTTTAAAGCCTTCATTGTTACTAACACTATTTATATGGACTCTGGTTCGAAATAAACATATTTTATTTTATTTTTTTCATACATGTCGAGTTGATTACCTTATTTTTATCGGGCATCCTGCCCGCTACATCCCAGCCCTCGTTCCATACAAAAAGCGTTTGATGACAAGCATTCCGCTGCATTTAGTTTGGCAGCGACCAAATATCGTCACTAAATAAAACGCAGCCGCATTGCCCGACTGGCCACTCTACGGTGTTGTTTTATTACTTTGTTGTCCAATTATAATAAAATTTTGGAATTTAGTTAACAAGGTCGTTTGTGCTAAATAGGAATAGTGAAGGACCTAGAGTGGTACCCTGCAGCACACCCAAGTCTCAGGCGCAGAGTATCGGCTTCACAAATCTCTACCCTCCTTCCACGGCATATACTCTTTATTTATGCCTAATTTAAAATAGATCAATTTAAAAGATGAAAGCAGAAACCAAAAATTACGCACGGGCGGGACTCGATCAGCATTTTTCTGGCTAACCGGGCCAACTGCTCTTCCAATTGAGCTACCGTGCTGTCGGTCTGACAGCGCGAAATTCTTTGTCTATTATGGAAACGTCATTGCGTAAAGTTAGCGCCATCTACCCGTCTGTTTACAAACGGTACGATAAGATCAATTTCCACATGTACTGTCTATGTCTTTAAGTAGTTGTGATGTACTATATCAAATACATAAACGATTTTGCCCCTGGCAATGAAAATAAAGCAGCGAGAGACGCTACTATCAAACATGCTCATGATCAATATTCTTTTGAATATTGTGATATTATAAAATCAACACACACGAAATAAAATCACATAAAATCTCACAGACCATCACTCCAGCACTAAACGACCATCTCAAACTATTCCTTATGATCTTTATTATTTATAACGCAGTCAAATGCCACCGTAAATTCGTCACACCGTTTTGATATTATTAATTTTATCGCCACCGTACTAGATGATATGTGACGGCATTAGGTGCTATTTTAGAACACTCTGTAGATTCAGGCTATTGTCTTATGTTATTTTGAGAGAGTCGACCGGTGCCAACAGATGAATGTATGGGCAATTGATTTTAAGATTCCTTTGAGGTTATTTAACTGGTTTCCGTAACCATTGCATCACAATTAGTATTCGACGGGTCTATACATAAAAAAATGATAGGCCAAAAACATGATATATGATAATGAAGATGAAATACAACAGAGTTGACGAAAAGGAGCTATGAGGACGAAACTTTCCTTATTGTGAGAAAAATGAATTCCCAGTACAAAAAGAGAATTTCACTGTTCAATAGAAGCTAAAATATTGAAAAAAGGTTTTTAGTTTTATTTTAGGTCTACTTTCACTTCCTATCCGGATTGTACATTATCCAGGGACAGTGTATAAAGTTAAACTTATTTTTTGTGTCTGTACTGTGTTATTATCATTACAGTCGTAATAGAGGCCACGTTGTAACGAGTACTCTGATGTCCTGGCGTCTGTGTATAAAAGTAGGTACTCCTAAATTAGTATTAAGACATAAAAGTCGTTTATTTTTGCATTAAGACTGACTGGGGCACTTAAACACGTCCCAACATAGACCCTACCACTACTTCGGGACAATTGTGTTCTATTGCTGAGAAGAAGCTGCGCAACAAACTCAGTCACTATTGTCAATGCCACTTGATTTTTAT
Source organism: Pyrausta aurata (assembly GCA_963584085.1). Lineage (NCBI taxonomy): Eukaryota > Metazoa > Arthropoda > Insecta > Lepidoptera > Crambidae > Pyrausta > Pyrausta aurata. Next base: position 7,738,917 of record OY757277.1, read on the forward strand.
GTTCGTTCGAGACGTAGAACTAGGTAGATGAATTAAAAGAGAAAGATATTAAGATGTTGTGCTATACGGAAAGAAAGTGGAGAAGCTAAGGTGTTTAATTTTAAATGGTGACAGCTGAAGTTATTACTCAACACATAACAATGCGTTAAAATGTCTAAGAGAAAATATTTTCTGCTTCTCAAATAAAAATGATAAGAATAATAAAGAAAATCAACGGTAATATTTCAGCAGAGCAAAAAATTTAAAGCTCCTTACTTTGTTGGCTTTCCTTTTAATAGAAGCCTATTGTTGTGAAAATATATTTTAAGCTAAATTGTATAAGAAAAGAAAAGGCTTTGTGTTCTGAGTTGGCGAAAACTTAGATGCTTCATATTTGCGTATTATGCGAAATGGTACCTGTAGCCAGTTAGAGGATTTCAAATAGAAATCTACTTTCAAATTTGATCTACATTAAAATATCAAGCTATTCAAACTTATCAAATCTCTAAAATACCATCTGCAGTGACAGAATTAAAACTCGACAGCGCTATCGATATTATCATACAATGATTTAATTTCCTGACTGCACGTCTGAGCGTCGCGAGAGTTGCTATACTACTGACACGTCGTGGAGCGGAAATTTAAAAGTTTTACCCCCACCACTCCCTCCGAGCGTTTTAATGTACTTAATGTCAGATCGGGATCTTGATATGAAACTGATATTGGTGACTTTCAGTTATTTCGAACGAGCGCGAGTACGTTTAATTTCGCCTACTTTTTCAAACACGCTTTTATTAGGTCGTCGTGTATATAACTATGTAATGGAATCTTCGGTAACTAATTTAACCATCTTCCAAGGATCGTAGCGTCATGAAAATTGGCAGTTGTATGTAGTTCTGGGAACAATACAACAATATGGTACCATATTATCAGTACAGTACGACAGTAGACAGTACTGTCGTAAACTGACCTGATGATGGAGCCGTAAGATATGAACTGGAACTTCATGATGAAACATCGTATCATATCTGGGTTTGGACTTGTTAGAAAAGTCATGTAATGAATTTTGACCACGATTAGGTTTCAAGGTCTGATGATGAAGCCGGAAGATAGGCACTGGCATTCCATGATTGGATGTCGTATCGTAGCTGTGCTTTGACTTATTAGAAATGTCTTGTAATGAACTTTGGCCACGATCAGTTTCAAGGTCTAATGATGAAGCCAGGAGTCAGGAACTGGCATTTCATGGTGGAATGTCGTCTTCCAAGAAAGGTAGCGTCATGAAAATCTGCTGTATGCAATTTTGAGGACAATACAATAATATGGTTCTTTCGCACTGATCTGATGATGGAACTGGAACTGAAGATATGAACTGGAACTTCATGATGAAACACCGTATCATACTTGAAATAAATATTTAAATATTGATAAAAATTGTTTGTTATCAAGGACTAAAAAGTATAAAATAAATTAGGTTTTAAAATCCCAAAAAAACATGCTTTTATAAATGCATGTAAAAACTAAAAATAAATATAGATCGTTAAAGTTGTCTCTTTTTTTGGGCTGAAGTGTAAACCATGTGCTTTTAATTATAATATTTGATTGTAAAAGCGTGGGGGCGTGAATAGCAAAAATGAGACTGCCACCACGTGAACCATGCTGCAGTGGTTCACGTAGTGAAAATCTAATCTGTAATGTCAACCATAACACATGGAACCAAACAAAGTTTATGAGGTGTTTACTTGATTTGTTTTGTCATTGTTACATTCATTACAAATTACCTTCAGAATAGAAAACGATATGCGCCAGTTTTTCGTTTACAAACGCGTGATTCATACAACAAAAAAAGGTTGCGACAACATAATGGTAAGTCGAGTAATATTCGACATAATGACTTTGTCTTTTTTTATCAGTAGCTTGATTTGGAATGCTTTATTTATAATTGCGGTAATAGATATTCCGGAAACATATCGCAGCCTTAATAATGTATGGGCATAACTAGAAAAAACTGTTTTTTGGGAAAAGCCAAAAATCAAACCGGCGCTGGGCGGTTTTTTACATAATTGGCTCTAAAATCTTTATTTTATCAGTTACAACTTTCAAATTAAGCACACTTCATCGCTAGTATATGTATTAAAAGTTGACATGGGCCATTTTGGAAAAAAAATATTAGGAATACGAAAAAAAAATGTTTAAAGAATATAGTTCAAAGTTAGGCCTTTATTTTACTATTTTGCTGTTGTGATTTAGGGTACAACTTGTATTTAAGCCCATCTAATACTGACGTTGAATTGTTTTTTGTGATGTATTTCTTAATGTTGCTATTTTATATTATAATACGTGTACTATTATTATTTTTGTTTTGATTTACACCCAATAATAGGTAAGGGAATTAAAATATTGAATCACATAAATTATAGTACCAATATTTGACTTTTCAATTAAAAATAAAAATCAATCGTTAGACAGTATTATATTCATTTTTGCAAATATAACAAATTATTTATTACTTATTTTTATGGACGGAAAACAAAATTTCTTCTAAATGTTTTGCACTATCCTGAAACAAAAACTCGTTGGTAAAAACTTTTCCATAATATTTTAATTTTAATAGTTTAGTTAATAAGTAAGACCTTTACTAATTAAATCACACTTTTACGGATTGATTTCGCGAACGTTTATTTTTATTTAATGCCTGACGTTTCGAATGCTTTACAGCATCCGTGGTCACAGGCAGACTAGTACTTAGTCTGCCTGTGATGCGGATGCTGGATTTGGCATTCCTGCAAGAAACGAAATGGAAGGGAGCTAAAGCAAAAGAGATTGGTGAGGGATACAAATTTTATTATTGTGGAGGAGACGGAAAGACGAATGGCGTAGGAGTGGTACTAGATAATAGTCTAGTAGTGAAGGCGCGAGAAAAAAGAACAAGAGGTATAACTCTTGTAAAATGTATAAAAGATGAATCCGGGCAAGTTCTCGCTGACGATGATGGAATAAAAAAACGATGGAAGGACTATTTTGAAAAATTAATGAACGAAGAGAATGAGTGGAATGGGGAACTAGAGCATGTCCCTATTAACGTAGGATTAGTAAGGGAGATAGTGAAGAGGAAGTAGAATGGGCAGTAAATAGTATGAAAGCCGTGGGACCTGATGATATACCAGTGGATGTTTGGAAGTTGGTAAGAGCAGAGGGAAGGAAGTGGTTAACTTTTATTTTCAATAAGCTGTTGCACGAAGAAACGATACCTGATGATTGGTGCAACAGTTTACTGGTACCAATCTTTAAAAACAACGGGGACGTGCAAGAGTGCAACAACTATCGAGGAATAAAGTTAGTGTCACATAGTATGAAGGTTTGAGAGAAGATCATAGAGAAAAGATTGCGAGAAGAATGTGAAATTTCACAGAACCAGTTTGGTTTTATGCCGGGTCGAGGTACAGCGGACGCCATCTTTGCCATTCGCCAAATGTGCGAAAAGTACAGGAGTGAACATAAAAATCTACACATGGTGTTCGTTGACCTCGAAAAGGCATACGACCGAATACCTCGCGAGGTTCTGTGGTGGGCCCTTAAGATCAAAGGTGTGCCTGGGAAATACCTGCAGTTGATTCAAACTATGTACGGCAGATGCAGTACTCACGTCCGATCCGCAGCCGGGACAACTACAAGCTTCAATGTGGCTGTGGGCTTGCACCAAGGTTCAGCGCTTAGTCCTTACCTCTTTCTGATGATAATGGATGCTCTGACATCGGACATACAGAAAGAGGCCCCTTGGTGCATGCTCTTTGCCGATGACATTGTGCTGGTTTCTGAAGAGGCCCAGGAGGTCCAGAACAGACTGGAGGAATGGCGACAAAGGCTGGAGATCGTTGGCCTTAAAGTCAGTAGAACCAAAACGGAGTACCTGTTCTCTCCAGTTCTTTGCCGATAAAACTTGCCGGAATCCCCTTACCAGTCTGTACCGATTTTCGGTACCTCGGGTCTCTCGTACAAAACGACGGCAATATTGATCGAGACGTCAAGTATAGAATCAATGCAGGTTGGATGAAATGGAGGCAGGTCACCGCAACAACATGCGACCCACGGATGCCCTTACGGTTAAAGGGTAAAATTTACAAATCCGTTACAAGACCTGCCTTAATGTATGGATCGGAATGCTGGGCTGCTAAAAAGACGGATGAGAAGCGAATGCATGTAGCAGAGATGAGAATGCTAAGATGGATGTGTGGTGTTACAAGAATGGACAAAATAAGGAATGAGTATATACGAGGAAGTCTGAAAGTGGCACCGGTGACTGAGAAGATGGTGGGTCATCGTCTGTCTTGGTACGGTCATGTAATGAGGAGGGAAGAAAGTCATGTTACTAAAAGAGTATGAATGTGGATGGCTGGAAGGGAACCCAAGAAGAGATGGACGGACTGTGTGAAAAATGATATGAGTGTGAAAGGAGTGGATGATTCAGTGACGAGTGATAGAATAGTGTGGAAGCGTAAAAGAAAGAAAGAAAGAAAAAACGTTTATTCAGCACCAAAATACTGCGCCAACCCCCGATAAGCTGGGAACAGGGCAAGAGAATGATGAGTAAGAAAAAACACAATTGCTTGACTGGTGCGTTTATTTGGCGGGAAATATTTCATAACCGCACCTTCATTTCTCAGCATCGCGACAAAACATTTTATAGTCAAGTAATTAATCATTAGGAATGGAAGTTAATTAATAACAAGTTAATTAATTTCAGATATTTATAAATTTAACAGCAAACACTTATCAAAGAGAGGTCTAACTAAAGAGAAAGTATTTTTTTTTAAATCATTTTCAGTTCTATACGGGACTTTATCGATTTAATAAAAATAAAAACATAACATATTAGAAATATAAAGAATCAATTAGTCTTAGGTCACACAACTTTAAGAATGTTTAGTGTAAGGCGAGCACAAAACTTATTGGGCCCTTATAATATTAGAGGATAATGCAACGCTTACCTTAATGAATGTCATCTAAGGGCACAACTCCAAATTGGACCACGGTCGCGCGGACCAGCTTCGTCAATTATAGGCGCGTCTCTGATTCAGCCTCTCTAGCGGGATGGGGCGGGGGTGATAGACGAAAGTGTGGAAGGGGCACAAAATACAGAACTCCTGTTTTTGTCATTTTTTTTCTCTTTCTGTGAACGCCATCTTGTAGAGCTGACGAAAATGTGCCTTTCTATTACTAAAAGTCAAATACCTAAAATTTTTAGTTATGCCCATACATTATTAAGGCTGCGATATGCAAAATCATAAAAAAAAATCATTTTGAATATTCGAAAGGTAGCCTAGCCAATAGAATAGCAGAACGTAGAAATTACAACACTGCGCCTTAAAGAGTGCGTTTTCTCTCAAATCTAAATAAAGATCACATAGATAACTTCACATTAAAAATAAACAGTCCGCTGAAATATCGTTATGATATTTCTGAGCAAATATTATTAAATATTAGTTTCAATTTCAAGAGCTCAGCGGAATTCGCTATTTCAATTGATCTACTGATTAATGTGTAGGTACTGGCTTTGATTTATAGTCATGATTTGCTTTTAATTTCTCGAGCAATTATTCATTCTCTTAGATTTTTTCGGAATGAAATATCGAACTCATTGCGCATTCATGATAAAGTAGCACCAGTTAGTAGTAGTTCATATACTATTCTTATCCATTTTATCAAATGTGTTGTAAAGATAGAAAAAAAATCATGTGTTATACAAAATGTACGCGAAAATTTTAGAGAGAAAAATACAAATCATCACATGATTCAAGAAATCAACAAAAAACCAGACGAATCAGATAAAAGAGCAATGACCTATCACCAAAATAGAGCGTTATTTTCGAACCGTCAAAAATCAGACTTGAAATATTCGTCAATGAGACAACTTTAACACGAATTAACGCCGAGTTTACACGAACACAAATCTACATTCGGAAAATAAATTGCACGCCTATTAGCAACTGGCCTAATAACGCTACTCCGAATTCAAATTTCAAACAGACACGACCACCGAAACATGATCTCTCGAATCACTTTACTGTACCAATCAATGTTCTATTACAAGTGAAACATATGACGCGCGGGGTATCAAGATATATTGGCGGAAAATGCTGGCTGGATTCCAAGGAAAGACAAGCGTTGGATATCGGAGACATGTTATGGGATACAAGCGCGTAATACAATGTAATAAAGTCGTATGTCGATCAGCGTCTGTCATCGGGGCAAGAGTTATTGGTATTTGATAGCTCGCGACACGTTTAGTATGTGGACGCGACGATGTAGAAACGGTTTTGAGACGAGATCGAAATGGGAAAGTAATGAGATTGGGTGCGGAGTGAAGAGTTATAAGGGGAGAATAATACATGAGTCCTGTTCATGGAGATTTAGAATAATGATTTGATTTACCACTTAGGAACTCACTTGAGAAATTTAACAACGGCTTTGATAAAATCTAATCCGTATCCGTCACTATATTTAGATCTTTGTGTAGGCGTTCAAATGCAAAGGGTAACAAAAAGAGTAAAATCTACGGATACTCCTTTAGAAGAAATTAATGTAATTAAATGTTTGGCCAAAATCAACAGACCTAGTCTTTATTGAAATTAGAATCTTTAAAGTCGAAGCAAATATTATGAGATTAAAGTAATTAAAAAATAAAATCCTAGAATATCTTGCCATGCAAGATTCGGACAAACCATTAGACGGGGTCAAAATTGGTCTTATTAAAGACAGTCACGTTTCGGACCAAGAAGGGAGGGAAGGGGGAGGGTTATTTGTCCATATCTATTACTGTAATTGGGGATCCCTTTGAAATTTACACGTAAAAACTAGGGTGACCATGGAATGGGGACTTAAGAATTTGTTCCTATTTCAACAATTAATAAAGCAGCGAAACTAATTTAGGCTTAAGATCTGCTAAATATATATACATATAACTACATAATAAATTATTAATTGAAAAATAAACTAAGCTAACCATTTAATATCAGATTAAAATACCAATTTTGACATGGGCAACTTGGATCCTTACAGAGCTGACTTTCCATTATAAATCCGAAGAGTAAAAATCGATTATTTGCCTTCCAAACTTCCGTAGGTATATAAATTTGAAGAATTTCAACATGTGACGAGATATACAAATATACAAACAGACAAATTGAATGTACGGCCAAGGAATTCGCGCCGAACTACTTATCAACGAAAATCACTAGCACATACGATACAAAAACGCAATGTGAAAGCGAATTAGGCTCTTAAGACGGCAAGGCGACGGTGACCTCGATAGTATATCTTTATATATTGTCTAGATCAATTAACTCACTGAGGACGCCCTCTGCCCCATCTAGGGGTTACAGGACCTAAAGTCAAGAAAGTCAGTTGATAAATCAGTATACCAATAAAAACAAACAAATTGTACATTTTCATTTATGGAATTTAACTATACCGAAATGGGAAGAAATCTCGGTATTTTTTTTTCTTTTATTTATTCTTTAGGTTAAGAGTTATTTATAAGTAAATTTGTTTTTTTTTCAGTTTTAATTGAATTAATAAATGTATATTTAATAATAAAAAAAGTCAAGTGTCACTATACCGAATCCGTTTTTACGCTTTATCAAATCTTCAATCTGGTCCGGAAAATCTCACAAATTCTAAAGTTAGGGCCACCTTAATTACAACTAAGGGCTACACAACGGTGACTCAACTAAGTTAACTTCGGTACTAAAATTAAACCCAAATGCCTCTCATTCTAAACTCTATTTGGTTAAGTTATTATTGTTGTTAGTTCAAAACGAATCGTTTTGTGCGATCTGTTGCTATTGTTAGTTTTATTGTTTGGCACACAAGTGTTTGTAATTTGCTATTGTGTAAGCGTTATTAGCAGTTTTGTGGGTTTGGAGGTGATTTTGAACCTGTGCTGTTCTAATTTAATGTTGATGTAAATGTTTTAAGTTATTTTAAGTTATGTACTTCCTAATTATTCACTATAACTTTGCTAATCCTTTGAGCCAGGAACCAGCCAGCTTTATTATTGGCCGTAACAGAATTTAGAATAAAATTGCCATAACTAAATTATGTTTCGGCCAATAATAAAGCTGGCTGGTTCCTTGCTCAAAGTATTACCATAGCTGTATAGCTACGCGGCAACGCCGATAGTTACAGCCTCCTTACTACAAGGAAATGGTTTCGTTTTTGAATAGTCATATTTTTTTATGTTGCATACTTTAATTTAATTTTTTTCTTGTTTGTTATAAATAAATATTAGATTATTTTTTTTAATAATAAATGGAACTATAACTTCTGCCTTAATAAATTTATTTCAAGCTCAGTCAAAAAATCTCAGTATCTTCTTTAAATCAATTTTGAACACTCCAACTCTTAAACAAACTTCTCCCCTCAAAAGAACCATATCACCGTCGCCATTTACCAATCAAGCAAATTAACACGTCGCTAACACGGTGTCGGGAACTCGGGACGTTAATAAACAGCTGCATAACAATCGTAATGATCGACTCACGGCGCCGTATCGATTCGGGCTATTTCCGTTTCCGTCTACGGGCTACGAAAGTGCGGGCGATAAATGAGTAAAAGCAATAGTGTCGATTGGTTTATCAATAGTATCGATAAGAGTTAATACTAATTCCTTTTTAAAGCGTTCAGCTAGGGAATGCTGCTGAAGTTTTCCCTCAGGAATATCACTTAAGCCTCTTTAAAGCAAAATTAAACAGAACGCTACTCGGTAGATTATAAACTCACCACCCTAGAATTCAACCTGACATCAGGTGCGGTCGAGGTCAAATATCTGCTTAGTCTCAAATAAATAAAAAAACCGGCTAAGTGCGAGTCGGACCCGCGCACTGAGGGTTCCGTGCCCCCCCTAACTCAATTCAGGGTCCACTTACTTCCACCTAACGAAAATATCACAATATTTTTTTGACAGCAAAAATAAAATTTTTTTTCATAGTAATTGTATGAAAGACAAAGTAATATTTGCGGTTGATAAAAATGTGCGATATCTCAAAAACTACTGGTTCGATCTCATTCAAACCAATTTTCGTTTAAAGTTTTTGTTGAGATGTACATCATATATTTTTTTCAAAATCTTTTCTTCCTTAGTTCAAAAGTTAGATGGGGGGGGGACGCCCATTTTACCACTTTGGAAGCGTCTATATCTCAAACGTTAGACTTTCAGAAAAAATGGTTTTAGGAACCTCAATGTCATTTTGAAAGACCTATCCATAGACACGTATAGGTTTGGGTAAAAAAAATTTTTTTGGTTTTAGTTTCATATATGAGAGCCCCCCTTAAATATATAGTCAAAGTCAAAGTCAAACATTTATTTGCGAAAAACATGGTACATTACAGATCTTGTTTACAGCACAGGTTCACATGTTTTACCAAAAATTGGCTAGCAAAAATTTATTTAAATGTCATACAATCAATTGTGTCCTATCATATAAATTAATTGAAGTATAAAAATATGTCAAGGTAATTAATATAATATTGTCAATTCGTGTTATAATTATTTATTATTATTTTTTGTCATAAAACTCTGCTAGGTCATAAAAACAATTTTCTATTAGCCAATTTCGTAAACGTTTTATAAATATGTTAGTAGGCAGTCCCCTGATATGTAATGGGATATTATTATATATCTTGATGGCCATGGCATAGCTGTTTCTATTGAACAACGCACTGGTATTACCTAGAGGCGGCAACAGTCGGGTTGTGTCTCTTGGGCGCAGGCGAGGATCAACTACACTATAGTGTTCAAAATAACCTGGATGCTTCCGCACAAACCTCCTCCAAAATATACAACCCAGTAAGAGTAAGCAATCTTATTATTTTAAATAGTGGACGACATTCCTGAATAGGGCCAGCTCCACAAACTGCCCTTATACATTTTTTTTGCATAATAAATGCCCTTTTAATATCAACGGAGTTTCCCCACAATAAGAGCCCATACCTTAATATTGAGACAACATAGCCGTGATAAGCAGTCAATGCTGTCTCCTCTCCAGCCGAGCAACGCAATCGCTTGAGAGCAAAGACAAACTGACTCAATTTGGTGCATAAAGTCGAGATATGTGCAGTCCAACTACAGTAACAATCAAGTGTGATGCCAAGAAACTTGGTTTCAGTTACTTCACTAATAACTTGACCTTGACAAACAACGTGTAGGTGCTGACGCTGTGTCTTGTAATTTGAAAATTGTATATAAGCTGTTTTGGACACATTAACACAAAGATCATTCCGTGCTAGCCACGTGCTAATACGTTCTATTGCCGCATTGATCAATTGGTTGAAATCGCCTGTACTTCTATTTGTTATGATGAGAGATATATCATCTGCAAAAAGAACGGTTTGGAAATCTACGCATCTCGGCAAATCGTTTATATATATTAGAAAAAGCAGGGGCCCTAAGACACTGCCCTGTGGGACTCCACGTGTGTTCAGTAAAAAGGGTGATTTGTAGGAAATCAAGTTGTTATTGCGATTAATTCTATTTATCTCAACACACTGTTCTCGATTCGTAAGATAACTCATAATCCAGTTTAAGGCTTGACCCCTAATTCCACATTTTTCACATTTTTGCAGCAATTTGTGGTGGTCCACAAAATCAAACGCTTTAGTCATGTCAAAAAAGACTGCTACAATTGGATTTTTTTTTGTCAATGCTAGTAACAACACTTTTAATTAATGAAAAAGCTGCAAGAGTTGTTGACTTTCTCTTTTGAAACCCGTTTTGTTCCTCTGCGATAACATTATGCTTATCCAAGAAGTTAATGATTCTTTTGGTCATTGCCTTTTCAAATATCTTTGAGATTATGGGTATTAGTGTTATAGGTCTATAGTTGTTCATGTCCCTTTTATTATTATTTTTATACAGAGGCCTAACAATTTATTTTTTTAGGATGCTTGGGAATTTACCCTGTGTAAATGATAAATTTATAAGATGCGTTAACACAGGTGCTAAAATGGAAGAACATAGTTTAAATACATATGTTGGCAAACCGTCTATGCCCACAGAATTTGTATTTTTTAGAGACTTTATAATATCAACTATCTCCTGATCAAAACATGGCATTAAAAATAGAGATTTATCCACTCTTCGAATAGCACTATTGTTAGATAGATTTGGTACAGTGATATTGTTAGTTTTATTAGAAAAATTTAAAAAATGATCATTAAATGCAACTGAAATATCTAAGGGATCGTTAATAGTAACATTATTCCTATCTATATTTTCGATTTCATCAAGTGATTTGACATTATCCGTTTTCTGTTTAATAATATTCCATGTTGCTCGGCATTTATTAATAGAATTTTTAATAATTGTATGATTATGAATACTTTTTGATTTGTTAACACATTTTCGAAGCATCCTAGTGTATTTAAGTAACTTATTCTTAATATCTAAAGTTTTATTCATGTGATAGTATGATCTCAGTTCTCTTTTAACAGTGCTAGATTTTTTAATTCCTCTAGTAATCCATTTAGGGTTTGTGTTATTTGTATTAATTTTAACCTTTTTTTCTGGGAAGCAGAGATTAAAGAATAGGCATACGTCATCGTGAAAGCTCTTAAAAGCGATATCAATATCATGTGTATCATCATACACATCATTCCAGCTAAGACTTGATAAACATTGAAGAAACTTTATTTTATTGTCATTACTATAGTCACGCGCTTTCTTATACCAGTACTTGGCACGAACTTTTCGAATCTGAGACAATTTGAATTCAAGAGTTTGTCCCGTATTATGATCGGAGAGGTGTAGAGTGTGAACGTTGCCCTTAGCATTCTCGATGTTGCGGGCAAAATGGTCTATACATGATTTAAGTCTAGTGGGTTCGTTAATATGTAAATTTAGGTTGTAAGTTTTTAGCAAGTACCAAAGGTTCCTAGATGTGTTACTTTCCATGAGAGTATTTATGTTCAGATCTCCAGCAAGAATAACCCGTTTTTTGTTATATCTTGTCAGCCTGTACAAAAGCACACCCCGGACACTCGGAAGAAACTTTTCATTTTGGCCATACATTGACAGACGGCGTGTTGCACAGACGCTGCGTTTGTGTGCGTGCTATAAGGGTTGACAAAGTCTGTTTATCTGTCACACCGGTCATAGCTATTTTCACTCAAATAACAGATGCCTAAACAACGTAATTTACTTTAATTTAGTATTCACGTGGTATCGTGGAGAAATAAAAAGATATTATCTACCTTAGCAACACCTAATTTCACTGATCACATAAACATTACAATTATAATTTCTTAACTACACATAGTTCTAAAGAATGTTACCTTTACCTAACGTTTTTAAAGTTTTTCACTGTAACTGAATAGTTAGAATAGGTTAGTTACGGTTGCATATTTTGTATGAAGTTACTTACTGTCTCTCACCTTTTGGGAAACAAAAAAAGCTTCTATCGGTGTCATTTCTCGAGGAAGAAAGACACCCGTACACTGCACAGTGACAGTACTTAGGCATCTCTCGTACACAAAACTTTGTACTTCCGTTAACGTCGCAAACATGCGCGTGCCATGCGCGCTAGGCGGTCCCCTAATGAGAACCCTAATTCCGGCGTGATAGTGAGGTAAGTCAGACTAGGGAGGGGAGGTGAGTGTCCGTTCTGTATGTAGTACTATTATATATTCTGTGACAAAAGCTTATCTAGGCATTTTGTAAATCGGGGAATGTTGGAAGCCAAAGGAATTCTATAAACACACACGACAATACAATTGAAAACAGGTATTTCAATAGCACACACTTCAAAATCCTTTGCCACTGCCATATATATTTTTAACTTTTAGTATCTGAATCGGAAAGCGGTAAACAAGATACACCTACCTACTAAGTTTCAACGGTGTGATGCTTATAGTTTTCGAATAAAGTGGCTGTGACATACGGACGGACAGACAGACAGACAGACAGACAGACTTGACGAAACTATAAGGGTTCCGTTTTTTGCCATTCGGCTACGGAACCCTAAAAAACTATCACACTGTCTGTACACAGCAATGTTCACCGAGCATAGGACCGAAGTTCATAATAGAATACACTATTGATACTTTTGATGCTGAATATTGCGATATAAATCGATCTATAGATGGTTTTGTCCGATCGATAGTATTAGTCATGGCATATACAATAAGACAACGTACTATCGATAGTGCAAAAATACCGATAGTATCAATTTTGAGTGATTTTGACACTAACATAATTAATGAGTCGTGTAGTGAGTTGGGCGTGTAACTTTTAATACTAGAAGCTAGACTAAGACACAATATATAATTATACATACAGAACGGACACTCACCTCCCCTCCCTCGTCTGACTAGGTAAATCACTATCGCGCCGGAACTGGGGTTCACATTGGTAGCTTAGCGGGCATGGCGCGCGCATGTTTGCGACGTTAACGGCAGTAAAAAGTTTTGTGTACGAGAGATGCCTAGGTACTGTTCAGTGTACAGGTGTCTTTCTTCCTCTAGAAAGGACTCCGACAGGAGATTTTTTCGTTTCCTAAGAGATGAGAGACGGTAAGTAACTTCATAAAAAATATGCAACCATAACCTTTTCTAACTATTCAGTTACAACAGTGAACAACTTTAATTATAATTATTATTGTAATATTTATGTGATCAGTGAAATCAGGTGTTGCTAAGGTGCTTATTTCTCCACGATAGCACGTGAATATGGCATTACAAAAATTTGTACTGTTTTTTTTTTTGAGGTTATAAAAAGTTAACACGGTATAACCTAAGTATAGCATATTTGTTTAGTACATATCTCCCACACATAATGTTTATTTGGTAAGTGCTTACCAATCAATTACGTTATTTAGGTATCTGTTTATTTAAGTGAAAATAGCTATGCTGGTGTAACAGACTTTGTCAGCCCTTATAGCATGCACACAAACGCAGCGTCTGTGCAACACGCCGTCTGTCAATGTCTGAAAATTTTCTTACAAGTGTCCGGGGTGTGACCCAAGTTCAGACCTTTAAATGCACATGCACAAATTAGTTCTAGGGGGAAAAAATGTAGTAGAGTATTTCTGGGACGAGTGTTAGTGCCTCAAATCAAGAATTATTAACCAAATACTAAGCTGAAAATTAAATCCAAGCAATACTAAGAAGATATTAAGTCGATGGTGTTTTTAATATGACAAAAGCTTAAATCTACTTTAACATCACGTGAAAATAATCCATTAAGCAAATATTGCTCGCACAGAAGATAGTGCTGTGGCTTTCATGCAAATCACGGTTGCATAGACAATGACCAGTAACCTGATGGACTGGTAATTCGGACAGTGACGAATAGACACTTCCGGTGCGGTTTGACGTACCAAATGTCCCAATGATGGCATTGGCCATCGAATAAAAAGCACTCAGTCCAAATACAGCTTAAAAATATAAATTTTTATACGGATGATATACGTGTCAGAGGTAATAAGTAATTAAATGTAAAAGTAATTAATAAGTAATTAAATGTTTGTATGTTGTTAAAAAATAAATCATGAATTAATTATAAATATTATAATGACTCCAAAATTTTATTACAAAATTTTTTGTTATAAAAACGTATAACTAAATATTAATATCAATTATTAAACATGTGACACTTATTGGATTTATGATAATAAACTAAAAATAATACGCTATTGATCATGAAACACAAGTTTTGAATATTGTCTATTTATTTTTTATAATTTATACTATTCAGTATATAAATATGTAAGAAAGAAAGAAAGAAAGAAAGAAAGAAACATTTATTTGACACACAACAATACAGACATAATAAAAATAATAATTTAAAAACCATGATTGTGTATCAAAAAGGCTCCCGCTCAGCACTAGTCGTGATAACCATCTGTGATGTTTATCACGACGCTGATTTTCAGCGGGAGCCTCGATACTGGGACGCAGCACAGTGGCAGTTATACAATAAAAAAAAAATTACAAAAAACTACACTCTAATGGCGAAACGCAATCCGCGGAAGCTAAAAACCGCAGAAAAAAAAATATACTCCTGTCAGTACTGTTATATATTCTGTGCTACTGTGTGATGACATTGACATCTAGAATGAAGTGGTCAAGTACTGTGAAAATTAACAATTTTAGATTGCCCTCCTTTACAATTATTAATTTCGAGGAGAAGGGTTATAATCCACCAGCATACATGACGTGGCATGCATGCATGCATGCTGCCACGCCCCTAACTAAAAAGTGAGTGCAGAATGAGCTACTTATGAAAATGCAAAACTACTGGATTTCACAGGCTAACCTACTCCGAACGAAGTGCAAACCCTGAATGTAAGTTCCTTACTACATAAATACACACTTTAATATTACACATAAGGATTTCTATCAAGCTACTATTATACTTTTTACCTCCAGAGCGCGAGTCGGCGAGACTCATGGGAAAGTGATGCAACAAGTCTGTAAGAATAAGTTTGCTAGCCATAAAACCAGTCCCGACACGAATATGTAAACTTTTACTTAAATTTTATCACAAATTAACTTAACTGTAAAAAATACACTAAAGTATAAGATACTAGCTTTTGCCCGCGACTTCGTTCGCGTGGACTTCAGGTTCGTCCCGTCTAGTAGCGCAAAAAATGTGTTTTTTTTTACGACCTCACATTAGAAACCTCAAATCCTCAAAACCTCAATTGTAGCCTATATGTTATTCTGATGTATAAGCTATATTGTGGTAAAGTTTCATTCAAATCCATTCAGTAGTTTTTACGTGAAAGAGTAACAAACATCCATACATCCATACATCCATACATCCATACATCCATACTTACAAACTTTCGCCTTTATAATAGTAGTAGGATAACAACCAAAACTATGTAGATCACTATCACTTCTTTTTATAAAAAACTACAACAACTGTCACAAAAATAATCCTTTAGTTTTTGCAAAGTACTCGTTTCACAAAAGATAAAGTTCATATTTATCTATTTAACAAGCAAAATCTAAGTAAAATATTTTACTTAACAAATAAGAAACTACATAATATTTCCCCAGAAATCACTTTGACTATCATACCCTGCCCTGCCCTGCTTGCATGAGAGGTTTTATTATATTACCTAAGTTACTTACATGACACAATTTATAACCCTATCAACTGCAATATCTGTTCCATTAATATTCGGTAGAGTCCCACTGGCAACAAATATGATCATTTTAGCTACCTCATGAGGTTCAACTGCTTTAACTAATAAATCTTTTTCAATGTACGCGAATATAAGATCTCTCTCATCGTCGTTACAGTTCAAATTTGTGAGTAAATTTGTTTTGCATAAAAAAACACTAACTGAATTCACATTAACACCAGCCGGAGAGGCGTCGATCGCTGCCGATTTAACTAGTTGATCTATAGCGGAGTTAAAGACCTGAAATCCAAGAAAACCCGGCTTGCAAACGTCGTCGATCGCGCCTTTCAATAAAATCACTTGGCCTTTAGTTTTCGATAGATGTGGCAGCGCTGCGTGCATCAATTTGTACGGCACGAGGAGATTTATTTTATACAAATCATGAAAATAATCTGTCGTTTCGTCGAACAGAGAAGTTATGATAAGTTTCCCCGCACAGTTTATTACTACATCAAGTCTTTCGTAGGTGTCTATCGTCCTTCTGATTACCTCTTCGCAGCTTCCTTCCTCTGTAAGGTCCAGACTTATTGTAAGTGGTCTAATGCCTTTGTGAGCTTGACAACCATCGGCGACAGCGTTCAGCCTTTCATTGTTTCTTCCGACTAAAGCTAGTTTGGCGTTGAAAAAAGCCAATTTATTAGATGCGGTTGCTCCTATGCCAGAGCTAGCACCGGTCACTATTACAACTTTGCCGGTGAAATCCATAACGTCTTCACAGTTGGGCGTCGTTACATACACTGATTTAGAACATTGTGGTTGATATCATTATCATCGTACGATTTGAGTCTGCCGTGATAAACGTTATCAGTTGTCTGAATAAAAATAAGCATTACAAAACTCCACTAAAGTATTATTATTTTCACTTCATACGAGTCTTGGGTACGATAAAAGTGGGTTATCATCATAACAAAAACAAAAACCGGCCAAGTGAAAATCGGACTCGCGCATGAAGGGTTTAGGTTACTTTCATTTTATTTCTATTATTAAAGTAAAAATACAACTGTGTATTTTGAAAAATTTCAACTGTCTCGCTATCGCGGTTTTTGAGATACAGCATGGTGAGTTGAGTACGGACCCCTAAAAAGGATTTCATTTTACTCAAAGACCGATATTTAGAAAATTTTTATATTGTTTCAAAGTGTATACTTTCCAGGCGATCATATCATCACATGACAATCTGATCATATCAGAATATGTGATCACATTCTCACACCAAACTCAAATTTTTTTCATACTCAAGAGAGTGAGCACATGTTTCCTTACGTATCTTGTTCTTTATAATTTTTATACCTAGGAATATTTTAACGTAGTTCTGTATGATTATGTTTGAACATTATGGTATGAAAATGAGTGCGAACTACACACTGTTTATACGTGTATTAGCAGCTATTCGCTGGTATCTGCCGGCCCATTAGTTGGATTGAACGGTAGCTTTTGTCCGCCGGTGTGTGTATTGTGATGGCGTTGTGTGGTGTGGGAGAGAACATTAGTTGCTACTATTTAATCCAAATTTGTTTATTTTAATATTAAAAAATAACATTGACATCAATAGCTATTAGAAAGCTTTTTAAAACAAGAGTTTGTGCTTAAGCTCACGAGCTGACACTATTGTAGATTTAATCTTGTCTTGGCTCATCCTTCACATAAAAAACAATGCAATCATTAATTGATACAGGAATGCTTTTATGCCTATGGCCATGCTATTTAAAAAATACCTGTGAACTAAAACATACAAGTCACGTGCAGTATTCAAACGTATACATTAGAATAGGTACATACGGGATTGCTACAATGTACCCGCAAGTTCTCTTCAGTTACTCCGTGATCATGGCGCTTGCAACAGTGCCGAAATATCGGAAGCTCATAAATAATAAGGTACACGGTAGCAATCCCGTATCTAACTATTCTAATGTTAGTGACCATGAAAGTTTAAAACTATATAACGTATACATCTATACTAATATTATAAAGCGGAAGAGTTTGTTTGTTTGTTTGTTTGTTTGAACGCGCTAATCTCCGAAACTACTGGTTCGAATTGAATAATTCTTTTTGTGTTGGATAGTCCAATTATCGAGGAAGGCTATAGGCTATATAACATCACGCTACGACTAATAGGAGCAAAGATATAGTGGTAAATGTGTAAAAAACGGGAGAAAAATGACACTATTCCACGCGGACGAAGTCGCGGGCAAAAGCTAGTATCAAATATTTAGTATTCGGTTACTGGATTTAGCAGAAAATGAATTGTAGAGTTGAGATTTAATTGCGCGAATAGCAACGTTAGTTAATTTTTTTACATAGAGGTTCTTTTTAATAAAATACAAGGTTGTTAGTGTTACCAGTAATTTATTAATACTTACTACTACAGATTTTTCATGCCGTGTTAAAAAAAATACGTATACTAGAAAATAACTTTAGTTTTCTCCGCTGCCACTTCTACCTCGCGTCCTCTCATTAAAGAGTAAAGAGAAAATGGAAACAATGTGAGTAGATTAATATCTTTTCGTTTTCAATATTGCTAGTGCTCGCCATCAGAGAACTGCACTTACACTGATTGGGAGAGTTTTATTTTAACCCTGGATTAACACTTCTTAAGTATATCTCACTAGCTTTTTCCCGCGACTTCGTCCGCGTCTAATAGTGACTTCTTTCTCCCGTTTTTTACACATTTACCACTATATCTTTGCTCCTATTAGTCGTAGCGTGATGTTGTATAGCCTATAGCCTTCCTCGATAACTGGACTATCCAACACAAAAAGAATTATTCAATTCGAACCAGTAGTTTCGGAGATTAGCGCGTTCAAACAAACAAACAAACAAACAAACTCTTCAGCTTTATAATATTATTAAGTATTAAGTATAGATTAAGGCCCGGTTGCGTGATCGATAGTTAACACAAATAATGGAGAAATGGATAAGGTTTAAGGTTTGGAGGTGGATTTTCTTTGAAAAATATGCACAATCGTAAATATTCAACCGCTGGTAACGTGCTTTTGAAGGAATAAACCTTATTCATTAGACCATTATTTGGTTAACTATAGATGACGCAACCGGGCCTTAATGAGATATGATATGACTTCGCGATTTCAAGTTTTTTTTAACAAACAAACAAAAATACAAACACATGTAATTTTATACACGTACTAACATAATATTACCAAATTCCAATAATATCACATCACATGCATGTCGGATTAATAATCTCTTTTTTTAAGTCGGTTAAAAAGTGTGAAAAAGACGAAACCTTTATAACTACACCACTAAAAAGTCTATGTAAATAATCTTACCAATTTGTAATTTCGTACTCACTAAATGAGCATGGCTTAAAATTACCTCCCAACTCCCAGCAAATTGGCCAAAATATATCTTCATTGCGAGAGCAAGCAACTTACCTGAAACAAATAACATTAGGTTAGTGAATTAAAGAAAACAGATGTTTTGAACTAAGTGGCTGTATTTTACACTTTTTTCCGCGAAGCTAAGTGGTGGATTAAAATTAGAAAGCAAGAAACAAGATAGCTAAGTATGCTTTGAAATTAGAATGTCTCATAAAATAATAATAAGTAGACTGAAAATAACAATAAAATGGCATTGCAGGTTATCTAATAGGTAATCCTGTTATAAGATACGAGTATAAACATAATTACGCCAACCAGAAGGCCATTGATGTTGCCACTTTTTGGGCGCAGAAAGTTTAATTGCCATTGACTCGAAAAGAAGAAGAAGAAGAAGCAGCATAATTAGGCCTAGTAGTGATCAAACTAATGGTTAGATATCGTTATTAGCGGTTAAATATTTACGACTGTGCGTGAATTGAAGAAAAATAATACCTTAACAAAATAGCTATTTTTACGACCCTTGGTTGAGGTTACTTTTTCTTCAAAACACGCACATTTTTAACTCTCTCTCGTATTGCATTAAGAATGAACAACAAGACATGAATGACATTAAAACTATGAGTAATCTGATATCTGGTAGAGATCGCTTTTAAGTACAAGGCCTTTCATCGTCATCTCTATCTTTGATCAACTATTTTATTCACCGTTCAAAAGCATTCACCATTCAGTTTCCAACTCCTTATCCTGACAACCGTGGCTGGCACCTTAATCCAGGTAAACACTTCGCAAGGGAAGTACATTTTTCACTCCCCCCCCACTTCTTCCCTGTGGGGGAAAGATAAGCGTTAGCCCTCGACGTCAGGACCTTAACTGAATATCGCTAGTTTAGTAAGTTTATAGTGTTTGAAGTGAGCTTGCTTTGACAAAATTGAAAGTTTTTCATGAGCTTAAAATTCTGTTTAGTTGGTAATGGGTGCAGTTTCTTATACATATGTTACCGCCGATTAATTACTTACACAGAGCATGTCTGTCAACTCAATACATAATTGTTAATACTTACTCCTTTGGAGCAGCGACCCAAAGTGTGTCTTGGCCCCCGACACAAGAGAACGCGATATATAATTGTTAATAGAAGTTATTTCTTATATGTTAAATAAATATATTTTCTTCAATTTGCGATATTTTTTATAATCATAAAAGGCTAGATCGCCTCACAACCACCTCATTCAAAGATAACTTCAAATCCTGAGTGCTTTTTTTAATGCTGTCATATATTTTTCTGGAATGTGCTTGAGGAAGACCAAGAATAAGCTATATGCATCCAATAAAGCAAACGTCTTATGTTGCGTCGTATGAATAGGTCAAGAGAATGACAGAAGAAAAAGAGCTTAAGTAAAGAAACGAAAAAAAACCCACCCACAAGAGCCTATCTCTTAAATTAGATAATGATGATGCTGTTAAAATTTATAAAAATTCTCTGGGACTTTTGAGAAGCAACATCCACACTAAGTATAAAAACTTCCTTCACCGACACGTAAATAAACAATTTCCCGTAAGAAAACACCATAACAATATTTCAGCGGAGATAAATCACAAATGCAACGCCAAGTTTTATTTGCTGTTCGCGAGAAACTGTTAATTTATCGCTTAACTTGCGCGTGCTTTGAATTAATTAATATTTGCTAATAGGCTTCTTACTTAGAGTAAGAAAATTGTATAAGGCTATAGGAAATACTGTCTAGACACGATCTTAAAACATCCAACTTTAAAGTTGTTCTTAGAGAAGAGTCTGATGACCAAATAAAACAATTTGCTGTAAAAGACCTAAAATTTTTTTTCTCACCTCCTCATTTGTAGGCTTAAGATCTAGGCTCACTTCACCGTTACATACCGCTAAGAGCACATCAAACACGAAAAGCAACACGATTCGCTCTACTTTTCCCACTGAACGGATCTACAGCGTTCTGTCTCACCGTTATATGGAGCATGAGCGTATTTTGCCGATGCTGACACGCTCCATGCATGACACGCGACGGTGTTAGTCGGTGACGGAACGGTCTAGTGGGAACAGTGTCATAGTTTTCTATGCATGTATTAAATTAATATTATTTAATATTTAGTCAAATAAATGTATTTTCCTTCAGATTCCCGTACTATGAACACAACATGTAGTTCAAGCTGCACAATTTCTTACATCACATTGCAATCTTCTCACAGATTAATGACGTGTCATCATTAAGTATAGCTCGTAAAAACACGATAGATCATTATTAGCATAGTTACAATCGCTGTCGTAATACGCGGCAAAAACTATACTAGATTCACACACTCTTGAGCGTTGGGTAAGAGAAATCTTAGATCAAGGCATGGGAGGTAGCGATTTGTTAGGAAAAACATGTTTTTCCTACCTAACCCTTTTTTTTACACAGAGGAAATGCTTTACGCATAGCTTTCCGACCAATGACGCAGCGTAGGATAGCAGTAGGATAGCGTAGGATAGCGTAGGATAGTAGCGTCCACCGACAAGATGGACAGACGAACTTGTAAAGATCGCAGGATCAAACTGGATTCAGAACGTTTGTGATCTCTCGCTGTGGAAAGCCGTGGTTCCGAGGCCTATGTTCAGCAGTGGACGTCTTTTGGCTGATAATATTGAGATGATATTTTTTAATTATTTCAGGCATTAGTAAGACAGCTGTTTCCATTTCTATCATAGCTGCACACACATCCTTTGATATCACTTAAAAGTACTTACAACGAATTCCGGAAAATTACTAATTAAAAGATTCAAAAAGCATTTTTTTTTCTGTTGAAATACCACACTTTCACTTTAAAAATTTAATTTTCCTCCCATAAACCCAGGGTTACCTCCCAAACCCTCTTTTTGAGCTTCGTTTCGCTGCTGTAGAGTAGCAACAATTTTGTCTATTAAAAGCACTTTTATTCGTTCCGTATCCAGTACGTTTTATAAGTATACTCTAAAAGTAGTTGTACTTAGTTCGTACTGAGTACTTAATAAGCTTATTGAATTCGGAATCGGATGTCGAAACCGAATCAAGAGATCATATTTTTCAAACACACGCGTCAATATTCCGAATTATTTTCGTTAGAAACTAAAAAAAAACACGCAAGGTATAGACGTAAGTGATACAAAAATATCAAATCCGGATACGTACTACTAATGAATTCAACACTGCAAAAAAGCCGTTTAGTAGTTAGCCCCCGGAAAATCTATACTAATATAAGTATAGATTACATACATACATACAGCTGAATCTGTTTCATTGAACGCGGTAATCACAGGAACTTCAGGAATTTGAAAAAAAAAAATGAGTTGGATAGCTTTTTTATCGGGGAAGGCTTTCTTTAGGCTATAAAAAACACGCTGCGACGAGAGCAAACTCAAAACGTGCGGACGCAGTCGCGAGGGACCGCTATTTATTATAAAGTTATAATTAGCAGTTTCAGTCTTAAGCTCAACAGAGTTGAAGAAACGCTAGATAAATATCCTGAATCAATCTCGTGTCTTGCACCTAACGTCAAACGCGTGGTTTTTCCGCAAACTGCAAAACTTTCACTTTACTCGTCTTCCCACGTATTTCATTAAAATCTACCACAACACCCGGTTTTAATCCTTCATTCTCAACCCTATTTCTGAGCAATAGAACTCGATATAATCTGCAAATTTATAATATTTTGCAGTAAGGGAAAATGAGTCTTATGGCATTGGAGATAGGGGCGAGTAAATATGATTTTGAAACGGTAAGAGTCTGATTACGGCATGTTGATTTCAATTAATTTATTGCTACTTTTCGCGAGGTTTGTTGTGATATAATAGAAGGAGGTATAAAAGGACCAGTTATGGGAAACAACCATCATTTCACTATACAGGAAGACTGCAAGGTGTTGCCAAATTTTAGGACGTGAATGAGACCACCAGTACCTACAAGTTTTACTATGAGGCTGACATGCAAATCTTTTTTTATTTTTAGACAAACATTATCATGGAAGACTAGTGGTTTTTATGAATAAAGGTAGACACAGCCCTGAGGATCAGTAAGCTCAAGTGGCAATAGGCAGGGCACAAAGCACGAAGAACTGATGGTCGTTGGGGCAGAAAAGTTCTAGAGTGGAGACCCTTCGACCAAAGACGCAGCGTTGGACGTCCACCGACAATACCCAGGACAGATGACCTCTTGTGATCGGTTGCTGTGGAAAGTTGTGAGAGATGCCTATGTTCAGCAGTGGACGTTTTTTGGCTGATGATAATATTTGTTTATTTCAGGCATAAGTAAGACAACTGTATTCATTTCTATCATGGCTGCACTCACATCCTTTGATATAACTTACAAGTACTAACAACGAATTCCGGAAAATTACTAATTAAAAGATTCAAAAAGCAAAATTTTTCTGCTGAAATACCACAATTTCACTTTTAAAAATTAATTTTCCGTTGAAAATGTTTACAGATTTTTGAATTATGCAACGTTTGCATAAAAAAAATGCTGAACGCAGGACGTCATAATTTGATAATTGTTATGTTAATAATATTCTCCTACGATTTTCAGTACGGCGCCTCGGTAACGAATGTTCCCATGTTTCTTCAGAATAGCTTTTACCGATTGACATGCATTTTTCTGCATTGGATTTGTAATTTATTAGCGATGGTTTTTATAAAGGCATTATTGTGTAAATCCGCCAGAGAGCGCTGCAGTTACATATTTTCGGATTTATCTAGTTAGGTTAGGCTGTTTTTGATGCCGCTTTCAGTAATATAGTACTTATGTGTTGATCAATGATAACTCCTAGATCGTTGTTAGGTCTAACATAGTATAAACCCGCCAAGTGGCGCTGCAGTAAACATTTTTCTATTTATCACGAGGGCGGTGTCAGCTTTCGTAAAATTATTGAAAAAGTATAAAAAAAACACGTGAAGTAAACTATATGTACTCGTAGTATGTAGCTATACTTATGAAGAAGTAAACCAAGTGCCCCCCGACCACTCATATCAGCCTATGGCCTCTTCAAGCCATCTTTTGATCCATCGGTCAGGAGGGCCATTAAAAACCTCACTCCAAATTAGCTATGGGCCTGATAAGTGTTGGGGTGCGAACTCAATTAGGTACAA
Organism: Pyrausta aurata; assembly: GCA_963584085.1. Classification (NCBI taxonomy): domain Eukaryota; kingdom Metazoa; phylum Arthropoda; class Insecta; order Lepidoptera; family Crambidae; genus Pyrausta; species Pyrausta aurata. Next base: position 7,763,549 of record OY757277.1, read on the forward strand.
CCTGTATCGTTTTATATGTATGGGGTTCGGGGTTTGGATTAAGAAGAATGCACAGGATAGCGTGATATTTATAGCCTAAAGCCTTCCAAGATAAATAAGGTATCCAACACAAAAACAACTTCTCAAATCGGTCCAGCAGTTCCTGAGATTAGCACGTTCAAACAAACAATCTCTTCAGCTTTATAATATTTTAAACAAATAAATAATATAAATAAAAGTATAGATAGCACGGAGTAACTAGTTGATTATTATTGTAGGGCAAATAACTGTTAAAATAACTATTAGACATGACGGGTCTAAACGCGAATAAAAACAAATCAGTTGACTCGTGACCACGGCAGTTGCAATACCGCCGAAACATCGAGCACTGAGTAATAGCAACTCATAAGTTTTTATTCGCGTTTAGACCCGTCATGTCTAATAGTTATTGCAATGCAACGCGAAAGTTTAAAATCCTATAACTGTTAAAATGTTTAACCCAGAGTGAAAATTAATTAATTTTTTTATTATTATATATTGGGTATACAGACAGGATACAGTCGTCGCATACTATAATTATTGCAATAAACAAATATGACTGGACCGTAGCCCATAGATAGTATACACAACATGCTTGGTAAGCTAATGTATGCTACTAGGACATAAAAATTTATACAAGTTAAAAATTAAATTTAACACAATAAGAAGAAAAAAAAAATTGAATTATAATATATATACATACATATATATATTTATGTTACGGCGAGATCACTTCTGCCTTAAGAGTATTGGATATGGCTTTTTTATATTGAGAAAAGTTACTATTGAAAATATCTATGTCTTGTCTATGTCTATCTTATGTCTAAATAATTGCGTAACTTCAAGGAAGATGGAATATTTTGTTTACTAAGCATATCCAAATCGACCTAAACAAAAATTCTAACTATGCTGTTCCCTATAAATTCAATTGATTCAACCAATCACAAGCTCACACTAACAAACATTGCTTGACCCCTTTAAAAACACAGACTCATAGAGAACCCAACCGTGCATTTTTCAGGCTCATTGCACTAAACCCTACCAATTCACTTTAACCCCCCACCGCTCGTTTTGTCTCGGGCCCAATCGACCCCGGGAATGGAATTGGAAAAGTTCATTTATACCCCACCGTTAGTGTTAACTGTTAAACGGCTATTTATTTAAACGCTCGGTTTTCTAGTTCGGATAAAATGGGTTAATAGAGATTTTTTGTTTTTTATTTAGAACTTAACAAAATAATAGTAGATAATTAGACTTGTGTACTGACTTCAGTTAATTAAGTAGAGCATTATTCATTAGGTTAGGTTAGGATTAAAATCTTGTAATTAAAAATATGCAAACATCTCTGAAATCATGACTAAGGACACTACAATCAAAACATTCCATACACTCATTAAATATATCGTTTCCCATATTAAAGACTTCAATAAAACTCCCTAAATATACCCAACCATTATTCAACTAATTTAAGCACACCAGTTGTTCTCGCGGAGTAAACCGATAGCACCGCGGGCTCAACGGCAACCGCTACAGAGCTCATTAAAAAAAAACTGCATGACACAAAGAAACATTGTTATATTCTTTGTCGTATCTTCTATTTGTAATTTACGATCACAAGCCAATATTAACAATTCACGAGCACGATAAAACAATAAAGCTATATAAGTAATAAGGAAAAGCTTCTTTAAAAAGTCTGTACCCACAAAAAAGGCACTCGCTGAAAATCAGCGTCGTGGTATGCGTTCTGCTACTGCCACGGCCAATACTGAGCGAGTGCCTTTTCGACTTAAGCCTACTTACCTACTTTTAGTGAATTACTCATGGATTCTGTAATCTTAATTAATCTGTCAAAGTTAAAAAAATTGTTTATTTAAAAAAAAATAGGTCGAATATTTTTTTTTTCTTTCAAAAAACCAAATATTCCTCATCCAAGACACTACTCTTCCGAACTACTGCACCTACAACACGGTACAGTTGATACGCAGGCCGTTTATGGTTCAGTGCGTATCTTGCTTGACTTGCGATCTCACTAAGATGATAGAGCGAAAAAAAGGCTAAGTTACAATCAAACCACATTTTCAGGCAAAACCACTTTTGACTGAAAGCATTAGTGTGGTTTTGACAAAGCACCCTAGTCTGGTATTAACATGTCGAATGCAAAAATTTGGCTGATTATGACTTTGGACTCTACCATTAATTTGTATTAGAGATGCGCCGAGTAGCACTTTTGCCGAGTACCGAGTACCGAGTATTACTCGGCTCATTTTTTTTCCAACCGAGTACTCGGCCCCGAGTAACTCGGTTCAATCAAACTCCTGTTTCGGGTGTGTAAACAAGTACAAAACAGGTTCGCGCAGATTAAGCTTTCATCAAGCCACTAGAGCGCATTGATCCTAAAGCCTCATTACTTTTTTTTTTGTATCACAAAATCCACAGCATGATGATAACATAAAATATAGACAAGTACCTAAGACTTACAGCCTATGACGAATTTACATTTTATTCACTAAATTTAAATAAGGTCGCTATTTCAAAGATAAATTGCTAGCAAAAGACAAGTGTCCGTTCGAGTGGTGGCCTTACACGGTATTTAGAACTAGCACGCTTAACAAGAGTACCTGCAAGCACCTTTCACAGCTGATTATTTTCGGAGGCTGGTAAAGTCTACGAAGAAAAATGAAATTGTCTGTTACTAGAACATGCAGAGAGCTTTGCATCACCACAACACAATCAAACTTTATAAAATTTCACATATTATTATTTTTATTAACGTTTTCCTCATTTTGTCTCTACTTATTCATTATCTTAATTGAGGTTGTGATAGATTTCCCCAGTCGTTTATATAATTTCTACCTAAATATATTGCTTTACTTAAACCGAGTATACTCGGCATTGAAACCGAGTTACTCGGCCGAGTACGAGTATCAAAAGACCTGCCGAGTACGCCGAGTACCGAGTATTAACCGAGTACTCGGCCTATCTCTAATTTGTATACAAAAACAAAACAAAAGTTTGGTAGAAGCATCATGCTACCTCATCTTTATGTAAGGAAGTGGGGGGTAGGATACAAATACAAACGTATTGTAACTAAAGTTAATGCTGAACAACAAATAAATAATATTCTTCTACCGGTCGGCGGCCGTTTCAACTGCCCAGTTTAATTGAACTATCAAAACCAAGCACCGATTAATGACCACAAAACAGCTGCAATAGCCACCTCCCAACTCTCAAATCGGCATTGCCCAAAACACCGATACAATTACAAAAGCGTCGTACAGGGGCTGATTCATCTTAATTATTGCACCCGCAGGACCATAGGTAATAAGTTGGGGCAATTAATTATGGCAAAACACTAAAATTACCAAAGATATATGTCTATGTAGATGACGCACTTAATAAAGCGAGGGCCATAATGGCTGTACATTAAATGATACAAAATCTTTGTTTAAGAGCTTTGATGGCTAACTTCTGAAAACTCACCAACATCGACAGCTTTGCAAGTAGATGGTGTGTGGACTTCTGCTGCCGCCTCTTGTCAGTTGCTTTTACTTATGTCGTCAGAAGTCTGTCTTCTGTGTCTTTCAGTGTTTTGGACTAGCAGAGAATGCTGTATAGTTTAAGGAATTAGGCCCACATTTTACTCGTACGCATATTATTTAAATAAACCAATTTGATGACGATTTCTCCAAAATATCGACGTCAAAAGAAATTAAAAGGTGAACAATAAGCCCTTCGTTGACAAAAACAACGAAGTTTCCACACAACGTACATACTTACTCCATTTGCATCATCTAATTACATAGATGCATGTGAAAATTTGTGTGTGTGAAATTTCCCATCTAGCTAGGACTGCGTAAATGAGGTAATCGGGATGACGCAATGTGGGCACATTAGGCCCATGTTTTTTACGAGTTAGCTTATAGAAGTAACTGAAAGAAAGAAAGAAAAAACGTTATTTCGTTTAATAATAATAAAAATTATTTATTGCACACCATAAACAAAGTAATTACACCGGAAAGCATTTTATATATTCGCTAGTAGTACAATTCAGGCGGTCTTATTGCTTTGAGCAATTTCTTCCGTTTATTTATTAGTAACGTAAAACTTTTTTAACTGTGAGCAAGAATGCCTGAATGACTGAAATTGTATACAATATCGACGTTGAGAGAACTTTATTTAGTTATTAGTCTTCTTGGACCCAAATAATAATACAATTAGGATTTCCACACATAAACTACACAGTGTTTTCTCTGTTCAGACCAATGGTTGACTGGTAGAGAATGCTTTTGGCATTTAGTGCGCTAAGTTAAGTTTCATGTACAATATTTTGTTTTGTGCATGAAGTTTCAATAAATAAATAAATAAACCTCAACAAAATCATGTTAAAAACACAACGTGCGATCTTGTTGACAAGTCAACCAAAATTACTATTAACACTTAGCCTACACTTCAGTCAGTTTATGTCATAATACGTAACCGTTCCTGCTATATCAAACCTTCTATATAGAATATTGTCATGGCAAAATAAATTCTGCGCAAACTTTTAAATACGTCACCTGCACAAACTAGAAGCGTCTTCATTACCGTGAAGTTCGCGCAAAGTTACATATTTTCCGCTTTTTTCTGACATAAAACTTAACGGCCATCGCTTTTGCTGTGGATCGAAGCAGTGGTTCTCAAGCTGTAGTGTACGATGCTTCTATTCATAAAGTTCAACCGAAAAAAATACTGGTAATCTGGGCGAGTAAATTGTATTAGCAGCCGACAAGCTCCCATCCAAAAATTTTACGAATTGATTGAATCAGTCAGTCAAGTACACACGGGAACACAGTAAATATAGTATCGAAGTATTATCAGGATACTATGTACTTTGGAAATTCCCGACTTATACCGCAAGCTAAAGATACACAGCGCCATCTATTGATGACATATTGAGTGTTAAAGGTTTCAACGAGACACCTTGATGTCTTTCCTGCGTACGTGTTAAGCATTTTTTGCTTGTGCTGTTTTAAAAAAGGCTTCAGACGCTACCTTAATATGTGTATAGGATTTCGAAGTTTTAAGTAAGTATGAAAAAGGTAGATAGTATTGCGCTTCTCTTGACTCGGTTTTAGCCAGGCCTACTGCCTTGGCCCCGAATGATTATTTTTTGTTTCTTTCTCAACACCACCAAAAGAGAAAGCTTCCCATACTCTCAAGTAATAGTGGTAACAAAAGGTCCTACAGAGGGATGGAAACTCTCGATTCGCCAAGAAATACAGTTTGAGAAACACTGTCCTGAAAGACACCAGCGCAAAGCACGAACAGACACGATCGCGTGTACACGCGACTTTCGGAGGGTAGTGGGGGGAGGGGTTCACGATATGTCGATATGACAGAATTTTCGGTTATCTATATTCGAGGTTCCAAATACAAATTGAATTGCAAATGGATATTGTTTTGGAAATTGACATGATTATTATATTGCACGATACGACGATTGGAAACACATCATTCTTATGTAATGCCACATATATTAATAAATAGTTACTGTTCCACGCCCAGTCTTGCTTGGTTCTAAGAATAAAAACTCGAATACAAATATATAAAGACATACCCCCTTATTCATAAAAACGCAAACAGTCTAATAAACCTATTTTAGCTATTACACTGTTTTAACACTTTCAGTAAAATGATGACAGCGCCAAGAAAGAATGAGACAAAACAGTGTAATAGTTAAAACAGGTTTATTGGACTGTTTGCGTTTTTATAAATAAGAGGGATAGGTTACTAAGAGAATTTGCGCAATAACCCGTATCCGATAATTACGTATTGGATCCGATTTATAAGTTAAGTCGAGACTGAAATGCCATAAGTTAGAGCAGTCAATGAAATAAATCGGATCATTATCTTCACCAAATAATGACCAAAATATCAACAAGAAATCACGCGGCCAAAACAGACGTAATCCGAGAAACGCACAACAATACATACATAACGTTATTACGCAAGAAAACCTTTGCAAATAACCACAATACGATCGCATTACACTGCGAGACAACGGCGAGGGGGCAGCAATAACGCGTAACGTTGCGTCGTTACGTTTTACGTCGTTAACAATAACGATGCCGTTATTATGACGTACAACGTCGATGACCGGAGTGTGTCATTTTACGTGTGAGGTTGGTTGTGAGTTTTTATATCTGCTTGTGTTTTAATTAAGTATTCAGCTTTTTGGTGGTACTTTGTGTTGTTATTTATTCTGTTTCTCATGACTCTATATTGATTCTAAGTCATGACCTAAGAAGACCATCCACTTTAAAGATACCTGAAAAATCTTACTGAGCAGTAACTTAACACATTTTATTTTGTCCACACGTCGTTTCAATATTAATGGTTCAAAAATCTTAAAAAACAGCTCGTAACTTGGCGGTGCCAAATATTTTACCATTTACGACGATACTGATGATCCATCCACACTTTATGTGCCTCGTAAAACGCCCCTTAGCGTCTCATTGTCTAATAAATGAATTTATCGGCGCCGTAACTGACACTTTTATTTCGGGACGTCATTGGGTAAATAAACGAAGTAAGTGCTTGTTATCAAACGAAGAGCTGACGAGTACAGCTCATCGCTTCATGACTAACAGCGCTGCATTCGTAATAAAATGTAAACCTCAAGCTTGAAATGATAGACGAACACAGCGACGTCACACTACGATGATAGTTCAGTTTCCCTCAAGGAAAAAAAATATTAAAATAATTTGCAGACTGCACCTTTATGCATATCACTGTTGCGCAAAACGTGCGCTTAGTAGCTCCGCCATTATACAAATTGCTGCCAATGTGACAGCTGTCGCCCAGAACTAAGTTGTGTGCTTTTGCTTTCAAGCGCCATTTTCGACTATACACGTCCATTAATAATTCAGTTTAATGGTGACGTTTTGGGGGGACGCGAATCATCTAATGTGGTGTGGACACGCTCGAAGAATTGAACTTTTTATTCGATTGCACTTATAATCTATCCCAAGTACCTACAATACATAATGGTTTGAATAGTCAACACTCACAGTGTTATTAATAATAATAAGAGACTAGAAATTTTAGAGAGGAATTACTGGACGGTGTTTCGGTTAGTAAGAGCGGTGGCTCGGTTCGCCAGAGGTGGACTGGACTGGCCCGATCCCACTTGTGATTTTTTTTAGTTTCTTATTTAATCTTACCTACATAATATTACAATATAACAACAAAAACAGTTGCACGCTCTATTCCGTCACTCTCATAATCCGATAACTCGACAATCCGACACACGGCAGACAATTTTAATTACCGCAGCACCCATTTTATTGTCCCCATTTGCAAGCGATGACATCTGCGCAAGACGTAACGCCAAGCGTTCGTATGTGGCGGTAATAAAAAAAACCGGCCGTCTCTCGCAACGACCCGTTTGTGGTTATTTTCATCGTTAACGGAAAAGGGAGGAAATGTAAGGGATGGCGCTGATTTGTAAGCTCTTTTATTTGAGGCCGTGAAAAGATGCACGTAACAAGGTGGTACCCATGAAAATGCGGGGTGACCATTTTTTATATCTTCTGTAATGTGTAACAATGATAAAAAAATAAAAATAAAAATATTTGTATTTGTAATTTTATTGTCAAGGTTTTATTGTCGAGGAGGGTCAAGTATCAGCATAAAAGAAGGTTTTGGACATAATTAATAACGTTATTAGCATTTATTGGTTTACCAGAAATTGGAAGCGTATGTGAATGCTGTTTATTTTATTTTCAACTTGCGGACCCAGCAAATATAATTTCGCCCCGGCCCCGTATGGTTATTATATTAATCGGGGCCAAGATAAGTAAATCCAAAAAAAGTTAAATCACGAAAATCGATCCACCCGTTCGCGAGTTCTATCCAAGTGGTTTAACTAACACTACTTTCCTTCACGTTCATTTTCTTTTAATAAAGTTTGCTTTGTTAGGTTTCCTTTCAGATATCCCGTATTCAAGGTATGTTATGTATGTAAATGAACGTATGTATCTTAAATATAATATTCTTATTGAGGGAGAGATATCTACTTCAGTAGCCGAAAGTAATAGGCATGGCCGATTCAAATCGTATATAGATATTGAAACGTATATTGGATCAATATCGTGATATCCGATATCGCCCCGCATCAAAACTATATATTTTCAAAAAACTATATCGCCGCATCAATGTGATACGATATTCATGATTCACAGATATAGGAATATCAAACTGTATTCCGATGCAATACGGTTTAGCTTAGCTAGGCACTTGCGCTACGATGAACAGATATGAATACGAAGAACAGGTTATTCATACCCCTTAGACGGGGCTGGGGTGGGACGGGGCTGGGGTGGGACGGGGACGGGGCTGGGGTGGGACGGGGCCGGGGTGGTACGGGGACGGAACTGGGGTGGGACGGGGCCGGGGCTGGGGTGGGACGGCGCCTGGGTTGGGGTGGGATGGGGCCAGGGCTGGGGTGAGACCAGCCCGGGGCTGGGGTGGGACGGGGCCGGGGCTGGGTTGGGACTGGGCCGGGGCTGGGGTGGGACGGGGCCGGGGCGAAACGGTGAAGAGGAGCTTATAACCAGTAAGACATAGGATACATTTATCCCGTTCGACGGGGCTGGGACTGGTGCGGGACGGGGCCGGGGCGAAACAAAGTCCGCTAGTTTTCGATATAATTAATTAATAAGTTCATAATCCGAACAGATTTAAGAAAAACAACAACAATGATATCATATTATGATACGATATAACTGTATACTGTTTCAGAAAAACATATTTTTTTGATACAATGATACAAAAAAATACACATCGATACGCCAATATAATATAGTTTTCAAAATATCGTTTTAGATTCAATGATACGAAATACACATCGATACGCCAATATGTAGTTTTCGAAATATCGTTTTAGATTCAATGATACGAAATACACATCGATACGCCAATATATAGTTTTGAAAATATATAGTTTCAATATCTGATATCGAATATCGATATATAGTTTTGATTCGATATCGAAAAAATCAGATATTACACACGCCTAGAAAGTAATAGATAGATTACTGCAATAATCTCCAGTATTAGGGAGAAGAAAACAGATAAAATCGGCAAACATCAAAGACACGTCAGACTATTACTTATCAGACCCGAAATAAGCACTGATAGTGCTTCCAAAGTATCGATATTTTGATTTAAAGATAGCTTGTCTTTGGAAACGATATACATAGGTAGGTTGTTTGGCACCTCGTGTTTTAAATTCGAATAGCTATATAAGGTCACCTCGTTTTAAGTGATAATATTTTAACAGAGTATCTATCTATATCATAGAAATAGGACCCAAGCATTTTTTTTTTAAAAATCTGTCCCATTTTCATTTTAATTTTTCCTAACAAAAAAAATAATTATTAAAAAGAGCATCCTGTCTTGTCTACTCTCAGAGAGCCCTACACGCGACATCGCCTTTCGTCTCTTTCATTTAATGCCTATCTCATTCATTCATGTAGCGCCGGTGCAATGACCGCGAGCGGGAGGGGGGCACCGCGGCGCGCCTATTTTTTAGACCCCCCCACATCAGTACACTGCATTCGATTACCTACCTTTATCAAAGTATCTCAGTGTACCTACAAACTAATTGTTACTGCAATCAGATCCCTAAACACCTGACTAAACACTAACAGCTGGTTAAGTACCTATTATGATAAACTGAGACAGATTCTCAGCAGAAACTCAACTTAAGTAGGTATGTGTTCATTCATCGTAGGCGTAGGCATAAAACACTAGGTAAGATAAACTGAAAGTAGCTACCTAATTATGTAGTTTTTATTTAATAAATGCCTGCTGATAATAACAAAGCTTATGTGAGAGTAAACTTTTAAAAATAATACATACCTAAACTATTAAAAATAAATGACCTGACTGCGTTCAATCTCACAAAATCTACGTTAAACAGATGTTTTTAGTTTTACCTACCTAATGTAATGAGTACCTAACTACTGATTCGCTTTGATTCAGTGGATATGCACTAAAAATTGCGTAAGTAAATAAAACACAGTTTCGTTTTAAGTTTTATTTATTTGGTACCGTAAAAAACATAACATCAGGCACACGCAACGCAACGCGATTACATCCTAGAATCAGCTAGAAACTTACCTAAATCTTTATTTGTTTTAACTTTCATTCATTGCACTTGCTCAGTTTTTGTACAGATAGGTATGTGAATACAAATCTTATTTCACGATTATGTAAATTAAAACTAGGATTCTATTATTTATTTTTACATTGGCTTTGAAATAATAATACTCGTACATCTTTATTTATCGGTCGCGATTACATTTAACATGGTAAAAAATAACGACATGAGAGATTTTTTACAGTCAAAACACGTGCCTATTTTGCACAATAACTTCTTATTTTACGATTGCCGAAGCAAGCACTAGCCAGCCAATGACCAATCTAGCTATCACGACACGAGCACTGGATTTATTACACTGGACATCCATCATGGGATTCACTGTTCATATTCACACACGTATGCACTAAATCTATGCTGGAAATGAAGGCGAATAACTGCAGCATTGTGTTGCTGTTGTGCACGTTATCCCTGCCGCGTAAACGTGTAATTGCGCAGTAGTCAACGGGAGGACTCGAGCTCGAGCTGCTCGACCTTCGGCGCGTAGTCCGCGTCCGCAGCAAATCTTAGACCCTCATGTGATAAAGGTGGAGGCCTTCGTTGTGCAGAAACCGCCATATCCAGCGTCTGCGGGCGGTGTTTGGGGCCGGTGCCGGTGAAAACAATCCAGCACGTCGTTCTCGAAGTGCCACGTCGAGGCGCGGCGCGGCGGGAAGCTTCTTGATACCGGTCGCCCGGCCCGGGCTCCGCACGACGCACGGCGCACGTCAGGACGCGCGCGCACACAACTCAATCGAATTTTTTTGGCAGACTGACTCGCGCGCGCGCGCGTCGGTCGCGCGGCGAGCGTGCGGGGGGGCGGGTGCGGGGGAGCGGCCGCGACACGTGTAGGCAACGCGGCGGCGATTGGCGGCGCGTTTGACATTGCCTACAAAGACCGAGAGCGCCGCTCAGCAACACGCGACACGGGGTGTTTTATTTTAGTATTTTTTCTACATGTTTAGAGGTCATTTTCTCGAAAACTAGCGTATAAAAATATTTTTTTTACTTACAAAAAATGTTTCATTTATTTTGCTGAATCTGCCCTTAAAATATTATCACTTAAAACGAGGTGACCTTATATATTATTAAAATAGCTATAGGTTTAGAATCAATGTCCTTTTTACACCGCTTAAACTTCGAGATTTGACATATTATTATTTTTCATTGCAAGTAAATATTTATTAACAGTTAGAAGCATAATATTAATGTAATTAATTAATAACAAGATGTAAATTATACAGACAAGACATGACATGACAAATTAAATTTATTTGTTTGTTATGAAAAGAGTGAACAGGCTTCTTTTGGGTGAGCTCGCTCCATCGTCGTCTCTGTCTTTGCCACGTTTGGTCTAGTCTGGAGACAAGAGCGAACCCATTTCAAATAAAAAAATAATTTTACCATTCATACCATTTACCGTAATACTTAATTAACCAGATACAAAAAATCTTATTTTTATTTCGATATAAGCCAAACATTGACTCTATCGATACTACACATAAAACGTTTTAAAAGACCACACTAAGTAGGAGTAATAAATCAATATCAGACGTTTCATTTAACGTCCAGTTCGGTTATCAGAGGATACTCAGTTCCCAGCCCGAGGCGAGGGGCGTGTGCGAAAAGATCATAACTCAATAATGGCTATTAATTAAGAGTTGGGAGTGGGAAAGTTAGAATCTGAGTATTTTTTTGTTTTCCTGACACATGATGACAGGTTACAGATAAACCAAATACAGTTTTTCTATAAAAAAAACTAAACGATGTATCACAAAAATGCATAATGCAAGATTAAGTACGAGTACATTTCAAAACCACAGCAATATAATTACAGTGAAATATTTCCACCGTCATGCTTTTTCATATCAAAAGTAATTATGTAAAAACGCTCACTAACACAGGTAAAATTGTAAAGCAATACCTATATAATTAAAACAAATCCACTTCCACAACTCAATAAAAACCAAACCAACAAACTTAATTAATCAGTATACGAGTTTTAAAAACCTTACTCCCTCGCAACCTTACCAAAAACTCGAAACGAACTCAAATGTTGCCTCCAACAAGTCAATTAACAATTCAGAAACGCTTTAATTCGTACTTACTGCGTTTTGTACGTGGAAGTATCGAAGCCAGGAATATCCGGTTTTTTCCGGTCTCACTCGGAACGTAAACGCCGCATAATAAATAGGGGTGATGGTTTTAAATCAATAAGTAGTATCCGCGTAAACTGCAGCACCAAAATATATCAATTTTGTTGAAGTTAATTTGATTTAATTTTAAATCCTACAATCTGATTGGGTCGAACAAAGCAAACACGCTACAGGAATATGTAAAGCCTTCAGTATGCAACTGACATGTGCCTACAGCGCCCCCCTGCCCTTGATTGCCTCGTTGATGTAGCGGTTAGCGGTAAGCGGGTTCGAATCCCGGGTCGGGCCATAGGTAATGTCGGATCTGCCGTCTCATCAAATGAATGAGAGTGAAGGAACAGAGAGTGCACTTGTGTATTGCGCACACATCTGTGCACTGTAATATCTCCTGCGTACCTGGCCTGGCGAAAATCGGTGGGAGAAAACATATTACACCTACATACCCCTATACAGTAAAGGTACATATCATGTCAGTCTCAAGAGAACTGCTGAGTTCTAAACCTCACCATATATTTCTAAATTGGCTAAACTAAAGTTGTCAACACTACACAACAAGAGAAAAAACATAAACAGTTTTCAGATCTATTACTTAAAAAGCTTGACGATAAAGATCTCTCTACAAAACTCCTGTTGATTCATCCCCGAACTACATTTATTTGTGATCTCCAATAAAGACTTGGCTGTTTACAGTTGCAGTTATTTGTAAAAGTCGGTCTTCCTCCAATCTGCCCGGAAAACCGTGTTGTGTTGAATGAAACTCGAGCAACTTCACGGAGTCTCGAGTTAAGTTTGTTGCGTAAGTGTTTGGGATAGCATTTTAAAGTGGATTTAATTATTGTTGTGACAAGTGTCGTTAATATATTTTTAAAGTTTCGACGACACTTTTGGTGTACTGGTTAGCGCTCTTGACTACTATGCCAACGGTAAGCGGGTTCGAATCCCGCAAGGGGCAAATGTTTGTGGGATGAACACGAACATTTGTACCGAAGTCATGGATGTTTATATGTATTTAAGTATTTATGGGAGATGCCCCCGTCATAAATAATCATTGCCTGGAATGGCCTGGAATTCATTACACAAGGCAAATGATTTCTTACTTCGAAACCAAGACAATCGGTGTGTTATCTGAGGTATATTTCTTTATTAGAGTTTGTTGATATTGTTTTGAACTTCCTTGCACGTGTCATTCATATCTATTGGAAGTTAAGGAAAGTACATTAAGCTTAGGAAGTTTCGCTCAAAAAACATTCATGAGCATAATATAAACAAGAAAATTCCATTTTTTAATTTAAATAAATCACATAGTTCCTTTGTTTGATAAGCAACATTGACAATTTTTTTCCATCTGTAAGAGTAAAGAAGATAATTTGATAAAATACTTTACAGAATGTTCAACTAAGTAATATTACCTCAAAATTTAACCCCTCACGTGACCCTTGTCAAGACGAGCAACGCGGGGTCATTCATGTTAACGAAAAATTTTAAATTGCGCCCGGGTGCTACGCGTCCCGAGGGAAATAACCGGTAAAAACCGGTAAGAGGTGGATTGTTAGATGTTTTTTTTAATGCAAAGAACATGGTACGAGTCGATTGGATTCTAAAATTGAATTATTTTTATGGGGTACAGATAATATTCATTACTAAACTAAAATAGAAGTAGCATGTTAATTATTTAACACTTTGATCGTCATTCGCACATTTTTAAAGTTCGAATTTAAATATAAGGAGTTCTATCTACTAATGTGTCATTTGTATTTATGAATTACATTTTTTTACTACCTATTTTTGACAATTTCATATACCACAAGGTAAGTTTCCGGCCAAATGTCAGACAGTATTGATGAAACTAATTACATATAGGTATATTGAATCACGACCCCTTTTAATTAATTCAAATACCAGACAAACAAGAAACACAACAAGCTTAAGTGATCTCTATCATTTAAGCTCATTACAAAATCGGAGGCGATCAGAAATTAAGATTAGGCAGCGCCTGTCCGCCATAACAATAGTTAAAATAATTCACGTGAAATCTGAACTGAAATACGAAATAATACTGAGAATAGGATCTCTACTGAATTAAAATTAGGCGCTTCGGTTTTGTTACGTTTTTCAATGCACATGCAACTATACATATAAATCTTGAATTTCAAATTAAATATACATTAATAATTCTCATATTTTATTAATCTTTGTACATCTTGTTAAGGTTCAGTTTACGACAATACATGCCACTTATGAAAGTCACTAAGATTAAGGTATTACCCAATGGGGCCTGTACATGTCTCCTTATCTTTGGGCCCTACTGGCCCTCATATTCGAATGGATTTACCCTAAATAAAGGACTGTATATAACCCATAATTTCAGAAAACAAATTGCATCTATACTCGTTAGTCTTTTATGAGAATTACAAAAATTTTATGAGAAATTAAAATCAACCAATTCAATAAACATTTGAAAAATATAAACATCAGAATTTACCCCTAGGTCCCGAATACCGATACGGTATCTTAGAAACGTTAAATCAATGTCCGCTCTACAGGTTAAGAGGCACGCACAGCGCCACGTGACTTGAATCACAAAAGGGGGAATTAATTAGTGGATCGATTGGTTAAACATTATTTTACGAATAATTCGGTAACGATATAGCTTGAGATTTAGTATCAGATGATCGGTTTCAGAATTCTTCAAAACTAGTTTAAAAATACTTTCTCAAAAGTTGTAATGATATCTTGATTTCGTGAAATTGTTTTGTTATTAATGAATTCATACGAAACGACATCCACAGTATGAGTATTTTTCTAGAGAACTGCAATTGTTACAAATGTGCAATACTGAAATTTTATAAATTTGAACGAATCGTTTTACTTTATCATAATAGGCGACCATTTTTACTGATATATATACCATTACTGACCAAAAAAACGGTCACCAAAATTACATCTTCAGTTTACAATATAACTGTCAAAATCTGTAGCTTCGGAGATTCAATATAATATTTCAATGTGAGTCCATTCATAATCAGCTCGTACCATAAAATGTCCGTAAAATATAATGAGCATTAGAGCAAACTCATCTATACTAAATAAAAGAAAGAGCATATACCTGACAGTGTATATTCCGTACACACATTATCTTTTACATATGCAACCACTTTTGAAACTATCCAAAACGCATCCAAGAAACACTTCTACAGACAATAATTCAGCATCTGGTTAGCATTTAAACTTATTATACATTGAAAACGTCAAATAAACTGCCGTCTGAACAATTAGGCAAGTTCTAAACTGTAAACGGTTTTGACTTCCGCCTCCAAATCTAAGTAGTCCGACCGAGTTGCACCACAAACTTATGCTTAAACTTAACCGTCTTAACTCTTAGGCGATTGTTTTGAGGAGTCTAGCAGTTCTAAAATTGCGATAGGCATTTCGTGGAGGACAAGAGGTTAAGATCTAGTAAATGAGTGTTTACAATCTAGGTTCTTGGTGAAGATTTTGGCGCAACTGTATTAGGAAGGCAAAGGGAAGCGCTTCCTAGCGACCGGGTGTTATGGCCGGGGACCAAGGTCTAATGTTCTCTGTCTTGGTTTATTCATATGTTGTTAGGTCCGATCTAAATCTAACAAATCGCGGTTCAGTCTCCATACTGTCGACTACAGCGCCATCTAGTCGTGTCGAGCCGAGTCAGCGTGTTGCGATGATATGTAGTGACAGCGGTGGATCATAGATGTCGCTTCAGAGATACGTCTCTGTATTATTTGTGAGACACCATCAAACCAGACGTGGGCTAGCGTACCATCCCTATCTTGTTGACATTCCACCTGTTCGCACAAAGCGCTTTGCTGACACTTTTTAATGCGTGCAACTAGAGGACAGAACTCGCTGCTTACTGAAGTTTTCCCTAAGGAATATGATCTAAACCTCTTTAAGGCAAGAGTGAACAGGCTGTTACTAAGCAGATATGAACCACTTTAGACCTCATCTACACCTGACATCGGGTACGATAGAGCTCAAATATGTTCTTAGCCGAGAATAAAAAACAAAAACACATATAGTAATAGTGACGTCCCCCTCGGCGTATCCGACCACGGCGGTCAATCTCAAGTGTGTGCGCAATACACAAGGACACTCTCTGTTCCTTCACTCTCATTATCCGGTGAGACTGCAGATCTAACATCAAACATCAGGCACAGGACCAACGGCTTAAATATATCATTAAACTGCAAATTTAACAATACTGTGTTTTAAGGTTTTAAATGAATGGAATAAATATATTCGTTTAACGTCCTTCACTTAAGCTAAAAATGTTAACAGCCGAAATCCCAGTTTCAAACTTTACATAGGTTTACTTTAGGTAGGTAATTGCCTCGGTGGCGCAGCGGTGAGAGGGTCGCATTTTAAAGCGATGGCTGCGCCAGAGGTCCCGGGTTCGATTCCCGGGTCGGGCCAAAAATATGTACCTGGGTTTTCTGTACAAAAATTCTCAGGGAAGCCCGAAGTTTGGAAGCTGGCGGTGTTTCACCCCCGTGCCGTGCCTCGGAAAGCACGTAAAGCCGTTGGTCCTGCGCCTGATCTCTCTCCGGTCGAGTCAGATTGCTGTCCTATCGGGTTATGAAAGTGAAAGGAATAGAGAGTGCACCTGTGTTTGCGCACACACTTGTGCACTATAATATGTCCCGCGCAGTCGGTTAGTCGTTGTGACTGGCCACCGTAGTCGAAATCGGCTAGGGGGACTGTTATTAGGTATCCGAACATAAAGTGCCCATCTGTTAATAGCTTAAAACCATTGTATTCCATCAAATTATTTTTACTAAACTAAATTCCTTTACCAAAAAAGACTCATTGCAATTTGACTTCAATTCTGAATAATAACCTTTTTTTCTAAAGATTTTTCAACAGACTACTTTGTCTAAGAAAATACGTCTTTTTTCCCCTTCTGTGCTTGGACAATTAGCGACATCTGTAATTGAGTGATAACTAAAAAGGTTTAAAAGGGAAAAAGAAAGATAACAATCTGGTTTGGATGCGTTTCCATTGTTCATCCAGTTAAAGTACGTCATTAGATGGTTAAGATAGAGGTCGGTAATAGGTAGATATTTGTGTTCTTATGAAAAAAAAGCTCCTATATTTAGAAATAACTAAACGGGATTTGTACACAAGCCAATACATGTCTATCCCCGAAACGTCAATGACTAATTCTCAAACATAGGAAAATGCGCCTATATTAAAAAGGAAACATAAGGAAATGCCCAATTAATAGGTTTTCTGCAACCCAATTATGCAGATTATTTGACAGTTTAATTAAATCTTTGATTGCATATAAAACCACGCAAATTCTATTGCTATTCATAAGTTATGGTTTTATAATGACAAAGTTAAATTCGATTAAGTTTTCGATATCGATAAAGTATAAAATAAGTAATTCAATAAAGTCTAAATCCATTATAAATGCAAATAATTATGGGTCTAACTAAGCAATTGCGTAAAGTACAAGCAAGATTCTATTTTTTTTTTTACTAAAGTGCAACAATCGTGGGTCGTAAAAAATATAAATAAGAATAATAAAAAGCAAGAAATCTTCCGACATTGTTATTTAATGTACGATTTTCTCGTTCCATGACAATGGAAACGGTATCTCATAATGATGTAACGAACAATGCCCGGGGGAAGATATTAATGAAAAGTCTCTCTTTTATTATTTTTTCCGAAACAGTTGCTTATTTTCGTTTGTCACGAGCGGCCATACAAATATTTAGGCTGTCACGCTATTGCAACACTACAGTCGAAATCAGTAGAGTCGCAACTACATTACATACAGGGTACACATGCAAATTGCCAAATTTAAGGTGGTGTCCGCCGACAAGATGGACAGACGACCTTGTGAAGATTGCAGGATCGCACTGGATGCAGACCGCTCACAACCGGCCGTTGTGGAAAGCCATGGGGGAGGCCTATGTTCAGCAGTGGACGTCCTTCGGCTGATAATGATGAAGGTGATTAAACCTTAAATAAATACAACTGTTTCTGTGGGGTCACGGTCAAAAGCTTAAATAAAATTTTTGATGATCCTATACAAATAAGCCAACTACATCGACAGTCATGGATGGAGAGTCAGAATAAATTGAAATATACCTGATTGAACTAAAAAAAACATCAATCAATCAATCATTTATTATAATGCAAGCTGGTCTAGAATAGATTAAAATACAAACGTACAGAAAAGTACAAACTGAGTTGTAATGATTGTAACAGCAATAAAAGCTTATTTTATTTTATTTATATTATAAGATACCTCAATAATAAATTATTATAATACTGAAACAAACCAGCCATGAGTTAAGTGGGACTTCTGCAATTATTTCAACTATGACCTGTGATAATTTATACTTATTCCAAACGAGATCTTATCACTACCGTAATGGCGGCGTATATTGTTTTGAAATTGGCTATAATTACTGTGTAAACAGTATTAAAATACTATTTGTCAAAGGTTTATCTACTTCGCAAAGTACTAAAGTGGTATAATTATTTAGTTTTCTCAAATGGGGGAAAACTATGAAGGTTGTAGGAAACAATTACAAAAAAAAAACTTCATAAATAGCTTAAATAATTTATAAAGTAAAGGCAAGTTTAGAATAATTAAAAGAGAAAGGTAAAACAAATGGAATTCAAATTCAGATTAAATCATAGGTTAGGATTGGTTGAAATTGATTTATCGTTTTATTTTTAATATAAATAAAAAATATTATACCCTTCGTACGTAGGTAACCATTAATAGTGGTAGCATTGAAGTAGATACCGTTTCTCAAACAGTCCTTTCTTTCATATAATGTTTGCAAGATTTGAGCACATTGTCCGAAGCCCTGGGTTCAATTACTGGTTGGGTCAGTGAAGAAATAATAATTTTCAACGTTGTCTCTGGTCTGTGTAATGCAGTAACACCGCTGATTCTAAAACACAAGGGCATTAGTTACCTTTGGGATCAGAGCAACGTAATAGTCCCCCTAGCCGATTTCGACTACAACAACTAACCAACTGCGTGGGGCATATTATAGTGCACAAGTGTGTGCGTAAACACAGGTGCACTCTCTATTCCTTTCACACTCATAGCCCGATGGGACAGCCTGACACGACCGAAGAGAGATCAGGCGCAGGACCAACGGCTTTACGTGTTTTCCGAGGCACGGGACAGAGCAACGTGATTGTTGTCCAATATTTCTTATTTTTTGTTACCAAAGCGTGATTTTCTGTTTTACCCCGCTAGCCTTTGTTTAGAATCAAGACAAAGACCATACCCATACAGCCATGCTTTATTTTTAAAAGAAAAACTTGCGCTTTCGACCTACATCTCAAACTAAGCGTTTGCTATGCACACACTAACATGCGTGGCCGCGGGCGTTTTCTTTTCGGTTGAATCGTTGTTTGGCCGCTAAGCTTTTGACTTCGCGGTAAATGGTAAGGGTGGGGTGTTAGTAAAAGCGGTAGGACATAAAAAATATATATTGTCTTTTCGATTCCTTCAGTGGTGTGACAACCAGCCAGGATACAAAATACTGACATTATTATACAGTGGCGCTGAAATAACAGCGCTAATGTTTGTCAGATTTGTTGTCTAATCAGACGACCCAGAACAGGAGGCCTACTACGAAAAACGAAATCCGTCAATACGATTATCGTTTTGCGGATCCGAAGCATTTTGTAGTAGGGATTGCATACTAAAAATGCTTCGGATCGGCAAAACGATGATCGTATTGACGGATTTCGTTTTTCGTAGTAGGCCGTCAGAGATCTGTGGCGCAAATGTAATAGGAAACCTGAACCCAGATGAACTGGGAATAAGGGCTGGAAATGATGATGATGATTTGTTGTCTCACCAAACTGATAAAGGGAAAAAAAAGACAGCGCACTTTTGAATCGGACAGACACGCACCTTATAACTATTCCATTAATCCCAATGTTTACAATCTCATTAATAAATTAGAAACAAAAGTGATCAGATCAATAAGCTTTATCATAAAGGCAGTAAGGCAAAAACTACTCAACTATAGGGTTGAGATTTAAATGGGACACAATCTCAGAACCTGGTGTGGTGTATCATTATGGGGTACTAACTATTGTCAAATAGTCAATAAGTTGGTACATAAATTAGTTTGTAATAACACGTAGCTATAAAAATTAATCTCAAAGGTAGGTGTCAGTGCATTCGATGTAGCTAATTATTTAGTCACATCAGTGCTATTCATTTCATATTTATGGTTTTCAAAATCACACCCTTCTTAATATCATTGTTAACAAACCGGTGCTGTTACGAAGTGCTTGTTATTTCAGCTGTTAGGTATAACTTATTTCTAAGTAATCGCTGTAACACAAGTAGGTAAATTTAGCTTTCACAATTATTAGTTATAATAGATCATAACGATCTCATAACCATAGAATAGATATAAGATACTTATACCTAGGAATTAAACGTACACTAGGTTGTAAGCTTTGTATTATATGGATTTAATAAAGAACTTTCAAAATCAAAATCAAATCAATCTCAGAACCGCTAGCATTACCACCTCGCCCTTATCTCGAGCAAAATATCCCGCGGTGATACACCCTTCGCGGCGTTCATTACCGGCAGACAAAACTGTACATCTTATACCTTTGAATCGCGGCTTCCGCGACACCAACGCTTTGAGTAAAGAAAAGCGGCTTTGAAAATCATAGTGCAGTTGGTAGAAAACAAAAGACGCTGCAGTGGGCGGAGGTTAGAAAATGAAAAAGTATTGTTGAAAACGCTAGGGAGAATACAGTGAGTTGTTATTACTACGTATAGAAAAGTTATGCCAAGCAAGAAATGTGTCGCAACTCGATGAAAAGATTGTGACGTGTTCCTTGAAATTTGAATGTCGAATTTGAAACCGTTTATATGCGTTGAAGTGGCGCAAGAAAAGAAATGTTTTCGTTTGTGTGGGGAAAATGCCAACACCTTGTACATGACACAAAAAAAAAATGCTTTTAGAATGATTTTTGTCGGTAAAATATTCAATTTTTGGGTAATATGTTAAATAAACTAATAAAATTTAGCAATATTTCATGATGTTTAATAAATCTGTCAAATGTCTGTCAGCCAATCAACTGTTTGAACAGATTAAAAAAAACGAAAGCGGAAAGCGCAATGAAAAATGACAGTGACAGATTAAGCAAAATTATATTTGACATTGACAGATTAACATTTTTGCACGTTTCAACATGTTTTGGAGTATGTATACACAGAAGGAGTTGCCAGGATTCTTAAAAGTTCATTATTTTATTATTTAAATTACCCAAAAACTGAGAATTAAATTAAGATTACTTATAGTATGTCTAATCACTAGTATTTTTAGCTATTTTTAGAGAAACCGTACATGGTCTTGTCATTTTTTGTAAACATCTCCTTTGTTTGTGGTGTCAGCTCCTTGCTAGCAATAGTAGTTCAATGGAAGGATATCACTTATTCGTATATAACCGATTTAAAAAAAACTTAAGATTAAACAATGCAACTACCGGTAATCTACTAACCCATAATAGATCAACTGCTCAGGAATATAATATGTAGCTTGAATCGCGTAAACAATAAAATCAGATAGAAATAACAAGGTTTGATACGCTTTACATAATACTCAATAACGAAAACATATTTTGAAATTTCTATTTTGTTTTTGATACGGTAAGAAAATGCAAGAGTCAAAATGCAAAGAGTTCTTCAAAAATGTACAGAATTTATGGTTCCTCAAGATATTCTAGTTATTATATCAAGTTATGATTTGTAAGCGGTGTGTATTGGCTACGCTAATTGCTCATGTTAACCTTACTTGACAGACAGACGTGCAGACTTTTGTAGATATATAGCGTACATACCTGAAACAAGAAAAAATACATGAATAAAGCTGTACAATAGTTCTGTGCTGAACTAAGTCATTTTTCAGAATAGTCAGAATCGACGGCCTGTGTTGCCTATATTCGAATAATTTAAATAATATTATATTTTTGTTTTTATAGTGATCTGTCAATATACAAACTTAATATTATAAAATGCTGACACAGTTGCTTTTTACAATTCAATGTAATTATAAGTTTTTTTTGTTTCAGTTAGTTTATTGCATCTCGCGAAACGTAAACTGGTTTCTTTCCGTAAATCATAGCTATAACTACACAATAAATGTTTCGTTTAATTGATATCTTAGCATAAGCAGCTTTCCATATTGCTTAGTCAAATTCGTTACTATCAATAAATTACATGCGTTTTTACTAAACGTACAAAAACTTATTTTTTTTTTGACAGCTAATCGATCCTAACACAATCTTATTTTCAAAATTATAGCGCCACTTAAAAATGGCCAGTCACTGATTTTTTTGAAACCGCAAATTTCATTTCCAATAAACCTTATTACACTTCCAACCACGGACAAAAGGGTAAGCCAACGTCGAACCCGGGACATTTATTCGATAAAGCATTCCTTTTTCTCGAAAGACAACACCGAATAAATCATTCGCAACAGATCGGCACAGTCCAACTATTTGATTCAGAAACATTCAGATTGATTGCTAGATGCATTTGTTAGTTTTACCCGGAATCTAGATTTTATGATCCTTTTAAATTTTTAAACGCATAGAAACAGTGAGTTTTTATTACCACAAGGTATTAAGAAGCTATGAATGACAACACTGTGTCGTATTACTTGAAATTTGAATTTTAAATTTGAAACCGTTGATGCCAAGTGGCGTCAAACCATGGCGCAAGAAATTTGATTCATACGCCAGTTATAGTAGTTCAAGGCATAGAGAGGACTGTATTTGAATGTCCTTAGATGAAAAACATCTATTAACAAATCTGTCAAACTATTCCAATTGCTATTGAACTAATCAACACTAACTTAAACACTTTTGGGTCATATATAGCTTAAAAGGAGATACTGATCACAATTAGTATAAACTGATCTTTGTTAAAGGAAATAAATATTTTGTATTTTGTAATGTATATGCTTATCTTGCATGTATAAAAAAAAGTTTGATACGTTCTAAGAGCATGCATTACTTGCCTTTTTCGAGGTAAGCCATTGTCGACTTTATCTATACCACTCTTAGCTCACACCACAACATTCAACAGCCCATAGTTAAATAAATTTACCCTAAAACAGGGAAAACTCTCCAATCTGGCAGGCCCGTATTCAGAGTGCAAATGCAATTCGAAGTTGATGCAACTCGCGCAATGTAAACCGGTTTCTTTGAAGGTTTAATACTGTTCTGTCGGATGGAGATTGTTGAAGAAAAAGCGAACATTTCAGTTACAAATAAGTTTTCTTCAGTCAAGTTTATGGATGCAATCGAGGGGATATTTGAATACTTTTGTATGTTATTATCGTTGTTCGAGATATGAATGCGGATAAGTAGAAACTTAGTGATGACTTTTTATAATTATGAAATTGAATAGGCTCTTTAGGGCCAGAATGAATAACTAAGCAGATATGCACCACCCTAGACCACATCAACACCTCATATTATCAGGTGCGATCGTGGTCAAATATCTGCTTAGCTCTAATAAAATATATGAAATATAAAAACTAATCAAGGCTACTGAATACAAAAAGGCCTGTATTATCTTCAAACTTTAAATTACCGCTAAAAATAACAGGATTTCATCACTTTATTTACTGCTAAACACCCCATTCCTGTGCTTTTGTCTTTACAATTTAGCAATATTTATTAGAATTTGGTGGTGCGGCAACCTCCCTCACCCTACTAAAAAGAAATACTTACCTCTTCATCATCTGTCAGACAGCTAATTGAATCACTTCACACATCAAAACCGGCACAAAACGGCCCATTACCAACTCAGTTTAACAATAGTTCCGCCGATAAACATCTGGTTAAACGTTAACCGGTAGTTAAGCGGTGTTATTTCACCCCGCGGCGATTCATTGGAGCGATAACGTCGGCCTTATTCAATTGGGCGGTTTCGACCAGTCTTAAGATTTGGACGCGATAACGATACAGGGACGATGACCAGAGAATATATAGTTTACACGAGGGATATAAATGTTATCTTAATTAATATTATTATGAAGTAAAGTTTGTAAGATATTGTTCAGAGAGTGACTATTATTTAATTAAACGGCTAGATATTAGGTCAGAATTATGCAACGAATAAAAAGCATCTGATAGCTTTAAGAATAGATATAAGGTTTCTGCCTACTACTCGTACAACGAAGCCTACCATGACCGTACCAAGAACGTGTTAGGCAAAAAAAAAATATTGAAAACATTGACACTCTATTAGACCGTTTCGTCAGCGACCAACACCGTCGCGTGTCATGCACGGAGCATGTCATCACCGGCAAAATACGCTCTCATGACGGTGAGACTGAACACTGTAGATCCGTTCAGTGGGCAAAGTAGAGGATAGTGTTGCTTTTAGTGTCTGATACGCTCCTAGCCCGGTCATGGTATGGTACGTGGGCCAAGACCTTTATTGTAAGACATTTGACAAAAACCTGTTACATAAAAGTCGAGTAATAAATCAGCAATCTAGTAAATTATCTATTCATCGTTATAGATATAGTATTAAAAATGTCCACCTACTGTTGGGAAACTTTTTATTTACGAATTTCACGAAGAAAAACCTGAGTAAAATGATTGAGCACATGAAACTGAAAAGGCAACCGCAAACTACTCCATTCCACCTGCTATAAAACGTAGCAACACTAAGATTTATTACAACAATATTTCTTTTTAACAGTACTCTTGCTTTATTCCAACTCTAAATTCAACATTTTGAATCTAAGATTTGCGATTACAATTTAGGACTGGTAAACTTTGAATTTTAGACTAGATTAACTTTGATGTTTACTATTTCTAGATACGTTCGTGATAGTATAACGGAAGTTACAGAATTTTTATTGTCAACCAACCTTAAATAGCCACAATCCTATCCGAGAATAGCACATTTTCCAAAGAAGTGATAATAATAATAAATAATTATGCGCCAGACAACACACCAATTGTCTGGTTACGTGGTAAGGAATTTTCTTCCTTGTGTTACGAAGTACTTAGACAACGATTATGACGGGGGCGTCTCCCATAAATACTTATATACATATAACATTCATGACTTAGGTACAAATGTTCGTGCTCATCACACAAACATTTGCCCCTTGCGGGATTTGAACCCGCGACGGCCGGCGTAATAGTCAGGAGCGCTAACCACTACACCAAACGTAAGAAAATGGTAGAAGAAACCTAAGTGCCTATTCGGCCAAGATTACATATCACAAAAGTGACAGCTACAAAAAGTGAGAATTCAACTTTTTCTAAGAAACTACAAAATTACTTGGCCCAAAGAAAATGTTCAGAAAACGGAAGACTTTCTTAAACATTTTTGCGTAAAATTGCGACGCCAAGTGAAAATATGAAAAGGTTTTTTTTAGACGCTGATAACAAATGATACGCACCTTTAGTTATTATCATCTTGTGAAGGGCACAAGAAATATGGACCCTTAGGCGGAGTTCTCACAGACTTTTCACTCAAATCTATTCAAGTTACAAGGATGCCAATGTGATAAATGTAAAGCCCATAATATTAGGGCGCCATTAGGAAGCGATCAATCGATTTAGGTAGATTTCGTTCTCATAAATCGACGTTTTAACCACGTTTTCAGGTAACAAAAAATGCTTTAACATCATTTGAATACAATTTTTCCGCTCATGGAAATGTTATATGATAACTCAGGTTAAGCCCCGGTCACGAAGCTCGAAGACCTCAGTTTGAATACAGATGAATCCAAACCTTTTTTTGCCCTGTTCACTCAAAAAAATATCGAGTTACGTTTTTAGAACAGATGTTGAAATCGAGAAACTGAAAATAATTAAAGTAAACAACAGTTCAGGTTTGCAGCGTCAATATTTCTTGAAATTTTTTCTAGAAATTTATTTTAAAGCTTGCAAAACTAGTCATTGCGGACACAGCTTTAGAAATCTTAACAAAAGAACATCATCATGCTATTACAGATAGTTACTTACTCGATTTGATGCGAAATTTATTACGCCAGGGCTGGATTCGTACGTATTATTAAAACGTTATTTATGTTTCCAACAAGAGATTTTCATAAAGATAAGCTCAAACATAACTTTAACTTACATGATCACTCCAATATTACCTTTTATCAGGTTTGGCACAGTGTGTTTTATTACTACGTATGGAGAAGCTATGCCAAGCAAGACGACCACTGCTTGATCTCTACTTGCTACCGGTGTGGCTGTGGAAAACCATGAGGGAGGTCTATATAGGTTCTTCAATATAACTCTAATAGAATTCGTTGGACACTTGGTATGATAGCTTGATCAGGATCATTATCTGGAGGGTTGACAACCTGAGATGCAGTATTCATCCTAGTTCAGGTGTCTTTTGGTTTAAATGTATTTACTTATCTTTATGTAACTTCTGAACATGTATCTTGTAACTAAGGATTATTGTGAGGAATAAATGAAAGATATGATGATATGATATGATATCATAGAGGGAAAAGAAAAATAGGGAGACATAGAAGAGCGTGAACCAACAAAAAGAAAAGTTGGACGGTGAGTCATACCGAGAGGTCAAGGAGATGGCTCGGAATAGAGATAAATGGCGAAAACTCCACCGACAAGAGCATAAGTCTTAAATGAAGAAGAATAAGAAGATGAAATATCGTTATAATTTAATTAATAATAATATAAATATGCGCCAGACAACACACCAAATGTCTGGTTTCGTGGTAAGGAATTTTTGTCCTTGTGTTACGACGTACCAGACAACGATTATGACGGGGGGAATACTTAAATACATATAATATCCATGACTTAGGCACAAATGTTCGTGCTCATCACACAAACATTTGCCCCTTGCGAGATTCGAAATTAAATAAAATACAAAACGTGTTTATTTTGGTATCTTAACAAAACATTGACCTTTATTCTTCGCAAAAAATCTTAGCGTTGAACATAACTAGTTCTGTAGAGCGAAAGCCACACATCAAAGGATCAAGCTAGCCCCAACTGGTCCCAGCTTGTCCTAGCACGTGCCGACATTTGGTTACTTGTTGAATACGTAATTGTGGGGTGGCCTTGTAGGTTTACACATTTAGGACACTTATGTTAAAGTTTATAGTTTATTTTTGTTTTTATAGTGTTTTGTCACCATACAAACTTAATAATATAAATTGCACTTGTAAAAAGCAACTGTGAACCTGTGACAGACGAGGAATTGAACCCCGTGTCTTACGCAATCCGGGCGTATGCCTACACCACTCGGCCACTGTCACACTAACAAGCCTGTTGAATTTATGTTAAGATAAAGCTCCGAAAAGTGTGTTTGTTTGAACGCGCTTATCTCAAGAACTAACTGTACCGATTTAAAAATAGCTTTTTATGTTGGGTAGCTTATTTATCAGGAAAGGCTTTAGGCTATTTAATATCACGCTGCGACGGGAGGGGAAGGGGCAAGCTCAAAACAAGCGGACGCAGTCGCGGGGGACCGCTAGTGTCAAGATAAAACTTCATACGCTATTCTCATGACAAGTGATGGAATATAGCCAAAGCCAATAGCAATCCTATATATGGACTACCCAATACAAAAATATTTTTTCAATAGGAACAAGTAGTGCCTGAGTTTATTGCGACATCTACTCTAATACAACTCTTGCAATCTGTTTCACAATGTCTGAATACGTTCCGATTATCGTCATCCGTCTATAGTGTATTCATTCTAGATTTCAATGTATGGGCGAAACGGCAAAATTTATAATTTTAGTTTGTTGCTGCTGTGTTATAGCTCCAAGTGAGTACATTATAGAACACAACTCTCCCACCCCCCCAACCCGCCGCTTCACCCCTCCCCCCCTTGATAAAGGTCCCAAATTTCATATTTCCTCTATTTTCAGGAAAACTATACAAGCTAGGACAAAATGGTCAAGGACTAAATTATTTGTCAATAAATTACCTACAAATAAGTATTAACATTCATTTTGATACGAGTTATAGTTTTTAAGCTATGGAGCATCAAAGAGTACTAAAAATGATCGCTTAGCAGAAAAACAACATTTAAAACAAAATAAACAATATAATTTATAAATTTTGACAAGAAATGCGTTTCTGTAGTACATACCTATCTAAAACAAATCAGTATCGTCATTGTTATCTTCTAAGGTTTGTCGAATCTACTAAGGCCCCAATGTCTGCATATGGTGGAACAACGGAATGCACCTTTAACACATCCACATATTTTTCTGTAGCCATTTTTGCAGCTGCATGATATTGTTTTCAGTCTACCCTATCAACTGTAGAGCTTGATCAAAGTATGCATTGAATGCTGACAAGCTGAAGAAGGTGGTCTTTTCATAATAACACCGTATTGTTCTTGAGAGTTGGTCAAGAAGTGAAGTTGAAGTACCTAAATGTTTCGTAACACGATTATACTTTTTTCGGTTTGATTAGCCCCATACTATGCAAGAATATATTTTTCTCCTGCCTTTTTACCTCCTCGCGTTAGGCATCAGGAGTTATTCTATCTTGCAAGTCGTTGTTATATGTTATTGAATAGAATGAACCTTTCCTGTGCCTTAGAATGCCGATATCGAATTCGAATCGATAGTACGTCGAAAAGACATTGTCGTAGTGGTTGGGCAAGACATTGATCTGTTGGTTCTTTTACTGGGATTGACTCCACCACGTAAGAATATATTCTACTACATCTGCATTCTACAACAAAGGAAAGGTTTAGTCTTTCCTGTTTGGTAAAAAGACCGAGTTGAAAGATACAATAAACGTTTAAAATAACCCGGATGCCTCACGCAAGCAGATAGAAGAGGCAGGAGAAAGATATATTCTCGGATAGTATCATAGTAGGTACCTAAAAAGTATAAACGATATACGAGAGGTCCACTTTTACAAAAACATTGATCTGAAGAACAATACAGTAGTGATATTATCAAAGTTTCCATCTTCAGGAGCTGCTTGTCAGAATTCAACACATAGGTACTTTTCATCAAGTTTAATTATGGCGAGCAAATTTATTCAACCCAGAAAACTGAAGCTGGAAAAAAAATGAAACTTCGTACCCTAAATACCACACAGGCACCAGCTCCACAGTAGATACTGAAAATAGTATCAAGCAGCTGCAAAAAAGGCTACAGAAAAGTATGTGGATATGTCAAAGCTGCATTCTGTTGTTCCACCATATGCATACATTGGGGCCTTGGTAGATTCGACAAACCTTTAGAAGATAACAATGACGATACTGATTTGTTTTAGATAGGTATGTACTACAGAAAAGCATTTCTTGTGAAAATTTATAAATTATATTGTTTATTTTGTGTTAAATGTTGTATTTCTGCTATGCGCACATTTTTAGTACTCTTTGATGCTCCATAGCTTAAAAACTATAACTCGTATCAAAATAAATGTTAATACTTATTTGTAGGTAATTTATTGACAAATAATTTAGTCCTTGACCATTTTGTCCTAGCTTGTATAGTTTTCCTGAAAATAGAGGAAATATGAAATTTGGGACCTTTATCAAGGGGGGGAGGGGTGAAGCGGCGGGTTGGGGGGGTGGGAGAGTTGTGTTCTATAATGTACTCACTTGGAGCTATAACACAGCAGCAACAAAATAAAATTATAAATTTTGCCGCTAAAAAATCTAGAATGAATATACTACTACTACTTCATACGAAATTACGTTCCATTTTTGAATTATTCATTTATTAGTGCTTATCGACGTTGAAACAGACCTATAGGATTTATAATATGAATAAGGCAGGTTGAAAGTCTCACTGTGGCCACATAAAATTACAAACGTACATATTATGTTATGTGTTTGTAACACAAAAACAATATTATTTACTCACCAAACACATAACATGATAAACGGAAGTAATAAATTCTAAGTAGTTGATTCACCCACCTCATATTTATAGAGTAAACAGGTGACCCCTCACACGAAATTGAATTGTCGAAAGATCCTCAACCCTAAATAAACGTGGTCACACTAAAAAGCGTGACGGGGCCCGCTGCCGAAGCCCCGTCGCGTGTGACCCCGAAACGGGTCACTTTTTATTGTCCTCGAGTTTACACGTAGCTCAAATATAACAGTCACAACGTGCCTTTACCACGTGGTCTTTCTGTTGTACGGACAACAGCAGTCATGGTAAACACTGCGGTATCTTATGCAGTTGTAATATGGGCTAGTTTGCATCAAAAATGGGTAGCAATGTGCTGGCGACTGTACTGCTCTATAGAATCGTCATGCTATTTTGAGCACCTTTCGTCCTAATCGTTTATATTACGTGTGCAAGTTTTTGCCAATGTTTGATGATATTATAATTAAAATATTTTTTAAATATTTGCTACACACCCCGCACCTCTCAGTTTCCTCAATCAAAAATGAACGACGCGCGTTTACGTGATGGCCCTGTCTATAAAAAGTGTCAGACAAACAGGTTTTAAGGCTCAATGTAAGAGCCGCTGCTGTTGTTAATTCACGTATCTATACTAATATTATAATCTATACTAATATTATAAAGCTGAAGAGTTTGTTTGTTTGTTTGTTTGAACTCTAATGCTAATCTCCGAAACTACTGGTTCGAATTGAATAATTATTTTTGTGTTGGATAGTCCAGTTATCGAGGAAGGCTATAGGCTATATAACATCACGCTACGACCAATAGGAGCAAAGATAAAGTGGTAAATGTGTAAAAAACGGGAGAAGAAGTCACTATTCCACGCGGAGGAAGTCGCGGGCAATAGCTAGTTTTTTTAATAAAAATAATATTACATAGCAATATATTTTGTTGATAAAGGCTTTGTTTCACTTTCAGCAATTGCAAGCATTGTCAAGCATTTCATTCATTGTGGTTAAGCTGACACCAAACGGAACTATGTATACGATTAAAAACATTAATAATTAATAGTCAATCTAGTGTATTTTAAACTCTTCATAAACAATGCTACAGAGTCATCTCATCATAAGCAACGAATAATTCCAATCATTAAATGTGTTGGCTGTATTTTTTACGCTGTACAAACTCAGTATTCTAATTCTTGCCCCGAAGGGCAAAGGGATGGAGATAATGAAAGGAAGTACTTGTTGATTCTTGCTACAACACGCAACGTTTATTTAGGGTTTTAAGGGAAAATCCTAGAGTATAGTTTTGTGAAAGAAAGCTCGCCACTGGTCCAACGTGTGATTTTTCCTAGTAGGATGTTATGTCATGACAATATTATTACATTCTAGTAAAAAAGTGGATATCTATACAAAAAAGAAAGCCTTTTCCACAAGGAAACAGTTTCGTTTTTTAATAGTTTTAAAGTCTTAGTTTAAATTTGTTTTTGGTCTGGTAAATGTACTTTTTTTTAATTGTGTACCTATGTACGCCAAAAACCGACAAAAAATAAACATAAGCTCAGCTAAAAAAAAAGAAACACTTATTTACATAGGACGTTTTAGTATCAAATACGAGTAATTTGGAGAATATGGTTTTATGAAAACTAAACACTCACAGTTGTATTTGAACAATATGTCTGCTATTTTAATCAAAATTAATCCATATTCATATTTTTGTATAAAAGACTAGGCATCTAGCATAATGTCACTCTTCTTTTCGTTCACTGTTTTTTTCTTTTATCAAATTGATAATTCTTAAAAGATGAAATAAGAAACCAAAAAATTGCGCACGGCCGGGACTCGAACCAGCATCTTTCTGGTTAACCGGGCCAACTGCTCTTCCAATTGAGCTACCGTCCGACCGCGCGAAATTCTTGGTCTCTTATGGTCATTGCGTGACGTTAGCCCCATCTTACCCGTCTGTTAATGCAACAGTGGTTAATAATGTTGATTCGAAAACTTATAATTATGTTTATGATGTGGATAAGATGCTGGTACGAGTCCCGCCCGTGCACAATTTTTGGTTTCTTATTTCATCTTTTAAGAATAAAATATGACACTGCGAGTGTTAAAAAATATTGTAAACCAAATATTGATAATGTCAAATATTATGGCTTGTTTGAAGGTATCTAAAGTTTAGCTGAAAATTAGTATTAGGTTACCGCACATCACATTAACGAAAACATGAAACACGATACATTATTTTGAATTCCGTTCCTTTCCGTTAACTTGTGTTATTTGTTATGTTTACGATCTATTTTCGACCGAATTGAATTAATTAACGGTGATTACAAGGAACGAAAGCGATACCATGTTTGGGTGTGGGTACAACGTAATTGTAATTATTTTAAAATACAGGGTAAAAAAGGCGAGTGTTTTTCTAAATAAATACAGAATTTCTCAATACCAATTTACATGAAAATTACACGTAAATCCGGTTTAAAACTTGTTCTTATTTTTATCCTGTCAATTTTTTTTTCAATTAACGCTTGCAGTATTTTTTCTAAAAATTACTTTATGCGGGATGGCTGCGAACAGAGATAGGTAAAGAGGTTTGGGAGAAGAGGCCTAGACAAAAAAATATCTCACTGTCATTATTACGTACAATTAAAATTGATTATAATCAATAGGCATTCGCATAATATTTGTTTGTGTTTCAATGTATACTCTTTATGTAGTTCAAGTTAACCCACATGGCTTTTTACATCTCAGCAGATAAAAGTTATCAATTGAAACCAATTTAACAAAAGAGTTTAACAGCTTGGCCTCGCTTGAAGTTTGCTCTTTATCGGAGTTTCGTTTGTTACACCCTGTACGCTCCTGACCAACATTATTAACATAGTTTAGAGAGCATTAAAACTACGAAGTTTCTAACAAGATTGCATTTGGAAGTTTGCGGAATATAGTTAGCAGGGGCATGATTCTCGCTGATTGTGTATTGAAATAACAAGACAATGGCTGGATAAAAAAATACATAATATATCATATCATATCATATCATTATCATTATCATTGGACATTTCACACAGCGCCATCTGGTCCCAAACTAAGCAAAGCTTGTACTATGGTAACCAGACAACGGTTATAAACATACTTAAATACTTTTTTTTTGTAAATACATACATATTATACATAGAAAACACCCAGACCACTACAAACAGACATGTTCATGCACACAAATGTTTGTAATGTGCGGGGATCGAACCCGCGACCTCTGGCGCAGTAGCCAATTTCTTAACCACTGCGCCAAATCGGTCGTCAAATAATAGGTTAATAATTAAAGTAAAATTTTCTTTGCTTGTCGAATATTGTAAAGTATCTCGACATTCCTTTTTAACGAAATGATTGATTTTAAAATAAGATAAATACAAAACTATTAAACCTACATAGGTAATTCATCGTTGAACACTGAGATCTTTTATTCATTTTATTCAGTGATATTATTTTAATATAATATAAAGATTGCTTACAATTTTCGTCAAAAAAAGAAAAACAGATTTTAGGTAAGTATTTTAATATATCAAGATAGTTTTACACTTGTAGAGCACTCATAGCCCCCACAGCAGATTTGCTTATGATTTTGCCATGTGATTTTGAATTGATAGAAGTAATTGATTTTGCAAAAGGTTCGAAATGTCACAAGATAAACTCAATACAATAAGTGACTTTCATCAATAACGGTAGTGATAACAGTTTGAATAACTTCTATTCTGCTGTAAATCATAAAATAGTTTACTGCTAAAGATAAAGATATACTGTCACCAGTTATTTATTTAGTAGAAAATTTCATTTAAACATATGTAAATACAGATGCAGACCGCTCACAACCGGTCGTTGTGGAAAGTCATGGGGGAGGCCTATGTTCAGCAGTGGACGTCCTTCGGCTGATAATGATGATGATGGTGATATGTAAATACATGTCATAATCAATTGTCAATACGTTTAAGTGATGTTCGCAATCATATTCGATACAAAGATTTCGATGAAGCACATTCCAATTATTTTGAAAAGTGCCAACTCAGCCTTGATTTTTTGTGTAAGTCCTTACTAGTACTAGGGTTTTTTTTAATATTCATTTATCGTATTAACAAAATTACAAGATATAGGAAATATTAACATCTAATAACCACACAGGTTTATCGTGACGCTAATGAGATAAGTTAACGTCAGTAATAAAAGAAACAGCAGGCGAACATCAAACCGAATAATGTGTGATGAGCAGATCGGTAATACAGTAAAACATAAAAAGTAATGACATAAATGTACTATGTATTGTATACTAGCTTTTGCCCGCGACTTCGTTCGCGTGGACTTCAGGTTCGTCCCGTCTAGTAGCGCAAAAAATGTGTTTTTTTACGACCTCACATTAGAAACCTCAAAAATTGTAGCCTATATGTTATTCTGATGTATAAGCTATATTGTGGTAAAGTTTCATTCAAATCCATTCAGTAGTTTTTACGTGAAAGAGTAACAAACATCCATACATCCATACATCCATACTTACAAACTTTCGCCTTTATAATAGTAGTAGGGCTATAGGCAAGAACCAGGCAGGATTTAGGTTGTTACAACCAGTATAGGCTGTGTTTAATTACTTAGGTTTACATAGCGTGGATGTTACCATCACAACACAAACTAAGGATTTGAGGCTATGCAGGTAATTAACTGTGGCTTCCTGATATTAAAGGGGTTGACGTCATGTCACGGCCGGGAACGGGATTATGAGCGTGACTAACATACCTAGTTAACTAACATATAGGGTGTCAGTGGAAATTAAATAGCGCAAAACCTTGGAAATTACAGTTTGAATAGCAAAATAGTCATAGATAGTTTTATACAATACTAGCAGACCCAGCGAACTTTGTTTCGCCCCCGGCCCCGCTAAGAAAGTAAGTATTCTTACATTTTCTAATTTTTTGCGCAAATTACTTAAACATTTTTTTCATAAGAACCTTCTCCTGAAAATAACAAACACAACAAAAAAAGAATTGGCCAAATTGGTCCAGGCGTTGTTGAGTTATGCGCTTACCAACAAATTTTGCGATTCATTTTTATATTATACTAGCGGACCCAGCGAACTTTGTTTTGCCCCGGCCCCGTCCCGCCCTAGCCCCGGCCCCATCGAACGGGATAAAAAGTATCCTATGTCCTTTTCCTGGTACTAAGCTACCTCTTCACCGTTTCGCCCCGGCCCCGTCCCACCCCAGCCCCGGCCCCGTCTAAGGGGTATGAAAAATAGATGTTGGCCGATTCTCAGACCTACTCATTATGCTCACAAAATTTCATGAGAATCGGTCAAGCCGTTTCGGAGGAGTATGGCAACGAAAACTGTGACACGAGAATTTTATATATTAGAAGACACCGAAATCTCAAAACAGATATTATCCTTTACTACAAAATGATCACACAAGAGAAAGGTTTGATGGTTCATATTATGTATTGTCTTGTGGCGATTTCGATTAAAGCCACATTAAGTATTTATTGTGTTTGAACACTAAAATGAATTTACACGAATTAGTAATTTATTATCAACTAGCAAACGGTCCCCCGCGCCTGCGTCCGCGCGTTTTGAGTTTGCCCCCTCCCCTTCCGTCGCAGCGCGATGATCTATAGCCTAAAGCCTTCCCCGATAAATAAGCTATCCAACAAAAAAGTTATTTTTTAAATCGGTTAAGTAGTTCCTGAGATTAGCGCGTTTATACAAACAACAAACTCTTTAGCTTTATAATAATATACAGGGGTGTAAAAAAAGAGTACGAGTCAAATTTAAGGGTGTGGTTGTCAATGGTGTTTAGAATACAGGAAAAAATGTTTTTTAAAGATATTTTAATATTTTTTTCTGAATTGCAGTCTCCACTCTGAATGAAATGTTGCGACGAAGCTTATTCGGAGCTTAATCGATGCATGTTAATGGCAAATTTTCCTACACGGAAGCTTTACAAAGCACAGGGCTTGGCTAATGCCAAGATTTAGATGTGACAGAAGCTGCCGCCTTTAAGTTAATACTTAAAGGCGGCAGCTTCTGTCACATCTAAATAAGGTGTTATTCACAAACTAATTAACCATGTGACCGCAGACGTGACAACCACAATAGAAATAAAATCAGTATCCTATATCTTATTATTAACAATATCAATTTTAGACAGGGACAAATTTAAATAATTATCATCAAACAAGATAAATAATTATTTTACGAGAGGAAGTAAGGCTGAATAAATTCCTGCTCCTGTTTATAGCTGCGGATTATTTTCGGCTCAACTTATGTGTGCGGTCATCCTATGCTTATAAAGACTCAAAAATAAATGCAAATGGTATAGATTTTTGAACAAAAAACTTGAGATTAGGTGTGAATTGAAAAGAGGCATTGGCAATAGTGATCATAATCATAATCATAAATCTTTATTGTGGAACACAAGTATACAACAAGGGTCTTATAAAATGTCATGCTTAAAACTAACCGTGCCCTGCCACAAAGGCGTACAAAGTGACCGAGTTTGTTGCGCTGCTTCTTCTCAGTACTAGCCCACAATTGTCCCGAAGCAGTGGTAGGATTGACATTGGGACGTGTATAAGTCCCACTGGGGGCGTGAAATAGATGAAATAAATAATAATAATATAATGCGTAGAAATAAATGAAATATATGACTTTTCGTGAAAGTAACATATATGCGGAATTCGAAATTAGCACGAAGTCGTGACAACAATCTATTATGCACAATAGTCACATAGTTTATTAATAATTAAGTAAAGATCGGACCTACTGCTCATATCTACACTGTGCCTTGTCTAAAACTGTCGCGGTTCAGAGTAATTTCCGCAAGCATGCCAACTATTATTATGAGTTAAGCATTCACTTTTAGCAAACGGATTAGAAATTAGAATAATAAGGAAGACATTTCTAGAGGCTCGTTGGGATTATTAAATATTTTATGTTATATTAGATTTTTACATGTCGTCATCTTTTAAGAACAAACTTGAGAGTTACGCCATATCACAGGATCGTCACTGAATATTATTTCTTGTAATAGGGAAGTCCATCTCACTAGACTCCCCACTACATTCTGGTAATCCTGCCGCTGTTTGGTCGGGGACTGCTTATTCAACATATTCGCAGCTAACCACCACATCTGGTGGCCGTCCACTATCCGCCTCGTGTGACCCCGCTAGTAGCCTACAACTCAGCTCTAACTATCCTACCGCGGTCGCGCAGCGGTTGAGGGTCGCATTTTAAAGCGACGGCTGCGCCAGAGGTCCCGAGTTCGATTCCCGGGTCGGGCCAAAAATATGTACCTGGGTTTTTCTCTTCAGAAATTCTCAGGGAAGCCCGGAGTTTGGAAGTTGGTGATGTTTCACCCCCGCGCCTCGGAAAGCACGTAAAGCCGTTGGTCCTGCGCCTGATCTCTCTCTGGTCAGGTCTCCGGTCTCCGTGTCAGATTGCTGTCCCATCGGGCTATGAGAGTGAAAGGATTAGAGAGTGCACCTGTGTTTGCGCACACACTTGTGCACTATAATATGTCCCGCGCAGTCGGTTAGTCGTTGTGACTGGCCACCGTAGTCGAAATCGGCTAGGGGGACTATTATTATAATAACTAACTATCCTTCCTAACATCTACTCAAATATGATTGTTATAAAAAACATATGTAATGTAGGTAACGCAACCACACACGTAATACCGAATTTCTAAGAGTCATTACATTCCACAAAAGATATAATTCCCTGGCGGATATTAAAATCTTCGGCGTATAACGTTAAACGTCTAATTACGTACAACCGTAAGGACATGGCGGATAGGCAGGTAATAAAAAAGTCCCTGTGTGTAGTAGGGGTGGCCATCATTTTGGAGAAAGTGGAAAAAGAGCATTTCGTAACAATACAACAACAACAACAACAATTGTTATACCAAAACTACTGAATATTTGTAATGACTTTATTAAGAAGCAGCTCTACATCCGAAGGTTAGACCCCGTGCTCAGTGATAGATAGAGAATAGAGAAGATATAAAAAATAAAATAAAGTTAGCCTGTAAGCATCCCACTGCAGGGCAAAGGCCTTACCTCAAATATGAGGTAGTATGAGCCATACTCCACCACGCGTAGAGAAGTTATGCCAAGCAACAACGTTTCATCAAAATCAGTGAAATAGTTTGACTTGTAGACATTTTTGATTGTTTTGCGGCGACCTCTGTTCCTAAGGGGTGAAATCGCTTATTTTGCCACTGTGCAAAAGTGGCTAGCTTGCATCACAAAGTGCATCTTATCGACGAAATTTCACCATAAAACGTATGACTATTAGGTCTAGAAGACAAGGTTATAGGATCAAATCAATATTAACTATAAACTGTCCGCCCAAAAAGTAAATTTATACATATCCCACTTCCCCAGTGGAAGCCAATCAGAGCTCTCACCGAGACCCTTGTCAATACACTTTATGCTGCCCTCAGGAAGGGTATCGAATGTCCTACTCTACAAGACATACTTTATTTATTCATCTACCATCCCTGTCACTCAAGCCGGTATGACCACTTGAGTGAACGCTACGAGGAAAATACTCCATTTGTGTATGTGAAATCAAAGTGTGCTGTTAAGGGGGGCGAAACGTGTCTCTTAACCTTTCGGACCTAAGAGCTTTAAGCGAGACAGAATACAGACAGTTGGGCTATTTTGCTCGTCGCGTTCACTCAAGTGGTTTAAAATCATTACAAATAAATACATCCTTTTATTACGAGCTGGCCGCTGGTACACATCCAAAACAATTATTTCTATTACCATCATAAGCCGAAGTGTCCCACTGCAGAACACAGGCCTCCCTACCCACGGTTTTGGGCCGCTGTTCTCCAGTCTTAGGTCAAAGACTCTAGCTCGTCACCCCACTTTTAGGTCTATCGCGTGGCCGT
Source organism: Pyrausta aurata (assembly GCA_963584085.1). Lineage (NCBI taxonomy): Eukaryota > Metazoa > Arthropoda > Insecta > Lepidoptera > Crambidae > Pyrausta > Pyrausta aurata. Next base: position 7,802,741 of record OY757277.1, read on the forward strand.
CTTCCATTTAAAGAAAAAATATAATTTATTTCCTTGTTGATATAAATATAACGTACAGCTGAAAATATAGATATTTACACAGTTATGATTAACAAGGTAGACCCCTGGATGGATGTCTATTCATCAGGAAGGGTCAGAGAGTAAAATCGACGTGTGCATTGTGAAATTCCACGGCACATGTGCTTTACATCGGTAGTTGACCCTTCTTAAGTTTTTTTTAAGAAAGCGAATATAATAGTAGACAGACATCACGATTTGAACATTGATTTTTAATGTATACTGTCATCCTTATCGACTCCTAAATACGAGTATAAGCCAACTGACTGAGTGCTTAGAGCTATTAACAAATGAATCATATGCTAGCAAATCTTCGTTTGATTGATACAAGTAAGTTGGTCTTAACGAGTACGTTCATAAATTATTTTGCTTTTTGGAAATAAATCTCATTGATTTCAAATCCACCAAAATCCAAACACCTCTTCTTAAAAAATAAATCAATAACCCACATTTCATTCTCGACTAAACCTGTTTAGATATAAGAACTAGTACTACTCTCATTTTCAGTGCGTACATCGCGTTGTCAGTACGACCCTTCTCAAATCAGTTTATGTAGGTCCAAGGGTGTCGATATGCGGATCCATTGATAATGTACTTGACATTGGAGACCTGTCCATATGTATTACTTGACTTTGGAAAACTTATTCCTACATACTGAATGTACACTACATTCAGTATGTAGGAATAAGTTTTTTTTAGGTGCTTACGGTAGATGAATAGGAAAGCTTAATGCACACGTTAAAAGAAAGAAAGACTTGGTTAATTTGTTTGTTTATAAAAAGGATACATTTTAGTGTTTATGGAAATTCAGCTTTTTCAGCCACCAATTAATAGCATGCAAATACACATATTTTTGTAAATAATAATTAATATTTTTGAAGTCGTCCTAAATACACCACTTATAACTTGAGAAAGGGTGGGCGGATTTTCATGATTTTTACTTAATTAGATTCGTCGTCGCCCTGAATTGGATAATATCAATTTAAATAACGGGGCCGAGGTGGGACGGGACCAGGTGCGAAACAAAGGTCACTGGGACCTCTAGTAATTAATAATTTAATTAGTTTTACTGAACGAACTATAATCACCAATGGATGGAATGGAGTAACATATGGAATGTATCATATCCTTAAATGAAGTCTATTCCAGAGCACCTCAACTAAATTTTGGATATTAGTTAAAACAAAACATTATTATTTATTTAGTATGGGTTTGCTCTTGACTCCAGACCAAGTCAAGTGTGACTAAGACGGAGTCGAAGATGGAACGAGCTCGCCCAGAAAAACATCATTGAACAACATTGAAAAATTTCAACATCCGCATGTACATAATAAATCTAAGTATAGAAGTATTTTTACAGGTAGACCTCTCCATAGTAGTAGAGCTTAATATTAATGTGAGGGATCCGCCTAGCACAGGTGTAGATTGTACGGATTTCATGTACTTTCCCTTTTTATGTCGTTTTATCTACATTCCCCAGTATATTCTTTGGGGTTGTCTGTTTTTCAGTGATATACAGGTACGACGCTTACTTGATGGAAAAAAATACTTGAACTGTGAAAGAGAGCGAATAGGCGGTTACTAATCGGACATGATCTATCTTTTTTGATCGCTTAAAATACTACTATAAATGGCTCAGAAAACTGTTAAACGCTCACGCAAACACGCAATAATATATAAGGTCAAATCGTTTTAAGTGATAATATTTTAACTTCTTCTTCTTCGAGTCGAAATATTTTAACTGTGTTATTGTAAACATCATAGAAACAAGACACTTTCATATTTTTTTTTGGAAAATCGAGATTTTCATTTTTTAGGGTTCCGTAGCCGAATGGCAAAAAACGGAACCCTTATAGTTTCGTCAAGTCTGTCTGTCCGTCTGTCTGTCTGTCTGTCCGTCCGTATGTCACAGCCACTTTATTCTGAAACTATAAGCATCACATAGCTGAAACTTGGTAGGTAGGTGTATTTTGTTCACCGCTTTCCGATTCAGATACAAAAAGTAAGAAAAAATAATATTTAAGGGGGGGCTCCCATACATGAAACTAAAACCTAAAAATTTTTTTTTACTCAAACCTATGCGTGTGAGGTGTCTATGGATAGGTCTTTTAAAATGATGTTGAGGTTTCTAAAACCATTTTTTCTAAATGTTTAAGGTTTGAGATATAGACGCTTCCAAAGTGGTAAAATGGGCGTCCCCCCCATCTAACTTTTGAACTACGAAAGAGAAAATTTTGAAAAAAATATATGATGTAGATCTAAACAAAAACTTGCAACGAAAATTGGTTTGAAGGAGATCGAACCAGTAGTTTTTGAGATATAGCACATTTTTATCAACCGCAAATATAACTTTGTCTTTCATACAAACACTATGAAAAACAAAGTTATTTTTGCTGTCGCAATATATTGTGATGTTTTCGTTAAGTGAAAGTAAGTGGACCCTGAATTCAGTTAAGGGTGGCACGGAACCCTCAGTGCGCGGGTCCGACACGCACTTCACCGGTTTATTATTTTCTCAAAGACAATATCTTTTTTTTTAAAAGCAGCACCCTGACAATTTAAAAAGTTGTATACGTCATCGGCTTCGCCTCTCTCAATTCAATGCCCAAATCTTATTTTTCTCTAATCTTAACCTTAATTAATAAAAAATAAAATCTGAAACAAACAATTACCTTAGTCTCCAACTTTCTCAAAAACTAGCGGATAAAAACCCCCAAGTGTTTTCTAAAAGAAATGATTTATTTATTGTGCTGTATCGGTCCTTTAAATATTATCACTTAAAACAAGGTGACCTTATATACCACATGTCGTACGGATGAAATGCACGGACTTATTGAGATGATGGGCCACCTAGGCGGGTCGCAATTGGAATCCCTGTCGTACGCAATAGTCATTTCCTTTTTGCCACTAGAAACTAGTGAACGAAATGTTTATAAACCCATCCATTTAAAACCAAAAAAAAAAGTTTATGCATCGCTTTATTTTCTTAGGTAACTTGATTTACCAAGTAACCTTATTATTAATTGCCGTTAGTTTATTTTTACTTTGGGAAAGGTTTTCTTGACGAAGGTAGCCAAAGAAGTTCCAACATTTCAAAAGAAAAGAAGGTCGTCAATATATCTTATCAGATGATGATTATCACCGAATGTAGCGCTATAACTTCAGATCATGAATCGACAGGTTTTTCACAATAACTATAACTTTTGAAGGCCGACTCAGCGGCAAAATCGCTTGTCCACATTCCTGACTATCTAGCAGCATCAATAAGATTCATGAAATTCAAAAACTAACAAAAAAAACTTGGAGGCAGCGGAAGCCTTATACATGGAGCCTGAAAAATGTTAACACATTTAAAAAAAAATACTCAGAAGTTATGATGTTATTTCTAACGACACTATCAACCAACACCCACTAACCTCAAAATGTAAATTTAATAAACCTTACACCTCCATCCTTCTTAACGGCGTAATAAAAGAGCGAGACAGCACGTCCGTTACTCCATAACAGCGTGTACACACGGGGTGGATTTTAAACGTTATATTAAAGATTTCGGTCGTGTGACTCCGCAAACATTCCGTGACTTGAATAGAGATGGTCATGTTAACCTTAGTAGGGACGGGGCAGATTTTTTTGGAGCGACCTGTATATATTTAGTTTTTGTAACTTCATTGTTAAAATGAGGAAGTGAGGTAAGAAAGGGTCATCTTTTTCACTATACCCGAGTACGTATACATATGAAACTTTCGTAAACCTATGTTTTGATATAGTCTTTGATAAATAAAACAACGGTCTATCTGCATTCACGTCTATTTGCGAACTGGCTTACAACAAATCATACGTCACTATTTATATGGAGTTTAAGGTTTACCCTCTAACTATACATTACAGTCTTGAAACACTATTTCGCCCCTTGCATGATCATTTAACCCAGGATTACGCTTATTCTAGATTAAATGGTCATTCTGTCTCTATCAGTTTATTTGACGTTGACAGAGACAGAAATAAGATTTAATCTACGATTAGCGTAAATAAGAGTTTCCTTGTAGTACACCCAAACTTTGGACATTTGAAAATGGTTCTATTCTACATTCTACAACGAACTAAATCTGTAGTAGATTCCTCGAAGTTTTGCTTTCAAGATAAAAATCAATCGTGTCTACAAACATTTCAAAGCAGAAGAGTTTATTTGTATAATGCTAAGAAACAAAATATTTGTTAGAAATTTTATCGAGAAGCGCAACATGCTTAAAAACATCACTACGACCAATAGATTAAAAATTCAATGAAAAATATTTCAAATTACTGGCAGACGAATTCGCGGGGAGTCACTAGTCCTACTTTGCAGTAGAAGACCCAATTACACCACACTTTGAACCAATAAAGAAACTTATTTCAAAGAAACTAAACATTAAATAAACAGAACTCGAACAAGTTGTTAACCCCTACATCACTAGCGCCGTTAACCGTTTGCACGAATTTTAACACGACTCTGAAGGAATTCACTCTATTTCCTCGCAAATTTCGTTCCCGCTCAAAAGCCAATAAGTACCTAATATCGTTTTTCCGATAAACGCCAATTGATTTATTACGAAGAGGGTACTATGTTTTTTCAGTTTAAAGCTGGCAAAGGGGTATTAAATTGAAAGAAAATAGATTAAGAAACCAGTTTGCGTAAGCTTCTGCGCTGTAAAAAGCTGTTTTCTGAACTACTTTGACTTATTTGTGGTGATTTTAAAGCACACTTTGCTTACAGTATAAAGCAACAATAAATAAATAAACATAAAATATTACCCCTGACCTTAAACATGACATTTATAACTTTATTACACAACTTCCGTGTGGAGAACGTGTGATTTCATGGCTCTTATAAACCGCATCGACTTTTGACAACCGTGAAATCGTTCCACCGCGATGCAGGACGCGACACGCGATTGGCTGTCACGATAAGCGCACGTGTGTCGTTCTATTTTCGAATTATTTCATTTGTTATGCAACGCACGTTTTCAATTTCAGTCTTTTTAATGGAAAATAAATCATTTTGTTCCTATTTGTGACACTGATTTTGTGGTACGTTATACTCATTGAACCCTATGTTGTGAACTACTGAACCGATTTTGAAGACATTTTCACTGGTATTAAGCTCCATTATTCCTCAACGAAATGATAGGCGGTTCAATAGTGCAACTAATGTCGTTTAGCGTAGTGTTTTTTCATAATTACAAACAGACAAACATCCTCTCAACCCAAACGCATACACCTACTCTTTTCCGTCGCGAGTAAAGTTAAAAATGAAATCTTTATTGCTGATACTTTAATTTTGTTTCCATTCAAGTACTTTTGAGTCGACACTTCGAAACAAAGACACATTTATTTCATTCGCCATATGGTACTAGCCACACACATGTCTAACTTCGGAAACTGCCAACTATAAAACGGCTAACCCACCTATAAAAGAGGTGTTTTTGAACTTTTGTTTTATACCAACGTGGTGATTTGATGGGATAGTCGTAAAGGCAATCGCCACAGTGTACGTAGATTCAGTAGTGCGAGAAGACAATAGTTATTCAGCGCAATCAGACAGTTGGCAGGGCCTATTTTTGGTTATTTTACCCTACTGAGTCATGAGGGGTTTTTTTTTTCAAATAATTGATAATAAATATGTAATAGATACGACTAATGGCTAAGATATAAGTGATAAGCAACAAATTGCATATCACTGATAATAAAATAATTGAAATAAGACTTACACACAACAACACTTGTACCTCGCTCGTTATGAATTATGAAAACGGCAACTTACCTGAAAAGATAAAACAGATTACTTAAATAGATTATAGTTAGAATACCTTAACAAGTATAACCTGTATAATAATAATATTAACACTTTATTGTGCACCATAAACAATGAATGATACTGAATAACATCTTATAAGTATGCATTTCGTTTAATTTAATGTAGTCTGTATGTAGTTTAATTTTAGAGAACCACAGATTTATAAAGCATGATTTTTGCGCTCTACCTGCTCTAGACCCATTGTACTTATTTCGCTTACGCTGGCACATATAACTATGTTCAAAGTGATACTACTGCACATAACTGCACTGCACCCTCATTCTTCCGTTACTCCATGCGGATTTATCTTCGGGCCCTTTTATGTTGCGTTTTACTGACTCGAATCTTTTATCTGTGCATTCCGGTGTATATCGTTTATCGGTACGTAAGGGGGAAGTATGAAGATTTTTGTGAAAAGATTTCGCTGTCAAAAGAAAATGCTGATCGATCTTGCCGACATTTAGAGTCAGAACCCCAGGAATCTCCTGATGTTTATATCATCACCAGCGGTCTCAGAGAACTTTGTTTCGCCCTCAGATTTATCCCACCCCGGCCCTGTTTTATGTTTGTTATCCTATTCGAGGACAAGGCAAATTCAACAAAGTAAAAATCATGAAAATCAGTTCACCCCTTTTCGAGTTGTTAGTGGTGTAACTAGCACGACTTTCTTTTATGTATTTTTTTTATTATTATTTATTTTATTGTAATAATAAGTTCACCAGCAGTTATTTTACAGATACAAATGTAAAGATACAATTACAGTTTTCTTAAGGCTACGTAAACAACTATATGAAGGTAAACATCACTTGCACCATACAATTAAATCAATGGTTTTGCTTTAGCACACTAATTACACATATTAAGATATTTAAAATTAAAAATTAAAAATGAAAGAAATCAAACAAATAAAAAAACAAATAACTTGGATGCCAACTTAGAATCCTGCAGCGACAGATATTTTAAAATTTCTAAGAGACACAAAATTAATGTCTGTAGATCCTAGATTTTGTTTCATGAATATAGATATCGTTGTATAAGTTCCGTTTCTGTGTCTACAATTAACAATTTCAGGTTGGCCATGATAAAGCGTGACAAAAACTGAAGATTAGGTACAAAATGTAAAGAAAAAAAATATAAAGAAAATTAAATAAAAATCAGCGTATTATTTACTTAAGGGGACACAGAAATAGTTACACCATTCATAACTCAATAATGGCTGAACCGATTTGGCTGAAATTTGGCGGGGAGACAGCTTAGAAGAACCAGGAGACGAACATAGGACTTTTTATCTATAAACGGGGCCGGGGCAAAACGGAGTTCGCTGGGACCGCTAGAACCTATCGTATAAATTGCGATTTACCTGAGTACGGTAGAACAAATAGGAAAGTAAGTAAAATTATCATAGCTTTTTATGCAGCAAAATATACAGTATTATTATTACTTCCTCTTCCCCTACCTCAAAACTTTCTAATGAAACAAACGATGATATTTATAGGATCATGTTGTTTATATTTCTTGTCCAAATGTTTTTCTTCTTTCGATGTGTAATTTGAAAATCTAAACGATTCACAAGGCATCGAGTAAACATATCGCCCAATATGATGGGGTGACCACACTCGGTACTGTACATAATAATAATAATTACATATAAATTTTTTATTTATTTACCTTTTTTAATTAAAAATAATGTAAACACCTAAACATCAAATTATATGCCTATTAGAGAAAACCATTTATTCTTACTTTACTTTAATCGATTGGAAACATCAATTTTAGATTGATACGAGTGTGTACCTTTTATTCGCTTAAACTACTAAATGTTATTAAGATACATTAACATATAATTATAAAAAAATGCTTATTTACAATTTAGTCTTTGTTTTTGTGCGTAAGCTGAGGTAACGTGTAGGTACTGATATCTTACTGCAAATAATTTTACTTCCTCCTAAAAGTCCTCAAAAATCCTATCAAAAACCAAAACATGGCCACCCTACAAGTAGCCGTTTACGTCAACCAACCGAGCTGTTTGCAGATACCGATTGCGATCTACCCCCCGTTTAATAAGCTTCAGCTCAAAGCTCAGCAAATACTGCCGTCTCATTCGCTCTTATTAGTACGAGCGAGACGGTGAGTGTTACGTTTTGAGATATTAAGCTGTCTTTACGACGCACGTTTTGTTCTTGCAAAGAAAATAACTGGGATGATATGGTTATATGAGAGTGTTTATTTTATGGAGATTTATATACACATACAAAGCTTTGCATACTTTATTCAGTAGCTCAATATTAAAATGTAATCTAAGTTAGTTTCATTTTAGTAATACATTTGAAATTTTCCACTATTTATTGTAAAATCTGCGCGATGGCAAAAAAGGAGCAGAATTTGTCTGAAGCTTAATAATCCTAGACGCTTTTATCACAATAACTTTTAATTATTATGACTAACGATTACGATTAAATGGCGGATCTATACTTAAAATACTTCTTCAGGACCAAAAGATTTGACTAACAGAGACATTGCATTGATGCTAAAGGACACAGGACCTGTGTATTTATTACATTAATAAACAATTTTGTAAGCACTCATACAATTTTTATATTAATTTCTATCAAACTTAGTAAAAACAGACCGACAGACAGACTATTGACACATAAAACACTTTCCGTTCACTTTCTACTACAACAAACCGAGCGTATCTTCACATACATTAGCACGCGATTTCCGTCTGCGCATCATAATAACTAATTTCATTACGTAAAAATACGTATCGATTCTATTCGCAATTACAGCGAAACATTGGCAATTTCTCGAATAATGTTTTCGGAAAGTTAATGAATTTCACTGAAAATTGATGTTTTGTCATCTGCCTGTTGAGGCGTGGAGTGACTGACAGCTCTGTTATTTGCCGACGAGTCAACAATCTTTCTCACACGCCGATAATCGTCGAAAAAATATCGAAAGAAGATCGTTATCTTCTTTACACTGTGTCGTTTGGCTTTTTTTAAAATATTAGATGGGTTCGATCATGTCTCGACTATACCAGTGGCATAGACATCATCATCATCATCATTATCAGCCAAAGGACGTCCACTGCTGAACATAGGCCTCGCCCACGGCTTTCCACAACGACCGGTTGTGAGCGGTCTGCATCCAGTGCGATCCTGCGATCTTTTCAAGGTCGTCTGTCCATCTTGTCGGTGGACGTCCTACGCTGCGCTTTTGGTCGAAGGTGGCATCATCAGGACGACGATAAAGCGAGCACTCACAGAAGTAGCCTGTTCACTCTTTTTTTTTTAATAATAGGGAAGAAGAAGCTATTTTAAACTGACTGCATTTAATATTTCAACTGAGCTAACACATATGTGGTAGCAAAGCATCCTCATACTACCCATGACCAAAAACGAAGTAGTCTAATTTCAACTTGTTAGTAACTAGCCTAGTTTTTTAGAGCTCTACATTCCTAATATAAGGATTTATCACAATAAAAGCGAAACATCTAAAATCTCTTATTATTGATACCCAATTCAAATCAAATCAAATCAATCATTTATTTGCTTAGAATACAATATACATAAGTTTGATCTTAAAAATTTATGGCAGTGGGTGTCCGCCTGCACGAAGGCACGCAAACATTAAAATTATTATTATTCCAAAACTAATGTTAAATACAATGTCATAATATTATTAAAATTCTAATTCCAATCAAAGTTATCTTTAAGGCTGCAGAAACTTTCAACATACACTAGTAGGTATGTTTGTTGTGATGTAGTCTTGTAATAAATAATAAATAATGTTATTACTATAAATTGCACTTGTAAAAAGACAACTGTGAACCTGTGACAGACGAGGAATTGAACCCCGTGTCTTACGCAATCCGGGCGTATGCCTATACCACTCGGCCACCATCACATTAACAGTCCTGTTGAATTTTGCAAGCGCTTCTTAACGCGTAGGCTGCGTGACATCATCAATGCTGTGAGATTGCTCTCACAATATCTGAAGGAAAATATTTTAACTTAAAACACTATAAAAACAAAAATAAACTATAATGTTATTACTTCTGGATGCAAATATCTCAAAATACGTTTTGATAAATTGTTACCATACAACGGCATCATCAGTCTAATTCAACAATGGAGCCAATTAACATTAAATAGGATACTTATAAAGGTTTCAAAGCAAAAACGGTGGAATATTAACGTTAATAGCAAACATTATTCCGCGCCATCATCGCAATGTGCACGGAAGCTCAAAAATAAAGTGGGGTGACCATGATTTGGTGAAAATTTTGATAATTTATTTATTTACTAGCTTTTGCCCGCGACTTCGTTCGCGTGGACTTCTTTTACGACCTCACATTAGAAACCTCAAAAATTGTAGCCTATATGTTATTCTGATGTATAAGCTATATTGTGGTAAAGTTTCATTCAAATCCATTCAGTAGTTTTTACGTGAAAGAGTAACAAACATCCATACATCCATACTTACAAACTTTCGCCTTTATAATAGTAGTAGGATTATCCTTGAAAACTTCTTTGATATAAAATGGGATTGCTCTCTATTCTATGCCTGACGGAAAGAAAATTTACTTTTTTAGTTACTTAATCTGCACATATTTATATTGCATTTTTTTGTTTGTTTAACCAACTGCAAATTCAGCGCGTTTTGCATTTGCTCCCTCCGCTATTGTCACAGCGTGGTGTTTTATAGACTTCCCCGATAAAAAAGCTACCCAACAAAAATATCACAAAAATATCTGTTCAATCGGTTCAGTAGTTCGTGAGATAAGCGCGTTCAAAAAAACAAACTCTAGTATTAGTATAGATTGCGGATTAGTTATCTTTGCACTCAACACTAACTTTCTCTTCCACTCTAATCGAAACATGCCTTTTAACCTTTTAAAGGAAAACCATCTGCCAATCCAAGGATTACCCAAACAAAAAAACAGAAGCCTTCGACTTAACAACACCAGCATCTTACAAAAGATCCAAATTGTAAACACAAGCGAAACCACGAAATTCTTAAGGTTATATCCCCAAACTTAATCCATTCGCAAAGGTAGGAGAGCCTGTAATAATAACGCACAATCTCTTACCGAACCCGGACCCGCGGAACGACCGCCGTCCAACAATCCGCAAAGTTAATAACATTATCCCAGTCATCGTGTTTACAGGAACTCTTAAAAGCGAAAAAATACAAACAACGCATTCTTGTAGGGTGACAATAAATGAGGTAAAAACTTAAATTGCTTGTTGTCTTCGTTACATTAGTAAACACTTTAGGTATCGTCTTATTATTGAAACAAGGTTTAAACCACAAATACATAAAAGTTACTAGCCAATATCAAGCTTAACACATATTGGTGACCCCTACATTATCCAAAAACTACTGAATGTAAAAGCACATAAGACTATAATTCATAATGATACATGATATATGATGTGATATATTAATTTAAGCGGTTATAAGCCGCAGGAAAATGCTAGTTAAGAAATAAACAATAGTTTATTCGGCCAATGCAGAAGATTAAACCTATTTTAAAAGTGTTGGGTAGGTACAGTAATGAATAAAACAAACTTATTTGTCTTTCACTCAACTTATACAGTTTCTTCTTAAACGCACACAATCGAGTTGGTCACCCTACAAATCCCTGGAGGTCTAATCGTCGAAAATATTTACAATTTTACGGTTCCTGGGATGCGCAAACAAGCTGCGTTATGATCCCCCTTTATCCCCTCTCTCCCTTAGCTTAGAGTTAAACGGGGATCTTTAAAATAAGCTAGAGGTGACATTACATGCAGATCGTGTGATTGATTGATGATGTGTCATCAACATCATGAAATTTAAGCGCCAGGCTTTTGAAATCGAAGTTTTTTCTATTCCTCGCGTTTTTCCGCCATTTTCTTGACCTCTTGATACGACCTGACATTTAGCGTTTGCTTGATTTGCAATTGAAAGTAGTAGAGGGCGAATGCTGGGACACCTGATACGACACGACAACTTTTTAAAAACTATAATAGATCTGAAGATCTTCTAACGGCTGATCAGATCATCAAAAATATAACGCCAGAGTCGACACGAAAAGAAGAAGAAGATCATGGTTACCTTGAAGTAACACGGTACCAAATTTCAAATCGATCGGAAACAAGGAAGCTAGTCTGATCCCCTAATTAACAAGAAAACAGCTGATGGTCTTCAAACGGCTGAACAGATTTTTATGAAACATGGCTCAGGATAAAATTTTCTATGACAAAAAATACGAGTTGGGGAGCTACGATACCCGATGTGTGTCGGGGGTTAATTACCGCTAAACATGACTACCGATCTAAAATTTATTACACTAAAATTGAGTTTACCAATGAACGCTACTATTATAGAACTTATCCTGTGAAAAATGGCAGTCGGTTGAGACAAAACCAATACGACCACTGCAAAGAATCTGGCCACTTAGAGTGGCTGACAAACGGACAGGGCCGAACTAAGGAAATAGTTTTCAATGGTTAAAACTTTAATAAATTAATTTTGATATCTCTTACAGCTTACAGGACAAATCTAAATAAAAAAGAAGCTACATTATGATAAATTAAATAAATAATTTAACTTCATTGTAACCAGCAAAGAAAGTATAAACATTATCGGCCTTACCACAAATAAATAAACAAGGTTTGAACTACTGTTTAAATGCTATGCGGCTAAAGTGAAATGTATGTCAGCCTTGTGGCATTTGACTTGAATGACGTTGATTTTAAAACTTGCCGTATTATATTTACACAGTGGTCCAAACCTAGTTTAATTATTTGTGGTAAGGCTGTATGATGCTTGTTTGTCCTATATACCAGGAGACATCTTTTTCCCAGACTAATAATTTAATACTCAGTCAAGAATACTCATAATTTCACAATGCATGATGTAGATCAACAGTTATTCATGATATAGATCTGGTAACATTGTTGTGATACCAGTTTCGACATAACGACTCAATAAAAACTATAACAGGAGAAAAAAAATACGATAAGTTAAAAAAATATAAATAAAGGACAGATAAATGTCGTGTCGTATTAACTTACGGCCGTTCCCTATATCTATATATCCATTATATCTTTGGTTTTGCCCTACTAGAGATAGAAATATTTATCAACCTTTAGATTTTTTGTACCTATAAAACTTCTGGCAGTAGGAAAACCTATCTTCTCGCTCGCTATCTCCAGTCAAGGATAGCTATCTACCTTTGACTACAGTTTGCATATAGGGAACGGTCGTTAATCGAAAAAAGCATAGCCTTTCGCTGATGTTAACCAATTATTTATCTTTATTTCCATACATAAAAGAAATTCGTGTAAGTTACGCCACTTATAACTCGAGAACAGGTGGAATTTCTTAAATCGGAAATTAATAAAACCAACTTTTACTACAACCCTTAGTCTGTCCCTGCTTCGCTAGAACAATGTTGTTATTCAATACAGGTTGAGTGGACGGAACCCTTTTTAAGCGGAACACTTCAATGTACATTAGTCTGAGGGCTTCTCAATTGGTACGAGTGGACGTGTGTTCGATTCCCGGATCGAGCACAGACAGATGTCTTTGTTAGATTACTAAAGTTTTTGGAGTCAGTGTTTAGTGTCAGTGTGTTTATAATTATAATTTTCGAACTTATTTACTTATTTTAGACTGGATGTCCTATGAGTACTTCTTGGAAACCCCCGGTTCCTGTAGTGTGGAAGGCAAGAGGGAAACCACCACACTAACTTCCCTAATAAGGAGTTTTTATGGAAAAAATACTCCACCGACAAAGATCTAACACTCACCCCCTTATTCATAATAACTCAAACGGTCTTTTAAACCTATTTTATCTATTACACTGTTGTGTCTCATTCTTTCTTGGCGCTGTCATCATTTGACAGAAAGTGACAAAACATTGTAATAGCTAAAATAGGTTTAAAAGACCGTTTGGGTTATTATGAATAAGGGGGTTATCTGTCCAATACTTCGAATGAAATTACGTTCCACATTTAAAATTATTCGTTGGTTAGTGGTTATTTTTCATTTACAGGCCCTGAAACTTCGATCAGAATTTCAGAAGTAGTACCGACGGTTGGTCACCTTCTAAATTCACCGACCGGTTTTTTTTAAAACATCTCATACACTAGAATATAACCCTTTGCACCCTCGACCGCTATTTTGACAGGTTTCCAATTTAACCCGTCACTTGTCTTTATAGCAATGACGCTCTCGTCACGCGTTAGAATATACAGATTACCGTGACGTCGCTTGTGTCACAGTGCTTAATAGCCGTGAAGGGGTTTTAACTTACAGATTTTGACCTATTTCCTCGTCTTTCTGATAGCCGATATTGAAATCAAATTATAAGTATGCCGCAAAGTCAGGACTTTGTCAATTTACTTTTGTTGGTTTGTCAGAGTTTGATATTCTTTCTATACATTTTGTGTCAAAATATAAAATTTCAAACAATAACAAGAGTTTCAAAAGTAAAAGGTAAAACAGGCCGTCAATCTTAACAAAGCAACAGTCATATGGTTTATAAATAAAAAGCTTTTTTATGATTACTTTTGAATAACATAAAAAAATCTTTTTATTCGCCCAAAAATTGCCAGTATTCTCTACAATTTGAGGCAACAAATATCGGAAATGAAAAATCGGAGCGAAATAAAAATTCGAAAAATTGATACTGGCATGTTTCGCAGCCGCAAAACAACGTTACGAATAGACAGCTTTTGACACGGCCCAATCCGAAATATTCCATGAATCCCTGCTGTAGGGTTGTCAAAATAATTTACAAATGTAATGAAAACCATCGGAATCAAGAATAAAGTGATGTGTGTTAGTATTTTACAAATAGCCAGACATTTGTCCTCACGACCTCATCACGATGCGGCCTAGGATGGATGTCACAATTAACATCTTATTAAATCTACTCCAAAACATACAAATTAAAATGTTCTAGGAATATTTCTGCCGCCAGCAAAATTCTTATGATAACATTTTTTTTCGTTGATTTGCTTGCCTGCTAGTTTTTTAAGTGCCTGTAGACTATGATAACAGATCATAATACTCGATCACAGGATATGGCTTATCAATTAACATAGTATATCGTTTATGTATCCAGTTTATTTTCATTACATTACTCACATAAAAGTAAATTTTACGTATATTATCGCCAACCCTATAGAGAAGAAAGTTTACAATTTCAAAAATAAACGTCCGCGCGTCAAATTTGACACGCGCGTCATTTTGACGTGACGCGTCCGGCGACGGTGGCGGATTGTTCTTTATGGATTTTCTTGTTTGCTTTTTGAAAACAATTAGTGCTAACGGCAACTAGAGATACAGTGACCAAACTTTGATCTCATGTCATGTATCATTCATAGCATAGTGTGTGCGGATAAAAAGGCTTCAGTAAATAAATAGTATCTAGAAAGTTTCGTTCGTTTCTACAGATATGAAATATTAATCTTTATATAATTTATGATCCATTGACTCAGGCTCATGACGAAAATTTACAGTAAATTAATTTCAGCTCGAACTGAAATAGTAGTTTTCCTAACTATTATACTTGTACAAGAGCGATAGTCGAAAAAAAATCAAATTATAGTAAGAGCAGAAGAGGGGTATAAAAATTGTGATGAAATAGGTAAAGCAGTAATAGAAAAACGCAATATGAAACTTAATTTAAATAAAGGTCAAGTCATTGTATTACGTAACGTAGGTTATAGAAAAAATACTATTTCAATTCAAACTAAAATTCAAGGACTAGAAATCTTACTCATTTTGAGCCTAAGTACATGGGTTATAAATTACTTAAAGATCAATATTTCATCTCTGTAGAAACATTATTAATCTACTCTATTATCTTCCTTCCTTTATTAGTCATGTCTCTTTTGACGCAGTCCTTAAAGTGAAGCAATGGTCTCCCTACATCCTTTTTGCGTTCGCAACTGCACCTAAGAGAACACGGCGCGGTAATCGAGAGGGGTGCCATTCTATACACATGCCCTAGCCAACGCATTCGCCTCTGTTTGAGAAGTGCGGTCAAGCTAGGCAGCTGTGCAATTTCTAAAACCCTCTCGTTAGTCACCTTATCCTGCCACGAAATGCCCAGAATCTTGCGGAGACAGCGCATGTAGAAAGCGTTGACACGGCGTTCGACTCTCGCATACGTTGTCCAGGTTTCAGCTCCGTACAAGAGTATGCTCAAAATAGAGGCCTGAAAAACCAGCATCTTCGTCTTAGTAGTTAGATGCCTGTTTTGCCACACTCGAGTACTAAGCTTCCCAAACATTGTTGCTGCCTTACCTATGCGAATGTCAACCTCTGCGTTGAGCGAAAGATTGTTGGTAATGGTCGACCCTAGATAACAAAATGTATCAACACTCTCCAACATCGTGCCATTGAGTTGAATTTCTGGGGCTACATGTGTGCCTTGAGCCAGTACTACTGTCTTTTTGGTGTTTACTGACATGGCGAAAAGGGAGTAAGCCTGAGATAGACTTGCGGAGGCACGGCCAGAGTGGCGCAATCGTGTTGCAGAGGGTCGCAAGCTGTGTGATGATTCCTGGTTCGCAACACTTGCTGACAAGAGACAGAGAAGACATCAAAGCGACATGACTCCATCGGTCGCAAACTTCTCTTGTCGCGCATGTGGTAGACTTTGCCGTTCTCGCATTGGCTTGTATAGCCACGAAAAGCGATTCACAAACATTGCACCATAAACCGTCTGCAATAGACGTAAAGGCCATTTGTATTATCTTTCTTCAGAAAAAATACACAGATTTCTTGTTTCATCAATTTCAGTTTTATTTTGAATGTTTTAGCAAAGTTTTTAAAGCGCAACACAACACAGAGTTATTAATTGCTAAACTTTGAAGTCTTATACTTCTTAACCAGTTACCTCACTGAGGGTTTAAAATGAAATTCATCCACGAACAAGGATAATTTTAATTAGTACACGCGCCACGATAAATAACGTCACAGCGTGTGTTTTATTAAAGACACTTATTAATATCTTTCAGGGTGGAATGTACGAAAAGATGTAACAATGTTGAAAACATTGTAGCCTTATGCGCTTGCCATAAGAACCAATATCACTAACAACCGAGAATACGACTCATATTATTTTCACAATAATATGTTTTTTTCCTTTTGCTATCTGATAAATATTACTATCTACAGTTGCTGTGCTGTATGAAAATTATCCTTATGATATTATTAAAGGGTGAACTAGGCAAATCGAACCAGACGAATGAAATAAAAATTGGACTAAAATGACTGCTTTCTCACCACCTAGGGCACCTAGACCCTTAGTAAATACTCTAAATCAATCCCACTCAAACGCACAGTTAGTTGGAATGATCTCATTTTTTTTAAATATGAAATGAATTTGCCTTTGTCTCCAGACTAGACCAGACGTGGCATAGACAGAGACGACGATGGAGCAAGCTCACCCACAAGAAGCCTGTTCACTCTGACTTTGAAAATTTTAGGGTATTGCATTTTGGATTATAATCCATTGGAAACACTGATGCGGATAAATAGTTCCACATTATTATTATTATTATTCGGAATACATGCAGAAGAAAAGCAACATCACTCTGCGGGTCGTCAAGTTGGAGTCTAGTCGCAATGTGAATTTTAATTCATTTGTGATTTGAATTCCAACTGAAAAGATAGCGACCTTCATGAACGAAGGTTTCTGGCCGAAAGGTGTCGTGTTCCGGCGGTTCCGCGGAAGTCTACGCGACACCACGAGCAAAGTATTTTAAGACAATAGTGTCGATTTATTATTTTGGTTGTATGTTAGCCTGTAAGGTATTTATTCTATGGGTCTGTATTGCATTTTGTAATCCGCTGCCTGATTTAAATAAATAAATAAATAAAATTATTGCACATGAAACAAATGCGTACATTGTAGAGCCTCTTTTTACTTGTAAAAAACAAACAAAAGCAGATGTAATAACCGTCAGTTGTCTGTTCGCAACTTTTATGTAAAAACTGTATCATCCATCAGAGTGGAATTTAATTAAATAATGTTAAGAACAATAGATAAGTCTGCTTAGTGTAAAGGCTTACAGAGAGGATGGTTCCTAAGCTTACTGAAATGAAATTCTTGTAAATATTAAAAGTTACTTTTCTTGTTTCACAGCAAATTGTATTTTTTGTTATCTTTCGCGTTTAACTTCCTACTGTTTAGCTCTAATAAGAAAAAGAAAACGGGTTGGCAAAATTAAATAAATACTCTTTTATTAACATTTGCTTATTTCTATACTCGAGTACTTACCTGATGATATTATAAGCAATATGAACCAGAAAAACTAGCGACCCCAGCGAACTTCGATTCGTTGCCCTCAGCGGCCCCGTCCCCGTTGCATAGTTATTTTATTATCCTTTATTTCATCACCGTTTAAACCTTCCTTGGAATCAGCCAAATCGGTTCAGCCGTTCTCGGGTTTTAGCGAGACTAACACAAATAGTTTATTTAAAAATATATGTGCGTTAATTAATTAATACCAGCAGATGCTGCGTACTTTATGGATATCAATATACATAGAATCTGATAAATCTGATAAATTAAACTCAGTCTCTTACAAAAGTAAATAACCTCACGTCAAATTCTTGTGTAAATGAAGACGTAAAGTTGACGTTTGCTAATGTCACCATAGCACGAAGCTAAGACTAACAGACTATAAAATAAACGGGACGGAAAGACTATCATAGTCCCGTAAACGGAATCATGAATAGGACTCAGGCGACCTCTTCCGACCGCAAGTTGCAGTGTAGACTTAAATCCTAGAAGCTACTGTTATTAAGCATGGGAGGAGGAATCATTCGTTACATTAAACTAGTGATGTTATTTAATACTAGGTTCAGAATTTTGTTATGGATACGGACACCCCAAAATAAAGTGTGATGAAAAAGGATAAAAGATAAAGTTGATCTTTTCGTATCCACTTGCCTCTAATTAAATGCTTTTTCATGTTTATCACAAAAGTTTGCTTTTTTTTTAAGCTGTACCATAAGAGAACCTTCAATGAATTTTTATAAATGCAGTTAAGTTTAGATTAATAAACACCCTACTGTTAAACAACAACTGAAATAGTTCTAGATGATGGTTTTACTCAGAGCTTGCAAATTCGTTACTAAAAACATAAACGAATAACAATATGTTATGAAAAGTCAGTTTTACTTCCGGATCCGGTTTCTCATTCCGGATATCCGTAACTTCCGGAAACTGATACAGAGCGGACATCACTAAAACATACCAGAGGGTGTAAGAGACAGTAATGTGACTTGCTCGAAGCGCAGTTATTAAACACGAACCACGGAATCATTTGTTACCAAGAACGGAACGTGTCTTCGGAGACCGGAGATTGTTGTGTCTCAAGTGTGATTGGTTATGTGCTTAGTGCTTAGCCCATTTCGAAAGCATTTTTTTAAGGTGCAACAAAATTTTAAACCCATTTCTGTGTCACTCCAGAAGGTATAAAAAGCTCTTTGAAAGTTCTGAATCTAGACCAGATGGACTATGTTTATTTATTTACGTTTTATGAAAACCATAATATTTACTTCTCCAAAATAAATACAAAAATCACCATCTTAATCAGACAAAGGACGTCTACTGCTGAACATAGGCCTCCCCCATTGTTTTCCACAGCGACCGATTGTGAGCGGTCTGCATCCGTTGTGACCACCATCTTTACAAGGTCGTCTATCCATCTTGCCGGTGGTCGTCCTACGCCTTTAGTCAAGGGGTCTGTAATCCAGAACTTTTCAGCCCTAAGGCCATCAGTTCTTCTGCGCTGCCATTATAAATCTTACCTGCTTATTATAATAATGAATTCAAATCAAACTGAAGTATCACAAGAGCCACTCCGCTGCCATTTTATTCATTTCATTACCGTCAAATCACAATCCTCCTCGGAGACGGGCAATTTACATCAACTTAAACACCCACTTACCTGAAACAAGGGAAAATATTATAAATACAAAGGGAAATAAAGCTATCTTAAAATAGGAGGTGTTGTCAGAATTAAAGCTTAGCCGTTCCCAGAATGCTGCGTAGAATTTGATTTGGTATGTTTGCATAAGTTGATACATTCTGCGTTGGATTGCCCTAATCTATCAATCGGTTCTCTTCGATTTCGACACTAGACACAACCCTCGTAGACCAAAAACTTTTACCACGCAACTGTATCGCAATAATATATCTTATCATCAGCCATTGGCTAGATTTTGTCGCCAGTATGATTAATCTGCTCACCAATACCGTGATCTGGATATTTTTAACTCTAACCTAGTTCAGTTCCGGGCACTCGTCAAGGATATCACCAAGGGTATCCCACTTGACAAAATTGACGAGTAATTGTATGTGTGCTATTTCTGCTTGTCTTTACTTACCTACTTATAGAATTTGCTTTCATTGTTTTTTTTGAATTGTATTGTTTAACTAGCTTTTGCCGGCGACTTCGTCCGCGTGGAATAGTGACTTCTTTCTCCCGTTTTTTACACATTTACCACTATATCTTTGCTCCTATTGGTCGTAGCGTGATGTTATATAGCCTATAGCCTTCCTCGATAAATGGACTATCCAACACAAAAAGAATTATTTAATTCGAACCAGTAGTTTCGGAGATTAGTGCGTTCAAACAAACAAACAAACAAACAAACAAACAAACAAACAAACAAACAAACAAACAAACTCTTCAGCTTTATAATATTAGTAAAGATTTAAGAGAAGCCACTATGTAATTGCCGTGGAAACATGTTACCATTATATAAGTCGCTCACTGTTATCTAATTAATTGTGTTTTCAGACGTTTTAAAATAAGACACAAAATGTATGAAAAGTATGTCAACATTCCTGACTTCGTAAATTTTCCTATACCATTTTCTGTCAAAATGGAAAACGTCAAAATAGGCTAAATTATTATTTGTTTGACTCTGCCAATTTCTGTCCATCATGTCAGCACAGCATAAATTGATGTGAAGAATCAAAAAAATGATATAACTTCGTAAGAAAGGACCAGCCACAGACAGATTGTACACATAAGTGGAGGCGGAATAAACTAAAGTTTTGATTATACCACCAAACTGACATTTAAATAATATTTCTACGAAAACAAATACTAATTCAAATTTCAATTAGTTACCTAAGCTTGGTATTCAAAGAACTTCAAACAAACCAGAGTTTCTTGATTTGATTACTAAACTAGCCGAGTGCAAGTTGAGGCGAGGAGACCTTTCAACTGAAACAGTGTTCGATATTAGTTACAATTATACAAACAGGTCAGCCATTAGAACAGAAATGTGTCAAGGTTGAACCATTGGATTCCGCTCAAAGGTATGGTTAAGCACAGCCTACACGAGCGTGATTACACTTGTATAGTTGAGAACTCATCTAAATGACTTTCCCCCGATTCCCTATGAGTAATTTCTATCACTCTCTTTGACTTAATTATCCTACATGGTCTTCTTCTTCTTCTTCTTCTTCTAGGTATCAAACTTTTCGCTCACAACCCTGTTACTTCTGCGAAGCCAGAAATCTAAAAACTTATGTAAAAACCTCAACCAGGTAGATAGGGTGTCCAAAAAGAATGTTAAACTGTCTTGTTGTACTCGAAGTAAAGAATCAGAAAGCTCTATTCCGTCTGGACTCCAGGGTTATCGATTTCGGACAAGATACAAGTAATATTACTTCTTTTAAAACGTGACATGGATTTGTTCTTCTGACCTTTGAAGATAATTGGGATGTATTTTATCATAAATACTTATAATAACCCTAACGCAGAAAGTGAATTCCAATCTTTTGTAGTACCCATTCCTTTCTTATTCGTGTTGGTGGAATATCAACAAGACATGCTGTAGGTTGCACAAACATTTCTGATAACTGATCAATATACATTTATTTTTGATTTTATTCCGATTTGTCACTATATAGACCTAATAATATAAATAGCATCTGTAAAAATCAACTGTGTCAGCCAAGGAATCGCACCCCGTGTCTTACGCTATCCGGGCGCATGCCTATACCACTTGGCCATCGACACATTGGCAAGCCTGTTGAATTTTGCACGAGCTTTCTTTAACGCGTAGGCTGCGGCAACTCATGTGACGAGAGCGAGATTGCTCTCTCTCTCAACATCCAAATATATTTATATTATATGGTCAATATAAGTTCTCTCTAACTCTCACACCGTAGCTAGTGTGGCCTAAGCTTAACATACGGATTAAGCGTAACTACGTTCTGCTAACTCAGTTATTACAACGAGTTGGACAAAGTTAACGAGTGAATCGGTTTACCCCTTGCGCACAGGTAGAGCCCGGTTCGACCCCAAGACCCTGCATCAATTCATTCGTAACTGGATTAGTTTGCGTATGAGGGTTAGTAGAAAGGAAGAAGTACTGGTAGGAGCTATAATAAATAAATAATATTAAATAATTGCCTTTAAAACACATAAAAATAAGGAGATTTTAGTACAGTACTAGTGGTTCCAGCGAACTTCGTCCCACCCCGGCCCCGTTTTATGGTTTTTATCCAATTCTAGGCTAACACAAATTCAACAAAGTTAACGAAATTTTTTTCACCCGTTTTCCGTTCCGTCCTCCGATAAAAAGTATCCTATCCTAAGTCAGTCTCTTGGTTTTAAACTACCTGCGCAACAATTTTCAGCCAAATCAGTTCAGCCCTGTTTGGGTTATAAATAGTAACTAACACGACTTCCAATATTTTCATTACATTTGTTACAATTAGAAGCAGTTAAATGCCTGTGCATCAAAAGTTATTTCAAAATTTTAAATCTACTTTATCTCTTCATTTTCCAGTCTGTCTCTTCGGTTTAAAGACATTTATTTCTCATAAGAACTTAAAACTAGTTCACTTACAATGAGATTTGATTAATGTTATCTTAACTCGTCAAGTATGTGTGAACGAGACACAATAGAAATTCCATTATTATGCGACTCCCGGCAGTCGTTTGATACCTGACTGATTACAATAGAATTATAATTATTTTGCCTCTGTGACATTACAAGATAGATACTATTTTTGGACATGTTTTTTAAGATTACTTTTATACATATTTAGGGTATCGGAATCCTTTACATGCTTTGGTAATTTATTGTATAGCCGTGCTCCTTCGAACAATATCGTCCTTCTTTCGTAACCAGTGCGTGCATTTGTCAGCTCAAGTTTGTCTTTGTTTCTTAAGTTGTATCTAGATGTTTTTTTGTTTATTTTGATGTTAGTTTGAATAGAGTTAGTTATAATTTTTTTGACAAGAATGCATGCACCATATTCGTAAAGTTGTTTTATATTTAGTAGACCTGTTTTTTAGGGTTCCGTAGCCGAATGGCAAAAAACGGAACCCTTATAGTTTCGTCAAGTCTGTCTGTCTGTCTGTCTGTCTGTCTGTCTGTCTGTCTGTCTGTCTGTCTGTCTGTCCGTCCGTATGTCACAGCCACTTTATTCTGAAACTATAAGCATCACATAGCTGAAACTTGGTAGGTAGGTGTATTTTGTTCACCGCTTTCTGATTCAGATACAAAAAGTAAGAAAAAATAATATTTAAGGGGGGGCTCCCATACATGAAACTAAAACCTAAAAATTTTTTTTTACTCAAACCTATGCGTGTGGGGTGTCTATGGATAGGTCTTTTAAAATGATGTTGAGGTTTCTAAAACCATTTTTTCTAAAAGTGTAAGGTTTGAGATATAGACGCTTCCAAAGTGGTAAAATGGGCGTCCCCCCCCCTCTAACTTTTGAACTAAGAAAGTGAAAATTTTGAAAAAAATATATGATGTAGATCTCAACAAAAACTTGCAACGAAAATTGGTTTGAAGGAGATCGAACCAGTAGTTTTTGAGATATTGCACATTTTTATCAACCGCAAATATAACTTTGTCTTTCATACAAACACTATGAAAAACAAAGTTATTTTTGCTGTCGCAATATATTGCGATGTTTTCGTTAAGTGAAAGTAAGTGGACCCTGAATTCAGTTAAGGGTGGCACGGAACCCTCAGTGCGCGGGTCCGACACGCACTTAACCGGTTTTTTGTACAGTGTTATTGTTGGAGTTAAATATGAGTAGTGGAACAGCACTTTAATTATTTTATTTTGTGTTCTCTGTAGTGATTTTAGGTTAGTTGCAGCGGCTGAACCCCATACTTCGATCAAGTATTCTAAATGAGATTTTACCAATGAGTTGTAAATAATTTTGCTAATTTTCTTTGGGATACAGTGAGATATCTTACGGAATGCTCCCAGCAAAGAATTTAGTTTTGTTCTTATAGTATTAATATGCGTCTTCCATGTTAATTTTTCGTCTATCCACAATCCGATATATTTTTCCTGATGGGAACGTTGAATGGTCTCGTTATTAATTGTAAGAGGAGAAAGTTGCTGTGGGAGGGGTTTGATTTTTTTCTGCGAAAATCATAAACGATGTTTTGGAGGCGTTGACTGTCAGTGAGTTATATTTGAACCACTCATTCAATAGATCTAGATCTTTTTGTGCATTGCTGATCATTGTGTGAATACATTTACCAAATTAGAAAAGACATGTATCATCCGCGTACAACGTTAAATGCCCAGTAAGCCCAATATTATTGATATTATTAATATATATTAGAAACATCAAGGGTCCGATTTTCGACCCTTGGGCGATTCCATACGATACATTTTGGGGTGAGCTTGTGTGGTCGTTAATCTTTACTACCTGGCACCTGTTTTGTAGATACGATTCGAGTGTGCTGAGAGCTGTATTTGTTATGCCTATGTCACTTAACTTTTGTATGAGCTTCTGATGGTTCACCGTGTCAAATGCCTTTTTTAGGTCGATAAATATACCTAATGCTAAATCTTTTTGGTCAATGTGCGTATTGACTTTTGTTATTAAGTCTATTGCCGCTGCGAGGGTGTTAGATTGAGCGCGGAAACCGAATTGACGATCATTTAATATGTTATTTTCCTGCAAATATGTACTTATACGATCAAACAAGATGTGCTCGAATATTTTGGATATGACTGGCAATACTGAGATAGGTCTGTAGTTTCCCGGGTCCGTCCTACTACCAGACTTGTAAATCGGTGTATCCCTAGCCACTTAAGCTGTCAGGGAAGACCCCCGATGATAAACAAGAGTTAATACAATCTGTCAACCTATCAATAACAATACTTTTTAAGCATTTTAATGCTTTGGTGCTGATTCCGTCTAAGCCCGTACTTGTATTGCTATCCAATTGATTAATTATTTTAGATATTTCGTCTATATCACAAGGTCTAAATTGAGTTAAGCCATTGCAGCATGAAAAATCATGATCAACCACCAAATTGTCTACGTTATCCCGCGTATAGGTTTTTGGTATCTGATTCGCCAAACAAGAGCCGACTGAAGAGAAAAAGGTGTTAAATAAATCGCAAACTTCCTTACCGTCAGTGATTATACCAGAGTCCGACATTAGTTTCGGCAGAGCATGGCTTTCTTTGTTTTTATTCAATGCTAGGCTGTTGATTAGTTTCCATAGTTTCTTAGGATGATTGAAGTTATTTTAAAATAGGTTGTAGTAGTATTTCTTTTTTTGCGTCTTGATCATGGCTTTCACTTTCTCCCGTTGCTTCTCAAAATTCTTCTGCGCGTCACTGTCTTGTGGTTGGGTTTTGGTCTGATGCCATAAATCATTTCGTAGGTTAATCGCATTGATTATATCTTTGGTTATCCAATCTTTTTGAGGGGGGTTGTTTATTTTGAACTTACTGGTTGTACTGCTTTTTTTTTTTCTTGTATGAATTGCTCCAGATGCGAATAGTCTTGGTCTTCGGCATTAAGGGTGGCCTTCGAAGCGTTATTATAAAGTTTTTCGTAGTTAATTGCTTGGTATTTTATTTTCTTTTTTATAACAGGTTCTAAGCCACCAACCTCAAGATAAATCTGTTTATGATCGGATAAAGCTGACTCAATAACAGACATGCTGAATGCGTGCTCCTTAATATTCGTGCAGACATGGTCCAGAATTGTGTTTGTGGTACTGGTTTCTCGTGTACTGTATGTTCCGTCTATCCTATTCAGTATTTCGTAGCCAGTCTCTTTGATTTCATTCCGGTATAATGTGACGCTGTTATCTTTGCTAAGCAAATTGATATTGAAATCTCCGAATATTAGTGTCCTTTTCCTCCGTTCTAATTGGTCAGAATAAATATTCAGAAAGTCTTTTATATTAGTATCCCCCGGTTTATATATAGCTCCTATATTGAGTGATAATTTGTCTATATATAGCCATAAGTAGTTTCCGTTTTCAAAATGTTCCTCCGTTATTTCATTCTATGCTTTTGTGCACATATATGGACACTCCGCCACCTTTACTATTTGATCTGTAATTGTAGACGTGATTATAATTTGGTAAGAAGTATAATTTAGCATCAATTTCCGAGGTAATCCAGGTCTCAGTAAAGATAAGAAGGTGGGTAGTTGCTTTTATGGCTTGTAGCAGGCATTTAATCTCGTCAAACTTTCCAGCAGTTCGAATGCTTCGTAAGTTGGCATATAGAAATCGCAGCGATGACTTATGCAATGGTATATCTGTATAGTTCTTTATTATTTGGTGACTTAATCTACTGGTATGTTTACGTTTTTCATTTTGTACTTGAGAATTATTTAGTTTTTTTGGTATGCGTCGTCCTTGACTATTTTTGGCACACCTTTTATATATTTAATTATGATATTGGACTCCCCATCTTCTTTCCTTTTGCACAATTCGTCTTTTAATGTATCTAGATATAACTTCTGAGTTGGGGTCTGATCGGAGTACACTTTAATATTTTCAGGCAGTTTCGTTTTATTTTGTAACAGAAATCTCGGAGAGAGAGAAATCTCTTTGTTCCAATCACTCGTATATCTCACACTTATTTATATATAAATAATGTATAAATAGTATATAATACATATAAATAATATATAAATAGTGCGATAATATATAAGTGTGCACGGGTGCAATGCTTATACACGTAAAACCTTTCTCTCGAATCACTCTATACAAAAAATAAAAACGTATCAAAATCCGTTGCGTAGTTTTAAAGATTAAAGCATACATACATGCAGACAGCGCGAAGCGACTTTGTTTGTTTATACTATGCAGTAAAGACTACGACCTCCCCCAAACTCCATGTCCAAACATGCGTAACACAGTAACGTTGCGTTAATAACACCGTTATTAATAACAGTAGGTGTATATTGGGCATTCTAATTCACTTTTTTCTTCACCATTCGCTCTCTTCGTTCGCTCATTCGAAAAAAGTGAATTATTCCTGCCCAATATACACCACAAAATTACAAAATCAGAAAACATACCGGTGAATCGTATTCCCTGGAGATCCATTGTCTCGCAACATACTTGTCTTTCACCGCTTTACCTCGATCACAGTTTTTTTCATGCACCGCACTGTATTTTGTTAGCATACCGAGAGGAATCACTATTGTAGGTAAGGTTTATTCTAGCCCGCTTGGTCGTGCAATATTCGTAAGTTTTGTTGAACAAGACCGTTGTGGTGTTTGTCTCGGAAAACGTCGGCACCCAGAACTAAACCCTTTCTTTATTTCTGGCCCGCTTGGTCGTACCGACGTAAACCTTGTATACAGAAAACATTGGCACCTAGAACCGAAACCTTCCACAGGGGAATGGTACATTCTAGCCCGCTTGGTCGTGCCAATGTTAGCTGAATAGTTGAGAGTACTAATTACTTGGATCTGTTTCATCGTAATTGTTTGCACCAAGTATAAACCTCACTTCGTGTGATGCTCGTAGCGTTCACTAAAATACTGATGCACAATTACACACATTCATGAACAAAGTCAGTGGTTCATATCTGAAGCGTCAGCACTTAGTTCCTGCTGCCTACTGTCCGAGTATCGGAATGCAATAATATGATACCCTTGCGGCAGCCGACTGTCATACCTATTTGTAGCACAAATAATAAGTCGAATAATAAAATGAAATTAGCTTTAAAAAAAGGTTCCGTATAATAAAATAATATCATGTCTTTTCACATAAATGTATTGAAACGGTTTAATAAGTGTTTCAAATTAGTTTTCACGTGATAATAATTCAAAGAAACAACCAATTTATTGGCGTTCCCGTTGTGACGAAAATATCATTGTCCTTAAGCAGCAATGATTGGTCTATCTATCTATATCTTGATATATTATTTTCTTGTTTTATTGTCTATTTTATTTTGTTTTAAGCATTAGAATAATATGAGAAATGAAAAAAAATCTGTGATTGATTTTTCCCACTGCTACCTTGATCACTTTCAGCGATGACGAATCATCTTCAAAAGACCAAAGTTGTAAAATGGAATTAGCTACAAGGAACCCTAGCGCTACCAATACGTTAATGCCAAATACCGCAGCGTACAAAAGTACAGTCAACGGGAACAACATTCATCCATAGGTATGATTTTGTTTGATTTATAAAGTTTGATATTATTAACACTTTTTAGAATGATTTAAAGTTTTATTGGAATGGGAATACGAGTAAGATATCTTCAAATATCAAGATTGCCTCCAAATTTTACATTCTAGATTTCTCAATGCATGCATAGTGAAAATTTAATAGTGAAATGTGAACGTGATATCACGTAATTAAACCTTGTTTTTAATATTTATATCGAAATCATAAACACCAAAACGTGTATTTTATATAGGTATAAAATTATGTAATAAATATAAAATACAAAATATTTTATTAACATTCTTCGTTGTAACTGTACTTTGTTCGAAGTTTTTTTCTATTCTGTGGAATATGCAGTTTTATACTTACAGAAATTTTGATACATGAAGGTACAGTCAACAGACACAGAACAACAAATTAACAATTAACTATTTCATGTTCCCTAATATTTTTCTATACTTTATTGCAGTAGCTTTTGTGTATCTACGTACCTAGTTGTTTATATCAATTTGATAGGTTGATTGAAAATAGTGAGATTTGTTTTAGCCGTAAGGAAATGTGTCATTTCTAGTTTTATGGGATGGAATATTTGTATGTTAAGAATACTTAAGATAAGATACTTTATTGCATAAAACACACAGTAGGTAGATATACATTTTAAAATCAATAAATCATAGAGCAACAAATAAAATCGTATAACAGTTAAGAATCTAACATTCATCCCCATTTTTCATAAATGACTGGTGATCAAACTCTATTGTATTATTTAATAAACTAAAGACTGCACTATATACTTACATAGGTAATCATTATGCGTGATATCTAAACTTCTGCCGACTGTACTTAAATTAACCTTTGGATTTGTGTTTGCGAAATTCTATTTGCCTTTGTTTTCCACAAAAAATAATAACATTTTATAATTCGCTGATTGTTACAAAATATGTCAGGTTTCGCCAATCTTTTTTCAATGATATATTTGTATGGATATTAATTAAAGTTTACGTTTATGTAGTTAAGTTATCAAATAAAAATGTTGTCGACCTCTTTATCTGACTTTGCAATTTTTTGTTTTAAATAAGAGCCCTAAATCAATAAACGCTATTTGCATCAGTGCCGTTACCTGTGACTACAATCAGTTACTTCAAGTGATTCTCCAGTTCCTGCAAGCAAGAAGATTCCCTGCATACCCATCATGTGCGTAAGTTTTTAAACAATTCACTCTTACTTTGATAACTCGTTATAGTGTGAATTTTACTAATATAATCTTCCGTCTTTAGGTCTACCACTGAATACTACCCAAGAGAAGTCTCAGACTCTGAAGACGAGTTCACCGTCCAGCGCTCGCGCAAGACGAGCAACAGAGTGTTTCCCGACTCTGAAGACGAACAAGTCTCTAAGAGGTGGGTTTATTCTCCTAGTTAAAATGTTTGCCTTTGTAAAATTTATTATTGTTTTTACGATCAACGCAGGTTTAACTTTTTAATTATACTTATCATTTTTATTTCAGTAAAAAAAGTAAGACAGCAAAAAAAACCGCATCAAAGAAGCGCAAGCCAGCTGAGGAGGAGCTCACCGACACAGAAGACGAGCAACTTAATAAACGGTAAGTTATAAATCATTCACGTTACGTTAACTTAGCAGTCGTTTAGATTTGACAGCCAAACTATTATTCGACAACGGTTACTAGATTGATTTAATGATTATGTGCAACTAAAATAATTACAAATATCAAGTTTTATCAACATCGATTTAGTTCTGAGTGCATGCACAAAACTTTCCTCTAATTTAGTTTTTATATAAGTATGAAAATGTGATACAGTTACTAGGTAATTACTTATAGATATGGGTGAACTCTATACATTTTCTATGATTAAATCAAGTACTCTCAATAAAGTTTCGTTATATTCATTAGATGTGTGTTTATTCTTCTAGTTAAAATGTTTGCCTTTGTAAAATTTATTACTGGTTTTTATGATCAATACAGGCTTACATTTTTAATATACTTATCATTTTTATTTCAGTAAAAAAAGTACGACGGCAAAAAAAACCGCATCTAAAAAGCGCAAGCCAGCTGAGGAGGAGCTCACCGATTCAGAAGACGAGCAACTTAATAAACGGTAAGTTGAATTCATTCACGTTACGTTAACTTATCACTCGTTTAGATTTGACAGTCAAACTATTATTCGACATGTGCAACTAAAATAATCACAAGTATCAAGTTTTATCAACATCGATTTAGTTCTGAGTGCATTCACAAAAGTTTCCCCTAATTTAGTTTTTTTATAAGTATGCAAAAGTGATACAGTTACTAGGTAGGTAGGAACACAATAGCAACTCAATAGGATCTCAACTTAGGATCTCAATGATAAAATCAATTACTCTCAATAAAGTTTCGTGATATCCATTAAGAACCTTACGATTTCAGCGCAAGTAAAGCTGGGAAAAAACGTCCAGCAACCAACAAGCAGAAGCGCTCTACGAGCGTGGAAAAGAGAGCCCCAACTTCAGGTTGGAAGTTGGAGCTTGACGACGACGAGGAGATTGAGTCGTGTCGCGCGCCTCCCGCCCGCCTGCAGTCTGTGCTCACGCGCCGCATCGCCGACGGGAACCTGCGCCGCACAGCGAGCTTACCCGGTGATCTCTTTATAGATCTACGGGTTTATAACACGAAAGACATCAGGTCTGTAGCCCCCAAGGATCGCTGGGAGAAATCACTTCTGTCCTTAAAGTACCAAACCGATTCTGATGCTGATGGAGTGGATCAACTGCGTCAGTTTATAAAGCTAGCGCGCGCGGATTTTGTTGAGGAGGGTACATTTTTCGCTAATAAGAAAAAATAATAGAGTAGTTTATGTTAATGGTGTTTTAAGGTATCATATTTTTTTTCTTAATGTCATAAGATTATTATTCATTATGTAATAGGTACATTTTTATACTCAGGGCTCAGTCTATTTAATTTAATTAATCTAATCTTTACTTACGAGATCACATAATGGCAAATAGATCAATATATTGTTCAGTTTGCGATATTTCCATCAAAAGCAAAGGTTTCTCAGCTCATTTGAAAAGTGCTTTACACAAAAATAACTCTATCATTGAAGTAAGTGATGGTATTGAAAAAATAAGTAGTGCTTTCCGTAGTCGAATAGCATCATATCGATTGCGCAATAGCGAGACGTGCCCGAGCGCGACCGGCGAGGGCGACAGCGGCGCGCTAGCGCCGGTCGAGTTTCTCCGCGGCCTGCGCTCTCGCGTCCGACAGCTTCTTCTAGCGCGCCAGATGACTTTTAACAGTATCAAAGTTAACTTCGAGTTATTTGCCGAGTTTTATTTGAGGAATAGTGAAATGGAAAAATCTGAAATCAAGTCTTTCGCTACGGAAAACATAATCATACACAAAAACTTTGATTTTGAGGAAATTTTTACTCGGGTAATCAGCATTATCTCAGCTAAAATTGATGAGTTTGAAGAACGGGATAGTGGTTGGTTATTTCTACGTAATTGTCACTTGGAAATTAATATTAATAAGTACAATCCCTTGAGAGCATCTAGATATATTGCATTGCCTAAAGCATTGAAGTTAAAACATGCGTGCATCAATATTCAAAACAAAGATAATTTTTGTTTTTTATGGAGCATTGTAGCCGCGTTATTTCCTGCTCAAAGTAATGCACATCGAACTTCGTCTTACCCTCACTTTGAGACGGTGCTTAATTCACGTAACATGTCGTTTCCCGTCAAATTTTCTGACATAAAAACGTTTGAAAAATATAACCCTACTGTAAGCGTTAATGTTTATGGGATTAAAAACAAAACGAATATTGTTGGTCCATTATATCGAACTCAAAACAAGAAAAATAATCATGTTAACCTGTTATACATAGAAAAAGGAAATATTTCACATTATTGTTTGATAAAAGACCTTAGTCGTTTATTAAGATCCCAAATAACTAAACATCACGGTAAAATATATTTTTGTGATGATTGTATGATATTTTTTCAAAATGACGAGAAACTTAACGCTCATGTATGCGGTGGTGTTGCTACTATTTTGCCGAAGCGTGGTACACTCGTACAATTCAAAAACTATCAAAAAATGCAGGACATGCCTTTTGTTATATATGCAGACTTTGAATCGCTTTTACAACCAATTTCAGATGGGGCGAGTACAAGTTGTGTGGAAGTGTTTCAAAGACATATTCCAGCAGCATTTGCTTATTATGTAGTATGTTCTTATGATAGTTCATTAAACCGCTACGTTTCTTATAGAGGTCATGATTGTGTTGAAATATTTATAGAAAACCTTAAGAAAGATGTGTGTAACATTTTAGAAATATATAAAAATATAATACCTCTGAAAAACCTAACATCTGAAGAAACGGAGTCATTCAGAAAATCTCAATTATGTTACCTTTGCAATCAGCTACTATTTGACGACAAGGTTAGAGACCATTGTCACTTGACAGGCAAGTATCGCGGCGCTGCACATTCTTATTGCAATCTAAATTTTCGTTTACCACAATTTGTACCTGTGTTTTTTCACAACTTGTCTGGCTACGACAGCCATTTGTTCATAAGTCAATTAGGACAAACATCGGGACCAATAAAAGTTGTAGCAAAAAATAAAGAAAACTATATTTCATTTACTAAGTTTTTTACAACTGATGATAATAAATACATGGCCGTTCGTTTCGTAGACTCCTTTAAATTTTTGGGTACCAGCCTTGAAAAACTTGTTTCAAATTTAAATACAGACGATTTTGTACATTTATCAGATTTTTTTCCACAAAAAGTAAAGTTTGAGTTGTTAAAACGAAAAGGTGTATACCCATACGAATACATGTCGAACTGGAGGTCATACAATGAGACACAATTACCTCCACGTCAAAGCTTCTACAGCAGTTTGAGTGGTTCAACTATTACGGAGTCTGATTATAAACATGCTGAACAAATATGGAAAGAATTTAATCTAAAAAATCTCGGTGACTACACAGACTTATATCTGAAAACAGATGTGTTACTACTAGCAGATGTATTTGAAAAGTTTCGTCATACATGTAAAGTCAATTACAAATTAGATCCATCATTCTATCTCACAGCCCCAAGCTTAAGTTTCGATGCTATGCTTCTAAAAACGAATGTAAAACTACAGTTAATTGAAGATTTGGAAATTATTCGATTAATTCAGAAAGGAATTCGCGGAGGAGTATGTTTATGTTCTACTAGATATGCAAAAGCAAACAACAAATACTTGCCGGATTATGACCCATTTTCTCCTGATAACTATTTATTTTACATTGATTGCAATAATCTGTATGGATATGCAATGTGTTCATATTTGCCTCATTCAGATTTCCGATTATTGAATAGCTCTGAAATAAGCCTAGAAATACTTAATACACCAGATGACTCCGAAGAGGGTTATATTTTAGAAGTTGATTTGGAATACCCAGAAAAATTGCATGATCTTCACAATGAAATACCGTTTTGCCCGCAAAAATTCGTACCACCGGGTTCAAAAACTCCAAAATTAATTCCCAACTTATATGACAAATTTAACTATGTCATTCATTATGTGCATCTTAAAACGTGTTTAGCTCATGGGCTTAAACTGAAAAAAAATCACAAAGTGATAGCATTTAAACAAAGTCCTTATTTAAAGCAATATATAGATTTAAATACAGAATTGCGAAAAAAGGCGACATCTACTTTTGAGCAAGACTTTTTTAAGTTATTGAATAACAGCATATTTGGTAAAACTTTAGAGGATTCGGAAAAAAGGGTTGACGTTAGATTAGTTAATCAGTGGATTGATACAAAAAATAAAACAAAAAAACAATTTACGGCAGAACAGTTAATAGCGAGACCTAACTATCATAGTTCAACCATATTTTCTGAAAATTTTGTAGCAGTTCAGATGAAACCTGAAACAGTAACACTAGATAAACCTATTTATATAGGTTTCACAGTTTTAGAAGTTTCCAAAAGCCATATGTATAACTTTCATTATTCTATTATGAAACCTTTTTACAGGAATAATTTAAAACTTTGTTATACAGACACAGACAGTTTTTTGTACTCGGTACAAACTGCCGATGTTTATAGAGATTTACGACTTAGGTTTCAAAACTATTTTGATACAAGTAATTACGATGAAAATAATTTATACGGTATCGTTCGTCAAAATAAAAAGGTTCCTGGTTTGTTTAAAGATGAGTTAGGAGGACAACTTATTACAGAATTTGTCGGCTTAAGATCGAAATTGTATTGTATTAAGACGAATAATAAGGAAATAAAGAAAGCTAAAGGAGTTAAAAAGCCTGTTGTTCAACAGTTGTTTTTCAAAGACTATAATAAAGTCCTACTGGATGAGGATGTCATACGAAAAAAAAATGTGGTTTTCAAATCCTTTAAACATCAAATATTTACTCAATCTGTTGATAAAGTAGCTTTATCAAGCAATGACGATAAAAGAATCATTTTAAAAAATAATATAAATACATTAGCTTGGGGTCACCAGTCTAGATTATTTTAGTCTTATATGAATCATGATATAACTATATAATAAGTTAAATAGACTGAGCATGCATAGATTAAATATTTTAAGATTTTAAATAAGGTACTGTGGCATTCCTGTATCTACATAGATAAGTGATAATCAATAAAATATAATTTAGTTCAATTCATTTGTTGTTTTATTTCACAACTACCTATTTACAATATTAATTTTCAGTTGATTAAGCTATATTTGATTGCACGTGTTGTATTGGTGTCGTCTGTGACGCAATGCAAAATAAGCAATATTTCATTAACATTCAATAAGTTGTTTAGTATTTTCTCTCATTCACGTACCGTCACTGACGAGCGCTATACTAGTTCACTTTCGAGGCTTTTCATGTGAGTATATTTTTTGATAATCTTAAATTGTTTGCATTTCTTTTATATTTTTTATTATAAAGCCTTTTGTTTTGCTGCAGGCAATGGCTGACTCTCCCGACATCCTTTTTTCTCAATATGCGCAAGACCCATTAGAAGGATTTACACAAGAATACCCAGACTTATGTATCAAACCGATCAATACTCCCAAACAAAACAAGAGACCTAAACAGAGGAAAAATACTTCTAAGAGATCAAAATCAACAAAATCCTATGTGATCACTAAGGAACAGAAAGGAATAAAACTTATTAGAATCAAGGTTTTGGATTTGTCCAATGATATGGTTTCTAGCTCGGACAATGTAGACAGCGAGGACAACGTGCTACTGAGTGCGCAGTACGTGGTGCAGAACCCTGTGGACGAGATAATGGACCTCGCCGACAGTCTTGTCAAGAAAATTTCAAAAACGTTATGTACCGATAACTTTTGAAAATGTATTGAGTATAAAGAAATAAACTTTAAACATGAAAGACGATTTTTTCTTTAAGATTATTAGATTTAAGTTTAAGGTTATAAAATATAAAGCATATAATTAAACGCAATTTTCAAATTGAAAACATTTTATTGAAATCATTACAGTTACTTACATAGTTATAATAATACAACTACGAATATACGAATTATAGAATGACGTAACTTTAAGATAATAATTTAAAAATAAGGAAATGAATATCCATTTAGAAAACACCATTTTTTTATACATAAAGCATTTCTTAGAGCGCATTTATTTTTATGAGATAAACAATGAAACATATTATTTTTATACATCATATTCAAATCGTTTAAATTTGGTATACCTGTGTAACATACATCTAAAATATTTTTGTGACCACATAAATCTTCTACCCATGTAACCTTTTCTGCACCTTTTACAATAATTTTCATATCTTTTAGTACATCTTTGATAATTTTATGAAATTCTCTATAATCTATATAACCTTCACTCCATTGATAACCTCTGTTTCTTTCTATCCAGCGAACACGTTTTTTTTCTTCTTCGGTTAATTTTGAAAATGGATAAGGTGGTTTGATCAAATATATATGGGTAAACTCCAAAGTCACTATAACGAATTCTTTTACGATAAAAACATTGCTGCGATTTTTGAATCCTTGCAAATCCACAATTACTGTATTAGTCATGATAGTTTCTTCACAATGTTGCTTAAAGGTTTGTACTCAAAAAGACAATTTTTTAAAATTAAACAATATGCAGCAGTTTGATCTGGTATTTCTTGATCTGTTTCGATTTCAATTCTAACGTCTATCGACCCCTTCAATGTTTCGTGTTGCCGCGAACAGTCGATTACAAATAAGGGAGCAACGTCTTTGAATTCTTTCAAACTCATCAACGGCTCTGATCGACGTCCGTGATAAGACTGTTGAAATCTGGCATACTGTTCATATAATAAAGTAAACTTATCTTCCGAAAAACTGATGTTCAACCCTTCATATGGATAATACAATGAATTTAAAAATACTTTTACATCACGTACATGACAGTGGTCAAATTCAGCCATCGACAGTGCAGTGTTGTGCTTGCGGTTGGTTTGCAAAGCAATAACAACGAATCGAGGTTTCTCGAGTTGTGATGAAGTCTTTATAGACCAAGCGTGTTTGCGTGTCTTTGGTAATAATGGATATTCATATAAATCCCAATTGCGAAACGCCAGTTGGATTGCTCGGTCTTTTTCTAAATGTTTTAGTAAATTAAGTCTTTCACGATCAGAAACTTTGATGTGTGGAACTCTCCAAATAATTTTATTGATTATAATATCATCTACAACTTCCTCTTTATTTAATTTAATTGCGTTAAGATTCGTATTGCTTCTGAGTAATACTAGCTCATGTTTACAGTTAATAATAATTTTTTCGTAGTCTTCTGCAAATCCCAATATCTTATTTAAAGGTATAGATGCGGAAAATGCACCACCACTAGCATTATTTGTTCCTGCAGTTGACCAACCCCAAACTCGAGCACATTTAGATTCATTTTCATTTAAGGATAGATAAGATTTGATGGTTGTTGTTAAACCAGCATTCTTAATTTTATCAATTTCTACTCCATTTAGTTCATATCGTATGTCTTGAAAAAGAAATAATGCTGGATTATTTATGAAATGTATATTTGAAACTTTTTCTTTAGTTGTACTGTTATATACATTCACGTTTCCCTCGATGTATAAACTACTTAGTGAAGGCAGCACGTACAAGTCTTGTTGGTTGATAGGAATTCGTATTTCATCATTCTTGTTAAAACTTGTCACGTATGGTTTGTATGAATGATACTCAAAACTTTCGAAGCTGTTATCGTACGATGTTTGTTGAGATATATTTAAAATATTCATTTTATCAAACCTATTAGCTTAAGGAATTCTTTATTAGTCTTGGTAAGCTTTTTTAGCTGAGGTGGTGTGCCTTTGTGCAATGTTCTTCTAGAACTGACTTGGATACGTGATGCAGGTTGGTTTTTATTGTAATTTATCATTTTTTCTAAAATGTAAATAAAGTTGTACTTCCTCTCCGCGCAAATTAATCTCTTTATTTTCAGCGTCGAGCAGTCTTATGTTGATAGCGCTTATAGAAGTTTGATTAACAGGAAAATAAATTAAGTTTTTAGGTATTTCAATTATTCGATAACCAGGTGGTACATTAGGCACGAATTCATAAATGATATGGCTAGATTTTCCGTTTACAAATGAACCACTTACTACATCACATTCGATCCGCACGATGGTTGTAGATAGAATGCTAACCGGGTACTTTGATTCAGTACTTATATTTGCATTTATTGTTTCCATTCCAAATCCTAATATTTTTCCAATTGAATCACTTTTATTGAAATTAATATCTTTCGAACAAAATATATGCGTTTTTAATGTATTGTTGTTGCAAGTTAGTTTTAATACAGTGTTTGAAATGTTACTTTTTAAGTAATCACAAATATCCTCAAGCTCGTAAGATCCTTCAGGAATTTTAACGATTTCATTTTCACCGTAATAAAACTTATTGTTTCTTTCATCTATGTTAGGGATAGAATTAAATGTTGAAAAATACAAAAGACCGCATTCATAGTGAAATGAAAGTCAGGGTTTCACTGCACAAACACTTTTATTTGCTTCACTTCGCACACTGGGTTTAGAAGATGTTGTCGCTTACAAATCACGAGTTCAACTGACTGTTACTTAAAATCTATCGCACAGGAAACATTGCTCACAACACATTAATAAAATATCAGTATCCGGTAGAAATAATTAAATAGCTTTTTCCTGCGTTAATATTTTAAATTAATTTTAATACAACTTCCGGTAGAAAAATACTTATTAATTTTGATTCAGAATAATTATTAAATAAAATAAAACTGTATTTCCGGCAAACGACATTTCCGGCAAATATTTTTAAACATTTAAATCTTTGACTTCCGGTCAAGCAAAATACTATTATTTATGTTACAACTTAATTACAAAATAAAATAAAACTGGATATCCGGCGAGGTAACATCCGGTAAATCACAAACTTTTCATAAAATCATGCATTAAATTAACAAATACGTTAAAATAAAGTAATAACAATATAATTTGATTAAAATTCATAAAAAATATATATCATTTGTAAATGTTTCGAATAACGAATCACAACACTCGGCCATCCACAAACGTGCTACCTCCGGTGCACGTAATAATCACAACACTTAGATTTATTAGCAAGGATTAATATTATTTTGTGTGATGATCCATTATTTGAATGACAAGTTTATTTTGTGAAACTAACTATAATAATATAATAGCAATGATATAGAATGATAGAACTAACTTATATTCAAATACATGGTCTTTTTAATCAGCTTTTCATACATCTGTGTATAAGTAAAAAAAAAAAAAACTATAATACATTGTATAAAAATTATACTATAAATTAAGGACATGGTTATAATTTTTTAATACATTTGTGTTTATATAAAAAAAAAATACATTACACCTTATTAGAAGTGCTAGTGTCACTATCAGAGTCTGACAATGAGCTTGATTCCGAACTAGAAGATTTGTTTAGGTCTAAGGATTGGATATGAATCCATGGTCGCATTCTGTCTGCTGCTACAACGGATACATAACGCTTATTATTAAAACCTGGGACATTTATGATCTCGTACCGATCGTTTCCTAGACATTTTGATATTTTAAACGGACCTATAAACTTGGGCATTAACTTTTTACTCTTGCCATCATTGTAAAAATTTGTTTTCGTGACTTTGACTAAATCCCCAACCGAATATGATATGGCTGGATAACGCTTAGAATCGTGATACTCTTTTTGACGCTTTTGGTTTTCGTTAATATTAATTGCTGCTTCACGCCTAATTTGATCAAAAGAAGTGGGTACAGGGGTTTTATTTGAAATGATGGGTGATGTAGTGGGGCAAAGAGTTTCTCCTTCAGTAGTCGATAATTTTGTGGTATCCTGGCTAATACGTTCCCCAGGGCTAGGACAGTGATCATTTATCGCAGAGGTATCATTATTTTGCGGTGGAATTTCATTACTTACATTATCATTGTCAGCATCGGTAAGCACATTGTCAGTGGAATCATTAAATTTCATTCCAAATAACAATTCGGAGGCACTTCTTTTAGTAGTGGCATTAATGGTGTTGTTAACACCCCACTGCACCTTACCCAATTGCTC
Organism: Pyrausta aurata; assembly: GCA_963584085.1. Classification (NCBI taxonomy): domain Eukaryota; kingdom Metazoa; phylum Arthropoda; class Insecta; order Lepidoptera; family Crambidae; genus Pyrausta; species Pyrausta aurata. The sequence continues at coordinate 7,842,699 of OY757277.1, forward strand.
GTCCCAGATGCGTTCGTCTTTGCCAAAGTTCTGAGTAGATAATGACGTAAGGATGGTTTGATTAAATCGTTCTGCTTGACCATTTGCTCTGGGACAAGCAACTGCGTTAAGGATATGCTTAATGCCGTTACTAGAGCAAAATTCCTTGAATTGTCGGGATGTGAAAGCTGATCCGCGATCAGAAATAATCCTAGTTGGAGTTCCAAAATCGTTAAATAAGTGCATCAAAACTTTAATTACATTTTTGGTTGTGGTATCTCTTACAGGTCGAGCAAAAAGATATTTCGTAAATGCATCAACAATTGTCAGGATGTAACAGTTTCCGGATTTACTTTTTACAAATGGACCCAAATGGTCCAGATGCAGAGTATGAAATGGTTTCTCAATTTTGGGAATAGGATACAAAAACCCTTTTCGCGTTTTACCGGCACTATCTTTATTGTAAGCGCATTCGATACAGGCAGCTACATACTTTTTAACGAAACGCCTCAATTTAGGAAACCAGTATTTCCCTTGGATGCGTTCTAATGTCTTTGCAATTCCGAAATGTCCAATGTCGTCGTGGTTGGACTTGCAGACCTGCCACCTAGCACTTTTGGGGATGACTAGGCGCAGTTCTTCACCGACTTTCCTATACAACGTGTGATTTTTGAATACAAAATGTTTCCTAATTTCTGTGCTCTCCTCATCAGTGTTAGGTTTTAGAATCCTAACGATACGCTGTAATTCAGGGTCTGCCATTTGAAGGGTAAGTAACCAGTTACCTGTAGTTATATTCAAAGTTTGTACCGAGTCATTTACTTGGCTATTAGCAGGTGGCGGGTTTCTGCTAAGGGCATCGACGTGCGACATGCGACAGCCGGGGCGATATTCAATATTGAAATCGAATTCAGTAATTTGAAGCCACCACCGGGCTATCCGTGGGATCAAGTCTCTTTTGGTTAATGTGGTCCGAAGAGCATTACAGTCTGTATACACAGAAAATGTAAGCCCTAGAAGGTACGGGCGAAACTTCTTTAGTGAGCACACCACTGCCAAAGTTTCCAACTCATATGAATGCAAGAACTTTTCTTCTGCAGTGGTTTGCCTACTAAAGTATCCTACTGGCTTAAGTACCCTAGGACAGGACTGCCACTGCATGAGAATACCACCCAAACCTAAAGAGCTGGCATCAGTGTGCAGTTCTGTCTCAAGGTTTGGATCATAGAGGGCAAGTAAGGGACGTTCGATTAAGCGTGACTTTAGGGATGTAAACGAGTTACCTTGGTCTGTCGTCCACTGCCATGGAACATCCTTTTTGAGTAACTTGGTAAGTGGTCTGGCGATCTCTCCGAACCCTCTTACAAATCTCCTAAAATAACTGGCAAGGCCAAGAAATTGCCTAAGCTCGTGCACGTTTGATGGAACTGGGAAATCTTTTACTGCGACTATTTTTCTTTCACTGGGTTTAATTCCTTCGGCCGAAACTTCGTAGCCTAAATATTCTATCTCCCTGTCAAAAAACCGACACTTAGATAGTTTCAAAGTTAGGCCTGCTTCCTGTATTAACTTTAGTACTTCTTCTAATTTCTGAAATCCCAGATCGATGGAGGCTGACGGAATTAGTAGATCATCCATATAGGCCAGTACGGAGTCGAATCTACGCTGCCCTAAAATTCTATTAATCATCTTTTGAAACACCGCTGGCGCGTTTGCCAATCCAAACGGCATCCGCTTAAATTCATAATGACCGTCTGGAGTGACAAACGCGGTCAAGTGTCTGCTTTCTTCTGCCATTGGTATTTGGTAATAACCAGAGGCCAAATCAAGCGTGCTAAAAAATTCACTACCACTTAAGTTTGAAATTTGGTCATCAATTAAGGGCAAGGGGTATTTATCTTTTACAGTCTTATTATTAAGTGCGCGATAATCGACACAAAGTCTGGATTCACCATTTTTCTTTTTAACTATCAGTATGGGGCTAGCATAATTAGATTCAGATTCTTGAACAATGTCATTAGTCAAAAGATCATCTACTATATTCCTAACGTTTTTCCGTTCATGGTGGGATAAGCGGTAAGGCCTGTAGACTACGGGATTTTTATCGTGGAGCTCTATACTCATTTGAGAATTTTTAGCGCATCCTAACTCTGAAAGATTTTGAGCAAAACAGGATCGGTATTTATTCAAAAGATCATGAAGCCTGTCAACCGTAGTTTGAGAAATACCGTGCCCTACCTTGATTTCAGATTTATCTAGAGGTGGTAAGTCTTTAGCTGGGGTATCGGTATTTACTGCAAACGTACGAGTCTCTATTATTGGATTAACTCGAGCTATCAAAGTATCAGCCTTAAATATCAACGGCGCCGTTGTCAATGACGTAATAAAGATGATAGCCGTTTGATCACTAACTTTGTAACACCCCTGATGCAAATGATATTCTTGGTTAGGGCTCATTCTAGTACTGCCATCAAAATAAACATCCCCTGAAAAAGGTTCCTTGCAGTATACTTCTACTATCCCCCCTTTCATTACAGTTGTTTCTTTTTTGACGTATAGGTTAACGGTGGGGCAATCATTTGATTTATCTGCTGGTTTATGATAAAAGAAAAGAGATTGACTATCTTTCTTTACCATAACAGTGGGAAGTTCTGTGAAATTTTGCCCTATCAATAACGAAGCAGGTAAGAAGGTGTCATCGACGGCTAATACGGTTAATTCGGTATCTATTTCATCAATTCTAACGTTGATCACTGTACTAAAATTTGGTTTAATGACAGAATCTCCAAATCCCCTTACTACGGGAAGGTTTTTAGTACTTTTTGACGTTCCTAATAGTTTTGCTACAGAGTCTTTGATAAGGCTACAGTCACTCCCGAAATCTACAAATGCAGTAAGCGATGTGCCGTTCGCGCAAATATTTTTGAAATATTTGCTATTCGTTCCGGATAACTTTGGATCGATTGAATTTACTGGTTGGTTCTCAGTTATGGAGTCTTTCGCACTGTGAGCTTCGTCAATCGTGGATTCGGGACCTATTTCTACCAAGTTAGAGGAGTTTATTTTCAAAACTTTCCTATCAGTTGATTGTTCGCTTGGAATATTGCTATGCGAGAGGAGGGGTTTCCTAAAGCAGTTCTCAAAATTATGTCCTATTCTACCACATTTGACACATTTGATCAATGGTTTTGTACAGTTAGTGTACAAATGTCCTTTTTCTCCACAATTAAAACACAAAATGTCATTAGTACCTTTAGTCACCGTAAAATTCCTATTCTAGCTATTAACGTTCGACCGAAAATCACGTCGTCTGAAACTGCTATTATTACTCGAGGGAAACCGCGTATTATCTTTCGATTGGTTAGACTGTTGCGAAGCTAGGTAACTCAACAAATCTTCTGGTTCAATACATTTGAGAGCCTGAGCTCCATTGCGCACTGAACTATCAGAAATACCATAAATGATGCAATCAACTGCTTTACGCCCATTTATTTCACACCTACTCAACAAGGAAAGCTTATCGTAAAAATAATCTGTGAAGGACTCGTCTACACGGGATTTTCGATTGAGCATTTCTTCTAATAACTTCCCAAAATTTTCACCACTTGGAAAAGCCTTCTTTAGTTTACATTGCCATTCTTGCCAAGAGAAGTTGAGCGTTGGAAGAGACTCGTACCATTTTTTTGCAAGGCCGGTCAATTTTTGTAAAGAGTAATGAATGGTTTGTTTTTCCTCCCAATTATAAATAACTGCACATTCATTGACTTTTCTCAACCATCGCTCAACGTCTTGAGACTTATTATTAGGGTCGAATTCTGGTACAACATTGGTAGTGTTCATCTTACTTGTACCATCCTGAAGCGCCGAAATAATCTTCAATATATCACCAGCTGTCAGGCCTTCGGAGTACCGCTTGACTTTAGCAGGCAGCACCGGTGATCCTGGCTCAGTAGAGGGTGATCTTCTACGGCGACGTCGACTTGGATGCTCAGGAGAGGAGGACTCCGCCCGGTCACCTGGAATTCATTTTTACACGAATTTCATATCTTTATAGAACATTCACAAGTTATTATATGGTTTGACCTCATGTATTCTCTCTTAATGACTAATAATTTTAAACTTTACTAGCAATCAATCTAAAACTGAGTTCACTCATAGAACTAATATCACATTTTATGTTAACAGCACACTTGTACGACTATAGGATACATTAATTGGGCACAACTATCTAGAAATCAATTCATGACCATATTCTAACGGCTCACCTACATGGCTACTTCTTTTGCACATAGCACACCTACATGGCTGCACGGCCTTCAGATTCACTTCAATAAAATACCACGATCACTTCACATGGCTACTTGTAATAGCACACCTACATGGCTATTCTTTTTGTACGCAGCACACATACATGGCTACATGGCCTTCAAATTAATTCACTTCAAACTAATACTAATATAAATAAATAAATAAACATCCTTAGACATTTCACACAGCGCCATCTGGTCCCAAACTAAGCAAAGCTTGTACTATGGTAACCAGACAACGGTTATAAACATACTTAAATACTTTTTTTTGTAAATACATACATATTATACATAGAATATCACTCCACATAACTTAATTGTAGGTCATGTTAAAACAAACTTTAAATAAAATGAAATGACAGTATTCTGACGATAATTAATGAGCCAAATGCAGCACTTATTTATCGGAGAGTAGCCCCGACCTAAAACAGCGCGTGCACTAGCCCACCAAATACCATCATTGTCTGTTAATCTGATGTAAAATAATTTAAGTATTGTTTTTTTTTTTTTTTTTCAAAATGAAACAGTCGGTAATCTGATGGTAATGGATGAACCAAATGCTGCACTTATTTTATCGGAGAGTAGCCCCGACCGAAAATAGCGCAAGCATTAGCCCACTCAATATCATCATTGTCTCTTAATGTAAAGTGCCCACAAGGGGTGCCTGTGACTCCGGAGAGCAATGGGTGTGAAATCAGTGTGTGTAGTGTGGTTTGTATATTTAATCCGTTTATTAATATCTGACAAGCGTTATAATCACTTTTAAGAACATTAAAAAAAACACTACTTACAGTTTCTCTCGGACATAGCTCGTGGGACAGCACCACTTCTGACTTGAAATGAAAGACAGGGTTTCACTGCACAAACACTTTTATTTGCTTCACTTCGCACACTGGGTTTAGAAGATGTTGTCGCTTACAAATCACGAGTTCAACTGACTGTTACTTAAAATCTATCGCACAGGAAACATTGCTCACAACACATTAATAAAATATCAGTATCCGGTAGAAATAATTAAATAGCTTTTTCCTGCGTTAATATTTTAAATTAATTTTAATACAACTTCCGGTAGAAAAATACTTATTAATTTTGATTCAGAATAATTATTAAATAAAATAAAACTGTATTTCCGGCAAACGACATTTCCGGCAAATATTTTTAAACATTTAAATCTTTGACTTCCGGTCAAGCAAAATACTATTATTTATGTTACAACTTAATTACAAAATAAAATAAAACTGGATATCCGGCGAGGTAACATCCGGTAAATCACAAACTTTTCATAAAATCATGCATTAAATTAACAAATACGTTAAAATAAAGTAATAACAATATAATTTGATTAAAATTCATAAAAAATATATATCATTTGTAAATGTTTCGAATAACGAATCACAACAATAGTTTCCTCGAAGTTCCAACGTTGGGGAATAGTTTGTTGATAAGGCCGCTCCTCTCCCAGTAATAGATGCAGTGAAAGACATGATTAAACTGACGTTTTATTTATTTTACACATTATTTAAATGCTTTTTCCAATAATTCCTTAAAAATTTTATACATAGATGGCCACAGTCTGTAGTGCCAAATGCTTGATATCGTATATAATTATACTTTATAGGTAAGGGATGCATGTATTTGATAAATTCTGAAGGTGGTTTTAAATTACCAAAACTATCATAATATTCTACATAGTTATTTTGCTTCACAAAGGCTACCCAATGCGTGCCGGGATTTATGTTGATATCCAAATTAATTATTCCACATTCTATCTTTCTAGGTTTCAACGGTAACGTATCTCTCATGTAAACACCACGAAAGTAAGGTATATCGCCGGCATGCTCTAATATATCAAGGTTAGTTAGCGCACGTCTGGGTAGCCGCCTTATTAGTTTTTTGATGGATTCAAGTATAAGCCTGCTCCCTTTTTATGTGGTTTAATATATAACCCTTTTCCAAGTGCAACCGCTTCCATCATTCTATTGTGCCTTTCTGATTCCTGAAGACTTTTTTGTGCAGCTTTAGAATCATTAACAGCTTTAGCTATACCTGCTGCTCCTCCAGCTAGTGAACCTAAAGCTGACAATCCCGCAAATATGGGAATAAGTGGTAAAAGTCCTCCGCACTTAGGAAGAGGAATGATACGTGGCAAACGTATTCCTTTAGATTTACTAAATAGTTTCTTTGCAGCTGCATAGGCATATTTTATAGCAGCTTGATGGTCTTTAGATTTCAGTTTACTTAATTGTGACTGTATTTTTTTAATACCTTTCTTAAATGATTTTATGCCCTTTCCTGCTCTGATTTTAGCCTTCATTGCATTTTTAACTATCCAAGAGGCGATTTTTTCTCCCTTGCCCGCATCTTTCGATTTCAATCTCCTCTTAGCCATATTTATAAGTTCTAAGTCAGCTTTACGCCTGGCACCCGAATCTTTATTAGTGTAAGCAATATCGTGGTGCATGCAAGCTTCATCTAACTTGTTAACGCCTCGATCACCTTTTAGTAACCGTCTCTCAAGTTTTGTTCCGGGACCACAATATTGATATCCAGGTAAATGTAATTCAAACGGCAAATGATCTATTAAGTAATTAACTATACCACTGCCTTCCTTCATTGATGAGCGTATAGTGTGACAAAGTAATGATTATTTGTTATTTATATACCTACACTATTAAATCGCTTCGGTCAACCCAACTATTTTCTTTATCACTCAAACCTAACCATTTGACTAAAAGCTTGTTTGCTTTTCTTTTAACAACTTTTTCAATAAGATAAAGGTCCGGAAATTTAGTTTTTTGTAACTCGTATCCGTAAAAAGAACCTAGAATATTTTGTTTATGTTTGTCTTCTATTATATATGTTTGAGGATTGGTTTTATTAACTTTTACAATGCGAAATATTTCCGTAGACCAATTAGGCGTGTAGCCTTTATAGAATTCGCCTTTGTATTTACTTATACGAACAAAATCGCCAACATGTAAAAGGGGTCCTTGACGTACTTTTGACTGTTGTGTTTTGGTAATATTTGATCTTACTAAAATCTCATTTGAAAAATTAACGTCGATTGGCTTAAATTTCGTAATGCGATGCAAAGAATTATTATAGTACTGCACAACGGAATCTAAATTATTTTGAATCCATTCATATTTTCCGCATAAACTAAAAGATTTGTAAAGACGAGATTTTAAAGTTCTTATCACTCGCTCAACAATGGAAGCTTTTTTAACAGAGAAAGTTGAATAATGATTAATGTTAAACTTTTTCATCAATTTCTTGAAAGAATCATTATAAAACTCAGTACCTAGATCTGTTTGTAAATTTTTAGGCTTTCGTTTTGATTCACTTAATATATTGTACATTGCATCTGTAACACATTTTTTAGATTTTGACTTCAATGGTTTAACCCATACGTACTTTGATAAAGCGTCAATTACTACTAGAACATATTTATATCCTTTATTAAATGTTGAATATTTTTGAAAATCCATAAGGTCGGCTTGCCACAAATCATCTATTCCTTTAATAATCGTTTGTCGACGAAAGAAATTTCTTCTCGCTGCTTTGTGAAGTTCATTTACTATATCTTGCTTACTCATTCTGATCAGTAATAGTATGTTTCAATGCAATCATAAGGTCTATTTCTTTTTTTGTGTAATATAATGTAGTTAATTTGCTAGTAGTTATTTTTTCCAAATTATCTAGGTACTTTTATACATTGCTATGAATTTTTTGCATTTCAGTTTTTAGTTCTTCAACACATTTATCCACATATTCCTTATTTACAGCTTCATCATCGTTTTCAGGAAATTGCAGACCTTTTAATCTTGATGATTTTAAATCAAAGTCACCTGCAATGGACTTTACTAACGTATCAGTAAGAATATTGCTAAATTCAGAGAGTCGTAAACGTTTATGAACGTGGTGACCAAATTTATCTATATTCATTGCCGTCCTTTCGCTTTCTGTAGTTTAATGATACTGCCCAATCCTCTTGAGGGCAGCTTTATATATTTGATATCTTTTATGATGCCAGCTTCATGCATTTCTTCGATAATTGCAGAAATTTCGTTGTGTACCGAGGTGTTGCCAGCTGCCCATGATCCAAGTAGTAATTTTAAACGTTCCACTAACTCATTCGGGTCATCCCAGTAAACTAAATCAATATCCTTCTTAACTTCTTTCAAAATATCTATGCCTTCACCTTGCGGGAGACTTTCTACACTACTAGTTTGAGTTCTAGAGAATTTAAATAATGGTTTAATCACATTCATATATTTAAATCCTTTGTTACTGTTAATTGGTTTGGATGGATCGTAGTTACGTTTGTGAGCATTAGTATCCGCAAGTATTAATTTATAATTTTGTAAGTCTTCCTCTGTAATAATATTTAAATTTGGTACTTTTTTATACAATAACTCGCTTATACCAGGAGTTTTCTTTAAGATGCGGTTTCCAACTTTCAAAGTCCGATCAAAGTCATGAACACGAGTATTGCCGAGCATGAGTTTTCCCTTTATATTTCTAACACCATAAGGTATAGAATCTTTCATTACTTCAGATGACATAGACCATGATAAAGAATCATTGGCAACACTTGGTGACGACAGAAGGGATTTAAATGAGTTGTCATGGACATCGTAATCTTTAGAAGGAGATGTAGTGAGGGTTTTGTTAGGTGTTTTACAATCATCGATGTCTGAGTTTACCTCATCGTCAACATCGTTTTTAAAGTATTCAAAATCTTCATTTGTAGTATTTGATAAGTCGCTGTCGCTGTGTTTACTTTTTTTTGATAGTTGCGTTTTTTCAGTGTCTTCATCTGAATGACGAGGAGGGTTGTTTAATTTGTTGGTAATTAGTTTCAGTGGGCTAGCGATTGGTTTAAATATTGTTTCAAGTGCCAAATCATTTGTATTTTTTGAATCTTTTATCATTTCTACTTTCCTTTTTACAGCTGATGCAGATTTTACAATTTGTTCTTTCAGATCTCGTTCCATTGCTATGGATTCCACTCTGTTCGGCTTCTCTAATGAAACTGATTCTTTACTACCCTGGCAGCTACTTAAAACCTTTAGTCCACTTCTATGAATGTATCAAACTTCATTCTGTAACATCCTTTGTTTCTTTCACAATCCTTATTGATGACAATATAATTGAAAGGTTTACTCCAAACAGTTGAACACATTTCACGAAACTGTGACCATGTCATATCCGATCCCACATGTTCATCGTAAACGTGTTTGAGATTTATATCGTCTTGCTTAAATAATATTATAAGGTTAGCATTATCTCTGACTAGTTGTTTAGGTATTTTGGTGTAAGTCTGGTTAATATAAAAACAGTCGATATTCTTATGACGACCCATAGCGAAGTAGTCCCTAATATTGTTCTGATTTTCACAAGCAACATCATCAAATATAATTATTGAGTTTGGTAAAGCTTCGTGAGGACTCAAAATCTCATTGTTATGGTTATATTTGTAATATGAAATTTCTGCAACCTCATCCATCACTTTCTCTAAATATATGTATTTAGGTTGGTATAAAGATTTCGAGTACACATAGAGGTTTTGAAAACGTAGACCATCCTGATGTAGTAACAAACTTAAAACTAAATTTGTTTTTCCACAGTTAGACGGACCACAAACAAGACTGCGTATGGTGTTTGGTAATAAGTCGCCATGTCGCTTTGTATCCGTTGATATCGCAGCAGGACAGATGTTTTCTAACTGCAATGATTCTTTTTGTTTCAGGAACTTCATTATAACTTAATCCAATCGACTGTCATGTTTCATTGATATCAGCAAAATGACAGTTTATTCAATAAGCTGAATCTTATAAATAAACAGTTAAATACAAGAAGTTACGCACTGCATATATTAAGAGCGTTATCTGTATATTAATGAGATTCATTTTTTAACATCTGCAGATGTGTTTCAAAAGTAAGTGTGTATTGAGAATTCCACGCATAAATTTTTGAATTTGAAAAATGATAATAACATGTTTCTAAATTAAGTTATATTGTGAGACACTGGATCTCCGTAAAAATACAATTCACCAGCATGTTTTCTGATTTCGTTTTTGGTGTATATTGGGCATTTTAATTCACTTTTTCGAATGAGCGAACGAAGAGAGCGAATGGTGAAGAAAAAGTGAATTAGAATGCCCAATATACACCTACTAATAACGTTATTTTAACGCGAACCTGTCGCCGGACTATTAAACTGTCATTACTCCGCTAAGCTCGCGTGCGAAGGCATTCCGAGTTGGGGCCAAGAAAACAGCGGGGAAATGTCAATTTTGTTTAACAATGAAGCAATTTAAATAATCTAGCATCAGATCGTAATCCCTGAGTAAACAAGCTATTTCGGGGATTTAATTAATGACGATGAGGGGTACGAAAAACTCGTTCGGGCAAAAAAAACAATCTTTTGTTTGTTGGTCACGGCCATTTTCAATCTCTTACGCTAGAGTATAGTCATCATAACATAATCGGGCAGGACTAAGTATCTTTTCTATTTTCTTAGGATCAGCTATCTTTTCTAAAATATCGCAAGATTCGCAAGAAGAAGATTATGGCGTTAGGTCCGTCTTTTTATACCAATTTTCGTGGTGCAATAAGGTGCAAGTGCAATATATAAATACAGTAAAACCCCGACAGTACGAGTCGGGACCCAGCAAAAAACGGTTATGAGCGGGGTATTAATCGGCGGCGTATTAAATCGGGGACGTACTATTGGGTTTCTACTGTTGTTATGTAATGTAGGATGCCTTTGTTAAATCTCCTGGCCCCACTATAAACCATGTGCAAATTACCAACAACGCTCATCTACCTGCCTATGAACCCCCCCCCCCCCCTCTCCCTCCACAGGATTGTTGAACATTACATCCCGACACCAAGGGGGATGAAGTGAAATCGAGCCACCAAACCCACTCAGAATTACTTAACGCCAGATTTCTTTTGTGAGCTGCTTCTTAAATAACCATTATGTAAGCCTGTTGTAATAGACTTCAGTGTTTTCGTAACGATTGGGCTCGGCTTCACTGTGATGTGGGCTTCAATCAAGGGTAGTTGGAAATAGATAAAGCTTTTGCACGTGCCATATCTTAAAAAGCTCTGTTGACTTGATAAGTAGCTTAAGAAGTTGAAACAAAAGTTTTAAATGATATCAATGATGAGAATGTAGTCATTATAAATATCCTGAATAATAAAGTGAAAGCAGTATATTTTTTTTTATGATACCAAGTGCCGTAACTGTGATCATTGATCTTTAAATGAATGACACAGCTTAATTAAACTCTTCCAGCAAGCAAGATACCGTTCAAAACTACTTATACACCTATAAATTTAAATCACGAATTAATTATATGTATAACGAATTTACAACACCATCTGAACCATTAACCAGACACAAAGACCAACAAAAGCTAATAAAACCACAGATAAAGAACAACAATTTAAGAAGACGCATCTAAACAATCATCACATGAAACCCCAAAGAAAGAGCGAATAAAAACAACCACAGTCAAACGTTAAGAAGTGTCTTCCGTGTAATTCCGTCGATTACCGAGCCGGTTTAATCAATGGCACCTGAGTTTTCCGACTGTTTAATTCGTTTTAGTCTACGGTTATTTGTAGCGGGGCCCGCTGGTAACTAATTGCTTTCTTCCAATTTAAGCCTGATAATGGTTGGTGGATGCCACAAATGACGGCAAAAAGCGAGTCTGGCAAGTTTAAAACTCTGTCTAATTTACATTTTGCATTATGGAGCTATGGTCACAAAATAGAACCCTGAGGTACTCTTTATCAATTTGAGAGCGTTAGTTTTCTACCACTGTTCATATTGCGTGGAATCACCTGTGTAGTTTTAGATGTTTATAAATAATGATTTAAATAAATACAAGTACCCTACAGTTTTTATAGTGTCAAAATGTATAGATAAAATGCGTTATCAAATCCTAATGGATGATTTAAGAAACTTTCAGTAGCATGAAATGGTTGCTAAAAATAATGCTACATGCTAAAACTAACAATGTAGAAGCGAATATAAATAACAATTTTACGCACACAATATCAAGCTTGTTAAATAACTTGTCACTTCTAACACAAAACTTAAACTTAACCGCTTCCTTCTCTGCTTGGTTTCCGTCTATAAATTGCGTCAGCATCATTATTTCGTGAGTTTCTTCCGTAGACGTTCCGTGGTTTCCTTGTCGTCCCTGTTTTATACTAGGGTTTAATTAAACTCATTTCTCTGTACGCGATGTGCTATTATTCTTGATATAAAATTTACTCCCCCTCCCCTGGACAAGGCATTCGTGGAGCGGCCGTAATTGTTTTAGCTTTAAAATTAAGCAACCGTTGCGAGAGTTGCATTCAAATTGTTTTTGTTTTTGTTGAGCTGCAATTGGTAAAACGATTACGCGGATGCTGTTATTATTAGTGGTGGGCTAGTAACGATGTTTTCGGTGTCGATATTTCCAATATGTCCACATTTCGTTAGAAGCTCTTACTCTACAAATAGGAAATATAAATAATAGCACATTTAAATAGTTTACCTATTAGAGAACGTATGCAACTAGAAACGTAACTTCTATTATAAAAATGTTATGGGTTAATAAAACTAATAAAATTACATGCTGAGTTGTCATTAGTAATAAAAATATCACACTCCCGACATTTATCACTTAATAGTTAAAATAATCGAAGCTGAGAATGCACAGGAATGAAATGGGCAGGAAAGAATTTCCCGGCGCTATCGAAAGAGGAGGGCCGATCCAAGTAGAGGGAGCAGGCAAAGAAGAAGAATAATAATTGAAGCCAATCATCATCAATGTCACTCGACCGTCGATATACAACAAGAAAGGCAACACTAGTTATTAAGAGGTCGTTAGAAGACGTGTGTTTAGTACGACGAAAAGGTCACGTTGCTTTTTCAGTTCTTGTCTTTTGCAAACAAAATAGTACCTATTTAAAATATTAAATGCATATTTTTTTATTTCAATAGTAGATAATCATTAACTGTTATCCGAATACAAACCAAAAAACAATATCGAAACCAAATTTCACGTTGATATCGAATTAAAACCACCGCGTTCCAATCGAAAAATAAAAACAATCCGTGTATTCCGATAAAGTATTAAACTCACGCCCGTTGTCATTGCACATAATTCCATAATAAGGGGGATTTCACGCTCGCGAATTTCGGTCGGCGGGAAATCGGACAAACATTTTTGGCGCGAAATCCCCGACGATCCTGTGACGTAATGAATTGAGAGAGGATGAGGGGACATTCACAGCTCGGAGAGGTCGGCCGTGTGATGTAAACGATGTTCTTTTGTTTAAACTTGTTAATAATGAACAAAGCGCATCATTTACATTGTGGAAGAGAAGGTTAGGAATAATAAATCATTTGACGACATGAGATACGTGATTGTGGTAATGGACAAGCCATGAAAAGTTTGTACAAGCGTTTTGACATCTAATCAAATGAAACGTAGGTACTTTTATTTGTACATTGTATTATATATTGCAGAACCCGCTTCATTTATAGGGGGGTCTCGAGCCAAATGGCAAAAACTGAAACTTTATAGATTCGAGAAGTATGTCTGTCAGTCTGTCAACCGGTCACAGCTACTTTATTATTTAAATTTTAAAGGTATTTAAACTGTATTGAATGAATCCCGCTTCGCTTTGTCGAATAATCAATTTGGCAAATAATTACTAAATGAAAGTGTGCCAACAATTATTGCAATTCATTTAAATTCGACCGACATTCAATCATTACGAAACGAAATCTCTTTTTTGTTGGTCGCGACGGATTTGGATTTCGTTTTATATTGAAATGAATGCAATTAATTTGTGGTTTAATTAATACTACAGATGAAGCTCTTACATATATTTTCACCCCTATTATTTCTATGAACCCTGGCTTCAATACTAAGACATTTTTATTCTTACTTAGTATATTTTATAGCCTCTTTTAATATGCAGTAACAACAATTAATGTTCTACATTCGAACATGCGGAAGAAAATAAGATTTATAATTAGTATTTATAGTTAAAACATTGCTAAACTCAAAGCTTTCAGTTTAGTTCAATATTCTAATATTTCACATTATCTTAATACAAACAGATATAAATAACTATATTTTAGATAGAAAGCTTTTGCCCATTATGTCTGGTTGGTTTGAAATATGAACGGCAGATTAAAAATAGCTTCGAAATTGAGAGCAGATTTTTATCTTAATTGAAGAACAAACAATTATTTTAACGAAAATAGATCTGAAAACTTAATTGGATTCATACCATAAGCCAAGCTAATTTTATTTTTTTTGCTAGTAATTATTTTGTTTATGAATGATGAATTAGACTGAATAAATTAATTTGGAACTTGTACTCGAATTTTCCGAATAAAAGATATTGTGACGAAACTTTACATTATTTAGTTATTTACCTTTTAATTTCCAACTTATTTATCAATATATTAACTACAGTGGTACCGTTATTAAAGCTTATGAAAGTTAAACCCAACAGCTTCACCTAAAACGATCACATCGTCCAAATAGATTACCCTAACAAGGAATCTTCAACAATGGGCCCTATCTGCCCGAACACCTGCATAGAAATCGATCCAGGTCGCTCCAACGCTCATTTATGGCACACAAATGGCTCACGTGACACACAAATGGCTGATACGGAGGCCGTATCTGACGGATAATCCGCCTTTGAGATGCGGTAATTTGCCCGGCGTGGCTCAGATACAACTAGGCGTTACGCGTGAGACTGGTGTACGTTGATAAGGTTTATTAAACTGATATGAGAGGGGTAGTAGTTATGGCCGTAGTGGCCTATATTAAAGGGTATTAGACAAATATGGAGGAGATATTATAGCCCTTTAAGCGCAAGCAAGTGCACGCTCTACTTCTATAGTCCGGTGAAATGGCTCCGACATGACTGGAGAGAGATCAAGTGTAGGGCCAACGCTGAAACCGCTATACGAGACACAGTGATTAAATCTTGACTCTTTGACACCCACTTTTTTAAATAAATGTTGATATGTATAGATCGATGAACTGCTTACTGGAAATATATTGTAAGATAAAGCAAGATAATATATTATTATAAATAAATGTTTACAGAAAAGTGTTTTCACATTGCCCAAACAAGTCTTTCTTCCAAACAGAATTAACCACATTTTATGACACATCTCACAGTACCAGCTTTCATTAATGACAGTGACTCGAATGATTCAGAAAGTGATAAATTTTTAACGGCATGTTAAAAACATCGTTAAAAATAATTTCAAACGACAATTTTATGATTTCCCGTCGTTACGTTTATGTGATATGAAGTTGATACGTGCGATGTTTTTCTTAAGTAATTGCTTTGTGTAAATATTTTGAGGAAAGTTAAAATACTCTCTAAGATAATTGTCTACAGATGCAGGGTGTTTTAAACGATTTCAAAATCATTTTAAAGAATTCCAGAGAATTTTGAGATACAAGTCTACGTCTAGTATATAAGAATTGTCGCAAGGATATCAAACTACAAATTTTTGTAGCAACTTTACTGCTAATGGTATTGCTAATATCCTCTTTAGGGCGAACAATAGTTCTCCGTTTGTATTGAATATCAACTACAATAGATAATATCTTACTTTGAAAGTATAATATTATGAAAACAAATATGCTTAGATTATTAAATCAGACAGATTGTTTCAAATAAGATTACGATATTATTTATTTGCCTTTTTGTTTTTAGGTGGTCCAGCAAACTATATCTCTTACGCGCAAAGTTATTTTAGCTCATGCAACATTTAATAATTTCATACTCGTTTACTCTAATGTTTTCCACAAGTTGAGCTATAATAGGTCAGATGAGTCGCGTTTAAAATTATACTAACGCGCGGCTAGTATGAATAAAGTTCGCCCTATTTGTTGGGGAAACTGTGATAAGCGGAAATAGAGGGAATAACGTTGTTTTCTGAATATTGCAGAGATCATAGCATACGGCATAATACGTAGTTTTCAAATTAAAAAATTACGTACTAATAAGCCTAACGACCCTTATAAGGCTTGAACTAAGTTTATCGTTTTGTCTTACAATGTTTCTCAATGATCATTATTCTGTCAATGTTGTCATCACCATCATTATCAGCCAAAGGACGTTCACTGCTGAATAAAGGCCTTCCCCACGGTTATCCACTTCGACCGATCACTCAATGGTGTGCTAGAATAATTTAAACTATTACTGATTTTTTTTACTTTAATCAAAGCTGAAAATACTACATTATTACTCTAACTAAAACATTACTATTCCGGCATAAACAATAGTAGATTGTTATACAAGGGGAGAAAGCGACCCATTTCACTCGAGATGTTTCTGGCGCTCGAACGAAGTGAGAGCGCCAATAATTCGAGAGTGAAATGGTGCTTTCACCCGAGTTAAACATACTATTTTTCATTTCGACTGTGAGGAAAAACATTAAATTTACAATAGTGGTTGTAGATGTCATGGTGAGGTATTATGTAGTACAGCGAGAAAGGAAAACTCAAGTTTTTGCACAAAAAGACAGTTTTTAAATAAATAATAATCTAACATGATAAGAAAGAATAACGACACCAATACATGAAAACAGTACGAAAAAGCAGACGATACGAAATAATTATAATACTTGTAAAAAATATCGATCGAATTTTCCCCACAGATAATAATTGTCAAAATTTTAAAAAGTAGGCATAGAGTTCAAAAAAAAAATGACACTGACAATGTAAAATAAAAAAAGTGTCATCTTGGTATTATGGCGGGAAGCCGAATATTTTAATCACAGATTAGTAATATGTATATTTTAATTATAGATTGAATATTTTTTATATCAACGATCATAATAAACATGTTTTTCAATGTATAGCTAAGCAAAAATGTTTATTAATTTTATAATATGATGTGACTCAATTATCTTTGACCCAAGCTTTGACTGCTTGCCTTGACTCTATACCATGCCAATTAAAACTAAATTACTTTCCACCCTAGGGATGGATAAGCTATTTTCCACCCGGCTATCTACACAGGAAAGTGCTATTTTCCGAACAGGAGAGATGAAAAAATAATTGCAAGACACAAAAATGCAATTCAGAGTGCAAGCTAGAAATATGGCATACAGCTTTTTGTTTCCTAACATCATTTTAAGAAATACGTAAACCCAAAGTATGAGTATTGATGGTTCAAGCTTAACCCTCTCACCAATCTGCAATAGGTACCCAAAGATAAATACTTAAAAAAATAACTTTATTTTAATTAAAAAAAAAAGCTTTCATTCTCAGGTGCATCTCCGCAAACACCGTAGTCAAGGGAACGCTTATCGGCAAACGTGTCCACGTCACGACCACACCTCGGAGAGTGGTTTTTATTTATAAAATATTTATTTCTTTGCTCTGTTTCGTTTTTAAGGATTTTACTGGGGCAAAGGTTTGCGCTTGCTTAAAGTGTAGCTTTAAAGTTACTTCGGAAACTTGTTGATACCTAGTTTTATTTTTGTTTTTATAGTGTTCTGTCACTATACAACCTACCTTTTTTTCACTTTTTTTTGTTGATACCTTCTTTTTACAACTGAAATTAATAACATACCTATCCAGATAACAGCTGTCAATTCAAGCATTAAAAACACAGTTATTGGAAATTAGTGTATTACAAAACGTATCAATGACATTCATATTAGTATTGAGTAGACTTTTGAATCAATATCAACACAACATCTATTCCAATAAAATATTGTTTTTTGGGTGCTCGAATTGACGCTTATATCAAATTCTCGATAGATAGGTAAGTAAAGTCAGCCGTAAATTAATTTCTTTTTTAACAAGTTCTTCGCGTTAATCTCACTGGTAGCATTTATTTTTTACTAGCTGTGCCCGCGACTTCGTCCGCGTGGAATAGTGACTTTGGATAGAATTTTTAATTTATAGGCTTATGATTTTACAAATAAGATACTTAAGTATAAGTACTTATAAGTACGCAAGATATAAAGTATTTATATAGTACATTTTAGTACTCACTTATCATTAAAATTGGCCATATTACAACAATAAGAAGCAAGTAGTAGGTACATCAAAGGTGATCAATTATTATGACCATACCGATTATTTGGACGTTCACAATTTGTATTTCGATTAGGAATTCCTTTGTTTGATAGGATAATATGGTTCCTTTACTTTTAACTACTACTTTGCCACAAAAAAAAAACTACTACTTTAATAACATTTTACTTTGTTGTGTGGAAAAAATGGATCTAAATATAAATTTTTTCATGGCACTGTTTTGTTATACTTTGGCAAGTACCATAAAGTACCAAATATTCATTTAATTTATACAAACCAATATGGAGGAAACACTACACATTGAATTAAAACACTTTACAGATTCATTTCCACCCACATTTATTTTAAATTGTTTCGCCTCGGCCCCGTCCCGCCTTAGCCCCGGCCCCATCGAACGGGATAAAAAGTATCCTATGTCCTTCTCCTGGTACTAAGCTACCTCCCCACCGTTTCGTCCCGGTCCCGTGCTACCCCAGCCCCGGCCCCGTCTAGCGGGACAAAAAGTATCCTATATGCAGTATCTTATGTCCTTCTCCTGGTACTAAGCTACCTCCCCACCGTTTCGTCCCGGTCCCGTGCTACCCCAGCCCCGGCCCCGTCTAGCGGGACAAAAAGTATCCTATATGCTTTTCCTGATTCTAAGCTACCACCCCACCAACTTTCAGCCAAATCGGTTCAGCCGTTCTCAAGTTATAAGTGTTGTAACAAACACGACTTTCTTTTATATATATATATTTTCTGCCTACCCCCTAAGTCTATTGGCGTGATTATTTCTATCCTAGTTTACTCACCAAGTGATGCTGAGTCAAATAAAAAAAGCCCCATCAAAATCGGTCCAGTAGATTCTGAGATTAGCCCGGACAAACAGACAGACAGACAGACAGACAGACAGACAGACAGACAGACAAAAATTTTAAAAATTGTTGTTTTGGCTTCTATTACGGTAATTAAGATGTAACAATTTTTCATAAAAATCTTCAATGTACAGAAATCGATCTTTTACAGTCTTATTATATGTATTATATATATATGTATGTATAGATGAATATGAAAACCATTACTTTAAACTAACACTTTGCTAAAGTATCAATATTGCCGGTCGCGCTATACGATACGAACGCGGACGTCCGTCGCACACTTATCTGGTAACCTCTTAAGCCTTATGGAGCCTCGATATTAGGTTTCCAGGCTTTGTGGACCGAACAAACATTATTTATGGAACAAAAAATGACTATCAACAGATAAAGGGTGAAAATATTATATGGCTGTTTTGGAGCAAATTTTGTGTATTTCATAATTTTTTTCTTTTAATTATTAATCAATGTTTTGTTTTATAATCCCATTTCTACCAAGAACAATGGAATGTAGCCTTCTAACTGTATAACTTTCACATGTCGATAAATACAGCTTGGGTATAGTATTTGACTCGACAGTCGAGAATAACTAAAATGACATGTGATCTTTATAAATGGTGAAATAGTCGTTAACTATGAAGCAGCATATTCAGTTGCAGCCCTGTATATAAATACAGCTTGGGTATAGTATTTGACTCGACAGTCGAGCATAACTAAAATGACATGTGATCTTTATAAATAGTGAAATAGTCGTTAACCATGAAGCAGTATATTCATCTGCAGCCCTGTATATTCGCAGCACAACTCATCAATCTCTCCTTGCGCCTAGCAAACGAAACTTAGCTCATTTGTCTTCAGCTGAAGTGCTGCTTGCTTAACTCGATCCGATGCGGTGCGATGCGCTTAACAGCATTGTAGGTAATACAGGGTGAGTTTGTGGTTAGGTACAGACGAGGACTCTGCCGCCTAACCACTTTCAATCTAATATCACTAGCACACATGATACAAAAACGGGCGTCACCTAAAGAAAATGACGAAAAAAAATACTAATCCATTTTTTCTTATAAATTAATTAAAATCTACCTCAAGATTCCGTAAAGTCCTGAAAGTGTTATTCAAATCAAAACTTCAGTTTAATTAACTTCTATAAAATTAGCAGCAATCTGCTACACGGAGCACCATATCCGGTAATTGATATTCACTCCGAGATGCAGTTTCATGCATTACGTGCTGTTTCGAGTTAAGCTTGAAACTCGTCGCCATGTTGAAACTTTTAATGCATCTTCCGGATTTATTGGTTTGCCGTCGCGTCCGTCGTGTTGGGAGCTTTAAATAAGCAAGCAGGTTGTAATGTGAAGTTGCGGTTTTAAGTTAAATGCTACTTCTTGTTTGAGAAAAACTTCCGGGTTTAAAATAAAACTACTCTTGTTAAATCCTACTAATTTTATAACTTTGTGAGGATGTATGTTACTCCTTCACTCTAAAACTACTGAATGGATTTTGATGAAACTTTACAATAATATAGCTTACTAGCTTTTGCCCGCGACTTCGTTCGCGTGGACTTCAGGTTCGTCCCGTCTAGTAGCGCAAAAAATGTGTTTTTTTTACGACCTCACATTAGAAACCTCAAAAATTGTAGCCTATATGTTATTCTGATGTATAAGCTATATTGTGGTAAAGTTTCATTCAAATCCATTCAGTAGTTTTTACGTGAAAGAGTAACAAACATCCATACATCCATACATCCATACATCCATACATCCATACTTACAAACTTTCGCCTTTATAATAGAAGTAGGATGCACGGAAATAGCCCAAAGATTATAATTCATATAATGATATTTTGTGAGTTCCAATATTAACGCGTGTAAAGCAGCGGAGAACCACAATAAAAAATAAATAAACTTGTAGTGCGACTATCGAAATTGATACTTTATACAACCGAAACCTGAATTTAAGATAATCAAGTTTATCAGTTCATACCCTACACATATTTCATCCGTATAGAAACCTGTCATAGCACGTCTATGTTAGAGGTTAAGTAAACCCTCTATCCGTCTCTAAGTCAATACTATCTCAACCGGAAGTCCGTGGTTCTACACACGAGCCGGAACTACGCAAGTCATTAGGCTCTGCGGGCACGTCAATGAAACTTTGTTTTAGTTAAGACGTTTCAGCATGTGCTTTGCTTAGCTTTGCATTAACACAGATTACTAAAACAACACATAGTGTTTTAGGGTTCCGTAGCCGAATGGCAAAAAACGGAACCTAAAAGTCTTAAAATAAAAAATAAATAAATGATTGAATTGAATTGAACCGATAGAATCTATAACAAACTGCTAACTAATAAAAAGTTAATTTCAGTCAACCAATATTCATAATTTTAACAATGTAGTGACTGAAATATCCTCTCATATCTTATACATACACCAGTCATATTAATGTACGAAACAGACTACGCTTCCTTCGGATAAGGCGCGTTCACAACAAAATTTTCCGGGCATTAAGGCTATCTATCTCAATATCGGCTTTCACACACTAACGGGCGCCTACAGACTCCACAAGATACAACATATCTACATCCCTTTCAGACGTATATGAGCGAGGGAGATGGATCGTTTAGTCAGTTTATCTAAGGATATCCGAGTCGTCGGGTTATCTCGGGATAGTACGGATCTTTACGCTTATGGAGTTCTGATTACGTCATTACTGCTGATGTGACGTCATAAAAGTTTCTATATGCTCGATTATGTTCTGTGAGATTCGGTGACGAATGAGTATCTGCGCAAATTAAATTAAAGAAAAAAAGCAAGAATGTGTGATTAGTGAGCAAATGCAGTTTTTGTATTACAACTATCATAGTCATAGTCATATTATTTTCCTTGGTCACGCCATCGCGAGTGAAGGGAAGGACCGATTTCGCTAATTATTTATTTGTTGTCTTTGTTATTGTTAGGAGAAGGTTATACGTTTGACGTGTCTGTTTGTGTATCTGTCAGTGTTATCGTAGCTCTCTAACGGATGAACCAATTTTCATTTAATTGTTTTTTGTTCCATAGATAATTTTATCCCGAGTGTTCTTAGCCATATTTCATGAAGTTGTGTTCAGTCGACTTTTATGAGAGACGGGGATTGTTTAATATTTAAAATTACATTTAGGTATGTACCTGTATAAGATAAGAAGACGATGATGATATAAGACATGCTCTAACTAAATAGATCATCGTCTAAATTATTTTCCAAAATGACCACAAAATCTGATCCTAGAGCGTTTAAAGCGCATATACCCGTGTGTCGTATTACGGCCAACTTTGTGGCCGACAAAAGCTGTGGCTAATACCTAGTACGGAGAGAATAAAGCTTTTGCTTTGGGTTTTCCTGTAATTTTATTTAAACCTAATGTTGTGGATGGACTTGAAGATTGATTAATCCAAAATAGGAAATTATCTTACCCAGTATGGTTGTAACGTTGAAGAGTTAAGTAACTTACCTGAAACAAATAAAACAAGATATTTAGTTTGTCAGCGATCCATCAATGTTTATGAATAGTTTAATGAAGTTCCATTGTGGTTAGAAACTTCAAGGAAAAGGTTGTGCACCGAAACACAAACCAAACCTCATTTTTGAAAGAGCAGATGAAATAGCCTCAATATGTCCTCTTCCCCCCTAGTTACATCTCCAGAACACTACCGACAAGTAATAAAACGCGAATATAAACATATTTCAAAGTTCCCGAAGACAAAGGTTTCGTACGCTTAAAGGAACGGGCCAATATTTTGTGTGACTACGGCAATGAAGTAGATACATGCAAAGCGATGTCGATACTTTATGTTAGGAATAATCAATAACATAATCAGCCTCCTCACTAGTTTTTTTTAATTGTTACAATAGGCCTACAACACTGCTTATGAGGCAATTAGAGATAAGTATCTGATGACTTAAACTTTGAAATACAGGACAGTGAATAAAATAAACTCTTTTAGAAGGATTTAAAAACCAAATTATCAAAAATTTAATAGTGTACGTTTGTAGAGTTTTCATCCTTAACATAACCACAAAATTTCTGTTTTTAACTTTATTTCCATTCAAGCAATGCATGCGATATTGTTGGTCTTCTTGAATACGTCATTTCAAGACGTAACAGAAACAACGCAACTTTTCTCTTAGACGTAATAAAATTTCACCACTCATTTATCAAAACAATAATTTTATATCGATAGTCGATATATCGATAAACACAAACCTTGACCATCACTACCTCAACATTGGGTCCATAAAACATAACTCCAGCAATTGCGGGTGGATGTTTTGTTGGCGATAAAGTAACGCACGATACACTTCGCTTGTAATGAAAAGTTTGAATTTCGGTACACATTCATTTTGTTTCAAAATGAGAGCAATATTGTTTCATTTCACATCGTAGACGCGATAGCTTACATCAGTTTTTTTTAAACTTTTGGTTAAATTGTTAACACTCAAAGTGTTAGTTTTAGTATTTTTTAAATACACGGTAGTTCAACCGGTAAGAGGTCGTGGGTTAAATCTCACTCGTGCGGATATTTGATTCCTTATTAAACCACATAAAATTTTATTATGTCTCCAAGATTTAGGTAGCAAAAGATATATTACTTCCATCCCAAAATATTCTATTTTCTGCAACAGCAACAGTTTGCTAAGACCAACATCTTCGATCGTAAGCTTTGAAGCCAGAGACGATAAAATTGCCGAATCGCTAAAGTTTTAGCGCGTGTTCGTATTTCAGGCAGAAATCATATAAATATTTATATATCATATATATCTCAAGACACGGTTAGCTCTTTCTTCGTGGATAGGAATGTAAATTAATTATGAGTATGATGGTAGTTTAATATTTTTCAAAACTATGTAAATGACAAATAACATCTTAGTCTACCCCGTGACCACGAACGCTGTAAAGTGTTCGAAACGTCGGGATGAAAAATCAAATAAATTATCGCGAAATTATCCGTAAATTGTGTTTTATTAAATTAAACATAAATATTTTCCAAGAGCTTTTAAGACGGATTGGCTAATATTTTCATACAGTCTTTATTAAATAGAATGATATAAACTTTTCATTTTCGCTCTCAACTTTAACAGCATAGATTGCCTTACAATTTTTTTCTATGATTCTCTACCTCTCTAGTTCTCTACTTGAAAATAATATCTTCGGACGAATACTTCGTATAATTATGATAGAACTTCACGTACAGGTAAGTTCGTTTAATCATTAATTATAGCTATTATTATTTTTTTTAAGAACCCCGTAGCAAATAAAAGAAACGGCTGTACAGATTTTCATGAAACCAGGCTAAGAACATGGGGATAAATTATCTATTATGACACGAAAAAAACCAAACGAAAATCAGTTCATCCGTTTGGGAGCTATGATACCACAGACAGATACGTCTCTCAGGTCCTTTTTTTTATGTAGTGTAAAGCTATAGCCAAAGCGAACTTCTCATGGTCTATCTGTACTTATTACTACTAATATCACAATTATTTTCATTCACTCATCAATTCCAAAATCAAAGAACTTTTACGTTTGAAATAACGCATGTGAAGTTGTCACATCCCAACTTTTTTCTTTACAAAGTCCAAGACTTAAACAACAATCGGGTCTTGTAACTGTTGTTTTAACTCTGCCTGCGAGTGACTAAGTATTAATAAATAAACACACACAGCCTTCCCACAAAGTTAATATTTAAACCATGAGTAAATTAGAAATTAAGATTGTTCTATAGATTTAATAGTGCACTTGAAAAAAAAACACGTCTTAACACGTCTCTGTGTAATACTTTAGACCCAATACCTAAAGTTTCTTGTCCATTAAAACAATCTGTAGCAAATCATTAACAAATGATTCCATTTCGACAAATTACAAAGTTGACTGTCAAACTTCATAATTCAGTTGCTGAGTAGTAATGTTTATTTTATAGCACTTGTTTATTTATTTACTGAAATAAGCATTAATAACGGCGTTCGGGACACGATCGTTTCACGGAAGCATGACCACATCATAACAGAAACAAGGTTTCAGTAGGCCTAGGGTAGTAGGGTAATGGAATTTGGAAAAAAAACACTTTTTTATAGATTTTTACATTTCACGATACGTTTACACATTCGATAGTTTTTCGTGCTCAAGGTACTAATTGATAGATAAAACAGTTTTAACGACACGTTTGGTGTAGTGGTTAGCGCGACTACCTACTATGCCAGCGGACGCAGGTTCGAATCCCGTAAGGAGCAAATGTTTATGTAATGAGCGCGAACATTTGTAGTTTATTTTAGTTTTTATAGTGTTTTGTCACCATACAAACTTAATAATATAAATTGCACGAGGAATTGGATGGTGGATGCGTAAGACACGGGGCTCATCCCCGTGTCTTACGCAATCCATATCGCAATCAATAGGCATACGCCCGGATTGCGTAAGACACGGGGTTCAATTCCTCGTCTGTCACAGAGTCACAGTTGCTTTTTACAAGTGCAATTTATATTATTAAGTTTGTATGCGAACATTTGTACCTAAGTCATGGATGTTTGTATGTATTTCAGTAATTATGGGAGAGGCCCCGGTCATAATTGTTGCCTAGTATTCGTAGCACAAGGGAAAAAATCCTTAGTTCACAACCATGTCAATTGGTTTATTATCTGCAATCTCGAGCGGTTGACTGGTAAAGAATGCTCTAAGGCATTAAGTCCGCCAATTGCACAACTCACAGTGCAATAAAGTTTAAACAAATTAATTAATGTGGCAATTTAAAAAAAGAGGTTCTCAGTTAAACCTGTATGTTTGTTTGAGATTGTCTTGCGTTTGCCATTTAGGAGAAATTTTCAATAACTAATTAGATCATTCAGGCACTTTCTAAATAAACTTAACACTACAAAATAAGTACTTTTACATGTTCAGAACTCCTTTAAAATTGAGTGAACTTACTGCATGCATGACTACACTGTGGCCACACCCAACCATGAATGAAAATTTAACAAGCACAGCTCTGCTTCTAAGAAATGTAGTTATTGTTAGTATGAACTTACACGTTTGCAGGGAGAATGTTTTCCATGAAAATCGTACATTATTGCACAACGTAACGAATCGTATATAAAGAATTAAATGTAAAAAAAAACAACGACATGGGATAACATTTGAGGTGTTTAATTATGGATCAGAAACTTCATTTACCAACCTATATCATAAAGATGAAAATAAAACACGATTATTCATCCAGCACCGATTAAATAAAAATTATAATACTCACAAATATTCCCAGATAATGTTAATTTCTTCTTGCAATTTTCTAACTAATTTTTTAACTTACTATTATAGTTTATTTTTGTTTTTATAGTGTTTTGTCACCATACAAACTTAATAATATAAATTGCACTTGTAAAAAGACAACTGTGAACCTGTGGCAGACGAGGAATTGAACCCCGTGTCTTACGCAATCCGGGCGTATGCCTATACCACTCGGCCACCGTCACATTAACAGGCCTGTTGAATTTTGCAAGTGCTTTTTTTTTTACGCGTAGGCTGCGTGACTGTCGTCTGTCACAGGTTCACAGTTGTCTTTTTACAAGTGCAATTTATATTACTTACTATTTTTCCAACGCAGCCAGCTTGATAGCCTCCTTGCCACAAAGAGACGGTTTTGAATAGTTAGGTTTATGTTTATTTTTAGTATGCATGTCTTAATTTTATTTTTTGTGTAATTAAGAAAGATATTTATTTAATGTATAAACTTCTAACTTTTACCTCAATTAAATGTTTACCTACTACCTAAACATGTATCAAAAAAGCAAGAAATATACTTAGAATGTTTAATGTCCCTTCATCACATCACCAAACAGCCCGAATTAATTGTTAACATATTTAATATACAGGGTGTCAGCCAGTAACATAATACCATATACATTACATATCCAACTTTTTCCCTCCATTCGTTCAATCTCGTCATTAACGTCACACACAAATGGACGATTCTGGCTAACGATGCTAATCGCAGGTTTTTCTGCCTGTTTATGTGCCGGCGACAATTTGTCATCACCCGGTATGAGAGGAAAGTTGGTGTGTCATGTATCTTAATGGCTTTGTGTGTGGGGTGACCATTATTTCGGGGAAAGCGGGACGAGTCTTGATGACAATAAAACGGTTCAGTGATTTGACTAGTAAGAGGATTTTTTTTATGAAATATAAAAAAAGAAAAATATAGTGTCCGGTGATAATCTTAATTTCCACGGAGATATGGAAAAATCAATCTTAAATTGTTTGTTGAGACTGATAACTTTTATAACCGGACCGAACATGCTGCTGCGTCCTGCGATTCCGACGACTCAGTTGTATGTTTCTCGCCTGCATCACACCACGAAGGCTGAGGAGGTCATGGAATACGTGCAGAAGAAGACCAACTATACTCTGCGGGTCGTCAAGCTGGAGTCTAGTCGCAATGTAAATTTTAATTCCTTTGTGATTAGAATTCCGACTGCAACGTTGACGACCTTCATGAAGGAAGATTTTTGGCCGAAGGGTGTCGTATTTCGGCGTTTTCGCGGAAGTCTACGCGACACCAAGAACAACACACATAGTAGCGTGTAAATTCTGTTTGTTTTTAAATTGTATTTTATTTTGATCATATTGTATGTATGTTAGTCTGTAAGGTATTTATTTTATGGGCCTGTATTTCAATATCTGTTGCCTGAAATAAACGTTTATTATTATTATAATTACATTATTATATTACATTATCTTTAACGTGTTTTATTATCATTTTTATTTTTTGATTTTATTTATATAATTGATAACTTTTGCTAGTTTTACATTACATTTGAATCTCTGATCTCTCTCCGGTCGTGTCAGATTGCTGTTCCATCGGGCTATGAGAGTGAAAGGAATAGAGAGTGCACCTGTGTTTGCGCACACACTTGTGCACCATAATATGTCCCGCAGCAGTTTAGTCGATGTCACTGGCAACCGTAGTCGAAACCGGCTATAGGGGGACTATAACATTTGAATTCATAATTTAAATCAAATCCATTTAACACCTGTCGTTTGCTTAAACGCTAATTTGCGTCCGTTTTGACCACGACACGCTATGTACGAATAACTTCTAATTAACACGTTCCGGGACAGTGCCCGCCTACAGGCGTGAAAACAATAAAACATCTATTGTGTCTGGAGCAGTGTCCCGGAACGTGTTAAATGCATCTGACTTCTATTAACTTCGTTTAATATTTACCCGGAGTTCGGCTTCAAAAGAGGTTTTAATTTTTTGGTTTTTTATGGTTTTATGAAGAATAGGTCTAATGAACTTAATTTATAAACGACGAAAAAGCTTTTTAAGTATTAAAATGAATAAAACCATTAATAGTGAGGGGTTCACTAGACTGATGTCCGATTTCCAGAGACATTACATGTGCCATAGCCGTATTAGTTAAATGTTTATTGCATTCAGAGACCCCATGATAAATTCTGGACACATAACAGAGGCGGAAGTCTTATTAAAAAAACATATGAATAATTGTCCAACCAATGAACTGAAGAATTTCACTTAAACTACTAGACATTATATTATTATACTACCTCATATTTGAGGTAAGGTCTTTGCCCAGCAGTGGGATGCTTGCAGGCTGACTTTACTTTTTTTTAACTTTACTATTACACATTAAACCTTTACGAAATACCACCAAAGTAAGGTTGAAAGTCTAGGAAATTGCTTCACTGTCATTTCTTCCGCACACATCCCTCAACATCCGATCGTGTGGTCACCCATCCTCGCTAATCGATCACCGTTCCTGCTGCGATGTGCAATTTACTGGCAGACGAGTCTAAACTTTAACTACCTAACGCTTGGCGCGGTACAGTCGGATGCATAACGTACTGAAGAGGTCACCTCCGCCTTACCACCTGAAGAGACAATATCGCTTGAACCTCTCGTCTTCTTTTGTTTAAAGTGACGCTCGTTTTTGTGTCAAGTACGTATGCGATTTTCGTTTGAAAGTGGTTAAGCGGCACAGACTGCACATATGAAAAAAGTTAGTAAACAATAACGATTGTAAAACCTACGTAACGAGCATACAACCTCAACTATATCGAATTCGGTCAAAAACATGAACGGCTATGGCTATCAGACACTACCACCAACAAGATGGACATGGACACACTGGATGCAGACCGCTTGCGAGCGTTTGCTGTGGCAAGCCTATATTTTCAGCAGTGGACGTCCTATGGCTGGTAATGGCTAACATACTACGACAATGGTACGGCGTAGTGGGCCTAGACATTTATGTGAACAAAGTGTTCTCTTTTTGTATTTAAAATGAACATACCCAAAAACTTCATATTTATGTTTCAGACTGTACTCTGTTTTGACTGATAGAAGCTAATTTGGAATTCCTAACTTCTCCTGATTACCGGTCTTAATTTGTTACAGACTAATATTAAATTGGGTTTTGTTTCATTAGACATTTTGATACTATACTAATTTTATTAATGGTTTAGAATATTTTTTTAACACTCACAGTGTCATATTCGAATTCTTTAAAGATGTATTAAGAAACAAAAAAATGCACACGGGTGGGACTCGAACCAGCATCTTTCTGGCTTACCGGGCCAACTGCTCAGCAGTTGGACCGGTAAGCCAGAAAGATGCTGGTTCGAGTCCCGCCCCTGCGCAATTTTTGGTTTCTTATTTCATAATTTTATTAAGCTGAAGAGTTTGTTTGTTTGTTTAAACGCGCTAAACTAAGGAACTACTGGGCCGATTAAAAAATATATTTTTTTGTTGGATAGGTTATTTTTTGGGAAAGACTTTAAGCTATAAAACATCACGCTGCGACGAGAGGGGAGGGAGCAAAACGCACGGACGCAGTCGCAGGACCGCTAGGCTAGGCTACCCAACGTAGAACCCACAATGGAGGAACTAAACTAATTATATTTTGAGTTCAAAACTTTTATTTCAAACTCAAACAACAACCATCTATGTCAGACTGAGAAAACAGCCATGAAATATTCAAGACTTTAAAGCATACATTTTGGGCCTTATACTGAGCCGAATATGGCTTTTCCGAAAATAGCTTGCTTCATCGTTTGCCAAATTATCCTATAAAATACAGTGCAAGTGGTCACAGTAGCTTCACTCTCTTTTTGCGAGAAAAATACGAAGTACAAAAAAATATAATACTTACATACATAATAACGTAGTATTTTTTTTTACTGGACGCTTGATTTAACACGTTCCGGGACAGTGCCCGCCTACAGGCGTGAAAACAATGAAACATCTATTGTGTCTGGAGTAGTGTCCCGGAACGTGTTAAGAAATGCAAGTCTATAAATGTCTCAGGCCAATATTTATGAAGAAACCGTTTTACAAGCGCTCACGAAATATTAAAAGTAAGTGTGTCAAAATATTAATGCTCTTGCGAGAATAAAGGTCATGTTCACCCCAAAAGCCGTCTGAACCACTTTTTACCGACTTCAAAATAGAGGTTATCAACTCAACTGTATGTTCTTTTATATTAATTACTCATATCTCAAATCATTTGCGGACCGATTAAAAAAAAAATTGACACTTATCATGTGGCGATAAACCGAGATCAAACTAAGCTTTGACTCTAACAAAACGAGGTACACCATCGTTGAGCGTATACCCAGTTTACATAAAAAGTGTTCTAAATTAATCCAGCTTATTTATTTAATTTTATTTAACATGGCCAAGATATCCTGCAAGATCATAGGTCCAAAGGATCTGCTGAACCTCCGTATTCTATAATCGTTATAGTAACGATAAAAGCAGTTTCTTCAGCCTGCGCAAACAATACCATCTCAATAACCCATTTACAATTAATATCTGGGTCTTCCAAGATTATTAATAATCGCCTTGGCGAGAGGATCCCCTAATAAAATGTCTTTCATACTGTTATGTCACCAACTATACCACGGGTCTGAAATGTAAACTAGAAATGTGGTTTTGTCTACATCAGCTTTAGTTAAAGTTATGTAGTTTCACCCAAAATCATAACGCGAAATGTTATAGTTTCCCAGTGTCATTTGTGCTAATAACCTTGTATTTTTGATAAAGAAGACTAGATAGAAACTTCGTGAAATATCATGTCGGTGATTCTAAATTCTGAGGTAGGCTATATATAGTTATCACGCTATCAATAGAAGCGGGGAATCTGAATTTCAGTAACTGTTATTGGAATTGTTATCAATTATTCTCATACATTTTTTAAGTCGATTAAGAAATGACCAAGTCAACCAACAACAAATATCATTTCTGAAATTATAAAGCTAAAGAGTTTGCTTGTTTGAACGCGCTTATCTCAAGAATTACTTACCTGATTTCAAAAATATTCTTTTGTTGGATAGCTTATTTATCGGGGAAGGCTTTAGGCTATAAAACATCAGGCTACGACGGGAGGGGTGGGAGCAAATCAAAGCAGACGGAGACCGCTAGTGAAATATAGGAACACAACCCTTCAAGACCTTCAAAAACAGAGTTAACAGACTTATTCTGGGTTGGCTCGCTCCATTTTCGGCTCTGTCTAAGCCCAATCAGGTCCTTTCGAATAAAATAAATGAGGATATCAAGTAAGTAAAGCATAGTGAGACTTGATGGCTATGAAATAAAAAAGATAAGTTCGCAATTAATCTCAATTAGCCGTGCTTTTTCGTCTAGTTCCAAGACGAGTACAGCTTCCACCACTCTTTTATTTAAACCTCTGTCATAAATCCCCAAACTTCCGAAACATTTTGCAAAAGCTAATATTATCGCCATTCCGATAAGTGGGCCGTATAAAAGCGAAAGAACTCACATAACCGTTGATGCACGTTTAAATAGAAAAGTACGCGCCGTATCGGGAGAGAGAAACTTGTGATTCACTGTTTAGTAGGGCGACAATAATAAAAAAAAATCTTTAGGAATCTTAAACCTATGCAGAAATTGCTTTTACGAACAATGATTCTAAAAATAAAAACGTAACGTTATAAGAGTGGACAACCACATAGAAGACGCCCGGTAGGACGTCATAGGTACCGCTGAAAAGACGTTGTATGTAGCTCAAGACCTGTTCAACCTCAGTCATAGCAACTAGCATCTGGCAACTGGCACGAATTATCACAAGAGATGCATGGCGTGATTTGATCTGGTGTCAAAGGCCAAGACTCACTTTGGGTCGTTGAGTCCCCATAGTTAGAAAGTAAGTATAAAGTAATAAAATGCATATTAGAAATATTTTAGTTAGTGAAAAATTAGCAAAAAGAACTATAAAAAATACATAGCAGGTAAAAAATGCTACAGTAGAAATTATGAAAATCTTTGGAGTTATGAGCAAATGAGCAATAGTAAAAAGGTTTACAACCAATAAAACTGTTTATTAGACATTGCAAGTGCTTACTTTACATTTTGATACAGTCACCATAATAAAAACAAGCAACTGACGAATGAAAGTATCATCGGGACTGTCCATAATTTTCCTTTACCCATAGTCACCCTACCATAAACGGGTAAGTTTGCTTCTAAGTTTGAAACAGTGCACAGAGTAAATCTTTGAAACGAACAGATTATTTCTTTGATGACAAACATAGTTGCGAGAATCCTTGCTATTATTATACCGGGTGAGTAAGAGTTTTGCGTCTTTAATTAGAATTACCACTTAACTGAATTGCTTTGATGTTATTTTATGCTCATTTTATTCATACACTTTATAACAAATAAAGCAACTATATTAATAGAAGCTTAATATTAAATCTTCCATATTCCTTTAAGAAAGTCGTGTTAGTTACACCACTTATAGGAAGAGAACTAGTGGACCGATTTTCATGATTTTTTCTTTGTTGGATAAACTAAGTTCGCTGGGATCACAAGTAATATAATAAAAATAGGTGGTGTTACGACTTGAGCTCGGGTGTCATTAGCTGCTGAAAGGGACGAATAGAATGTGTTGGGGGAGAACTTTGCCCAGCAGTGGGATGATGTAGGTTTAGAAGAAAAAAATTGGAGCAATGGAAACTCAATAACGATGCTCGTGATATACGTCACTTAAATGGTCGGAATGGTCACCCATCCAAACACGACCGCGCCGTAGGTTGCTTAACTTCGGTAATTACTACCCAAGCGCTGCCACCACTGCGCCACGAGCTTTAGTTGTGTACCTATCTCAGATCAAAGGACAATATCTCTACAAATTACTGGACCCCACTAATTTAGCAGTCAGCTAAATATTATTAAATCTAAAACATTCCGACAGACACGAAGTTAGTTCGAACAGTATGGAGTGGAAAACAATTTCAACTCCGCATAGGGGGCGTCCGTCACGAATTTCACGCGCTATGAAACTTGGTTGAGTCAGCAGTAAAAGTTTTAGTTGATGGTTGATTATTCTGATAGGAGACGCGGAAAGCGGAGGAGACATCAAATGAAAGCGTTCAAATACGCTTTACTTGATGGGATTAGCGGAAATCGGGGATGGTGATACGCATCCCGAAGGTCATATGTGCAGCAGGAATATCAATCCACATATGTGCAGTAGGAATTAAATTCATTATTCAAGTAACTTTTTATGTATAGGGCACTAAAAATACAATAATGCAAGAATTTGTTAGACTTTGATAGCATCGCTTTCTTTAAATTTAACATTAAAACCAATAAACTACTGAAACTCTGCGACGTTTTTATCAAACAGAAATTCATTTAGCTTGTTTATGCACATGAACCAACCGAAGACTAAAGGACATATAAAAAGCTATTTCCGCTTCTTAATCTACTATGCACTGGTCTTAAAATTTCCAACCACACTATAGCAGTTCGAATAAGTTGTTAAAGCGATTCAGCGCGAGACTTTGGCACTTACAAGAAAAATTATCCCGCGCGATTGAGTGAGCAAAGTCACTCCTATGACTTCATCAAAATGGCAGGGGACATAAACACATTCCAGGACACTACTCCAGACACAACACAATAGATATTTTATTGTTTTCACGCCTGTAGGCGTTCACTGTCCCTGAATGTGTTAAGTTTATCCGAATAAAGGACCAAATTACCAAAGCAAAAGGGTTGCAGAATAAATGTTGTTACTTTACTTAATTTGACTAACTACTACTTAGTGACATTTTTTATCGTCATTATCAGCCAAAAGACCTCCACTGCTGCACATTAGGCCTCCCCCACGGCTTTCCGTAGCAACCGATCACAAGCGGTCTCCATTCAGTTTGATCTTGCGATCTTTACATGGTCCATCTTGTCGGTGGACGTCCTCTGCTGCGTCTTTGGTGTTTGATTTTTGGTGTTTGAGTTTCACAAGATACACATACAAATACAAATACAAAATAATTTATTTCAAAAAGTTAATTGAACAATAATGTTATACATCGGTCCCCGTACTAGGCTGAGATGCCTGTATCACGGGCGGCCTTTAAGATTTTATATAGGAATTGGTATAAATGAACTAGCGGGCGGAACACGGTTAGGTAGAATACAAAAATAGGGGTTAAGTAGTTATCAAAAAGGTAGGACACATAACTTAATCAAAGAAAAAAGAAAAAACACGTTATTTAACAAAGGAAAAAAAAAACAAAATAAAAAATTGATCGGCTCTGTGTGTGTGCGCGTGCGTGCGTACGAGTGTGTTTGTGCGTGCGTGCGTGCGTGTGTGTGTGTGTGTGTGTGTGTGTGTGTGTGTGTGTGTGTGTGTGTGTGTGTGTGTGTGTGTGTGTGTGTGCGCGTGTGTGTGTGTGACATGACAATACTTATCAGACCAAATTTTGTTCACGCCTTAAACATATAACATCCAAGCCTAATACTTGTCAACTAAGAAATGCCACTATCACTTTAAAGCTTCGCATTGTAGTGGTCTTTGATTGGACTGTCAAATCACTAGCTTTTACTCATTCAACACCAGCATCTACATTTCACAGCCAAAGCAAACTCCAACAGTGAGAGGCGTGCCAAATTACAACCTGTTGCTTACAACTGCGAATGACATAATATAAGTTTGCTTGCACAGAAAGACACGGCATGTAAATAGGTAGAGATTTCATAATAATCTTTCAAATGCTAGGATGCAGAAAATCATGTGAAATATTGATCAATCAGAAATTGATAAACTACTTTGAATAACGGTGTGTCACCGAAATAGCCACAGCAGAGATGGTTCTTGCTGTTTCCAATTACAATATTACATTATTTTATAGTACCTAAGTAAATTGCGTCTAATCGTACTAGAGTTTCAGATTTTACAGTTTTTTTTTAAGTAATAATAATAATATTCTCCGCCCCTCTCAACAGAGATAGACCAGGTACGCAGGAGATATTAAGGTGCCCAAAAGTGCGCGCAATATAAAAGTGCATTATGCGTTCTTTTCACAGCTTAACGTGCTTTCCGAGGCACGGGGGTGTCATCACCACCAACTTCCTGAATCCGAGCTGTTTACCTAACCCAGAAACAAATTTCGACCCGACCTGGGATTCGAACCCGGGACTTCTTGGGTAGCAAGCAGCGAGCTAGCCGGTACACCAATGAGGCAGTCAAAAAATATCTACTTCACACAGGAATAAAAAAACATATAAAACCTTTAGTTAAGATTAAATTGTGTTTGTTGTCAATTTAATATTTACTCGTACATGTCAGCTATAGGCAAGACATGTTGATTCCTCAACTAACCAACATCTGCTATGTATATGATTACACATGTTTTGAGTTTAAAAATGCATCTTATCTTATCTTATATTCACATTACCATATCTATCACCTAAAAAAACTATCTTCTCAAACTCACAAAAATTGGCATAACAGTCATCAAGCCACACAATGAGACATGTCTTGAGTCTTCACAGACTCACTGTCCCAACAAAAAAACATCATCAATCATAACGAACTCCAATTTACCAGACATTCTAACCGGAAAACTTTTTCCATCCAACATCAGGAAAGTTTTCTAACATTTCCTAAGAATATCAGCCAAGTATTTCAATACAGTATTAGCGTCCCAAGGTTGTTAGGAAGCAATCTGGAGACGCAATGACGCATGATTCGGCAGGGGAGATGCAACAGGCCGTGATGGACTTTAGGGAAGCTTTGACTGTATTAAAATGATTTTGAAATAACTCGATTGGACAGTTGCAATGCAAGATGGAAGAGTTTCTGAAGAATTTGTATAGTTATCTTAAAGTTTTAAAAAGTTTTAATGATCAAGCAGTTGATTTGTTTTTGTGAGAGAGAGAATGGACGAATGCACTCTTGACATTGAGTGGAACATACTATATTATATTAAGTTTTTTTGTGGTTTGTATAAAACATATAAATTTCAATACAATTTTAAAAAGTTAAAGAGAGCTAATGTTTGGACAGGTGAATGTTAGGATACTTAACACGCAATGATAGCATTATCAGTACCATAATAAAGGGCAGAACAGAACATAAAAAGAAAAGAGGAATACCTAGAATAAGCTATATGCATGCAATTAAACAAAAGTTAAAAGTCGCATCGTATCAACAGGCCAAGACAGTGGCGGAAAAGCGTAAATAGAAAAATACTCCACCAACAAGAGCCTAGCTCTTAAATTTGATGATGATGAAGAAGAAATTTCATTTTGAGTAAGAGATCATGATCTCTGGTGGATGTCCCTCGATTTGGTCTAAAGAGTGGAGCGAATACTTCTGGAGAAGCGGCAGAACTTGTGAGAGCCCACTCATGTCTATGAAGGCTTTCGATAAACGATACGATAAACAACAAGAACTTACCACAGTGAACCCCGCATACCCCATGCGGGGTTGATAATAGTCCCCCCCCTAGCCGATTTCGACTACGGTGGCCAGTCACAACGACTAACCGACTGCGCGGGACATATTATAGTGCATAAGTGTGTGCGCAAACACAGGTACACTCTCTATTCCTTTCACTATCTTAGCCCGACGGGACAGCAATCTGACTCGACCGAAGAGAGATCAGCCTCAGGACCAACGGCTTTACGTGCTTTCCTTGGCACGGGGGTGAAACACCGCCAACTTCCA
This sequence comes from Pyrausta aurata, assembly GCA_963584085.1. NCBI lineage: Eukaryota > Metazoa > Arthropoda > Insecta > Lepidoptera > Crambidae > Pyrausta > Pyrausta aurata. The sequence goes on from OY757277.1 coordinate 7,879,965, forward strand.
AACTCCGGGCTACCCTGAGATATTCTAAACAGAAAAACCCAGGTATACATTTTTGATCCGACCCGGGATTCCTAGTCCCGCGCAAAGCTGACCTAAATCGTCACACCATCTTTTTTTGGGTCTGCCTCTGCGGCGAAAGCCTTCTAATGGTATCCATCTGGTGACGATTTGGGCCCATCTGTCCGGGTGCATCATCATTGACGACGCGTTTGGTGTATTGGTTAGCGCTCCTGACTCTTACGCCGGCCTTCGCGGGTTCGAATCCCGCAAGGGGCAAATGTTTGTGTGATGAGCACGAACCTTTGTACCTAAGTCATGGATGTTACCTACTTATATGTATTGAAGTATTTATAGGAGACGCCCCCGTCATAATCGTTGACTGGTACTTCGTAACACAAGGAAGATAATTCCTTACCACGAAACCAGACAATTGGTGTGTTGTCTGGCGCATATTTATTTATTTATTTATCATCTGATAGCTGTGATAATTTTGAAAAGACTTACCACAGTGATGGTGGTATGCGGGGTTGATGATGGTGTAGAGCAGTATGTGGTTAGGTTAGGTTAGGTTAGGATATACCCGAACCCGGGGGAGTCCCACACACGCCCCTCCGTTCCCCGACGGAGAGGTACGGTGCGTAACAGCATTTCCTGACGTTAAAAAAAAAAGGATAGCAGTGAGCCCCCTCGAATAGAGCACGCCTTGCCGTGGCGAAGGGGCTCAGTAGCCTGTCACAATCCAGCGGCAGGTGAAGCCAAGATGCTCTGTGGAGAGTGTCGCTGCGTCTGTTCCCGTATCGGGCGGCAGGGGCACTAGTGAGTCGCGTCTGTCTCGCATCGAGCGGCGGCTCACAGAAAGTGGTTGCGACTCCCAGCACCCCTCTGGCTTATCAGAGGAGACAGGGGATGTCCTTAGGACTCTGGTCCTCTTGGCGAGCCCGGCGAGCACTTCCCCTGTCGTCGGGTGTGGATCCGTCTGGAGTGGGATGAGATCTCCTCACCCCACTCCGTGGAGATCCGCCCTCCTGCTTAGAGGGCGGATGTTGCCGCTGGCAAGGGTCGCGAAACTGTAGAGATACCGCGGCCCCCTGCTGTCACAGCCAACAAATGCGCCGGGCGTCGTCAGGTTTTAGTGGGTATACCCGAACCAGTGGGAGTCCTACACACGCCCCTCCGTTCCCCGATGGAGGTACGGTGCGTAAAAGCATTTCCTGACGTTAAAAAAAGGTAAGGTTAGGATAGCTGTGATAATTTTGGCAAGACTTACCACAGTGATGGGGTATGCGGGGTTGATGATAGTGTAGAGCAGTATGTGGTTAGGTCGCGCCGGCAGCTCGCGCTTGCGCCGTGGCTCGCTTGACATGTAGTTGTTTCCATTACTCTGGAAAGATGACAGAAAAACATATTAGTACTTTAGTAATACAGTACGCAATTGCGAACAAAAAAAGGACATGTTTCAGTGAGACTTTAGGACTTATCAAATGCGCTAGTAGCGTAGGGATTCATAATTGTAGTGTAATTTCTGGTTGTTACATAAATGGCATTTTTTTCAGAATGTTATCAGAATTCTTAATAAGTTATTATCAGCGCTATTTGCATACGAAACTATAGCGGTCCCAGCGAACTTCGTTTCGCCCCCAGCCCCGTTTTATGGATAATTCTTTGCTATAAACCTCACGGAGCCCGAGACCTTTCCAACGAATGCAAACCCGTGGAAATCAGTTCGTGTGTTCTGGAGTTATAGCGTCAGGAAGGAAATCCCGTCATAGTAGATGACTACGACCCATTTTTGAAATATTCGTCGGTAAGCGCTTATCTGTCAATGGTGTAGAGCAGCCTTTACGATTTTGACAACTCATTCCTCCTCGCATGTCAAACAAGATCAAACTACTTCTCAACACAGCATTTCTGTACACCGGAGTGCAAGCATAACATTGTGATTTACACAACCGTGACCGTTCACGGCGCGTAATTGCTCTTAACGTCACAACAAATTGATTTATGTTCATCGGATGGCGTTTATGCTAACTCGACGGAAAGACTGAGTATATGCAGATGATGTGAGACGCGTTTGGCGTGGTGGTTAGCGCTCCTGACGGTCGCAAGATCGAATCCCTCAAGGGGAAGATGTTTATGTGATGAGCACGGCACGTGTCGTAAACACGAAGACATGATATGACGTAGTATCCCTTGAAAATTGTATTTCGAATATGAAACCATTTGTATGAGTTGATGATAAGTTGCTTAATTCATGTTGCACGAGATTTGTTCGTGGTGACAGTTCCATGCGCTATTAATAGTAGTTCAATGCTTTCAACCAACATCACGGAAACACCTAACAATACAGCAGTCAACACAACAATAAATTGTTGAATACAATAAACTTCCGATAACAATATTCCTTTCAAATGCACCGACATACCAACTACCTTATACAGGATGTAAAAAAGTACGAGCCAAATTCAAGGGGTTGGTTGTCAATAAAGTGATAATTCAGGTTTTTTTTAAGGAAATGATGAAAAGAAAATTAGATTTTATTACATTACAGAATACAGGAAAAATAAAAATAAAATCTAATTTTCTTCTCTCTCTCCACTCGACTTACCCACCCCTCTGAATTTAGCTTGTGCCTTTTTTTACATCCTGTATAGAATTTTAGGGATCCGTGGACATTTAATCTTATTTTTTTTTCTTTCTTATACAGGCTGTAGAATGTACGGGCCAAATTCTAAGAGTATTATCGAGTATTATATAATCGAGTCTAAAATACAGAAAAAAATATATATATTTCCTGCATTTGAAACTCGATTGACAGCCTTTGAATTTGGCTCGTACTTCTTTTTACACCCTGTATCTATCCTATACCTATATCTTACAAGGAAAGATTAATTCACATCACACGGATCCTTACGAACAACATGTCAAGTTATTTGCATAATAACAGTCAAGGGCGAAAGCAGCGCCCTCTGAACGAAATTAACAATAGCAAACAAGTCTGTGTTATACAAAACGTAATAAGGCGACTGTATGAATATTCATTGCTATGGATCGACGACAAGACACGGATGGCTGGATGGTCTGATAGTTGATAAATAAGCGATTTTCTGCTTTTGCACAAATGTGCAAAATATCAAAAAGTGAAAATCAAATTAAAAAACAAAATTCACTAAAAAGCCTTAACTAAACTCTTGACTCTTTAAAATGAAGGACTTTTGATGGGGTGCCGATGGGGCAGAAAAGTTCTAGATTGGAGACCCTTCGACAAAAAGCGCAGCGTAGGACGTCCACCGACAAGATGGACAGACGACCTTGTAAAGATCGCAGGATCGCACTGGATGCAGACCGCTCACAACCGGTCGTCGTGGTAAGCCGTGGGGGAGGCATATGTTTAGAAATGGACGTCCTTTGGCTGATAATGATGATGATGATGATGATGTAGTTATAAACGATGTCATAAAGTTTTTATCGCAAATATCAATCGTTTGTAATACGACTTAAAAACAAAATTTACCAAAAAGTCATAAGTAAACTCTTAAAGAAGTCCATTTAAACAGTCAACAGTCGGTGCCCTGATGGATGATGTTTGCAATGGCCAATGCGGTGGCACTGACTCAAAAAAGAAAAAGTTCGCCTAAAATGAACTTCTATTCATAGTAGAGTCATGAGTTTACATCAGACTTTTAGTAAATTTTGTTTTTAAGTCGAGTTAAGTTAGCCTGTAAGCATCCCACTGCTGGGCAAAGGCCTTACCTCAAATGTGAGATAGTATTGAGCCATACGCCACCACGCGGGCTCAGTGCGGATTAGCGGAGGGGTGTTTGCAAGACAAGCGACCAACCTTGCTGTGAGATTTAATCAAGCCGCCCATAGGGCCTCTGACTAGGCTTAACGACTAATACGAATCGATATTAACGTGCCTTCCGAAGCACAGAGATGCTCGTGATATAAGCCACTTATATGGTCGGAATGGTCACCCATCCGTTACAAACGAAACATGATACTGTCAAGCGATAGATATTTACAATAAAAACTTCATTTATGATATCGTTTATAACTTGCACCGCATCAAAAACAGAGATAAGACCGTCACGAAAATGGCAAACGTTATTCAGACTCAAATCTAATTTAGTTTGATTCGGAATTAGTTTTAGTCGTTTATGGCATTTTAATAACAAACATATTTATAAGAAACACGCGTGGGATTTAAACCCACGACTTCTGGCGAGCCTGGACAAAGCTTTTACCAACCGAGCCACCGTGCAGTTAATCCACCCGCGCGAAATTTCCTGGTCTCATATTGAATACGTCACTACGCGTAACGTTTCGTTTAATCTCAAAAGAACCTCAGGGAAGCCCGAAGTAGGTGGTGTTTCACCTTCGTGCCTCTGAAAGCACGTAAAGCCGTTCGGTCCCGCGCCCGATCACTCTCCGGTCGTGTCAGGTTGCTGTCCCATCGGGCTATGAGATTGAAAGGAATAGAGGATGCACCTGTTTGCGTAATGCGTGCACATTTGTGCACTATAATTAATGTCCCGCGCAGTCGGTTAGTCGTTGTGACTGGCCACCGTAGTCAAAATCTGCTAGAGAGACTACTAATCTTAAAAGAAAAAAAATAAAACAGTGTCAAAAATATTTAAACCACGAATATATTTTCCCAATGACACAATTTGGGGGGATTTGCATATTAAAGACGGGTAAGTAGCATCAATGGGGTAAAATTCCTGAGATTCCTTGTTGGACATTCCTTCAAAGGGCTGAAATGTTTTAATTAACAAGAATAAGGACGACTATTCAAATCAAGGGGAAGAAATTGTGCTCCTGTTGGACAAAAGATTATAAAAAGGTTCTTTGAAGAAAAAGTTTCACAAAAAATAAACCTTCTAAAAAAGTTGTTCACCTGTATTTATGATTGAGGCAATTCCATTATTAGCAACATACTTACATGAAGCGGCAAATCGCACCAGAAATGATTTATTTGAAAAAAAAATCGTCTTTTAAGGCAATCTTTATGGAATGATCATAGCGCATAAACTACACAAGGAATAACGATGAAACTTTACATTAATACAGCTAATACATTGGAATAGCAAATTATTTTATTTATTTAACTCGTCAAGTATGTGTGAACGAGACACAATAGAAATTCCATTATTATGCGACTCCCGGCAGTCGTTTGATACCTGACTGATTAAACTTTATTGCACTGTGAAATGTACAATTGGCGGACTTAATGCCTTATAGCATTCTCTACCAGTTAACCGTTTGAGAATGCAGAAAATTGAATCAGTGGCGGAACGTTTGCAATGACGGAACAAGTAATATAAACTAAATTATAAAATACATTATGTCGACATAAACATACTAATATTAAATTCTTTTTTTTTATATTATTTGCTTATTTACACTGGTGAAAGTGCGGGAAATCGCTAGCATTACAATGAAGTTTTCCACCTAGCTGAAAACAGCTCTGATAAAATTTTAATTTTTTCATTACTCAAGTTCAAAAATAATTTCGAGTGGGGATTGCAAAGCCAATTACGGCGCGGGATGATGGGATCAGGCTGAAATTGTCTGCAAATGAATTATACATGCGATTATTATTGAAGAGCAAATAATGTTCTCCATTTGTTAAGGGCAGGCCGGTTTGAATTCGGAATTGGAAAAAAGATGCAATGAATTAATATTTGATTTGATTGGTTGCGAAGGTGTTTTGGACCTTTTGGCAGTTGATTTAGTTGAATCGTTTTCCTGACGAGTTTCAAACTGTTTTCTAAAACTGCACAAGTATTATTATTATTGATTAAAGTGTTTTTTTTTTTTTCAGTAAAGAAAATACTTTGAAAACGGATATATCCAGGCTTGCGATTTTTTTATAAAATATTGAAACTGCACTTAATCAAATAAATTGCTTACAGAGAGATAGAACTCGCGTTCTTCAAAATAAAGCATGTGAAATAAACAACTCTGCAACTCAGGTGTTGGCATAGTCATCATCATCATCATCTTCATTAACAGCCAAAGCAAACAAAAAAACAAAATAGCATAATGTAAGACCTAACGTAACCATTTTTAATGAAATGAAATAAACCGGGTACGTTTTAAGCAGAATAAAAACAACATTTACTGCTCTACATCTGTTTTGTTTCTCAAATTACATCTTTCTGACCGAGGGGGGAGTTTCGCTGACTGGCCTATGATAAGGGTAATGACCTCATGCGGGTTCCGTATTTCAATGGGTTTAATCATCGATGGTTGATCGAGAAACCCCTTACAGGCGCTGTGTAAGCGAAAAAAAGGTTTTCCGTACAGTGGGGTGGATCCCCTAGTTTTTTTGCATGATGTGATAACAATTGTCATTTCTTTTACAGTGCTTCTTATTTTAAATAAATTATATTTAGATCGCATCTTCAGTCACCTATGCATATCAGTAAAAAGTATTATTAACAATAATAGTTTAATGAAATCAATCATTAATGATCAATTAAAAACCACGGGGCTTGTTTATGTTGATAATTTCATTTCAAATCCATTTACCATTAAAAAATATTTTTCTTCTTTCTCTCCATAACCATTATCAAATAAACTCATAACAACGACATGATCCATCATTGACACATTGCATCATCAACATCTGTCGATTTAGATTAATTATGTGTTGCTTATATATTATTATATTTATAGAAAAATTATCTGTGATCATGTTTTTACTTAATCTCGATATTTTCTGCGACAGCTTCCCCTTAACAAGTCTACTTTAAACTGTTCCTTATTTGAATTTCGCGCCCGGCTGGCGTCTCCCGCCAATCTTATCCGGGATCGAGCTATTCTATTATGAACTTTATTCCAATAACTTTACAGAATATTTTACAATACAGCACAGTTTTTAAACGAAGATATCAACTTTATATTAAGAGCGATAAGGTCCAGAATAAGCCACATTAAATTGGATTATTAAAATTAGTTACAAGGGAGGTTTCAGAACGCGAATATTGAATGATTAGGCCAATGGTACTCGTAATCAGACAACAGTATTTTCAGCTTCACACCCTAGTATTTTGTTCAAAATAACCAGCTCATTCTGTTGTTACAACAATGCAAATGGAATTTGATTCATTCAAGTTTGTAACATCGATTTATTTTAAACAACTTTAACTGTTCTCTATGCTTTGCGCCCATTTGTTTCATGCGGATTTTGCAAGCTATTTAACGGATATTTATAGGAGTAAAATAAGGTAAAAGAATTTAAAAAAGTATATTACAGGAAGGCAGTACTACCATTAAACTACTATTACTATAATCAACATTCAATTTTATGGTTTTACGTCACCATTTTGTCTTCGAGTTGCGTGCGACACATTTTGCTTGGCATAGCTTCTCTATACGTAGTAATAACAACTCATTGGGTACTACAGGTATTTTGCTAGTTTTCTTCATGGGCCATACTGTGTTCTGGCTGTTAAAACCACGCGTGTTTATCTTCATTCACGTTCTGAAACCTCCCCTCATTAATGCAATTTAGAATTCACGCTGAAATTCACACTCTACTTCTTTCAACATACGGGATAAAATTAAACGTCATTCCCCATTTAAACTATATTTTAACCAGAATATTATTATAGAGAATGCGCATGTTATGATGTCTGTTACTGGATCGTTTATGTTACAATATGTTTATCGTTTCTAGATACGGCCGTAAACAAATTGTAAACATTGTCGATGAGTTCGCGCGATTTCTGACTGAAGATGTTAATGTCACAATTATTTTGAATAAGTACGACGTTTTGAGTATTTATTTGGCAGTGCATAAATAAATAATGATTCATTTTGTTGCTGAAGGAAGATATTTGTCATTATTATGAGTTCATCATTACGTTTGCCAAATTACCATGACTTCAAGAACTGTCGTGAAATACCGTACTCAGCATCATTCATTAGGGTTTTTACTCACCGCACGGTACCATGCCATGACAGTGCTATTAACGTGTCAGGCACGAAAAGCAATACGATACACTACACCATGCCCACTGAACGGATTTACAGCGGAGTCTCACCGAAATATGGTGCGAGAGCGAGAGCTAACGAGAACGTATTTTGCCGGTGCTGTCACGCTCCGTGCACGGCACGCGACGGTGTTGGTCGGTGACGAAACGGTCTGGTGGGCATGGTAGCATAGTTTTCAAAAAAAAAATGTTACCTTTTGTCGTTTAAAAGATATGTACTCCTATGTCAAAGTCAAATCCGTCAAAAAATCTCGTGAAAGCAGACTTTGTTATTTTGACACAGCACAGTACAAAAGTTCATCAACTTAAAATGCTTAATGTCTCAACTATCAATTAAATAAATTTGTGTAAGTGCTCTATTAGTGCATTAATGATATTCCTTTTTTTGTATATTTAGTTTTAAGTCATTCGAACCAAGAAATTGGATTTACAAATAAACTTTGCAAATTTTTGAAAAATAAATACATTAACATCAAAAAAGAAAAACACAAAAGCATAAAAAATAACCTGGCGGATTAATTAAAAACACCAATAAATAATGCTGGTTTTATTTATTTTAACAAACTGGACCTTGTTAATGAAACAAAGAGGAAAAACGTGAAAAATGAAGGAACAACACACAAAATGGTGACACGCCATACACACTGTCAGATTTAGGCGAGATATACATTCAACCAGTGAGTTGTTATTACTACGTATAGAGAAGCTATACCAAGCATTAAACGTGTCGCAAATACTACGACAAGGTTGTGACGTATTCCTTGAAATTTGAGTTATGACAAGTGGCGTCAATTGATGTGGCACGAGATTTGTTCGTGGTGTCAGTTCCATACGCTATTAATAGTATAGGTAGACCGTGAAATTGAGACCTCGCCTGCGGGGCAAAGGGGTGCGGGGGGAGACGAGAGCGCGGTTAGTAAGCGGCCCTTGCGCGACCCGCTATCGCCTCTTTCCACGCCCCTGTGCCCCGCATGCGAAGTCTCGTTTACCTATAGTTCTATGCATCCAGCTAACATTCATTAGCACGTGTTACTATACTAGACGACTTAAAATAGAGCACACGATGCACGAGCACACGAAATAAGACTCTTAGATGAGTGATAAAAAAAAAGATGACTAAGTTCAAAGGCCTGTTCCACCACAAATAAGAACTAACCATATAATAATTCAAATATGGAACGTCATTTTGTATGAAGTAGTGGGCGGATAACGCTAATTGGAACTTAATCATTCATTGTAAAACATGCTGGAAATCTGTTTATACTAAATAAAATATTTTTTTTGGGTATTAAGGACAATGGGAGCAGAAAAAGATAAAAGTACAAAATAACCTTGTTCTAATGATTTTAAAATTGTGTTGTGAACAAACCTTTACGTTGGCAGGTCGTTAGCGAAAAAATATACAACTCTCGCCAATTTTTTTATTATCTCTTATAAACCCTTTTCCGTAATTTGGCTCTGCACCCCTTTTTGAAGGGATTAAAATGTTTGTTATGATTCATGTATACAGAAGGGATATTGTTTTAAGCTTTGAAATACAACCGTTACGGTATAATTATGTTGTACTTAGCTTAATTTGGAATAACCTAGGCGAAGCGAACTTACTTTTGAAGAGGGAAGTGTTACTTGTCAGTACTAGTAGGTTTTCATGAACTTTAGTTTTTCTTATATTCTATTTGTTTCGTGATACATCTTCTTTTACGTATTTTAATATGACCTATTGAAGGATGGAGGACCCACACAAATTCAAGAGCTTAATAATGACCCAAGATTGGAGCATTTTCATAACAAAAATCATTTTACAGCTGTATTTTCAACGTAAAAGCTAAGGAAAAGCTTAAAGCGAGAGCAAATGCTAATCAGTACAAATAACTCTCGTAAGATAGTTTGAGCTCAGTTTCAGTCTTTTTTCAGCGGTTAGCCGACGCTTCAGAAAACAATAAAAAAGGTTGAAATATTCAAATACGGTATAAATAATATTATAGTCTTTTACTTTTTGCACGGAATCAACATAAATCAAACAAATACACTTTGTTACACAAACATTATAGGGAAGGATGAAAAATTGTTGATTTTTTTAATGTATAAATGCTTTAAAATTTCGCTTAACGACGCCGGCGCAGGCACCCAACGTCCCAACCGCTATGGGGAATCCAGAATTAGGTAACCATACCGTGTTTGCAAATTGAAGCATCTCATTTAGGTCTGTTATTACAAGTATGATCATAGAGTATAAGACAGTAACTGACAATCTTTATCCTATTTTACAAGTACCAACAGAACGATAAATATATAGAGTAGTATAATCAGCTCGCGAATTTTAAGACTTTTAAGTACAGACACAGAGTCGAGAATGGATCAAGTTAACCAAGAAGAAAAAGTCAGTTCACTCTTGACCCTACATTATTCGACATACAAGGCTGTTAATGCCACCTTACAAGAAAAGGTGCGCAAAAAATCAAACTCTAAGGACGAAAAGATCCGGTTCGAAGGACCAAAAACGTAAAGCCAAAAGCGCGAGGTCAGCTACAATGTACAACAACACTAAATCGAGTTACGCGTCGGTAATACTCTCGGAACGTAGGGCCCGAAGACGGATTACTATGTTATGCGTGATTACGTAACTTCATAGCAATAGCAATACGATTATACATATATTATTTAAAGTTACAACTCGGTTAAGACGTACTTGATTAAACTAAAATAGTTACTAAAACCTTCTCCTAAATGTTACAAATACTTTTATGAATACCGCATTAAATTCGGTTCAGCCAAACGCAAGATAATGGCGGACAACCATATCTACATACTTGTACACATAAACATAAAGCAGCAGCAGGCATAATCGTTATCTGGTACTTCGAAACACAAGAAAGAAAATTCCTTACTTACGAAACCAGGTTGTTGATGTGTGTTGTCTAGCGCATTTATGGGTATTTTATTTACGGCGGCTACGACTGATAATGATGATGATTGGGTTACGTAATACTACCACTACCGAACTCCAGTCCCGACCCCGAGTGTCCCAGGATCGATGACCGGTAGGGACACCAAAAGTTTGCTCGGGGCGAAACTTTTCGGCTTCTTTAACGAAGGCTCGGACTTTGAAGTAACCGCCGTGGGTAGTATTACATCAGTGTAATGAGGCAATGTGACAGATTTTATATATAGGATTTATACATTAGCAGAATCTTTGAAGGATTTTTTTGTTACTAAAATAGATAAAAAAACACTTAGTATCTTTTCGTTTACAATTGAAATACAGACATTTGATCAGAGGTGGAATTGTGTAAAGCAATTGTATTCATTTGAAAGTTCAAAACATGATTTGTATCACCAGAATTGTTGACAGACTGAGAGATAGAGTTGACTACATTGTACAAAAGAGTTGTATCATCACTAAAATATATTTACTTTTAGTAGAAAACACATGCGGTATTTATGTTAACAATTATTAACGATAAAGTACGGAGAAAAGTACATGTTAATAAACTAGTTCAACCTGAACGTAATGACCAACAAACCGAGTAATTTCAAGCCAAATACATCCTACCTCCTTGCCAGAATTCCGAACTTAACCCCTCAAAAAATTATGCCACGGGAAAAAAATATGGCGCCCAATAAAGTATACAGCTTGCCAAGAGCGACTAATGGCTACGCCATTTCATTATTTTTATAGGGCCTTCGGAACGCATCCTGTGAATGGGTTAATATTTCCTTGGCTGCTTTTTTTTTATAAAACCAAAAAGGAGAAAACATTGAAAGATTCACAGTTTTCTACAGATGCGCAAGGAACTCCATAATAATCTTTTTGTAGAACGCAATACATTTGTAGTAGCAGTTATAAATTTTATTATTTCTTTATGAAAACCGGTCCATCATAAAAGGTAGTCTTTCAGGATACCTACAACAAGTGTCATTCATACCACACAAGACTACTGTTCTTTTTGTTTTTAATTTAAAAAAAAAGAAAGTAAAAAAGAAAGAAAACATTTTTATTTGGTACACATCATTTGCATAATTTCACTTTTTATGCGACAGAAGACTACATTTTATAAGCACTCAGAATATCCCAAAATTGTTAAAGGCGACTGGTCGCCCTACTCTGAAGTGGACTTCATTTGGTGTTTCAGCATTTGAACCCGGGACTCGAAAGCCCTTTTATCTTTTTAACTATACAACATTGGGTGTAATTCCTTCCTTTTTACATGCACTGATTTGGGTTGGAGTATCTACTTCTTTTGGAAGTGCAGATACAATTGAGAAGAAATGAGTTCGTATATTTTTTTGGATGGAAAGGAGATTGGCCATAAAAGATCTGTCTTGTTTTATTTGGCAAATGTTTTAGCAAATAAAAAATAAACAGAGGAAGGTATGATGTTGTAAAGCTTGTTTTACATGAAGCATGAAGATGCTGATCGAATGAGAAGAATATAGAGGTATGATAACTTGCTTATGGAGAAAATAGTTTTAATCTAGTCATATAGTTGGAAGCTAATCAGTTTATCTAGCTAATAAGATAAAAAAACAACCATACCTAACAAAAAATTAAAAAAAATTATTTAAAACTTCTAAAATTTGTGTAAAAAAGTTGCTTCTTTTTCATTTTTGATCTGTCATAAAAATAATATTTTAGCTGTCGATAATTTTGGGTATCCGTACATTTCGTACGATCAAGTATCGAAAATACACATTGTATAAGTATACTATCCATACCTGAATTCCTATCATTATTAACAGTACATTACCGAAAAAATAGGGGGCCGTCAGTAAGATATATGAAGTGACGTTGCCGGAAAGAGATTAGGCATACTTTGTAAGATTAACGGTGACACCCGCCCACTAACCCTGCGTTATGTGTTAACATTCATTATGGTGATGTGTGTCCCGAGGGTGTGTTTTGAATTTTTGTGTCTTGTTTTGTCTGCATAATATACCTACGGAGTGAGTGAGACATATTATGTTATGCTTGTTTGTTAAGGTGAGTCACGTATACGCATGTAATCCCAGGTAAACTAAGCCTGTAAGGTCCCACTGGCTGTACAAATGTCTTATAAGCCATTTCTCCAGCACGCGGGCTGTGCCTAGATCTAGATGTATATTTAAAAAAAACTAATTAAACACCAGCACTAAGTACACTAAGCATGACGACGCGTTTGTGTATTGGTTAGCGCTCCTGACTATTACGCCGGCCGTCGCGGGTTCGAATCCCGCAAGGGGCAAATGTTTGTGTGATGAGCATGAACATTTGTACCTAAGTCATGGATGTTATATGTATTTAAGTATTTATGGGAGACGCCCGCCTTCATAATCGTTGTCTGGTACTTCGTAACACAAGGAAGTAAATTCCTTACCACGAAACGACAATTGTTGTGTTGTCTGGCGCATATTTATTTATTTATTATATTAAGTAGGACGCCTAAGCTCGTTTATTACGCCTTTTGATGTGCCGACACGTAATCAGCTATATTCAGACAGGGTTGATTTTATAAAGCTCTAAGCTAAGATGTAGAGCTCGATGGCGCTGTAGAAAATATAAGTATTCTATATAAAGGGTGGTGAAAATACCTGTAAGCTTTTATTTGCCCGAACTACACTAAAGCCTTGAAAGGAAACTAGTTACGCTGTAACAAGTAAAATTGCGCCGTAATTAATGAGGATATTTAATTAATTTCAAAAGGTTACTTACTTAAATAATTAGGTATATTCTAAGCATATTACACAAGAGTGACTGCATTAGTAGAAGTACCATCTTGTAACCATAGATAGATCACCCTAAAAATCAATAAAATTTAAGTAAAAGTAGGTAGAAGTTGTGTATACAGTGTTATTTTCTCATACTTTTTAAAGGACTGAATAAATGATTTCAATTTTTTTTCATAATAAACTTTGATTGCTTGAAAAAAGAGCGAAAAATATACAGTAAAAGTTTTGTCACGTTTCCGCCTGTTACAGGGTTAAAAGAACTAAGTCAAAAGGCAGTGAAGTCATCTCGTTGACTGAACAAAAAGCAACCCACTTAATTCGCAACAAAGCAGTCCCAAATTAAATGAATCAAAACCTCTTTAAGGAGCCAACTTTTCACCGTGCAAAAAGTTGAAATCAAATGAGTTTTGACAAAAACCATTTAAACAATCAAAAGTTGATTCGGCGAAATGGAAAGTTCGCGAACAAAAAACGGATCATTAGCAGAAATGAGTGCATATAATTGATCGTAAAGATATAGCAAATCTTTAGAAACATGCCCTCTTGATGGTTTGAAACTTGGATTTTATTTGAAGACATATGAGAAAGAAAGAGGAATATCTAATTGCGTCAAGATTAAATTTATAAACAAATAACAGCAGTGTTAGTAAAAATTCAATTCAATTCATTTATTCATATAACAATAATACATTGTGTTTGAATTCATAGGATAAATAATAATAAGATAAAAAAAATACAATACAAATGTCTAAGCACACAATATTCAAACAATGACGACGAGTAAAAAAAGACATTACTGCTACAGGAACAATTAGTGAAATATTAAAAAAATACAACTTCTAGCACGTATATTCAAAGTAGGCACATTAAAGCTTCTAGAGTCAAATCATAAAAAAAAACGTCTAGGCATTAAAGAATAAGTACCTAAGCATAAGTTAAAAATATTCAAACCAACAAAAATATAAATGTCAACGCTCAAACTTTTCGCGTAGCGACTCGCAAACAACGCTATTTCACGGTAAGTCTGTTTCGTTAAACGGCGTTACGATTACAACGGCGCGTCGTGGACTTTAATTCGTTATGTCAATCAAGAAGGTTGGCTTATGATTTTGTATGAAATACTTTTATTTTTACAGACGGTAATTTCGGTTTATATAATGGTATGTGTATAAGTATTTTTTTTTAAGTTTTTACTCTTTCGTTTAGGTACCCAGTAAATTTATTCATCCTATTTCTATTTGATATCTAACAAAATGCAAAAAATATTTTTAGAAAACTTAAAATAAAATAAACCTCGCTTTTAAAAAAATAACAATAATACAGATGACTACCGTCACATAATACAACATTACACAATGACCTCTGACCCGAATACAAAGGGCATCGACCCCACTTGTCTCTCATTTTGTCCTCTCACGTTAGGGACCACTTAGGGATATTAACTGTCTTACTTTACATGTTTTTGGGTCACGCATTAGGAATTAATTTATAAATTATCGCTAGGTACATAATTAAATTTTAGAAATTGGTGTTTCTATTTGACTTTGAGATAAGTGTAGCAAATATTATCTGGAATGTTAAATATTTTTTAACATGAAAAAAAAAAGGTTTTTCCTATACAAAAAGTAGCTCTGACCAATCAAGCACCGATTTAGCATAATTTCCTAAACAGCCTGCATAAAACAGATCAATTAGATATACAACATCATCTCAACAATCATTGCCGCCAAGCCCAAAGTTATGTCTGAAGAATGCCATATGGCGTTGAGTCCAACTTTTGTAAAAAGTATAAATAAATAAAATGTCATAACGAGGAATTGATTTCTAAATGGCCACCTTATATTTGACACTAGTTAGAAAATCTAGCCTAACTTTTTTTTTAAATGTTTTTCCGTACGTGCAATCTCCATGGAGTTTGTATTCCGCAATAACACACGCGACCATAAATAGACAAGACCGAGCTCTGGCCGCAACACTAAATGCAAGCCGCGCACGCATAATTTGATACGGGATTAACAGAAATACAGGGTGTAATTGATACAGTGTGAAAATCGATACGAAACCTTTAAAGTTCATGTATTAGGTTGAGTCAAAAGTAGGTTGTTGGGGCATACATTTTAAGAATGTCATTTAAAAAGTTATTATTCCGTACTCCATAAATAATGCTTACAAATAAATCTTTCATACCAAAACTAGGTTTGGTGCGAATTTTGTATGCAGCATTGTGCGACCTGGGTCACTTAGTGAGAAAATTTACGGATTTGTTTGAATGTTTTCATGACATGACATGTTCTAGTTTTTTTTCGCAGCAATATAAAGTTGCAGGTCCAA
Organism: Pyrausta aurata; assembly: GCA_963584085.1. NCBI lineage: Eukaryota > Metazoa > Arthropoda > Insecta > Lepidoptera > Crambidae > Pyrausta > Pyrausta aurata. The sequence continues at coordinate 7,896,002 of OY757277.1, forward strand.
TTAAAAATATATTTACCAACTTTGCAAAATGAAAAAAAACAAGATGGCTTCTGTATGTGACTTTGATGATATTAAAATCGCAAAATATTGCATAATAGCATACAGTAATAATATGGAGAAAAACAATAATAGATTTCATAAAATTATGATTCGAATGCGATATTAAAATACTTAAGGGCCTAAAAAAATGTTCAAGGCAGATAAAAATGGCAAATCACTTCCACTATAAGCCATTTTAATTTGGCACACGATGTACCAAACACCCTGTATACTTTTCTGCTTTTTTTAATTACCAATTAGAAACACATTTCAAATGACTAACTATACGCAGAAGTTTCTTAATGTGCGTTTTATGCCTACTTTATGACAAGCGTTATATTTCTTACGAGCATTATAGCACTCAACTCCAGTGGGTGTCTTATTGTGTTAATAATTATTATTATTATGTCGTTAAGTCAACTCGAACGTAATACTACAATGAGTGGTGCTTAAACACACTATACGCTGACGGCCTGTTTCACAATGTATGGATAAGTTCCAATTAGCGCTATCCACTACTTCATAAATTGACGTTCCGTATTTGAATAAGGCCTTTTTATGACTGTCTGTAATTATTTGTCTCTATCAACGTCAAATAAACTGACAGAGTAATGACGATTTAATCGAGGATTAGCGTAATACTGGATTTAATCGTCATGCGCAAGTAGAACTTATTCTTATTCGGCGTAATGTTTGTGTGATGAGCACGAACATTTGTACCTAAGTCATGGATGTTTAATATGTATTTAAGTATTTATGGGAGACGCCCCCGTCATAATCGTTGTCTGGTATTCGTAGCACAAGGAAGAAAATTCCTTAGTTCGAAACCAAGACAATTGGTGTGTTGTTTGGCGCATATTTATTTATTTATTATTATTCGTTAGTTGACTTATTTGTCGATGGTGAAACAGGCTCTACACATTACTGAAAAATCACACGATATGGCGGTAGTAGAGAAGATTGTGTTTTTTGCGTGTCAATTTATGTGGCACGAAACTTGTTTGTGGTGTCATTCCAAACGCTAGCAATAGCAGTTCAATGGCCGACATCAAAACATTATTTTCAAATCTGTAATACAAGCTTAAAACAACACTTAAAGGACCCTCAGTCTTTGTTAAACACATTCCATTCCCCGCAAATCCCGCGTCATATTTCAGGCGTGAGAATTACCCAAACACCTCCATTTCTAACGGCTTACTCTAACTAACTTTAACAAAATATCCATATACTCGAATTTCTATCTCAGTCGCACACATAACAATGGCTTTGCGAGTGCAAGGGATGATTGTATTAGTAATTCCGGACTAACGCCCATTTTTACCTATAGTGTCTTAGTATAAGTTTAACTCTTAAATTGAACTAACAGAGCCCTAATCTATTTCGATTTAACCAACTCCTTGGTGGGTATTGGGGCGTATCGCACCACGAGGTTTTCGGACCGCATGGCAAATTAGCTCAAGCGCTGTATCAGAATGAGGATATTCGCACCGCAGTGGCCTATGAAATGGGTCGATTCCAAAAAACCACCGGCGATTTGCACCGCTAAACCACTGGCCGTTGCGAATGACGCCTTTCTGAAATAGCATTTGGGCGATTCGCACCGCGGTCCGAAAACATTGCGGTGCGAAAAAACCCAATACCCGCCTAGGTGTTATCTAAGTCTTTATAATAAGGGCCCGTCACAAAGTTTAGGTTATGGGCCTGTTTGCTAAAATAGGTAAATAAATAGCCGACGGTTAACCAGTTAAACTAAATAAACTGAGTTTTTGTTCGCATAAACTTGCCCGTTTTTTTCATTAATGTGCCTTCACCGCAAACTATACCTTGCGTATGAAAGCCTGGCTGAACTAAACTAATCTTAGTTTAACTGGATTACATAGTAGATCCCCTAAACCCTTAAAAGATGGATTTAATGCCAACCGCCTTATTGTCTTATAAACATTTCAGACAAGGAATTTAATACGTTATGGCGATGTTATCCGCCAATTTATTGCGGGGGTTGCTACTGTCCTTTGTCTTTGGGCATAGAGTAGGCAATAGGATGTAGAAGTTCCAGTCTCTGATATTTAAATTTAAAATAAGAAGCTGACTCTATCGCAGACTTGATAAATAATAAAAAAAAGACAACAGAAAGAGGTTTGTGTATTACAAGATAATGTATATATTTTATTAAAACTAAAATGTAATCTTTAAAACTAAAATGAAGCAATAAGGAATTTTGTATTTGTATTGTATTAAATTAGGTAGACCCAAATGATGTTAATAAATAAACCAATTTATAAGAAACAACAAAAATATGTGTATCCTAAGATGGTGGTAAATAAATACAGATTTATGGTATTCTGTACACCAGAACATTTTGGTCGAAGTCTCTATCGCTTAACCACTTTTCAACGAAGATCGCTTGCATGAAAATACAAAAACGGGCGTCACTTCAAATAAAAGGCGACAGGCGGTGTAAGTGATTTTGGATCTTAAGGTGGTTAGGCGGCTGTGACCTCAATAGTACAGTATTAGTGTTTCAAAGTAGTAGTACGTAAATGCAGGATACTTATCTAGGCTGCATCAAAAACTAAAAATGTATCTTGCTTACAAAAATATAAACATAAAAACGTGGTATTCTGCCTATCTTATATTATCTCCAAAACTGTACCAACCTAATAAAGGGTTATGTTATGAGAAATATTTTCCTTACAGAAAACGAGTTCAGAACAAACATGGAGAAATAAAAATATCGCTTCTAATATACGCATGTCGTGAAGAAGTGCTATTGACGTTTACAAATAGGAAACCATCTTGATTTACATAAGGTAAACTGACGCGGTTCCTTATTGGAAATAGGAATCTCTCTTTAGAGAGCCTACTAGAAATAACGAAATCCGTCAATACGATAATCATTTCGCGGATTCGAAACATTTCAGTATACAATCCCTACTAGGCACATAGCGCGAAGAACTGATGGCCGTTGGGGCAGAAAAGTTCTAGATTGGAGACCCTTCGACCAAAGACGCACCGACAAGATAGACAGACGACCTTGTAAAGATCGCTGAATCACACTGGATGCAGACCGCTCACAACCTGTCGCTTGTGAAAAACCGTGAGAGAGGTCTAGTGTTCAGCAGTGGACGTCCTTTAGCTGATAATGATGATGATGATGAATCCCTAATATGAAATGCTTCGGCTCTAAAAAAACGATGTGTGTAGTACGCCTCCAGTAACGAGAAACGAGACGAAAAAATCTATGGAAAATTTTATATTATCCATGGAAATAAACCTGGAATTATTTTTGAGCTTCTGACCAGATGTATTATTACTAACTAGGGATACCAGCGAACTTCGTATAGCCCGTCCCCGTTTTATGATTACTATCCTATTCGGGGCCAAGCCAAATTCAACAAAGTAAAAAAATCATGAAAAGCGGTCCATCTATGTTTAATGTTACTACATTTGTTTTACTACTGTGTTTTATGAAGCTGTTGGTCTTCCATTAAAAGTAAAAATAAAAAAAAAAAAAAAAAAAAAACTGCTCTCGAGTTATACCTAAGTGGTGTAACTAACAATACTTTATTTTATGTATATGTACAGACGGTTGCAGTTTTATTAAGTTCAAACCTCTTATCTACAGTGATCTGCCCAATGTCCTTTCAGAGTTTAGACACATACCTGAAAACAAAAAAAAGTTAATTAGGTAACTGAAGAGAATCAGCATTAATCATCATCATCATTATCAGCCGAAGGACGTCCACTGCTGAACATAGGCCTCCCCCACGGCTTTCCACAACGACCGGTGTTGAGCGGTCTTAAATATAAAACTAAAGAGGTCAATAATAATAAATATAACTAGAATATGAAAACTAAAATCAGTGAGCTTATGTTAGGAGCATCAGATCACTATGAGTATGTTTTTTTTTTCTATGTAACATTGCTCAATATTAACATCCAGCATAATTTGTCCTTTATAAAGAACAGGGAAGACATATTCCCTAATGAGTTTATTCTGTCACAAAATAAGGGACAATGGCCGAAAGGGCCCTATGAATGGCCGGTCAATTAGACCGGGAAATATCCTCTAGTCCTTTTCAATGGACCCTGTCCTTCAAATATGACACTACAAGACATTATTAGTAAGATATTACCTCTTATCCGAAGATGGAATGAGGTTCCTGTTAGTGATAGTGAGGAGTTTTCTATATTATGCTTATTGCGAGTGGTTACCAGTAATATTTTTGTGTATAAATGTCAAAAATAGTGTCAGTCCATTTTTTTGTCAGAGTAATATTACGACCCGCCAATAGATAGTAGAGGTAGATATATGTTTAGCATCGAGAAATAGAACGCCCATGTGTTAGGGATGAATGACTTCAGGAGCGCATTATTAACTATCAAAGCATTTATTTTCCAGGAATTACGAAGACATCTTAAGGGTTCATTAACAAGCATTGAGCGCGACCTCCAATCAGCTTTGAGTGCAGTTCTAACAGAATTAAGTGAGGTGATGGTTATCGATACTATCTATCGATAGATTACGTCACGTATTGTTATATTATCGATAGGAAGGTGATAAAAATTTAATACAGACGACAATAGATAGCTTATTTCCTACATGTAGGCCCGTCATGGCATAAAATATCTATACTCATCTATGGTATTTAAATGACAAGAATGTATTTAGTGTTACACTCATACTTTTATTTAACTGTAAATATATTATGGTGAGATCTATTTATTAGTTTGAATAAAATAATTATGAGCTTTTTTTTTCGGGGAAGATAAATAAGCATCAATTGTTATTTGTGCATTGCACTATAAACCGTCTGAAATAGATACAAAGGCCATTTTCTTTTTCTTTTTCATTCAAGAGCTATGTTCCTGTCGGTGGAGTTTTCTCCATATATCTCTATTCCAAGCCATCTCCTTGACCTCTTGACACGACTCGACATCCAGCTTTTTCTTTATTTGGGTAATATATGCTCTTCTTTGTATTCCATTATTCCACCTTCCTACTATCAACTCACCGCTTCTTTATGTCAACTACCTATATATCGATATTTGTGCACCCCTAGTGCAGGCTTTAACAGGCACTAATAAGAGACGTGGTGATTAGCGATCAGCCTTAGTGCTAGAATCTAGACTTGTTGTTCTGTAGGCTGAGGCTATTCAACGTTATGATAAGTTAGAAAAAATACGATTTCTGGAATCCGATATTTTTTTCTGAGATATTAAATCACAAACAAACAAAATCTAAGTTTAAGGTAAAAAAACAGAAGCCATCAACATCGATTTGATTTGCATTTTTATTAACAATAACAATATTAGTTTTCAAACCCAACTAAATATTTATTACAGAAGAAATCTTTAGAAACACCGACGTATTTTTTATAAACAATGCGAACGAATGGTACTTAAATTAGAAAAACATCCAAAAGAAAAACTTTAATAAGAAAACGATAATTTTATAAGTTCTTTTACAAGTTCTAAGATGTATTTAAATAATTCTGACAAATTACAGTAAATAAGTTCCATTTGACCTTCATCTTAATATCTTAGACAGTTTAGTAAGCAAGTCACGTGACTAGCCCCAAAAAGACTAACTGGGTCTGATAAAATTTTACTTAGGGCTTATTACATTAACTTGAAGAGTCGAAAAAGTTAAAAATAAAAGTAACGTTTATTTAAGACGATTACATTCAAGAGCCTTTTATCATATCGTCCATTGACGACGCGTCTGGTGTATTGGTTATAGCGCTCCTGACTATTACGCCGGCCGTCGCGGGTTCGAATCCCGCAAGGGGCAAATGTTTGTGTGATGAGCATGAACATTTGTACCTAAGTCATGGATGTTAAATGTATTTAAGTATTTATGGGAGGCAAAGAACAAAAGGTTTGACAGATCATATCGTAGGTTTTGAACTGTCAAATGAATACGATCGCTTTACACAATTGCCCCTCTGATTTAATGCCAATAAAAATAGGATTTATAGCAATAAATCATTTTTAACAGCATTCTGATGATAACAAAATATTTTTTTGTTTTCGTTTGTCTGTCTAATTTATGCAAATAACATAAATCATTAACATCTAACTGCATTAATAAGCAATACTTCAGTTTTGTATTTACACTTTTAAAATAATAGCCAACATTGTTGACAAATCACATTACCCAAATGTCCTCGACTCGGCCATAACTTTGTAAGTCAATTACCTCAATATTTGCATATTATTCCTCTCAATCCTAATGTTTACAGAGCCTATATGCGGCTGCTTTGGTGAACCCTGCCAGATTGGCAATGTTTTTTAAACCATTAACTTTTTAGTGATGTCCAATAGGAAGTATCGATAGATCGTAAATTTTTACTGCCGTTCTATGTGTGGCAATCATATCGTGTGGCCATTAGAGACTGTCCCCTCCCCACATTTCGGTATACATTTTTTATCAATTATAGTAGTTTACTAGCGTGCTTCGGAGATCAAATATTAACACAAAGGTTGTCTTGAAGTCGTACGAAAATGCTTATAAAATAGAACTTGAAAATCCACGTAAAATAAAACAAATCAACTACATATTGATTAAACAGCTGGTATATATGAATAGAATGACAATGACCAGCCAACACGTCCGCTTAAAATGTGCAACTATCAGGCCGACTTAAATCTGAAAACGAAGACGGAGATGTCACGAACCATGGGTGTAACATTCGAAAATATATCGATAAGCCTACAACTAAAACCTAAACGGACATCACTGTACCTCAGTCACCACGTGCATTCGCAGTTAGTTTGTAAATACGTTAATTTAGCAAGGTGTCAGCCCCAGTTTTGGGTCTGTGGAATTCCAAACAGATTCCGTGGGTGGGCTGGCATTGAAAACTGGAGTAAAAATACCTGAGGTTGTTATAATTAAATGAGGTCTAGCTAGTTTTAGTGTTTGGTGACACGTGTAATGAAGAATTTGCACAGAAACATTTTATGAAGAGGGTGGGACTTTAACGAATAAAAAATCGTCGTATACCTAAGAGAAGTTTGCTTGGTGATGAAATAGACAGTTACCAACTATAACTTTAATAATTAAATACATTTCTTTGTCGCACCGCCCACAATCATTTCTGCTTAGCCCAAAGGTAGAGAATGCCATACGGCATTAAGTCCACCTTTTGTACAGTTTTTGGTTGTGCAATAAAGTATAAATAAATAAAAAAAAAACTTTTAATCTCATCCATTCAAGATTAAGGTTATTGAAACCAATCAAAGTCAAAACTTTTTTTATTAGAGGTATAAATAAATATACATCTGGGCACTATACCCAGATGTGTCCGCAATACACAACGCAACACATACACACTCTCTATTCCTTTATTCTCATTTATTCGGCGAGACAGCAGACGGCGAGATGGCAATCGGCAGAGAGAGATCAGGCGCAGGACCAACGACTTAGCGTCCTTTCCGAGGCACGGGGGTGTCATCGCCGCCAACTTCCTAACTCCGAGCTGTTTCCGAGTACTTTCAAGACAGAAAAACCCAGAAACAAATTTTGGCCCGACCTGAGATTTGAACCCGGGACGTCTTGAACAGTGACCAGCGACCTAACCAACGATCCACACTATACATTACTTCAATCATGAAGTGCATTAAGAATAATATGGTGCCCAGCCAACATAAAGTTAATAATTAAAGTTTCAGCTCAAACTTGTGCTCTCCATTTAATTACGAAGCCGCGATTCTTACGGAGTTTGCAGGATGGCTGGTACAAACTTCGCGATAAGATTGCAACTTTGCAACAGAGTACGCACGTGGTGCGGTAACGATAAACTTCTTTTAACTTATTGCAAATAAAATATCTAATAACTTTTAGAAAGTTACATTGAAATACCTATCTAGATAAGATAACTACTTATTGCACATCACATAGCTAGTTACAAATTCGTTTAGAGGAAATGTATAATTTAGGCAGTCTTATCGCTGTAAACGATCTCTTCCAGACAAACTTTGGGTAAAGAAATTATGAGTTAGGAAGGGGTATTTTTTGCATAGAAATTCAAGACATAATTAAGTGAAATAGAAATATGTACAATATCTAATAACATTTTTAGTAGCAAAAGAAAACTAAGTTTCTTTTTAAAGGTTTTTTTCATTCGTGTTTTACACATAGGAGTGATTTTGCACATTCTCACTAAACTAGAAAAAAATCTATGATGGTGACAAAACTGTGAATAGTCAAATTCAACAAATTCTAAATAGTCACTCTCTTTTTGTAACGAGAAAAAGTAATCTAAAAAGAATTAAGCTATTTCAATTATAAAATAATAATAACAAAATACTAATAATAATTGCAATTATGTAATGCATTACACGCAATTTTTTCGTCCAATAAATCATAGTGAATAATATTGCATATTGGTTGAAAAGTTGAAAGCTCTTTAGATTATATTATGATAAATAACACGCTACAGTTTCTATGTAGCGTGTGGTTTTCTAATTCCTTTTTTTATTTCTGCAAAGATTACAAGTCTCGCAATTTTGTTCTTTATGAGGAACATTATACTTTTTTTATTTATTGATGTACTTTATTTGTGGGGGTTTACGTAAACGCTATGATCGTTTATGGTACAAGTTACTAGACAAATAAGACTTAATAGTTTGACCTGAAAAAAGAAATCAATAGACTATATCAGAGACGCTATATCTTATCAATTTGTCAACCTCATAGTCATAACATTAAAAAAATGATTCTGGTCTAAATAACTTTTTGTATTCTTCTTAAGAAGTTAATATTTTAAACCTGGGACAAAATTCAAAATTATGTAACCTCATCATGCATTCTCAAACTTATTCCCTGCAAACTCCTGGCGATAAGATTGCAAGTCTCGTGCGGTGGAGGTGCAAATCTTCCCGAATAGTAATTTACTAACTTTCTCTAGCCTTATTATGTCCAAATTGTCTACTTTGGACAGAGTTTTGGTGAGCAAATTACTAAAACATTTCATTTGTGAAAATTGCTACAATTTTTTTTAATTGTTTTTGCAACTAGTTTGTTTTAATTCCAGCAACAAACTTTGTATGTATATTGCCAGCTTTGCTCCCATCAACAACGATAGGAAACCTCCTCATTTGGATTAAATTAATAGACGTCAAATTAACTTTTGACTGGGCAATAAGATGCGGGAAAACGCCCGGTTCCTAACCTGTAGTGTGGAAGGCAAGAGGGAAGCATGCACACCTTCATTGCTGACAAACTTACTGTAACATATAGGGGTCACTATGCATACAGCTAAATATTTGAATCTTATACACTTGCAATAACAACTACTTCGCAATGACAAATAGTGGAGTACTCCACAGTCCAATTTGACTGTTCCTTCAGGTAACCAAGCCCATTATTCAAAGCTAAAGTAAAATGAACGAGCGGTACATCTCTACCGTAAATATCTCCGCCCACTCGCATACCTGGCGGATTGACGGCGTGACGTCACGACATACACGTCATACGGGACACGGCACCGCAGTGTATGCTTGGGCTGCCACCGAGTGAATGCCGACGGCTTTACTTAATAAATATATCAAAGTAAAGTTATGATTTATTAACCCCCGACGCAACCAAATTTCTAATCGATCCAAAACAAGAAAAAAGATAATGATTTTCAAACGGCTAAAAGATTTTCAAAAAACATGGCTTAGAACACACGGGATAAAATTATCTAAGACACACGAAACCATAATCTAACTGATTAAATTTTCTGCATTCCCAAGCGGTTGACTGGTAGAGAATTCCCCAAGGCATTAAGTCCGCCAATTGTACAATTTACAGTGCAATAAAGTTTAAATAAATAAATAAAAAACGATTAATCCGTTTAGAAAGCTACGTCAAACTGGTACCATGACATACGGGTAAATTTTCTATTTAGCCGCATAACATTTAAACAGTGGTCCAAGCCTGCTTTAAATATTTATAGCAAGACGGCGGGCGAATCACTGTCACTGATAATAATTGGTTTACAAAGAAAAGCCGAGAATAATTGGTTTAGAAAGGTTTGTCAAGAAAATTGTTGCCTAAAAAATTATTCACATTATTGAATGTTAACAAAATATCGTCTCAAAACGACGATGTAGTTTCCTCTTCTATACAATCCTATATCCTATCCCCCTCATGCATAATAATTCAAACAGTCAAATAAACCTATTTTAGCTATTACACTGTTTTGTCACTTTCTGTCAAATGATGACAGCGCCAAGAAAGAACTAGACAAAACAGTGTAGTAGTTAAAACAGGTTTAATATACTGTTTGCGTTTTTATGAATAAGGGTGAATATGTATACGTAACTCTATTTCACTCCGTATTTATTTTGTTCAAGTTCATTCGACTCTTTTTTGGATTATAAACTTGAATAGTGAGCCAACCCTACGTACACTTGATGCCGGTAATAAAATGAGACTATTATGGGCCATTTAATTTGCGGCGCTATATCTCTTTGTATATCGCACGTAAAGCTATACAGCGTGACAACATATTGCACGGGAACAATCACTAATGGTTGTGTGTCAAGCTTAGTGAGCGCTGTGCTTTATTCAGATTTGGACACTTCTAGATGTAATTTCAAGGGTCAGAGGCATTCTATATTCTAATTGAATGCAGTATATTTTTGATTAAAACAAGAGAGGTTTACAGTTTGACCTGTATGTTTTTATTTATCCGCAATTATCTAGAGTTTAGTTGAACCGATTTTTATACGGTGCTCAGGAAAATATTTGGTACATTCAGGAGAAGTTCAAGTTACTATTTTGAACTACTTAAAAAAAGGAAACATACACAATAACTAAAAACTAGGAGAAATAACAAAAAACAATTTACCCCTTGCAAAAAATCTCACTCTCAAAAGTCTACGCTCGAAGTGAAATGCGTTATTTTATATAATATAAATTGCGTTATTTTAGTCCTTAAGAAAGTACCTTTGATGTACCTTTGTGGAGTTCATATCAGGCACAAAAGAAAAATTATAGAAATTCCAAAATTTCAGTTCTTTTCTAATCAGTGCAGATAATAAACCAACAACTTGCTTACTAGAAAGTCAACTGTTTCTGCCTCACCCAGGTAGAGAATGCTTAAAGCATTAAGTGTTAAGTGAAGTACAAACGGCGGACTTAATGCTTAATATTGTTTGTGCAATTAATGTCTTAATAAAGTTTTCGAAACCTCAAACAATTATATAAAATTATAAGGCATTATCAAGAAGATCCAAGTTTCTACGATCTTTCCACATAACCATTAGTCCCTATAAAAGGCTTTAGCTAAACATCAAAGCTGCCTAATCTCCCATAAGAGGTACAACGGCCATCTTTGTCTTTTGACCCGACCACAAGGACTTTTGCTTTAAGGTGCTTTAACATGTTCCGTATAAAAGACTAAGGCTGCGTTTCCACCAGGGATGTGCGATGGAAATGTGTCGTACGAGGATGTGTAGCTGTTCTGTGAAAATGTGTGGGTGTTTCCACCAAAGCTGTGCGATGCAAATGTGCCTACGAGGATGTGTAGCGGAGCTGTGAAAATGCGCATCTATGTCTGGTGTGACTTGAAAGTTTTTGAGCGCTGTTGGCTTAAATTGTAATGTCGTGTGGAAATTTAACGTGTTGACTTAATTAGTAGCCTGAAAAGCCATCAGATGTTAATTAAGTTAGAATAAAAACTTATTCACTTTTAATCGTCACGTTTTAATATTCCGTGCATCTTAAAAACTCAATAGCAACTAAACAATTTCTATAAACTGCATCGACACAGCGAAAGGTATGCGTTGATATTATTTATTAAATGTTTAATTAAAGCAAGTACAGTTTAAAGCTGGACATAACTGATTTCATCTCAATTGTGAGAAGTAATGGAGTCATACTATTCATAATCATCATCATCATTATCAGCCATAGGACGTCCACTGCTGGACATAGCCCTCCCCCACGACTTTCCACGGCGGCAGATCACAAGCAGTCCTCATCCAGTTTGATCCTGCGATCTTTACAAGGTCGTCTGTCCATCTTGTCGGTTTACATACTACGCTGCGACTTTGGTCAAAGGGTCTCCTAATACTAAACTATTTATAGGACAGGTTATGAATAATCAGATTTCTGTAAGAATGAAAATGCATGGTCTACTGCATTTACTTCAACTGTGTCACCAGGCTCATGTCAAAGAAGCGTAATCTTCGGAAAGCACGCCTCGACAAAGTTAATCCGACCAGACACACGGAAGCACCACAACGTATGTTACATTCGGTGGCTAAAGCTAATTTATGTAAGCTTTTCGTGATTATGTGTTTAAGTTTTCATTTTTAAAAATGGCATTTTTACGAGCTTTATGTCCCTGATAAAATGAAATCTTGCAAGTTTTTGACGCACCTCGGTATCAGTTTGCGATCGAACTGATATCTTGTAGACGTTAAGTTACACATTTGATTTGTAAAACAATACAATATTAAGGTACCATTACATAATAGTGATAGGGCTGAGCTGTAGGCTACTAGCGGGGAAACAGGTGGCTATATCTGGAATATGGTGGTTAGCTGCGAATATGACCAAACAGCGGCAAGATTGTCGTGAAGAAACTTTTTTTAAAATTTGCTTTTGAACTTCTTTATTGAGATCACAGAGCTATTGGACTACTCTGTGAGCACAACATGTGTGCTCCAAATTAAGGGTTACTATTGGTTTGTGATGATTGCGGGTTGTTAAAATCTTTTAGGTTATTTACGATGTATTTAAGTAAATTATGGAATGTGTTAACTCGTGGGGAGACTAGAGATGAGATGGGCTTCTCTATTTAAAGGCTACAATATTCATTGACGATCCGTTGCCTGTGCTAAAATTACTAAACCAATTTTGATGACTTTGTACTTTTCCCTAAGTTATAGAATCTATCTGACTGAAACTAGAATCATCTCGATAAGACTTTTTGTTTTCGAGAAATCGATAAACAAACATTAGGCATGGCCGATTCAAATCGTATATAGATATTGAAACGTATATTGGATCAATATCGTGATATCCGATATCGCCCCGCATCAAAACTATATATTTTCAAAACACTATATCGCCGCATCGATGTGATCAAACTGTATTCCGATGCAATACGGTTTAGCTTAGCTAGGCACTTGCGCTACGATGAACAGATATGAATACGAAGAACAGGTTTTTCATACCCCTTAGACGGGGCCGGGGCTGGGATGGGACGGGGCCGGGGCTGGGGTGGTACGGGGCCGGAGCTGGGGTGGGACGGGGTCGGGGCTGGGGTGGGACGGGGACGGGGCTGGTGTGAGACGGGGCCGGGGCTGGGGTGGGACGGGGCCGGGGCTGGAGTGGGACGGGGCCGGGGTTGGGGTGGGACGGGGCCAGGGCCGCTGGGGTGAGACCGGCCTGGGGCTGGGGCTGGACGGGGCCGGGGCTGGGTTGGGACTGGGCCGGGGCTGGGGTGGGACGGGGCCGGGGCGAAACGGTGAAGAGGAGCTTATAACCAGTAAGACATAGGATACATTTATCCCGTTCGACGGGGCCGGGACTGGTGCGGGACGGGGCCGGGGCGAAACAAAGTCCGCTAGTTTTCGATATAATTAAGTAATAAGTTCATAATCCGAACAGATTTAAGAAAAACAACAACAATGATATATCATATTATGATACGATATAACTGTATACTGTTTCAGAAAAACATATTTTTTTGATACAATGATACAAAAAAATACACATCGATACGCCAATATATAGTTTTCAAAATATCGTTTTAGATTCAATGATACGAAATACACATCGATACGCCAATATATAGTTTTCGAAATATCGTTTTAGATTCAATGATACGAAATACACATCGATACGCCAATATATAGTTTTGAAAATATATAGTTTCAATATCTGATATCGAATATCGATATATAGTTTTGATTCGATATCGAAAAAATCAGATATTACACACGCCTAACAAACATACATACCTACATACACTTTCGAAACTTAGCTATCGTGCTCAAAAGCTTAACTAGATCAACATACTCAAATATTTTACAATTCCAACAATATCACAAACATACAGGTCGAATTGATTACCTCCATTTTTGAAGTCGGTAAAGAATGACATCAGTAAAGTAAGTCTTCAAGTATACCGACCCTACTGACCCTACATCAGGCCATATAACGTTTGCGCGGCGTTATATTAAATTCTCTACGTACGTAAGTATGCGCGAGCCGCCATTACAAGCGTATAACAAAGGGTGTTACAAGTACCAAGTATTATGGGGACGCAGTGAACGATGTTAACTATAGAAGCATTTCTTAGACTTTAAAATAAGCCCAAAAAGTTCAATTATTTCATTTGAATCATTTCCAAAGTTAAGCCCTTTATAACTATCAAATAATGACAATGTATTATATTATTATTGCCAACAATGAAAAGTTATGAAATATGTCAATTGATTTCATAACTGTTGCCTGTGTTGTAGCTCAGCATTTAATTATGTACGTATACTTCATGTTAGTGAAGTCAGTAAAGCTGGCCTGTAAACATTCCACTGCTAGGCAAATGCCTCACCTTAATAATGAGGTGGTATGAGTCGTACTCCACCACGCGGGCTCAGTGCGGACTGCGGATTGGCAAGGTAAACGTCAAAGACAATAGTCACACTTCATTTATGTTGAAAAAAAAAGTGAGTTGATTGTTTTTGCGTCTTAATATGAAGAGAAAGCAACGACAAAACACTCAATTAAAATTGCATATCACGATTGCGACTCTCAGTCCTGAGATGTACGACTATGAACAATAACTATAAAAGAGACTGCTTCCATATCATCATAGTTCACTCTAAGGATATTTTGTAAGTAATATCGTCGAAGTGGTTTCTCGAACGTTCAAATGGTATTGACATAAGGGCGGGTTTGACTTAGTAGCTAATCCCTTCATCGTGTGCAGATTCAATGATATCTTACGTACCGGCACTGATTAATTTTTCTGCATCTCCAAGATTTCAATCTATAAATTTTGGCTCAAAACTGAAAATTAATTTATCTGGTTAAACGCCATTCATCTTTGATAGTATATTACGTGCCATCCACGAAGGCGCGCGCCGCCTTTCGTCCTAATCGTTTATAGTACATCTGTGCAAGATTTTACCAATATTTGATGATATTATTATGAATATAACTATTAAATATTTATTATTTCATGTTTTTATATATGCCACACACCCCGTACCCCAAGCTTTTCTCAATCAAAAATGAACGACGCGCGCCTTCGTGGATGGCACTATCTATACAACAATGTAAACAATCTTTTTGTAACTTTTAAAATAATATCAGCAAATAAAATAACTTTACTATTTAATTTAAAAAGATGATAGTGTTGAACGATGAATTAGCTATGTCTGTTGTAAGTATTGTATTCATCTTGATTTAAAAAAAAAAGTCACTTTATACAGGGTGTTGTTTTGTTCAGCGACACCCGACTCAGGGTACAAACGATACTGATGCCAAAAATTTAAAAAAAAACACGAAATCCATTAAAAATTGCGATACAAGAGAGCGAACCAAAACTACCAACACCAGGTAGCCTCTTCGTAGCTTACTAGCTACGGCGTAGTATTTCGTAGATACGCGAGAGCTACGCGCGATTGTGCGAGTTTCCCCATTCGTTTTGGATTTCTTTTCGTTGTGAAAAAGTTTTCTTTCATAAAACTTGCACATATATTTTTTTAAATAACCATATCACATAAATAATAATATTGGACTTTTGATTTTATTTTTGAATAATTGACATTTTCTTTACTTCAATTTTTAACCTTTGACATGCTTTGATTATGTAATTTCATGATTTTGACATTTCATGTAGTAGTAATTTCCAACGCAATGTATTTTGTTAACAATGGAATAAATGACTTATGACTTATGACTTATGATGGCGGCTTGCGTTGTCTTCTTAATACGTTATGATTCAGATTCAGATTCATTTATTTATGCCACTAGTCTTATTTATTGGTGCAGTCGTCAGCACATCAGGTTACCCACCCTTGTTGCAAACTAGCCCTTATTACAACTGCATAAGATACCGCAGTGATTACCTTGACATGCTGTTGTCCGTACAAACTTATGTGAATTAACATTCAATTCCATGTGAATCATACCTATAAAGACTACTTAGTAACTTTACCTAGATGATACGTTCAGAAACCTCAATATCCCTCTATTTGTATTTGTTTAGGGCGTAGTCAAATAAACATCTATAAGGTGGAGATCTATTCTAGCGAAACAGCACAGGAGCTCTATTCTTGAATTACTCGCTTATAATTTCATTTTCATTCCATTTATATTTCGAAATAACAAAGTCTAAAATGTATGAATACATTTTAAATTATTGAATTTAATGAAATTGCACACAAATTAAATTAAATAAAAATTAAATTAAATTAGACGACCACCAGATTGCATTTGGGTATAAGTCCATATAAGCACATTTGATATTGGATATGGCATGTGATTATCGTTCGAAAACAAATAAAAAATCAACGAAAAACTCGCGAAATATTGACTTGAGTACCCACAAAATTGAATTGCAAATCCCTCCTATGATTATAATTGATTTTCATTCCAAAATTGGACTTAAATCAATGCACGCACGCCATCTTGACGTGATTCAAAATAGGGCCTCAGATATTACCTATGATAAAAATATATTCTCAGTTGTATCAAGGTTATTATTGGAAAGTATATTTTTAGGTTGGTAGTTACCTACCGTTCTAAACAAATTGAAATAACACAGATGTTGTTTGTACATAATCAATCTATAATAAATTCCCGATTCCCCACTTCAATTTTTCATAAAGCTCTCTCCGAATCAGAAATTATCTAAAGTGCGTAGGCTTGTCTGTCCGTCCGATATTGCTTAGAGGGAAGCACTCATAAACTGTCTGTCAAAACATGAGAAAGGACGGTGTTTACACAGCACGATTCACAGGCGAGAATATGAATAAATATAAATATATATAAATAAATATGCAATAACTATTAGACATGACTGGTCTCAACGCGAATAAAAACTTATGAGTTGCTATTACTCACTGCTCGACGTTTCGGCGGTATTGCAACTGCCGTAGTCACGCACGAGTCAACTGGTACTACCAGTCTGGTAGATTGCAATTTGGTGAAATAAATATGCGCCAGACAACACACCAATTGTCTGGTTTCGTGGTAAAGAAATATCTTTCTTGTGTTAAGAAGTACCAGACAACGATTATGACGGGGTCGTCTCCCATAAATACTTAAATACATATAACATCCATGATTTAGGTACAAATCTTTGAGCTCATCACACGAACATTTGCCTCTTCTGTGTTAGTAATCATAGGGTGTAAATGCCGCTTTGCTTCAGCAATAATATAACACAGACGTACAGATAAACAAATCCATGGATTAATACTCCCAATAAATGTTTGTACAGCAAATAATTATTTTAATGCACTTTTATGTATGCGTTTAGAATTTAGTTAACTTTACAATGCATATCGTTATCATTTCAGTGAATAAAGCATATATCAGAAAGTTACTTCATATAATTACTATAAAAGATCAATGCCCATTTAATTAATAACATACACATTTATAAACAATATGAAAACAATTTAAAAAAAATTGTTGGTGAGTGACTCACTCATAACAAATGTACTTATCCAATTTAATTATCAGCCAACTGATTGGAACATACCTGAAACAATACAAAAATGCTTTGTTAGAAATATGCTTAATACATAGATACGTATGATGCTAGATACACTAACTATTTTTGTTACTCATACCAGTCACCAAGCGAGCAAGCGCTACTATAGAGCTTGATGAGCACAGTTAAAAAAACAGCGAACGTTTCTCTTATAGGACCCCACATCCCTTGATTTCTCCTTTCTTTCTCAATGTGCACTATCTTATACAATAAAACCAAATGTGTATATTTGTATCCGTAATGGCGTAGAGATGACCGGGAGGGATTAAGTAACTAACTTGACATCGGGATAGCGATTGGTATCTTTTTTATTTATTTAGTATGGGTCTTGATCTTTTTTATTTTTATCTGAGTCTGTATGGAGATAAAAAGAGCCACTTGCACAGACCCAAATTAGCTAACCCAATATTAAATAATTAAGTATTTTTGTATTTATATCGCCAGAGATAAAAAGACGCGCTGACATTAAAACTTGTGGTTCGATAAAGTTTGGTCTGCACAAGTGAGCCTAACAGCTGAAATAGCTTGCAAATAAGCAAAGTGGGAGACGAACAAGCGTATCCGGTCACAGCTGCTTATTCTAAAGGCGAAAAAACAAGCATGCAAGTGTGCCAGCTACTGGCACGTGCCATCTTCTTGTATGTGTAGAAAGACGCTTAGGGCACACACCAATTCCACCGGACCACCCAGACGTTAAAAGAAAGCTCCGATCTCCTAGCACAGATTAATGACAATGTACCGTACAAGCTGGCTCGGCTATCCAGATATTTGCCGTTTAAGGCAAATAGTTTCAGGACTAACCTACGCCATTTCTCAACTATTAACAGGATCCAGTCACATTTCAGTGAATTATCTCGTTTAAATGCCACAGAGATTGACATGTCATACTCACTTCGTAATTTTAAATCGACTGTACCGAAATTATTTTCTAAAGTTTAAGAAAGTAAATACTGTTTCAATTTGTTTTTACTCGTGTAGTGCAGGTTACTACAGTTTGTTACTGACTTCAATGTTTATTACGCATGTCGTGGCAGCCTTTAATTAAGGCAACACTATAACTATGTTGTAATTTCTTGTCTTGTATAATTGTGAAGTGTATGCTTTGTTGGTTGTCCTCAAATAAAAAATAAAAAAAAGCACTTGCCAATTTCAAAGTACGTACATGACGTCATTATGATTGCAATACAATAGCAAGTAAGTTAGGTAATATCAATATAGGACATATTATCTTAGGACGCCATTTTCTTTTTGTTTTTCTGGGACAGCACTGGACAGTCCCTTTTAGCGGGTATTAGGGTTAACAATTTTTGTAATTGAATTATTTTTGTTTTTAGAGGACTTAGCTTTTGTCTTTTGTAAGAACGTTCAGAGTTTTCAAAGGTTCTGAGGTAAAAGGTGTTATTATGAGTTTTTCCAGATGAACCCCATTCTAGAAAAAGAATATTATTACAGCTATGAAATCTTCAACACTGAAAATGTAGAATATTTAAGTGTCAGCTTTCTAAAAGCTTTCTTATATTATTATTTCTATCTTTGAACAAATCGTTAATAGGCAGTCTCTAGTAAACAATAAGAAGTAAAAATTCATCCCATCGGTATTATCATAGAAGCAGCTTTATCAATTACTCGAGCTATTTGTGTTACCAAAAGACCGCGGTTAAATTATGAGCTGCGCCATCTATGAACTAAATTATAAACAGCTTTTATCATAACATATCTTTATAAGTAAAAAAATATGCGTTTTATTATGTATTAAATTAACAACCGCTGCTTTTTATTAAGTATTTAATCAATAAATCCTATGAGCAACCTTAAAAGACTGAAAATGTTTTAATTTTTTCAACCGTGTAACATTATTTGCCCTTACCTACTGTAAAACTGTAAGCCATATTTTCAAAACTTCTAGAAACATCCCCAAAATACAAGACACCTGAACCACCTGGTACACGCGACGCCCGCAAATTCAATAATATAGCTGTAAATAAGCGTTCCTGTACGTGATACGAAACCAGATGCTTCGATAGTGACGTGCAGGTTACTTAAGGATATCTATGTCAATATTCGTTAGAAATGTTTCGGATATTTGTACCAAGAAATATAGCAGTTCCTCGCGACTTGGTGAGTATTCGCTTTTTTGTCGTATGGATAATGGATGATATATGATATATGACTGTTATCCACAGATGAATGGACACATCTGATAGCTAGATGAAGTTACTTGTCCGAAACCGGCAGCGGTAACAATTGATTGTTTGTAAACAACAAACTTATGCAGTTCCCATGGCAACGCTTTGAAAGATGATCCATCTGACCTACATTTTTTGTTTTAAACGGCCTATAGTGTCTGGTGTAATATAGAGGTCGTTGGTAAACAACGAAGTTGTCAGGATCAGTTTTGTTTCTTTTTTATTAATACTTTGTTTAAGCTCAACCCTAACTCACAGTCAGTTCCGTCTTATTTATCTCAAAGGTAAAATTAGTGGGGACGTCTCCCGCCTTTACAAAATATGTTCGTTCTACGTCAAAATACTTGATCAAAAAGATGTAAGATATTTATTCGAAACATTTCAGCTACAACCCTACTCCTTACAATGCACAAGGATCTCTTAAAATGTACGAACAACTTCGACTCTTTCACGTAGGAAATAAGATTTCAGCGTAGGTACAGTCGTCCACATGTAAGCTATACAGGTGGCTCCCTATATCCATGTCGTAAGGTCTAATCTATACAATTTGGTGACCGCTACTTGCGTTCTCGACTGTAATCGGACAAAGCTTACTATGAATATTGACCTCTATTTTCAGCTACATAAAGTCGATGTGAAATATGTTTTAGTAGCAAAGAGTATCGCAATGACTCAAAGAGAACTTTATACGGTTTTCGTTCTATTTTTAAAATCATCTCTTTGTGATGCATTTGCTTCGGCTTCTGCATGGTTTTGTTATTCCGATATCGATACGATTTCGATTCTATTTTTAGATTGCATTACATGCTCGCTAAAGGTAAAATGGGGCAACTTTAAACAAAAGAACGTAAGACCAATACCAAACTAAAAATAAGGATATTCAACCAAGCTCCATTGTCATAAAGTACAAAATGCCACGAAAATGATCACTTGAAAAGAACCGAGCAGAATACTATTCTGATGGTACAATTTCAATTTCTCCATGAAAATTTCTTAAAAATTGGCCAAAAGCGAATCGGACTGGCGCATTGAGAGTTCCGGGACAACTTTAACTGAATTAGGGGTTAGCCAAAATACCACAATATTTTGTTGACAGCAAAAGATGTTTGTTTTTGTTACTTTGTTTTTCATAGTGTTTGTACGAAGGACAAAGTTATATAGGACATGTTTAACAGGTCCTTACGATAACCAGCCAATATCACTAATCCCCACGGCATTTACTTGATAACCGATCGTTATCTCCCTGAATTAGCCATAAAATTATTAATTAAATTAGCAATTAGTAGTACCAGGCGTCCGTTAAGTCAGACACGATAAAATTCGGTGTAAATCGGCCTATTTTAATGCCTAATGAAAATTTATAAGCCCCAAGTCTGAATTAACATTGTTTCCTTTAAATTAAGATAAAACAAAATCATTGTTTTCACAGGTTTATAAGCGGAATTGTGAGCTTTACACGTTTTCGTTGTGTAACCGGTATTTATGTAGGGTTTCAGGGCTAATGATGTTATTAAGTGGTCAGAAAAGATACATTTTTGGGTGCAATATGACAGGACGAAGTAACTTTGCCTATAGTATACATCTTCAAAATCAATACACATACAATACATACAATAATCGTGTGGTTTGCCATTGCCTTCGTATTTTTTTCAATCACTTTTTTGTGTGAGTTACTCGTTGTATGTTCAAAAGCAGATATTTTTGTCTTCTTGACAAATACTCTCTTAAAATTAATGTTCTTAATTATTTAGAAAATTGTGGAAAATTCTTCATTTTATTCAAAAAAAATAACAACTTAATTTGAATTTTAAAAATGTACTGGACTTTTGCTGCTCATAATGACATAAGTATGCACATTACTCCTTCTCCTTAAGTTTCAACCCATCCAATAACCTCAGATTACACATGTCACATCCACACATACAATTATGACATCATTACCTAATCTGTATTAGAAATCATCGCCGCAATAGAACAACGGGTAACCGGAGACCATAATGCTTCATATTCATTAGTAAACATACAAAACGACGTGCGGTATTCAATTAGCCGATTGTCCCCAATTACCGCGTACATTTGGCAAGCCTAGCGGTAACTGGACGCCGACTTCGGTGGTAGGGTGACCATAATTCTCTGGGGTAAAGAACCCAGTGGGAAACTTATTTCGTTCTGTCATTTAACCAGCGCCAGACCAAAGGAGCAGCGTAGGACGTCCACCGACAAGATGGACAGACGACATTGTAAAGATCGCACTGGATGCAGACCGCTCGCAACTGGTCGCTGTGGAAGACCGTGGAGGAAGCCTTTGTATAGTGGACGTCCTTTGGCTGATAATGATGATGATGATTTAATCACTTAATCAGCATAAAATTGCAGCCTTTTACCAAAATTGACAAATTAAAAAGAATAATTAAGCCGTGTGTTTATCAACATTTTGTCTTTTCTTTTGTTTACGCAACCGCCGGCGCACTGTTGTTCCCTGAGCATTTAAACATATTCCTAAGAACTTTAGCACCGTCGAATAAAAAAAAAACGCTAAAGACTGACATTATTATTTGAGGTGATGAATATCTGCTTATCCTAATAAAGCAGTAATTACATCATTTTCAATTATTCATTACAAAAACCATGTCACGTTATCAAGTTAACTGTCACCCTACCAACTACACGGGCACGCTAAAGGTATTTAGTACTCAATTGAGGACACGCGGTACACTCGGCCGCAATTACGTTTGCATGCAAAACGCATCATGTACGCAATCTCGACGCGAGCGTAATCGTCATTGCGATATCCAGCGCTGAAAATATGTGCGGCTGATGTTACACATTATTACCTACATTTATTTATTAAATATACATATATTTTCACTGATCATCATACATTGATCCATATAACTGATTCATCATGTAAATAAGTTTTTTTTTTTATCCTCGAGGCTTAAAACACATAAACATCGATATTTCCTACTAAGAACTCTAACGATACACCTAATTATATAACTCACTGAAATATGAAGTTGAATTATCTCTACAAACATCGAAAGTTTACTACACTGCCACCAGGCAAAAGTTGAATCAAATTAAATATTGGTCAAATATTTATAGCTTCATCATCTTCTGACAAACAATCTTTTCCTTTACACCCAAAGCCACTTTATTATAAAATAATATTATTGCCAGTTCGTATCAAAAACGATAACAATTTATCAAAATTAATGCCCAGAATCAAAGCACAAAAAGAATTCCCCGTCCGTCGACAAAACGGTGACAAACGGAATGTCAAATAAATTTTGAGAGTAATGGACCGGCTCGCGTTTTACTAAGACACATGTTATCTGAGTCAGATGTAGTAGGTTACTCACAATTTGAAGTCGAGAAATTAAGGAAAGTAGAAATGAATCAAGTTCAGAGAACAAAACTGATGGAAAAGACTGAAAATATGTCAAAACTGCCAGAGTCTAGTAACACCAGGGTTTGATATGTTGCCAGAGATATATCTCTCTACAGCATTACACTTTTTTGGTTTTATATCTGGTATATAACAAACTTGAAGGCTAGATATAATGTTTAACTCTAATAATACGTAAGCTAATTTTCCACAGCCCAAAAGTGGACTATACCCGTGGGCAAACGAAACAACTGGACACGTGAAATCCGTTTACGCGCAGTTTCCGACGTCAAAAAACCCACAATTCACGGTTTTTATGTAATGCATTTTGCTCCGGGCGTGTTTGTACATGGATGTTAGAAGTACTGGAAGTGGGATTGGTCTCGCAACTGGAACAAAAGGCTTGATTTTTTTTCTTAAGTACATATAATGGAATCGAAATCTGACGAGAATAGAGGATTGCTACATGCCGAAAATCGCACATTATGTGGCCAGTGTACAACTTAGGTCTTTGCGGTATTAACTCGTCAAGTATGTGTGAACGAGACACAATAGAAATTCCATTATTATGCGACTTCCGGGAGTCGTTTGATACCTGACTGATTACAAGAGTACGTACGCAGTTTTTATTTTTGAAATCGTTTAATACAATTTACGTACGTACCCACGTATTATTTAAAAATGCATTTACAAATTGGTTGTTTTTAGCAAACGCTATGTTGATTGTACTCGTATGATCAAAAATCGTATGATTACGTAAAAGGTTAGATTTGTAATGAATAGTTTACAAATCAAGAGTAAACATATGAATGAACATATTACGTACTACCAGTATACCGACCTACATCACCACTTTCTTCCCTCTCTCCTCACTTTCCATTTTTTTTTTTCATTTTATGGGCAGTAAAAGATATTAAGGATATTACGTGTTTTTTTTTTGCAGATTTTGAGAATGTTATACACATAAGAAAAGTTGAATGAACGCTATAGAATCATCTGCTTCTTTGGACATGTTCGTCGAATAAAAAAGAAGTTGCAAAGTTTGTCGCATCCATTCTCCCTACACACGTGTGATGGCATGAATCCAATTTATTTTCTTCGGCGGTTTGACTCATAAAGCGCTTCTGTACACGGTTGGGGCGGGATACCCGTGCCCACATCTCATGACTTTACACATGCGATATCAGGGTTCTGTGTTAGATATCTATATGGAGTACTAGCTTATGCCGGCGACTTCGTCCGCGTGGAATAGTGACTTCTTTCTCCGGTTTTTTACACATTTACCACTATATATTTGCTCCTTTTGGTCTTAGCGTGATGTTATATAGCCTATAGCCTTCCTCGATAACTGGACTATCCAACACCAAAAGAATTATTCAATTCGAACCAGTAGTTTCGGAGATTAGCGCGTTCAAACAAACAAAAAAACAAACAAACAAACAAACTCTATAGATACAAACAAGTATAGATGTTGAGGTATATGAACTATATAGTACACGATCTCTGGACCTAAAGACGTATATTATATCCGTATATCTCGAAAACCAAATGAACTGTTTTAAGTTTAATGAAGGTTATGTTCTTTGACACTTCTTACAAGTACATCTATATCTAATACCTTGGGCCAAACGGCCAAATAAAATATACCCAATGCTTTAGTTTGGTAAAAAAAGTTTTTTTTTAATTTCATTGGCAATTTTTATATATATACATTTTTGAGGATTTTGTTAAATATTTATAAATAGCACTGCTCGAAATTTTCCGTCAGCGGCAACTTTTACAAGATGCTTTAAAGCTCCCGAAAATAATGTAAGTAAACTTATAAATTCAATCTCAATTTCTGTCGTTTGGAATGTATTTTGAGTCTGCAATTCAAACATTTCGCTTCACATTTTCAAGCAATGTTTATTTAATTGCTGCACATTCACACAACGTTACCAAATAATTGCATTTTATATTTATTTAAAATCGTTACAAGTCCGTTAATTACGGCTAATTACGTTTTATCGTTGACAATTCGTTGATAATTGCTTATTTACCATGCATGGTTAAATCCGACGAGAGTTGCCACATTTCAACGCAATTATTTCGGGACATTTAAAAAAAGGTCCAACATTACCGCTCGGGAATAAAAGACAATGGGAGTTTTTACCATTTCATTGCGTACGGAATATCATGGAGACGACGTCATTAAAAATAAACAGTGTCAAGCTGTTGACTGTAAAGGGTATTATGTACCCACGGGTAACAGAATGTCAAAATTAACAATGCGGTTTCATAACTGGTTTTTTAATTAAAAAATATAAGTAGTGACTGATGATTCTGTTCATTGGTCGCAATATTAAATTGTAATAAAAGTGATGTTAGAACATAATTTATTATATTAACATTCATAATAGTTGTAATTATGCTATATGCAAGGAATAAATATTTTAGAAATTCCTGGAATATCCCAAATATTCAAATTGCTTGGTCACCCTATTTCCAGCTGATAATGAAGTCGTCGCGTTACGCCGGAATTCCGCAAATAAACGAGTGAATTGTTTAATTTTACGTGCGAAATCTGCACAGTACGGATTAACGGAATAATAGTAATGAAATGACAAATTAATTAAGATAAAGTCCATGTTTTTCATACGCATACCTATCAATTAAAATATTCTTAATATGAGTCAAAACTTAATTGTTGATAACTTAATATACAAAATTCAAAAAGTCACATGCGGTAATATGACTATTAATTTAATAACACACTTTATTTCCGGGTCAATTTTAAAAATATAATATTTACTGAAATCCAGACGCTTTCCACAATGCATTGATGAAATGGCACGAATAGATGACGCGTAAAATTGCATCATTCGGCGATAAAATTCGGTATTTAAACGTATTGAATACAGTTTTAACCCCTAAAGAGTCATCGTATACCGTCATACGTAAAACATGTCGGCAATCACACTGCAGGGAGCGCTCGCTCTGAATTAATTAGTTAACTTCGGGCGAAGTGGACGAACAATATTTTTGTTGAGTAAAAATTGAATACGAAAATATGAAAAAGTTTCTGTTTTTTTTTTAAATTCAGAATATTTTTTAAGTGTTTACTTCCGGCAGTATAGTAGAAATGTTTGGTTTCGAGCATTGAACTCACTTAGCGAATAAAGAATAAGCTCAATAATTTTTTTTTTAATTTAATATACATATTAACAACATACCGTGACGTTAAATAGCACCTTTCACCTGTAAAATACTTTCAAATAATTTGACGACCTCCGCGGTATTGTGGCTAAGCGTGCCTCCAGCGTGTTTAAAGGCGTTGCCGCTTCGAGTTCCTAGGTTTGATTCGCGGTCTGGTCAATGTAGAAATCATAATTTTTCACATCGTCTAGGGTCTGGGTGTTGTAGTACCATCTTACAATGGAATCAGAGCAATGTATGTGATTGGTGTTAAATATTTATTTAATAATTATAAAACGACAACAGTAAAAAATAAAATACACTAAACAATTCCTGAAATTCGATGGGCCTAATAGATTTATATTGCACGAAATCCGAGAAAATCAAACATCAAATTGCCGTCAAGTCAATCACTTTCAATTTCCTTAATATTTGTAGACGCTACCGTCTCATAAATGTAATTAGGAAATGAAGTGCCAACACAATATAAACCAGCGTTTGATTTACGAAAACAGACGTTAATAACAAAACACAGATGTAGGAATACAAGCCGAGTAATTAGACGTATACTGTCTTGTATTTCTAGTGAGAGTAAATTAGAGAGCTTAGGAAAATCATTTTAGAGAGTTTCTTCTTCTTCCTGATAAGCCAGTTCTTAATATTCTGTTGGTTAGACAGAAGTTGCCAAAGACTGGGTAATCACTTTAAAAAAATCTTAACAACTAAATATTCCATGATATTTTTACCGACTTCAAAAAAAATATAGGTTATAAATTCGACATGTACGTGTGTATGTGATATCGTTGGAATTGGATATTATTTAAATTTGTTGATCTATTCAAGCTTTTAAACACGAGTGCAAAATTTCGTAAGTGCAATGTATATGCATGTTTGACCACAGTTGCTTAAAATCGAAATTTCATAGCGAAATTGAAGAAATATTCCGTAGTTCGTGGCGTGGTATTCAATTAAACGTTTGTTTAATTATAATAAAAATATATTTTTTTTTACCATTGGAAAAATTTTCAACAGCTTGACAGCAAGAGACAGAACAGAAGACGATAATATTAAAATAACTATTCACTATGGTTGCGTTCCATTATACTAACAGAAATGAATATTTTTTCAGTCAATCAGGTATATTCCAGCTTAAGATACAATGTAAGTTTCATCAAAACCGTCACATTTGTTTGCGATATATGTGTAATTACTGAAGCAAAAACATAATTTCTGATCAATATCAAAAGCCTAAATTAAAACCTAAAACACAAAATGTTCCTCTAACAACAAACGTCTCCAAAACACAAGCGAAGAAATAAACGCAACAAGATAACCCTCCACGGCAAATAAACTGGCGTTTACCACTATTTTAAAAGCCTACAGTGTACACAATAAAGCACCCTCAAATATGCAAATAGACGTAGTAACAAATGCCTCAGCTTAGTCGATAAAAATGTGGAAAAAGGCGCTTTTTGAGCGCGGCGCATTTTAAATGCATGCAACTTCCTAAATTCTCGGCTCAAACTCGACTGGGCAGACTAGGGTGACAACCAATTTGCCAAAAATTAGGACAAAAAAAAACAATTTTTTAATTGGCCTAAGTGGCCAAAGATCACATGACCTCTTTGAAAATAGGAAATCCTTTGTGATGACAATATATTTACTAGACCATATTTTTTGCTTAATAAGATACCAGTATATCTTTTTAAGCAATAAATATGGTAAGGAATATAATAAATACAATACCAAAAAAAATTTCAATCCCGTTAAAACACTGACAATATGTTTCCTTTGCAAAACCACCAACCACAACCACCTAACGCCTCTCACTACAACCGAACAATAAAAACGCCATACCTCATTTCGTTCAACAGCCTTAATATTTCACTTAAATTACAGTCCACAAAGCATAAACTTTGCCCCTATCGCCGATACCCAGGTTAAGTTCTACAAAAAAACCTCGGAAGACCACTATTTCAACGCTGCAATAGATAAAGCTCGTAAACACGAAAACATGGCGGTCGATATTAAATTCCAGCAGTGAAATATAGGCGGCGGGCTTTAAATTGCGCCTCCTGGGGTACTACGGCCAAGTGTGTGCTATGTGGACTATGATGGGTTTTTCCATTATCTGTTTATGGGATGTGAGAGCTATTGAAAAGGTTTTGGTTATATTCAGTTTACTATAAGAAGCTGTGTTTGGAATGAGTCCTTAGGTTTGCCGATTTTATAATATAAATCGATAAAGAAAAAGTAAAAATAATTTGTTCAGGGCTACGCTGAGGGCCAGGAAACATAGCATAAATTATACCTTAGTGCAAAATAAATATAAATAAACAGAATTTATATTTTTTGGGCTAACAACAGAACTAAGATGTGAAATAAAGTTCGTGCAGCCATTTGTGAAATCGATAGTATAAGAAATGAATCACATCAAATCACTTAATAGAGACATTATTTATTCAAATCTATTTTTATAGCTCGCAGACACTATAAAACGAATCGAACACTCAAAACTTTACTATTCACAAAAGCTCCAGTCTTAAATATAGAGATAGAAACATAAATAAACGATACTCATAAATAAACACTTTTAATAGCATATCGTTCAGATTCTATAATGCCCACACGAAACTAAGTGAAAATTTCATCTTAATAATCGCTTAAAACGGTCTGCTGGGTACTTTAAAAGTTAGATAACACAAATACTGAAATACTCTACTCCAACGTTGTAGGTTGGCCACAGTATAAGGAAAATATGTTGGGACCCAAATCAAATTATAAAAGTAGGTACTGTAAACTTTTGATTACGTCGCAAAGTAAAGTTAATAGGTACATAAGAAGTTCTAATATCTGACTGGAGACAATTTTGTCTGAGCTATGAATATTAAAACTGTGTCTTGGAATTAAATGGCTGCGATAAAAGTTTCACTAATAAACATACTTATGAAGAAATTAGTTTTTATTGTATTTTAAGAAATAGTTACATATTGAATATATTAACACCATATTTATTGATTCTTATGAAAGAGAGGCCACGAAAACTTAATTTATTTGTTTTTTATTTAAAAACTTTATTGCATAAATAAAACAGTATACAAAAGATGGATTTAATGCTAAAAGCATTCCTTCCCAGTCATACCTTCAGGTCATTCAGAAATATTGTAATTGGTGCAGGAAGATTTTGGTAATTGTAATTTTAATATTTGTAGAGGTAAGTAGCCAAAATTTAATTAGGCCCACTTGCGCTCGGTGATTTAACCCAGGATTACTCTAACCCAGGATTAAATCATCATTCTGTCTCTGTCAGTTTATTAGACGTTGACAAGGACAGAATGTTGATTTAATCCTGGGTTAGCGTAATCCTGGGTTAAATCACCGTGCGCAAGTCTCACTTAGTGTAAGTGATGGCAAATTCCTGGAAAGTCTATCTTTTCACACAAACCATTGTCACCCTACCCCCGCAGTTTCAAACTCATCCGTTTAAGTTAAGCGCCAGTTAGATCGGCATTATTGGTGATTACTTACTCTCGTATCGTTAACGCTTTTTAATACTGTTTAAAAAACGAATTTAATCCGCAAATAAATTCCAATTTCGAATTCTGGGATGGACATAGTCGTTACGTTTAAGTGAAATGTAATTTCAATTTGCTCGTTTCAAAATATAGGGTGGTAAAAGGTAGAAAAAATACATTTTCTTTAAATCGTAATGGTATAATACACCCAAATAATTTAAATATAACAAAGACAAAACATATCACAAAACTACTTTATTCCGTAAGCCTTAATCAGTCAGGTATCAAACGAATGCCGAGAGTCGCATAACAATGGAATTTTTATTGTGTCTCGTTTACACATACTTGACGAGTTAAACAATAAATAAAGTTTCTAATAATAAAGATAAATACCGCCTTTATATCTTATCCACAAGAACTAGTTCTAAAGTAGTTATAAAATACCTTAACAACATACTAACGGGTTGAATGAAGCTAGTAATGAAGTGAAATACGGTGTTTAAACAAACATTATGTATTAAAATAACGCAATAACTCTTTACTTTAATATTCGAGAGAAAGCACCTCTCAGCTTGTCTAAGAGATGTTTTACGATGTTATTAAAGTCGAAGCGCAGTCTTAATCTCGCGTTCATGAGCGTAAAACGCGTCCGTTAACGCAGTACTAATCGCGCATTTAAATGCAATAAATAAAATAAACATAGATATGTTTAGATATGTGGACGACCTAGATATGAAAATACTATAGATAATAAGATACAATATTTCTTGAACAACAGAATGGCGGGCAAAAATCTCCCAATCATGATGTTTTTGTCTAAATGTTATGTTCTGGGAACGTTCTAAACTTCCCGTACACTTCGATTCAAAGTACCCAAGTGATACAAAAGTAATTAGAAAAAGTTTGTCACCCGCCATTCTGATTTCAGAATGGCGGGTGCATTTTAAATCCAAGCAATTAGAGAACACCGTATCATACCATGACCTTGCTAGGAGCGTATCAGACACGAAAAGTAACACGATACGCTCTACTTTGACCAATGGACGGATCTACAGCGTTCTGTCTCAATATGGAGCGAAAGCGAGCGTATTTTGCCGGTGATGATACGCTCCGTGCATGACACGCGACGGTGTTGGTCGGTGACGGAACGTTATAGTGGGAAAGGTGTTTTCAATACAAATAATATTGTTTGCCTGACAGGTTCAATACACGTGACATTGTGAAATATTAGAATAATTAGATACGGGATTGCTACCATGTATCTTATTATTTACGAGCTTCCATGATTATTATGATGAGCTTTTATGGGGTACATGGTAGCAATCCCGTATCTAACTATTCTAATGTTAGTGACCATTTACGTTTAAAACAATAGATTGTGAAACATACCCTGTACATTATTATGTTTACTAGTTTCGTTTCACAACCGAATGAAACTTTGTGTTAGTTGTATTGTGTACGTATGTGTTTTGTTACAACCATGTTTTATTCAGAGGATGAAACTTTTTATCTCTACAAATGCGTCCCTTTTGGTGTAGGAATAGCAAAGAATAGACAAAGGAAAAGTCCAAGGAAAAAATCCAATACACATCTAAAACGATAATACTAAAGAAATTAAATAATAAGGTTTTTTTAAGTAGATTTGGTCAACTTAAAAATATCTTATTAGTTTTGTTACACATCTATTTTATCACAGCAATAATTTTAATACAGTCGATTAGTTCGATACACCCTGTATATTCCCAGTAATGACTCCTTACCGCACGGATGGCTTGTTACGCAACACATAAATGCGTAAAGAAAAATTTATGCCATCGTAAATTATAGCGAGGAAATCCTTCGCCAACAATGCATATGAATACTTATGAACAGAAAAAGAATATTATACAGGATGTTTTTACAAAGGGGTGCCAAATGTTTAAAGTTGAATGAGACCATCAATATGAACAACTTTTACTATAGGGTCATGGCCGAAATCTTAAATAAAATTTCAGGTGCCCCATACAAAATCAATCAGTCAGCCAAATTGACGGTAATGTATGGAGAATTTTTTTTTAGATTTAAACGATGGTCATATAGTAAAAGTTGTTCATAGATGGTCTCATTCACCTTTAAAAATTTGGCACACCCTTGCAAAAACACCCTGTATACGAAATAAATACTAGATTCTGCCAAATAATAACAAATCCTAGGACGTTATGTGGTAGTAAAATTAACTTATCTAAGGGAAGTAACTTGGGTAAATGCGTATGGCACAGTTTTATATAAAAAGCCTTCTACGATTTTTTTTTATTGTAGATAGCCAGACATTTGGCTACGATTGCACCTGATGTTAAGTGACAATGTTGCATAAGATGGACCATGTCTGCCTAGTAACAGCCTATTCACTCTTTTTTTGAAAACGTCCAAATTGTAGTAGCCAGGGAACACTTCTGCCGGCAGCGAATTGCACATCCTAACAGTACGTAAAAGAAATGTGGACCGAAATCGTTGGGTGCGTATTGATGGAATCTCTACGACATACCAGTTACACGACATACAGTTACACAGTTACCGACTACGAGTTACCATACCAGTCACACCAGAGAAAGTAGAAATAATAAATAAGTTTTACAATAGAGTCATCATAAGTATCTGTACAAATTCGGAAAAAAAAATCCTAATGTAGTATTAATATTTTTTAACTTATATAAAAAAGTCGTGTTGAGACCACTTATAACTCGAGGACTAGTGAGCCGATCGTAATGATTTTTAGCTTGATGGATCTGTTTTTGCCCCGAATAGTATAGTAAAATAACCGTAAATCGTGGCCGGGACGGGACGGTGGTCGGTGCCGAGGGCGAAACGAAGTTTACTGGACTTCTAGGTAATCCTAGTAATCTATTTATCACCCCAATTAAGTGACTATTTTACAATACATCTGCTAATCTTCTCTACAAAAAACTTTACCAACCCTGAGAACAATCGTAAAACTAACTTATTCCTCTCAAGTACGAAATGGAACATAAAACTTGAGGAGCGGCCCCAAACTGACGTATTGGCCGAATTATTTATACAGGGTGATAAAACAATCCCGACGTAAGAATATGGAGTGGACGTTAAACGGAATAGGTGGGTCTCGATTCCAAATGGACTATGCGTTTAAAGTGGTCGCTGTTGAATTAAACTTTGTTTGGTGGTTAATAAAAATTTGATATACTTTTTCAAAGATAAAAAGTACTCTATTAAACCAGTGTATATCAACTTATTTAATGTCATTTCGTTAGTAACGTGAATTAAAAGTTTCATCAAAATGATCATCATCATTATTAGCCAAAGGACGTCCACTGCTGAACACAGACGTCCCCCAAGTTTTTCCGCTGTGGCAATCGGTCTTCGGTGGTCCCGCGGTCTTTACAAGGTCGTCTGTCCATTTTTTCAGTAGACGACCTACGCTGCGCCTTCCCAACGCAAAAAGGTATAATACGCTTGCAACCTGCGCGCAGCGCTATGGAATTAAAAAAACTAAGGAAAAGGCTTTTGTCAAACAGTGGACATTCTGCAGCTGATTATTTCTTTGTAGTTTCAACATCCTTCTCTTTAATGTACAATGCTTAAAAACAAAACATTTACTTTTATTACAAAACATTTACTATTATTTATTATATTTAAATTTATTGCATACTTTTAAATGCAAATATTACAACACTACTTTTACCGAAACAAAATTAATTTAAGCTACAATTCAGATTAATGAATACCCAACTAGACCACGAACACTTCAATACTATGATTTACGACATCCCCACAATCCCGTCCTTAATAGTGGAACAATCCCGCAGATTACAGAGCAACTATCCTCAACTATCCGGGACAAGGTGCCATGGAATGCGATCCCGGGGCCGGGATATTACGTAACTTGCAAATAATCGCCATCATCATCAGCCAAAGGACGTCCACTGCTGAACATATGCCTCCCCCACGGTTTTCCACAGCGACCGGTTGTGAGCGGTCTGCATCCAGTGTGATCCTGCGATCTAATAATCGCCATCATCATCAGCCAAAGGACGTCCACTGCTGAACATATGCCTCCCCCACGGTTTTCCACAGCGACCGGTTGTGAGCGGTCTGCATCCAGTGTGATCCTGCGATCTAATAATCGCCATGCGATTGCATTCATTGGAACACACAAACGGCAGATATAAATAAAAAATAAATATTCATAATAATAAATATTTTATATAAAAGTTCAGGCTTTTCCTTTTTAGGTGATCAATAAATGTTGATGCGCCATTGACGTAATGTGGTTAGCAAACAGCTGCCTTTGACTTGCTGACTCCATGATGTGTAGCGATCAAAGCACCGTCAAGATGGCGGAAGCCTTCAGCAAGTGTTTTAGTATGTCAGAGCACAAAGTGATAACAGCACTTGCATGTTAAATGGCTGACTCACATTCAAGGCACAAAAGTCCCTGATGAGATTATGTTCTGCGCTGTTACAGGCTAGTAGCTTACGTCATTAGCAATAGCAATTCGATAGCAATCGAGTATGTTATACCCCTGCTGGACTAAACCCGGGAACTTTGCAATCTTATTGTTGCAAACTACCGGACTTATTGCCATTCGTTTGAGAGACAGATATGGAAGATTTATATTTAGACAGGAATCTATATTGAAGAGTTTGTCTATTTGTTTGTTTGAACGCGCTAATCTCAGGAACTACTGGACCGATTTAAAAAAATATTTTTGTGTTGGATAGCTTATTTATCAGGAAACGTTTTCAGCTTCAACTGAATAACGTACTTACATATGCACTAAAACTGAAATTCGTTATTTCGCCAATTTTCATAAATAAACCGCTGCAATTTTCAATATATTTTTTTAAACTCCAATTTTGTGTGTTCAAATTCTTCATTCCTCCGAACATGTCCAAAGAAGCAGATGATTCAATAGCGTTCATTCAACTTTTCTTATGTTTACAACAGTTTCAAAAACTGCAAAAAAAACACGTAATATCCTTATAATCATTTACTGCCCATAACAGTTTGTCAATTTCCTCAAACTGGCTCAGAAAATGATTGTCGGCTCGGATAAATTAATTTGCAACAAAATCAAACGCCTCTCCGTAACAACAGTCACAATTTGACAATGTAAACACTATGGAAAATTGAATTTTGACCAGGTAGGAAGTTGCGAGTTAATTAACTTCCGGGTTACGTCAATAAAGTTTAGCTTTAGTACACTATTAGCTTTTAAATTAAGGTGAAAGGAATTTTATTAGTTAATAATGACTTTTAACCTCGGACGCAAAAAGGGAGGGGTGGCATAAGTTGAACGTGTGTGTATTTATTAAAATCGGTTCATCCGTTTGGGAGCTATGATACCACAAACAGATTCAAAGGCAGACACGTTAATCTTATTACACCCCCCTCTTTTTGCGGAGGGGGTTTAAAATATAGGGAAGCCCGGTTGCATTTTACAATCACCAAGTCCGATAACGTATATGTTTTCCGACGTAAAAATCAAATTCAAATTCAAAATCTTTATTTCAATTAAGGTCTTCAAATGACACTTATGAACGTCAAATATACAGTAAAAAAAAGTGGCCGAATCCATGTCTCCTTATCTTTTGGGCCCTACCAGCGCTTCGAGACAACACAGACAATTAGGCAAGTGCTGTGAAGAAACGCCGGAACAAACTCAGTCACCACTAGCTGCCGTAAACTCAAAATCATCAAGGGTAATTACAACAGTCGGTGCAGGCTACATGAACTCAGAAAAACCCCCGTTTAAAATCATTTACCGAATAACTATCCCATAATTTCGCCGGCCATTACCCATTGCAAGTTTTAATTCCCTCACACGAGCATCGAATTTATGACTGGCCCGGGCATCGAACGTAAACAAGACCCGACTGTAGTAATACCCAACACTCCAGAGAGCACTGATACGAGATTTAGTGGAAATTCATTTTATACCCTATTTATATAGCGTCGTTAAAATGGGGGTAATAATGAAAAATACTACACAAGGTGCACTTACAAATTGAAAAGTGGTTCATATAAAATGTGTTATTTCACATTTATATTTCAGGTTGTATAATTCCTATTTATGCAGTCGTTTAAAGTAGTTGCTATTTCCTATATCGTAGTGATGATGATGTAATCCCGGCCGATTTCGGCCACGGCGACTGTCTTCAACTCCGGTTTTGCCGTTGATGTGGCTAATGTAGCCAATTTTGTTTGCAAAAATCCTCGCACATTGCGGGCATGAGAGCACTCCATTTAAATAATTATAGCTGATAGCGGCAGGTAATCCTAATGACTAAAATAGGACCTGAATAGAGGACAAGAATTCTTGGTCAAATCATATCCCAACATATAAACATATACCCATTTTATAATGAGGTCTTATGCAGCGCCTGCTTTTAAACTTTCCTGTCTATTTGCCACTTATTACAAAAAAGATAGTACCAGGTTTAAAAGACTAAAATCAACCGACCAATTAGAAAAGTATATCTCCATTATTGAATTCGTTAAGACATAGACATTTTAATATGGTCGGTTAATATCTCAGTACTGTTTTTAAAGTAAGGGGTTATCTTTTCACGTAAAGTCATAATTTGCAAGGCAGACCCAAAGCTTGCTTAATATAAAAGTTCCTGGTAGAGAACTATTTGAAAACATTGGCAATATTTTAAACTAAGAATCTACTCATGATTCATAGACCCTTTCACATATTAAACTGAATATCAATTGTTATGAAATATCATTTCAAAAATCGTACAGTGTCGCTCCGATTTCCGTTTAGGCGGAGTACTTTTTTGATACGTTTACTTATTATTATTAGTACATTTTTAAAATCTTAATAAAGTCTTCAACTGTAATTTATTAGTTTAATTTGAAGCAATGATCATTACTTAAGTGTTTGATATGTTTTTTTTAGTTTCATCTTATGGCACTTTATATCA
Organism: Pyrausta aurata; assembly: GCA_963584085.1. NCBI lineage: Eukaryota > Metazoa > Arthropoda > Insecta > Lepidoptera > Crambidae > Pyrausta > Pyrausta aurata. The sequence continues at coordinate 7,932,987 of OY757277.1, forward strand.
ATAGATTTTTATTTTAATATGTGGAAGGGACTATGAATCATGAGTAGGTTCTTGGTTTAAAATATTGCCAATGTTTTCAAAGTCACCCTTTATATGTATGTAATGATGACATAGGATAAAAAAAATATATTGATGTAATCATCAACCTTCCTTACACATGGTACCAGTAACGAAACCCTGTGTAGACAGATAATCAGAAGACCAAAACATTCCCAGAAATAACAGCTTATGAAAACATTCTGGAAATACAACAGAAATCAATTTATTACAACTAAATCAATTAAATACCAATTGATATCGCTTCAGTATTCGTAGAATATTATACAGTTAAATTCACAGCTTTCCGACATTTACAACCCAATATTTAGCAGAAAGCGCCACCATTGAATATAACCATATTGTTTATTATGTCAGAATTTGTGCCACAGTGCAGTTATGTTCAGTAGGTTTGCTGCATATGTTTTTTGAGGAAGATAAAGCCGGACATGAACGTTTCAAAGTCAGATAAAATAATTTCGTAATTATTGTAAAATGACGATCTTTATGTAACGTGACTTGACGTGATCTACATATCTAGTCATTCGATTGTTATTTTTTTACTACAAGACCAAAGTAAATTGTTCGCGGCATAACAAGAAATAAGACAAATATGAACCACCACGTCTATACATTATACACTGTGCTGATGACAATTAGTCATACAAGAGAAATATAAAGCAAGAAAATGGAATTGAATCTTTTATAATTGCCCAGGTGCTGTTCCAGAATAGGGATATTTGCACCGCAGTGGTCTTTGAAATGGGAGATTTGCACCGCTAAACCACTGGCGTGGCGGTGCGAATGACTCCATTCTGAAACAGCACTCGAGCGATTCGCACCGCGGTTCGAAAACTTTGCTGTGCGAAAATTCACAATGTCCATAGAGCAGATTTAAAAGTCCAATCGATTTTATTGAATTTGCTGATTTCAACTGAGTACATTTTAATCATAGAGACAACGGCTCTACTGTATTAAATTTTACTAAGTTTCATACCTTTAATTTCCACACAATCAAAAAGCAGTAAAACGCATGTTTGCATTTGCTATTCTCATATCAAAATACATGCTGCAATCAAAATTCATCCATAACCTCTGTACTGACGCACTCATTTCGTTAAACATATAACATTTGAGTCTCCCCTTTTGATCTAATTTGATACCAAATTGTTTTATTCGCAATGCTATGCGTTAAGAATGTTCTTGGTAGTACGTGTGCCAAGTTGCACCGAGCCATCCGAAAATAGACCTTGATCCGTTGAGTTACGGCTGTTATTATGCTTAAAGCGGACTGTATGTTAGTGTGTGTGTACTAAATGTCAGTTTTCTGGACTTTTATTGGATTGGTAAGACTGGGTTTGTGTGTGGTATGAGTTTAACATGGTATAATATTAGATGGTGAAGAGCATCTTTGCAAGCAATTTCTGCCAATAATTGCAAATGATATAAATAGAGATACATATATTTGTACTTGCTATTTGATACCAAACAACTTTAAATTAAATGAATTGATAGTTTTTCTGAAATATCTATTTAAAATGGTATTTTCGAGAGGTTTATGATACACCAGCAGAGTAGAGAGAGAATAAAAATTGCTGATAGATGCTCAATACTAAAAAAGATAATAACCATGCCACTTCTAGAGCAAATAAGAAATAAAAGAAACACGCCAATAACAAGTGAAACATTTAAAAGACATTCAAAATTAAAATTAAAAATTATGTTCGTGTTTATGTTGCAATGAAATGCAATGGCTGAATGAATTTTGGCAAGAAAACCTGTCGACCATCTCATCATGATGCGTATTTTATTTTACTCACGAATGTTAGTGGAAACTATGACTAACGAACTACAATACTTTGTCGCTCATTCATGAATTTAGTAGTAAAACTCCGAAGTATGTCGAAATCATTTAAATCCATCTAGATTGTTTTATATCTCAGTCCTATGAACCTAAAATTCCAGCGATTGACAAGAGCAGTACCTGTAATCATATTATGCCATAGGTATTAAGAGTTTTAATCAACATTCAAAAGTATTGAGAGTTCGATTACACTTTAGAATAATAATTTTTATACTTTAGAATCCAAAACATGAAGTTATAACAAAACCGATTGACGTCTGATAAAACGATAACATATTATTGTTAAAAAAGAGAAAAATTGATTCAGCCTTAAAAATCTCACTAAAGCTTAAAATAACTAATTTGCCTTGAAAACAAATTCATTTGGAGTCGGAGCATGATGTTAAACTTAACAGACATCACGGTCTACCTACGCACCGACTCCAAATGAATAGAATAGAATATGTTTATTTTTCAAAACATGGTAAATTTGATAACATTTTGATTTGATAATGAATTTGTTATACTCTTAAACCAAAGTAGGCTAAAGACAAAATTGAAAACGAATTCTCACACACGTCATTATTTCATAAATGCAGTCGCTGAATTAGTCATGTAAAAGAAAAATAGAATTCAGAAAATAGTTTCTAGTTTTAATTGTACAATTCTATTCTATTGGCGACAATTCTATTTCGTGTGTAAAGGTGACCGGATTTTATTATACGAATGCTGAGAAATTGTGAAAATAAACTGTGAATGTGTACTAGTATATTTATCGCTCTGATTGTTAGAATTAAGCGGCTTCTAAATAAAACAATTGTGTTTTAAACATTACATCGAGTAATTATTGTTTTGGGCACACCAACTTCAAATGAATACCAAATCGAAATATCTCACAGTATGTTTTGATTTTATGTTATTTCCAAAGAGGAATATCTTACTAAACTACACATCCTCATTAAATTTAAGAGCTAGGCTCTTTTCGATGGAGTTTTTTCATTCATCTTCATAAAAACGCAAAATTAGGGAAGTTAGTGTGATAGCTTTCTCTTGCCTTCCACGCCGCGGCTTAAGAATCTCGCGCCTGAATGTCCATTCAAAAGCCTTCCCTGATATATTATATCTTCAGTCTTCTGCCAGTACTAATGTTGTTGTTACCCAACACCAACCCACATAAATCACAATTTTAAACGCACAGAGAAATCTAGTTTTTCCAAAGAAACCAATCAATCACTTCTACAATCTGTGCACTCAGTCATTCATCTTAAATAGAAACGCTACTAGTAAAACATTACAATACAGCGTACGTACGTTGTTTGATGAATACAGGGTGTTGTCAAAATACCTGTTTGTTTTGGTTTCGCACAGAAAAATCGCTTCTGGCACCCGTCCAACATTCTCCATCAAATTCTCACATAGTCCAGTGAAGACGTAGTAACTCATGTAATAATAAAATATGTGATATAAATTCTCATAGGCGATAAGACAATTTGGCAAGGTTTGAATTTTATGAGGTTTTAAGTACGCGCGTGAAATGTGTTTGGATGTGTTTGAAGTAATCTGTATGTAATTTTGTGATTTTGGTGTAAATGATATTATTTGCATTAGATAGCTTCAGCAAGAAATATTTGGAATCAGTATTATAAAGTAAAATGAGTCATTGTTTTCCGATTGAATCATTTTATGATCGGAAAATGGCCTCAAACGCTGCCAAGCATAGGTTGAGAGTGCTAGATTTATAAATAGTTAGTATTAGTTTACGTAGGAATTGGAATATGTTGGTATATGCACGGCGATAATTCGAGAACATAGAATTATGAACAATTCACTATAAATACATATCATATGTATGTTGATATGTATATGAGCGTTTACTTTAGTAGACATAAATTGCAGCTGAGCCTAAACCTCGATTTTCTAGCACTATATACCTAACTCACTTTGGACATAACGGCTGAAAACAAAATGTCTAGTTTTTTTTTATTTATTCAACACATTAACAAAATTACATAAATAAATATCAAATAAGTTTTACAATATCGTCTATGAATGCTTTAACTTATATTCAATCACAGTTGCTTTGAACAATAAAAAATTTAATCTTACTAGTTACTGTATCACATTTATACTATGTCATTCGCGTGAATCACTCGAAATCGTTCCTCTCGGTACTGAATGGGTGGATTTTAATTTATTCGTACATTACGCTCTTTACGAGTCTGCGCAAATACTCCAAGTTGTTTAAGTAATTGAAGTGTACTCGAAAACTGCTTCGAAATGAAATATTAGCTATTTTAACAACAGTGTAAGTGAATACAAAGATTTATGGACGAAACTAATATTGTGAAGTTAAACTATGCAGCATTCTAACGGGTAAATGAAGCAATTTTGATTATTTCTGCAAAGACAAATAGTGCTTTAGTGCTAAATACAAATTTAAGATAAAATGTGGCATTGTATTCGGATTTTATAGGTCTTTTGCAAGTTTCAAACTCCCTGATATTTTTTTTATCATGAGGTAGGAGTTCCTATTGCCTGATGATTAAGGCAAACAAAATAAAAGAATATAACATATTATGTCCAATAAAGTACAACATAGCATAAAAAAAACAAAATTATTTCTAACGTCATAACTGTCCCTTTCAAAGTACCCTAAATAAATAGCCCATTTACCACACATACAAACCGTGACCATAAATTAATATGTTCTCTAAAAAGAACAAATCCACGAGTTGTTTTAGGAACATAAAAGCAATAAATAATCAAAATGGGTGCTGAAGGATGTTCCAAATGCCAAGTTTGAAGGTGAGCATTTGGCATTAAAAGGATATAAATGATACACTTATTCTGTTTATAGCCTGTCTTGTCTTAGTATCAAATAGGGCAATTTTGGATAAAGAAGAAGCCGTTTTATTTCACAATATATATTATAAAAAAGCTAGCCTATTACTGAAATAAAACGACTTCACAATGTTGGTTGTTAACAGCATTCGGGTGATTCGGACCGCGGTCCGAAAAGCTTGCGGTGCGAAACGCCCCAATGCCCATCAAGTTATTAATTATGTTATGCTACGAATAAATCAAAAAAACAATACTTATGATAATCAACATGTTTAATAATTAAAATTGTCCAAAATACACCCATACCATATGGTCACGTGACCGTAAACGCCTATCAGAGAATGTGACGTCACTTCTCTGATGATGGCTTGCTTTTTTTGTTTTCATGCACTTGTCATAAACAAAGATCTTTTTTCTTTAATAAATGGAACTTATTCCATTCATAATACATTTTCATTTTTGACCTAGAGGTTAATTAATAAAACATTCTAGTATAACGCGTTATTATAATACTCAAAGATGCACTCTGGGCACTTATATGTTTTAATTAATGTGTCCCTTAAATTCACCACCTTAAAGTTGTGATGTGACTCTTAATATTATTTCCTGTTATGATAGAAGTGAAATGTCTCGTACATACCTGAAACAATTAGAAATAAGTTAATAAATAGCAGTTACAAGGAATGCCATAAATGCAATAATAATTAGAAATACAGGGTGTGTGTTTTTAGAGTTTCAGTCTTTATTTTATTATTACTTGGAAAACATACATTTATTAAATCAAAAACAAAAATAACACTAAATAATAACACAAAACCAAATAAAAAAATAAATTTATAAATTGATAAAAAGTATATAAATATTTATATCGCAATTGAAAGATTCCAGCGATAGGTTATTATAATATAATGTCAATGAACGTACGAGAGAGATCAAAACGACAACAGATTGAAATAAATTTTACTCTCATATTAACAACATACAGACCGATTTTCAGACGTATCCCAAATATAGAAGACAAATAAAGCCTAGTTATAGACAAGTTTGACAGGCCTACATTTGTTCAGACATTCGGAGCTATAAAGGGAACTGGGTAATATATTTGAGGAATACTGTCTAGACTTGATAAATACGATACAATTGAAAATAGGAATCGTGTAGGTAGAGTATTTTCGATAAGCGAAAGTAAGAAATACAAAAAATATGACAATGTATGAAAGACACACAAGTAGCAGACAACACTTGATAAATCAGCTGCTTTTGCTGTTTTTTTTTCTGTTAATTATTATTATTATTATTTTTAATTGTCACCATTTTATTGATTTTTTGCACTAGTGTAACTTTGTAGTTTTCTTGCCAATGATGTGTATAACTATAATTGGCATATGTAGGAGAAAAATACTTTAATTATTTGTTACTAAATGTTGTCTATGTATGCTGTTGGTGTATCATATTTTATAAAATAAAAATAAATAAAATAAAGACACAGTTTGGTAATAAACCATGACCAACTAGAGTTTTGGAATACTTCATATACTGACAGAAATGTCAATAAAAAAAAGCTACCAGCCAATAAAAGAACTGATATGCTAAATAGACTCATCAATTTATCATAGACAGAAATACTATTAGCAATCTGGTACATACGTTTAGTTCTGAAGTTTACGCGAATACTACTCATTGATTAAAAGACTACTTATTTATTAAAAGGCCACAGGCCAGAACCACGAAGGCCGTAAAGCATTCGAAACGTAAGGCGTTCAATTACAAATAAATGTGGGCGAAATCAATCCATAATGTGTTTAAATAATCAATTTTGTAAATGAAGAGATCCGCATAGTAAAATTTTGGAACGGTTCATTACGTCAAGATAAGCTGACAAGACGTCAACATGCTCACTATCATAATGTACTCAAATCATTTTTTTTTTATTCAAGATTGTAATGAAATCATTGATTACAAAAGTCATAAGTGTCAACATTTGGTTTCAAGGAGATTCAAGAATATAAATACGATGTAGACAACCTGTATATATCAACCTATATCAGATAAGACTAGAATAGTTTAACCTACCAGTCTAGCCGTGAAATTTTAGAAACAACTTAAAGGAGGTCGCGATCTCGACGGTTAGTTTTTGATCTATTTCAGACTTGTGTAACCTAAATCGTGAGTTTTCATTGGGTAAGTGTTTCGAAAGTTGCATTTAGAAAGCTCTTAACTTACAGTCAGCACAAAGTTTCCACTGAACGAGTATTAAATGCACTGGTTATTAAAAATAAGGCAGGGCACATTTATTTTTATTTTTTTCACTGTATATTTGACGTTCATAAGTGTTATTTCATGACCTAAATTGAAATAAAGATTTTGAATTTGAAATTTAAATTCAAGTGCGAGTCTGACTAGCGTACGTAGGGTACCGTACCATGGACTAGGTAATTAGGCAAAAAATTGCGTTTTTGTATGGGAGACCCCCTAAAATATTTTTTTTTTGTTATAGCGGCAATAGAAATACATAATTCGTAAAATTTTCAGCTGTCGAGCTATCGCGTTATTGAGATACATCCTGGTGACGAACAGACGGACGGACAGACAGCAAACTCTTAGTAATAGGGTCCCATTTTTACAATTTGGGCACGGAACCCTAAAAACTATTGTACCTGGATTTTTCATCTTACATAGCCGCATTCGCAGGCAGATCTAACATCTTAAACCATAGCGTAAAACGATAACTGAAATACAAAGATAAACTATTTTATTCTCGTAGTAACATAATGCGAAACAAATCATTATATTAAAACATCAAAGTTAATGTTATCGGGTCAATTCAATCTTGTTTTATAGTTCCATAATGTGAATAAAAGGTTTATAGCCTTGAGAGTAAAATCAATTGATTTATTGACAAAGTAGTTTGATAAGAGCTGAACTGATTTTGATGAATTAAGGTTAAGCAAATACGCGTAAAATAGAGGAGGTCATTTGCTAATACCCTATTTACTCTAGCAAAAGATCCCTTATCATTATCATCATCATCATTATCAGCCAAAGGACGCCCACTGCAAAACATGCCTCCCCCACGGTTTACCACAGCGACCGGTTGTGAGCGGTCTGCATCCAGTGCGATCCTGCGATCTTTACAAGGTCGTCTATCAACCTAAATAGTAGTCACACAGTACAAAAAATAACATATAGGAGATGAAACCAGAAATGAATCATGTAAAGGTGAACTAATTAATACGGAGGAACACAATTTAGAAAAAAACATCACTGTCAAATATAGCTCACATTAAATATGGTTTTTCATAGCGATTTGCAAGCGGTCTGAGACCGCTGTGCCTTTGATTAAAGGGTCATCCAGTATTTTTGCCCCGACGGCAGACAGTTTTAAGCGCTATTTGCTATGCCCTTTTTTACTTTAGCTTACAGATTCGCATTAAATTTATAAACGTTACATAAGTTATTCTATGTAATCAATTTTTCATTAAACGTTCTATTCATTTTAAAAACACCAGTTCAATGACCGAGCTCATCTTGAGTACCACATACCAATCGAATAACTTTTGTATCACTAACCACGATACAACGTACTCGAGCGAATGACGAATCGAACAGTCGCGATCCGCATACTATGCCGTAATCGATTCGGTATGTTCTTCGATTGTAAAATCGTTTTTATTGCGAATAGGTATTAGATTGCCGGTAGATTTACTGCGATGTGTGTGGCAGCCGTTTAATTGTGGTTCTAGTGTGTTATGGAACAGATTGATTGGTATTATTTGTACAACTCAATCCGATATTGCACACCTTAGCTTTATTCATGGTATGGGGATTTATTAAGTTTTTACTTTCCTAGTCTTTAAGAGACATGCTTAAATGAAGTTCAAAATTATTTATTGAACTATCAACGACAATATAGGCAGACGGGCGACCTTGAAAGATCGCAGGATAACACTCAATGTCCTATACAATATACATTACATAAACCGCTTCATTGAGGCCTCGTCCTGGACGACGGCGGGCGGTACGGGCGGTACCACATACAGCTCGACGCTCGCCGCCCGCACCGCTGTCGTCGAGAACAGCTTCACACCAGTCTATAAACTTTGATCAAGACGCGCACGCCGTCGCCCGCGCCGCCCGCTCCGCCCGCTGGCGTACAGGACGAGGCCTGTGAGTTCGCCCGCGGGGCACAGGGGCTCGAAAGTAGGCGGTGTTTAGGGACGTCTATTGGTAATGTGTATTACCTTAGTGAAGATAAATAGGAATCTGTTACAAAACATTGCTTTATCGATAACCAAACAATATCTCACTCACTCTTACCAGCTCACTCTGGAAGCCCACTGTATAGCCACCGATTAAACTTTATGCATTCCCAAGCGGTTACCAGGTAAAGAATCCGTCAAGGCATTAAGTCCACCAAATGCACAGCTCACATTGCAATGAAGTTGAAAATAAATAAATAAATAGACCCCACGCGTGAAACGGCTACACGTGCCGCCATGATTCGCACCCAGAATACACATTCACTTTAATATAGGTGGAAACAGCTGAGCGGACAGGTGGGGCTAAGAAACACGCGGAGTATCAGAAGATAACCTTTGACAACAAACCTTTGACGACACGTTTGGTTCAGTGGTTAGTGCTCCCGACAACTAAACCAGCGGTCGCGGGCTCGAATTCCGCAAGGGGTGAGCTCGAACATTTGTACCTAACTAAGTCATGGATGTTATAAATATTTAAGTATTAATGGGAGACGCCCCCGTCATTATCGCATCGTTGTCTGGTACTTCGTAAAACACTACTGCAAACTAAACAATTAGTGTTTCTGGCGCATATTTATATAACGGGTGATTTTTTAAGAGCTTGAGAACTTTTTTAAACAATAAAACGCATAAAATTTGCAAAATCTCATCGGTTCTTTATTTTAAACGTTAGATTGGTACATGACATTTACTTTTTGAAGATAATTTCATTTAAATGTTGACCGCGGCTGCGTCTTAGGTGGTCCATTCGGAAAGTCCAATTTTGGGCAACTTTTTCGAGCATTTCGGCCGGAATAGCCCGAATTTCTTCGGAAATGTTGTCTTCCAAAGCTGGAATAGTTACTGGCTTATTTCTGTAGACTTTAGACTTGACGTAGCCCCACAAAAAATAGTCTAAAGGCGTCAAATCGCATGATCTTGGTGGCCAACTTACCGGTCCATTTCTTGAGATGAATTGTTCTCCGAAGTTTTCCCTCAAAATGGCCATAGAATCGCGAGCTGTGTGGCATGTAGCGCCATCTTGTTGAAACCACATGTCAACCAAGTTCAGTTCTTCCATTTTTGGCAACAAAAAGTTTGTTAGCATCGAACGATAGCGATCGCCATTCACTGTAACGTTGCGTCCAACAGCATCTTTGAAAAAATACGGTCCAATGATTCCACCAGCGTACAAACCACACCAAACAGTGCATTTTTCGGGATGCATGGGCAGTTCTTGAACGGCTTCTGGTTGCTCTTCACTCCAAATGCGGCAATTTTGCTTATTTACGTAGCCATTCAACCAGAAATGAGCCTCATCGCTGAACAAAATTTGTCGATAAAAAAGCGGATTTTCTGCCAACTTTTCTAGGGCCCATTCACTGAAAATTCGACGTTGTGGCAGATCGTTCGGCTTCAGTTCTTGCAGGAGCTGTATTTTATACGGTTTTACACCAAGATCTTTGCGTAAAATCTTCCATGTGGTCGAATAACACAAACCCAATTGCTGCGAACGGCGACGAATAGACATTTCACGGTCTTCAGCAACACTCTCAGAAACAGACGCAATATTCTCTTCTGTACGCACTGTACGCATTCGTGTGGTTGGTTTAATGTCCAATAAAGTAAACTGAGTGCGAAACTTGGTCACAATCGCATTAATTGTTTGCTCACTTGGTCGATTATGTAGACCATAAATCGGGCGTAAAGCGCGAAACACATTTCGAACCGAACACTGATTTTGGTAATAAAATTCAATGATTTGCAAGCGTTGCTCGTTAGTAAATCTATTCATGATGAAATGTCAAAGCATACTGAGCAAATAATAATGCATGAAAATCATAACCTCAAAAAATCTGAGCAAATACTAATGCATGAAAATCCTAACCTCAAAAAAATCACCCATTATTTATTATTATTTAACCCGTTCCGCGATTTGTGCACACCCCTCTGTGCATAAGTTTTTGTACCGCGACGCGATTCGTGCACATACCCGTGTGCATAAAGCTATTGGTCAATTTGTCGTTTGTTTCTTCGGTCCGAATTTAGCTACTGACAGTGTTGGCTGCATGGAATGAGTCTATGGTTCATAGAGAATATTTTTTTTATAATGTTCCCAGTACAATTCGGAACAAATCATCGAGAAAAAGAGAATTGAAAAAAAGTTGGGTCTGGGAATGGAAAGGCCGCCATATTCGTTCCGGTGATTGTGATTAGTGTGTGTATTATTATGGATTCTCGTCGAAAACGGTAAGTAATTTTATGAGATTGTTATTTGTAATTACTGAGAAAATAATGGTGAACGATATATAAGTATTGGTTTCTGTAAATTTGTTTCTAAAGGTAGTGAAAAAACCGACAAACTTTTCAAACAGGAAAATTTTGATAGGTTATGTCTCATATTTCGTCAGATTTTGTTTGTAAAATATGCTGTAGCCGACAAGAAATGCATATAACTTTATCGTTAAACTATCTAGCAATCGTGTAACCATCGTTTTTTTGTATAAATTGACTGTTTATAAACATAAAAGTCGAACAAAACAAAAATCTAAGTTTCCATAGGTAGACATTTTGACCCAGTACCGTTAGCAAATACATTTCATTTCGTAAAACTCGATACTATCTAAAAATTGTGTAAAGTTATTGAATATAAATCTGTCGTGGCCTATTTTTGTAAATAAGTTGAAGATGTATTAGACAAATAAGGGTTGGAGTAAAGCAAAGGTTGTGCCAGGTGTTTGGGACTTAGAAAAAAATTACAAAAAGTATGAAACATATAAAAACCGAAACCTTTATATTTAATCGTATAAAGAGGCTAAAAATAAAGCCTTTTTGTACTTGTGTTTTTTTTTATCCGATGCATAGTTTGGCGGGAAAATGTGTTCGAAGGGGAGGTTCATATTTTTACTTTTCCCATCTAATAGTTAATGTTTTATTTTTATAGACTTGCCAGATTGAGATCGGTCTCGGCGTCGGACCGATCACGGTCAGCAACGCCGAGCCGCCCATGCGCCTCATCCAGGCCCTCGGCCGCCAGACGGGCTCAGATTATGGGCCTAGCATTAGAGGGTCCCAAAAGAAGAAACCCCGAGGTTGAGGCACCACCGCCAAAATGGCAGTAAGTATTACATTTAAATGATGGTTCTCCGTGATTTCGTCAAATACAAACATTAAGCCCTTATTTACCCTCTTTGCATAAATTATACCAAATGTATAGGAATAAAACTCATATTTCGCGCGTATTTCCTTATTTCTTAGATGTTTATACATTTTGTCTTTTGTTTCAGAGCCCTTGCCGTCAACTGATCCCTGATGGATCCTTGCTGGTTTGAGTCCCGACCGTGCGGAATATTTGGTTGCTTATTTTCTTTTCAGAATAAAATATGACACTGTGAATGTTAAAAAAAATACTAACCCATTCTAAACCAAAGTTTTAGTTTTTATTTATTTTATTTTATTTTTATTACGTTTTACTTTCCAATTATAAATAAAACACTTGTAACTTTCTTATTTGTTTCTTTTACCTTGTGTTTACACTATATTTACTATGACGCTAGCCTTTGAAGCAAGTAAACGAGCGAAATACTTGCGCGGATGGCATGCGCTGGGGGGTCGGCCGTGCAAGCACTCCGCTTGTTTACTCGCTCCAGCTGCTTACGTAAGAATCTTACTACAAAGTTCCATGATTTCACACTCAAAAATTATGAACTAACATGAAGACTTGCACCCCTCCATATTTTATCTCCTCTAGTTTTTTTTCGGGAGATAAAATAAGCAAGTTGTAGAATGGCCATTCATAAATTACGTTACGATGATTTTTGCTAATTTTTGACCCCCTCCTTCCTAAGAAAGATAAGGTTTAACAAATCATCACTACATAAATTAAATAAAACCCTAAATGGTCAGCCCTCCTCCCCCCTAAATTGTCTAACGTAATAAATGTATGGCCATCTACAATTTTTCCCCAGCTCTAACATATTCCTGAACCAAATTCATCAAATTCGGTTAAGTAATTTATCCACGTAAAAGTAACAGACATACAATTATCGCTAATAGAGGAAAACATCTTTCATCAATTATATTTTTGAACTTTTTATACAATTAAGTCATCATATTTGCTAGTTCTTTACAATTACTTGCATTTTACGAAAAATAACGATAACCACCCTAGGAAACCATATTTTTAAACATTTATTTTATTAGGGTAAACATGAAAAAAGTTTATAAATATATGCTTATATGCTTGGCCACCGAATACTCATTCACCGCAGATCCGAGTGGATGTCACTGAACTTGGTAATATTTTAATTTTTTATTCTTATAATAGTTCTATAGTGAATATTCATAAAGTTGCTAAATTGTCGCATAGAAAATAAATAACCAGTAACAACACACCTTCACAGGTACGAAACACGTTTACTTTTATTATTCTAAACTATTTTACAAAGATTCTTGAACAAGATGTAAAAAAATAATTTTTCGTCTTGTAGATTTTTCTGTCAACTGTACCGGCCGGTCAGTTACGGCCGAGCGCGCGTGTCGGCGCCATCGCGCGATGGCTACCAATGTTTATAAATAATCTTTTGAGTATCAAATAACGTGTTTCAAAGTGTTGTTATGATGTAATAGTTTCTTTATGTTGTAAACAATGAATTACAAGTGTTGTGTGAATCCCAGTGAATGGTGAATTTGTGTAAAGTGATGTTGAAAGTGATAGTAGGGGGTAAGAACAACATAACCTAAAAGTTTTCTGCCTGTTTTAGCGACTGGTGAGTAATTTAAAGACATATAGCTCTAAATAGGGAACTGGAAATTTACCGCTGAACACTGTGGTGTGTAATAAATGTTGTTATTGAATACCGTTTTGCTAGAATAAATCGATTTATGAAGTGCTATGAAAAAAATGGAGGCGGCCATTTTGCTGACGACAACATCGGTAGTGTACACCCGGGTGTGCATTCTCGTTCAAAAGGTTAAACCTTAAAATAATACACACCAGACAAAAAGAAAAGGTATTTTACTGAAAGATTAACGATTCTGTCTCATTCAGACTACTTTTTGGGGTGAATATTTTAGATAGATCGGTTGTAAATTCATTCATGCAAGGACTATAGGTAATGAGATCATTTCCACTCCATACCCCGAGTTCTTATAGTTGACATTCGATTTTTGAATTACACTTCAGTTTCTTAAATTTGACAGCTGCGATCCCAAATGCGATGCTTTTAATGTAAGTAGTGAGCTGTGAGTGGTTGTTATTGAAGTACCGTCACGTCATTGTAAACACGGCATTTAGAATGATGTTGAACCATTCATTTGACAAATGATTTAAAAAAATAATTTTTAGGTGAAATCTTGAATGCAACGCTATTCTCATAGCCCCACACTGACACTCGGACTTCGAGACTGACAGGCATCAAGAGACCGGCCATTAAAACGAGACAAACGACCACAAATGTGCGTATACGCACCCCATACATTAACGACTCTATCCGTACCAAAATATAGACGACAATCCAATGTTTCCGGAAACGAATCTCGAACTTTTCGGCGGGAAATTAAGCCCTTATTTCTATGGAATTTGAGGTTATATTCGAATGTCTCAAGAATTCGCCCTTGGGTAGTATATTGACATAGGATTCAGTAATGTCATGGTGTTTTGTCACTAAGATATTTGCGGTTGGATTCCTTTGCAATCGATTGTTTTAGAAAATTTCGGGAGGAATCGTATTTCATAACTGAAGTTTTTTTTTTCATAAATCAGCTGATGGGACGAGTAAAATAATTAGATTATTTTTTAGATAAAGTCTTCGTTCAAAGTTGTCTTATTTTTATTTTCTTTTGTCTTGTCAGTTATAATCATTAATATCGCTTTGATTCACAGATAACCAATTTATTTTAGCTTTCTACTTTGTTTATTTATTTCGTCATAGTCAAAGGTGGCAAAACCAAAATTATCACTTGATGTGAAACTCGATGCATTAAATATCCCATTTCCCACTTCGTAAATATTAAAACACAGGTGCAGACTGCAGACAACACAAGGTCGATTCATATCCGCCGACACGAGTAAAAAGTTCAATAAATAATAAAAAAAACAAAGAACGAACGCCACAAAAAGCGTTATTGATTGTACGTCCCGTCAAAAAGACGGTTTGACACGCATGACGTCACGTCGTAGATAACGTTCGCGGGTTTTCATAAATAAACGTCAGTTTGCGTGATAAAATACGGGAACTTTCTAACCTTTTTCTTTATTCGAAATGTGTTTTCGCATGACTCTAGCCTAGACCAGAGGAGCGATCGTGTAAAGCAATTGTATTAATTTGACAGTTCAAAACGCACGGTATGATCTGTCAAACGTTTTGTTTTTTGCCCTTTGACAGATCATACCGGACGTTTTGAACTGTCAAATGATTACGATTGCTTTACTTACACAATTCCTTCTCTGTTTGGGCTTAGACAGAGTCGACGATGGTCGCTCACCCAGAAGAAGCCTGTTCACTCTGACTTTTTTGAGATAATGTAGTTTAAACTTACTTCAGGACAGATAATTATTTTTATTATCATCACAATCAGCTTTAAGAATTGCACTGCTGAAAGTAAGGCATGATATTCCATAGTGACCAGTTGCAAACGGTCAAGATCCAGTGTGATCTACCAAATTTTATCTCATCATGTCTTAAGTTGTGCATTTGATTAAACTGACTTTAAGACTCTGATATCTATTGATAGTTCCTATTATTTTTATTCTGTGCCTAAAAACTTAACCATCATTTAGTCAAATAAAGTATCGAAAACATAAATCAGAAGTTAAAGTGTATCGGAATATTTCTCTGATTCAAATAGGATTGATTCTAAAATGTCAAAGGTTAAGTTAGAAAATACATTCGAGTCGTAATTGGAACGAATTCGAGCGATCAAATCGCAAAACAAATATAATTGGGCTTTCTGAAAATAAACACAAAGTTGGAATATCGAGTATCGATAAAATAAGTAAACAAGTAAATAATATGATTTTTATTTGTAAACATCAGTTTCTTATTTTATTTAGGTTTCGATTTTTTTATAAGTACCTATGTACCTATGCCTCAAAAAATTTATAATAATATGAAACGCTGTGATCAGTAGGTAAATTAAATAACTGGATTAGAAATTGTACCTATCATTACATTATAAATGTAGAGATTATGAATGTCCTCCTTTTCAATACAAGATCAACGAAAGCAGATGGTCCTATATTAGACGCACCTCAACAATTGTAAAACCCTAAGTAAATAATAATTGTATTAATCATTGTAAGTAGGTACATATGTGTATTTGTGTTCTTTTTTAGACTAATAAAAATTTCGTCAACTTTCTTAAGTCATGCCTATCACATTATTATAACGAGAGACACATAATTTCTTACATGTTATGCAACTATGCATACGTTTTTGTTAAATGTATCTTCAATACTGTTTGATGAACTTTTGGTGAAAAAAGTTTTACTGTAACAACAAATTCTAATCCTACAATAAATCAATTAAAGACGTAATAAAATTATCAAGAAGAGCTCGAAATTCCTAGAACCAGCTCACTTAACTTAAAAATAATTAAATAAGATAACTGTCAAATTGAAGCTCTGCTAAATATTTACTGAAATTAAATGAAGGTTGCTCAGATAACAAACTGTGAATACTAACGAAATTTCAAGTAAAGTGACTATAAAAAAAAAATTTGGAAACAAAATTGTCTACACTAATGATAAAAAATACGAAAGTGTGTCTGTCAGTCTGTGGCCTTTTACGTTAAAACAGCTGAATCAAATCTGTTATAAATATAGTTTGAATCCCGAAAAAAGACAAAAGACAGTTTTTATCCCAGAACGAAGTTCCAAAAGTGGGATGGAAATGTGTATGGGAAATATGATATTTCAAGTGGAACCACGGGGGACCGCTAAATGATTACCTACCGTATCTATCTGGCCTCACCTTTACAGAACTCATACAGTTCATAACTAAACTTAAAGTTTTAACTAAGGTTGTAACAATCAAAGGTTAACAATCAAAGATTCGTTATAGTCAAACTTCGCAAGTCGCAATTCAAGAGACAGCTCGAAGCAAGAGATTTGGTAACCCATAAAACCACAGATATGTATTAAGGGTCCCGATTAAAGATTTCTTATCAGAAAAATATAGTTCACTTTGGATAAAATAGTAGAGACGTCGAAAGAAGACTTTCACCGATCTGATAACTCGTTCGATAATGCCTATGATAACTTGTTCATCGAAAAGTGTTCATAGCTAAAGTTTTATTAGTTTTAATAAATTTTCTTTACTCACCTTCACTCTTGTCACAACCGAATGAGTTTTATCTAAATTGATAGTTTTTAACACACAAAATATGCTTAGCCTAACGTAATCGAGACAAACACTAGCCTAAATAAAAACCTTTTGTTTAAGTCGGTTAAAAAAGGAGATATTCTGTCTGCGTCTTGTTCTATAAAGATTGACCTTTGGATTAAATTAAAAATAGCACAAACGCAAAGTGAGCAGGGACGGATTCAAGAGTCTCTTCTTAGAACCCTATTTCTAGAACTAAGTGGGATGGAGTTTCACGAGTATAAGATGTTATAATAATAATAATGTCAATGTTTATTTATTTTGCCAACCACAGACAATTTGATTGATAACAATTACAAAAATATACAGAGATACTTTGAGTTAAATTTAAACTTTCAGCTTAATATTTCTAAAATAACAAGATTTCTAAAACTGATACCTTCCTTTCAGAAGTAACATCTCCTAAACTTGGTATGACATTTTATTTTAATTTCACAATAGTATTGCGCAATCATGTTTTTTTATTTTACAATAGGAAGACTTAAAGCCATGTGACAGTCATACCTGTGGTATAATTTATTCAATCAAATACAGCATTTAGGAATTTTAACAGGTGATAAAAGATAATGCTGCAGCTGGGCAATAGCAAATTTTAATGCCATCGTTATCACTATGAACGATATTCGAAATGGACCCGATTGAGTAATAAATTCAATTTATTATTGAAAACTAACGAGTTTATTATGGACATGTGTCGATTAGTTTGCATATGAATTACTCACTACCGTTTTGAATGTACAAGATAAAACAAGAATTGCCAATTTTATTGCTTTTATGCCTTTAGAAGTAGAAGCAGGATAGCATTTTTTTCTAGTCACAAAAAACTTATAGACTAAATTTATTTATTTATTCAGCAATGAATACACACTTACAGGCGGTAAAAAATTTTTTAATGCCGAGTACTCACTTACATTTCTTTATTTTTTTCTGTGCAAATACGCACGCCCTACACGTCGGAGCTAATGTCACTTAAAAAATAAATTTAAAAATATGTTATAACAAATCCACCAGTCGCAAACTCTTCAGTTATCTATGAACTTTATTTTAGTAACTTCTATTTTTATTTATTATACCGCACCAACTTTAACAAATCGTGTTTCCTCCGGTTAAATAATCCTCAATAATATCGACAAATTTTGTTACACTTCAATTTTACTGTAAAATACTTGAAAATTGAAAAAAAAAATGTTTTGCAGGAATACCGGACCTACCTCGCCTTAATAATATTGATACTAAACCATTGTCTCAGAAGGATCTATAAATTGAATATTCGATGTGAACACAAAGCAGATACAAGATAGAAAATAATGTTGAATTGACTGTGACCTGTGATATTTGTATGCGAAACTTGTTTTTTTCTGAATATTTTATTGCCTTTACCGTTGCCAGACAGTTTACTGTTATAGTCCGACTAATATGGACTTATTCAGGTGAGCACTGACCAACGTTACGAGGTGTAATGTAACATTCGCATCGAGAGTGTTACGCTGTGTTCTAAAATCGGCGTAACATGCTCTTTAAAACACTACAAAACCGCGTAACAGTCAAAGGATTTGCTAAAAAAACCGAGGAGCAACGATCTTCGTAACACGACGTTCTGACTGCACGAATGTTCGCTGTGCAACATGTTATATTACACCTCTTAACGTTAGTCAGTACCCACCCTTTAAGTTTTTCAATCAAACTAGTTGTCTGTGTTCAACCAAATGATTAAAAAAAAATTGGACAAAAAACCTCTACATTGCATCGTACTATAATAAATAAATTTAACTAGCAACTAGTAAATGCAGTTTGCCTTAACGTCGCAGCGTGATGTTTTATAGCCGAAAATCTTCCCCGATAAATAAGCTATTCACCACAAAAATATTTTTTTGATTGGTCCAATAGTTCCTAAGATTAGCGCGTTCAAACAAAAAAACAAACTTCAGCTTTATACTAATTAATTAGCATAAATTTCAATTTCAATTATATTTTATGTTAGCTTCTTGAATTCCAGTGATATATTTTGCTGCGGGAGCTTCCGCGGGCGACTGTTCCTATTGACGAGCTCACTTGCCTATTACCGCTCTTTTGTTGTCTTTTGTATTCATATTTGTCCAACTAATTGGTTTCTTTTTTGCTAATACCTTCGTAAATACTATTATCTGTTGGTTTTTATTACCGATCTAGTTGTTTTAAATATAATTGTTACAAATGTAATGCTGAACTATAGCTTGCATAAGTATTTAAGTTATTAAGAGATTAAGTAACGCGTAGCTCCGTAGTTCATGATTCGTAAATAGGTATTATAATATATTTTTATAAGTTTTGACAAGCGAAATAGCTTAAAAACATCTTTACAATAAGTCATTACATTCTAGGATTACAATGTACACTGGTAATGTAAAACTGTACATTTGTTATTATAATAAAATAAAGAGATTTTGAAACTGAAAAACTGATATATTTTATTCAAGCAGGTAAATCAGTAGCCTTATTTTGAACGTCACGACACATTGTGTTTTATAAAATGGCGAGGAAAAAGAGACATGAGTCATATACTTATTATGCTATATCCTACTACTATTATAAAGGCGAAAGTTTGTATGGATGTATGGATGTTTGTTACTCTTTCACGTAAAAACTACTGAATGGATTTGAATGAAACTTTACCACAATATAGCTTATACATCAGAATAACATATAGGCTACAATTTAGGGCTCTGCAGTGCTTAGTTACCGTATTTCTTACTTATTACTAGACTAGACGGGACGAACCTGAAGTCCACGCGAACGAAGTCGCGGGCAAAAGCTAGTCTAAACATATAACAGGCTATAGAATAACATATACTTTTCTGCTTTCACCATCTCTTTCTTTATAATGCATCATCGTCATTAAAGTAGCAGGACGACGAGTTAGGTGTATTGGTTGGCGCTCCATGACTATTACGCCGGCTGTCGCGGGTTCAAACCTCGCAAGGAGGCATATGTTTGTGTCACGAGCACGAACATTTGTACCTAAGTCATGGATGTTATATGTATTTTAGTATTTATGGGAGGCGCCCCCGTCATAATAGTTGACTGTTACTTCGTAAAACAAGGAAGAAAATCCTTTACCACGAAACCAGACAATTGGTGTGTTGTCTGGCGCATATTTATTTTTCCACTGCTGAACATAGCATAGACCTCTTTCAAAGTTTTCCACAGCGACAGGTTGCAACCTTAAAAAAACTGTCTTTCCTTCAAAATTAATTGTGCAATTTCCAGTACCAAAAACTATAGTCGCTTTATGATCCCTTGTACTAAATATGCCCTATAAAGTCCCTAAGTTTGTCCCTGTCCACCGATTCCCATTATCAAGGGTTGACTATTAATTTGGTAGTTAGTCTACATGGCTTTGGTGAGATTTGATCTTGGACCTTTTGGCGTTGGACTCTGGCGTCTTTTGCTAAAAGTATTTGTTTAATGAGCTGGATAAATAAATAAAAATAAATAAATATGAGCCAGACAACACACCAACTGTCTGGTTTCGCGATAAGATAAGATAATCATTTATTGTCTCAACACTGTGTACAATCGTTGTTATAAAAATAAAATAATGTGTCAACAGTCGTGGTAAGGAATTTTCTTCCTTGTGTTACGAAGTACCAGACAAGGATTATGACGATATATGGATGGATAGATGGATAGGTTTCGTTTTGAGAGAGATAACTAGAATCAAAAGATATACCATTGTGGGCATTTTAGAAATTCCTGAACTCTAGGTCAAATAACGTATTATTTAATTAAGCAAATCATAAATGGATTCAACCGGACAACGAGTCAGTCAAGTCAACGCTACATTTTATTACTCACTAGCGGTCCCAGCGAACTTCGTTTCGCCCGCAGCCCGGTCCCGCCCTGGCCCCGTTTTATGGGAATTTTCTTTGCTATAAACCTCACGGAGCCCGGACCTTACCAACGAATGCAAAACCGTGGAAATCGGTTCGTGCGTTCTGGAGTTATAGCGTCAGGAAGGAAAACCCGACTTATTTTTATTTAGTAGATTAGTATTTTTTCCCGCCAGAAAAAAAATATTAACAAATGACAAACATTAGTATGTTAGCATGCGGAGTCCCTTATGTAATTAAAATGTTGATCATATAATTAAAATAAAAGAGACAACCACACATAATAATTTATGAAGCGAAGTGAGAGTCCATAAAATCCTGAAAACATAAACCACATAAACTTGACATAACTTAAAATCTTCGATCAACTCTCAACACATTCAAATCATAACAATAAGTTAATACAGCCATTTTGCCCGCGATAACATTACTCAAACCGACTAATTACGCGGTCCGTTTACACTGTCAGACGGTGTGACAAATGGGCGCGCGTCACGGATCCCGTGTCGTGTAAAGCGGCCCTGGTCAAACAGCTCGCCGTGAACGTGATACTACGTGGACACTGCAAATTAGTGTGGCGGTGAAGTGACTGTGCGTTCTGAAATTAATGAGACGCCCGGTTTTAATGTTTCGAGCAAAGATTATCACAACAAGCTATAAAGAATGGTTGGTGTCTTACTACAAGATCGATTCGGCAATCAGGAGATATTTAGAACATACGAAGACCTACAGTAACGGATCTCTGAGAATCAGTAAGTTCAAGTGCCGATGGGCAGGACACAAATCGCAAAAAACTGATGGCCGTTGGGGCAGAAGAGTTCTAGATTGGAGAACTTTCGAACAAAGGCTCAGCGCAGCGTTGGACGTCCATCGACAAGAAGGACAGACGAGCTTTTAAAAAATAGCAGGATTACACTAGATGCAGATAGCAGACTGCTTGCATGCAACTGACTGCTGCGAAAAACCTGGGGAAGGCCTATGTTCAGCAGTGCTCCTTTGGTTGTTTGGCAAGTTGAAGACGGAACGCTGTCAATCCGTTCAGTGGGCGTATCGAGTTGCTTTTCGTGCCAGACACTTTCCTAAACCTTTAAGCATAAACTGAGGATTGTCCTCTGAAAACAAAAGAGCGTTGTAACCCTACCCGCTCGGGTGGTTTATCATTATTTGTTAATAACATTAATTCCAGGCAGTCTAAACAGTATCAGGGCTGTGATTTTCCCTTGTTACACAGGGTATTTTCAGTGTTTACCCTGTGTCACAGACACTGTGTGACAGATTTCAGGCTCTACCATACTTTGTAGAACATCTCACGTTTTTGCAAAAGCTATTTCTTTCCACTGCAAAATTATACTGACACGAGTGTCAGAGATTGCTAGATTAAAAAATATAACGGGACTACACTATAGAAATATATTTTTTCATTGCTTTTCGACCTTGAATCAAAGTTCAAATTATGTTGGCAACTATATTGCCATTGCCAGTCCACTTACCGAGCAGCAGGCCTCTTGGTTAGAATTCAACTGAAAGAGGAGCTTCTGTGAATTCTGGTTTCAGAAACACCTGCAAAATGTTCGTGGAAACTTTAGCGCAGGTGTAATTCAGAATTAGGGCACATGTTGTCGCTTTCTATGAATTGAAACATAGTGAGCCGCCTAAATTTGTTTTTAATTAATTATAGAGAGGAATCTCTGCAGGTTTCCATTTACCGACCGACAGCACGGTAGCTCAATCTTATTTTTCTTCTCTTCTCTTTCTGGCCAGAAAGATCCTGATTCGAGTCCCGCCCGTGTGCAATTTTTGGTTTCTTATTTCATCTTTTAAGGTTTACATTTCATCATCATTTTCATAAACAGCCGCACGAGGCTCATCACATCATAGTGCCCACCCATGTGTGCGCAATACACAAGTGCACTATCTGTTCCCTCACTCTCATTAATTCGGTGAGACAGCAGTCCGACATGGGCGATGAGAGTTCAGGTGCAAGACCAAAGGCTTAGCGAGGCACGGTGGTTTTATCCCCAGCAACTTCCTGACTCCGAGCTGTTTCCGAGAAAAACCCAAAAACGATTTCGGCCCGACCCGGGATCTCTTGGGTCCAGCGAACTAACCGCGACATAAACGAGGCAGTGAATTAATATTATGTGTGGTGGCCGGTGGACAAAAGTATTCTTTTTTATCACTAGCCTACAACCGTCTCGATGCAACAGTGATAGAAATACTGTGTTCAGTTATATAAGGACTTGTTAATTGTGGAACTAATACTATTTTGTGCCTCGGTGGCGCAGCGGTTAGAGGGTCGCATTTCAAAGCGAGGGCTGCGCTAGAGGCCCCGGATTTGATTCCCGGGTCGGATCAAAAATATGTACCTGGGTTTTTCTGTTCAGAAATTCTCGGGGAAGCCCGGAGTTTGAAAGTTGGCGGTATTTTACCCCGGTGCCTCGTAAAGCACGTAAAGCCGTTGGTCCTGCGGCTGGTCTCTCTCCGGTCGTGTCAGATTGCTGTCCCATTGCATCGGCATCGGGCTATGAGAGTGAAAGGAATAGAGAGTGCACCTGTGTTTGCGCACACACTTGTGCACTATAATATGTCCCGCGCAGTCGGTTAGTCGTTGTGACTGGCCACCTTAGTCGAAATCGGCTAGAGGACTATTTCATTTATTTTTACTATTTTGTCTTAACTTAATCGACACATACGACATCAAAATCCGCTATCAAATTAAAATCACATATCTACATAACTGGACATCACTATAAAGTGAATGCTGACACAGAACACAAAATAACTAAATATTTTACAGTTATCTGATCCAATTATGCCGATTGTCGGAAATTGCATGTTTGTATCGCGTGGGTGTAATGGTCTGTAATGAGTTACAATAAAAAATACTGTCAATATTCATGTGCTGTTTAATGGGTCAATAAGTAATGTTTCTAGTATTATAAACTCTAAGTGATAAAGTGATGAAAACTGGAAGTTATTTACGCTTAGGTCGAAGTAGACGATCGGTCATGACTGACCTTCCATTTTCGGTGATCTTTTTCTTTTGTATCGATTTTAGCTAGCCATTTTTGATAATTTGACTTTTCACTAGTCAAATTGATATGTCATTTTCAATTTTATGAATACTTTAGATAAGTTTAGAAGATTTTAAGCAGATTAACCCTTATATTATATTGCAGGTGCTCGTAGCGCAGTGGTGGCAGCGCTTTGGTAGTGATACCGAAGTGAAGCAACTTACGGCGCGGTCGGTGTTTGGATGGGTGACCATTCCGACCATATAAGTGACGTATATCACGAGCATCTCCGTGCTTCGGAAGGCACGTTAAGCAGTTGGTCCCGGCTAATATTGTTTAATATTAGTCGTTAAGCCTAGTCAGAGGCCCTATGGGCGGCTTGATAAAATCTGACAGCATGGCTGGTCGCTTGCCTTGCAAACACCCCTCCGCCAATCCGCACTGAGCCCGCGTGGTGGAGTATGGCTCATACCACCTCATATTTGAGGTAAGGCCTTTGCCCAGCAGTGGCATGCTTACAGGCTAACTTTACTTTTTTTAACCCTAATATTGTTTTCTTACTTAATCGTACTAACTTCAATAATTTTATCCAAATCTTAATGGTAAAACTAATATTTACTCTGTAACTTAGTTTAGTTTCCATCACTTGAGGCGATTCTGTAAAACTCAGCCTAATACGACGTTAAAGTTTTAGTAGTTAAGTTAGTAATCCATAGACCACTAGGTATAAAAGAAGCCGCGAATAAATGACAAATTGGCTGACTGAAAATTTCATGACATGTATTTGATAGCAAAAATTAAAATGCATTATAAGAAAATATTGAATCTAATAAAAATATTTGTTAATGTTGACTCTACTTCAGAGTGCGAGTTTTTCCTTAAATCAAGATTACCATAAACATGCAATATATGTAGATACTGGCATTAATATTCGGGAACGTACCTGGAAAAGAACAAAAATGATTTTATTTTGTCCATCATGCATAAAATATACTGATAGTGCTTTATTTTAAGTATAAAATAGAAAAATATTGACACACAGACAACTTTTAAATTCAAGACAAGCTAAGCTAAGGTTGAGTTAATAAAGCAAATTTTATTTTCATAAGCTTTTATATTATTGCCAACAAATACGAGCGCTAACAAAGCCTCTGAATCTGCTTCATCACCAGATATTTTAGCTTTATACAACCTTATAAATTGTGACACAATTTAATTTCACTAAATTAACCAGTTAGTTGCAATTTTGAGTGAATTATAAATGTTTACCTCCACTTAAGGCAATTGTGGAATCTGACCACGGACGCTGGGTCTTGGAAACTGAGATTTATTTACTAATCAGTAAGATTTATTTTCTTGTGACCGTGCACTTTCAGGATTGCAGTGGAGCATTCAAAATACCCTTGAGTGAGCTTTGAAGAAGTTAGTGGTCTTGTGGTAAAGAGTGCCTTTTGGGACTAAACTTACTTAGATCGAGGCTAAGTATAAGGTAAAAAAGTAAAGTTAGCCTGTAAGCATCCCACTGCTGGGCAAAGGCCTTACCTCAAATGTGAGGTAGTATGAGCCATACTCCACCACGCGGGCTCAGTGCGGATTGGCGGAGGGGTGTTTGCAAGGCAAGCGACCAACCTTGCTGTCAGATTTTTATCAAGCCGCCCATAGGGCCTCTGACTAGGCTTAACGACTAATACCAATCGATATTAGCCGGGACCAACGGCTTCACGTGCCTTCATGCACGAGATGCTCGTCATGTACGTCACTTATATGGTCGGAATGGTCACCCATCCAAACACCGACCGCGCCGAAAGTTGCCTAACTTCGGTATTACTACCAAAGCGCTGCCACCACTGCGCTACGAGCACCTCTAGTATAAGGTAGGATTGATTAATTGTTTCTGTAGTTGGATAAATAATTAAAATAAGGATATGGTATGTAACTATGTGTGTTAATAATAATTTTGAAGACAGGCCTTAAAAAAAGTTACACAATGAAGAATTAAGTCTAACCATTATATTTGAATAGCATGACAGTTTGACAAGGCATGATTGATTTTTTCTCACGATAAATGTGAAATATTAAAATAAGAACATAATTTCAAAGACATATGTTTTTAGAATTTGTCCTTCACATCCAAATAAATGCAGGTATGCTTATTTAAAAAATAATTCTAGTTGACCTACATTTAATTTTAAAGCAAAGGAAACATAATAATTGTTTGTCTCGTTTTCTCAGTAATTTCACACGAAACAGGAAATATCACGTATCTGAGTTATCTAGTTAGTGGATTGTCTGTCTATTTCTTTTTGTAGGTCAAATGTAGAGTTTCGAATATAACACAGGTGAGCACACAAAATAACAGAATATCGTATTGCTGTTATATAATATTATACTATCCTAATTTTCTCTGAAGGTAAGTAGATGTAATAATTACTGTCTAACTAATTAATTACTTCTATTTACTTATTTCACAAGAATTAACAATTAGAAGTACGGACACTAGATTATTTGAGAAGATTACTCAATATGACGTTACTAATCGTTCATTTCATATAGTATGCGATGATCATACATAGTAAGAATTGATAGGCTCAATTTTATTTTCCGTCCACGCAAATAAGTAAATAAATTTTCTTTCGAATTTCTCAAAGAAAATATTCATTTCATAAAAATCTAATCAAACCATGCGGCCATGGCCAGAGACAATACAAATTATTTTCGTCCTAATTATCTGTGCCATCGGAGCATTTTATTTCTATTTTCACGTGACATCAGTCAATTTGACGTTTGGAGCTGTCAACACTTGATTTATTGCAGCCGAGACTGTCACTCAACTGTATTTTTATCATTGAAATTCGGCATTCTTTTCGTTTTTAGTTAATTTTAAAATAAGACACATGGTATGCGTAAAATATTTTTATGTAAAATCTTTTCTTTTTTTTCTGGAAAAGCTTGAGAAATCATCGGTTCTATCGTCATGATTGGCTTATTATCATAGAGTTGAATATAAAAGCCTTTTCATCTAGAAAAATAACGAACCGTAAGTCATGGTAGAAAACTGAAGAAAACTTGAAAAAAATGTCTAGGTACTAATATTGGTGGATACACACTCAAGGTGAAGTTAAAAAAGTAACAATAAACTACATTTTTAAATAATATTTAATAAAGAAAAGGGAATACGATTATCAAACCTTAAAAACCATAAACCCAAATTAAACAACTTTTTATGTAATAATAGAGCAATAGAACTTTTTTATATTTAACTACCCAGAGCTCGAGCGCCATTTTTAACCGACTTCAAAAAAAGAGGAGGTTATCAATTCGACTGTATGTTTTTTTTTTTTTTTTTTTTTTTTTGTTTATATGTTACCTCATATCGCAGTCGTTTATGGACCGATTCGAAATTTTTTTTCGCCTACCTAGAGGTTATACCTTCTAGTTGGTCCCATTGTCCCCAAGTCGAGGTCTGATGATGGGATCTGGGTGCAATCGAGGGAAACCCTCAAATTTTGAAGGCACGTATAGTGTTTTTGTACTAAAATCTTAATGTTGACATGTTATTACGTCAACACTGTGTAGAGCTGAGCTGATGGTGGAACTCCTTAACGCTGAGGAGTTCAGTGATTATAAGGACAGAACTTATGAAAGGTAATTAGTAGCTTCTAAAAGAACAGAGTCAAAAGATACAACCCCTTCCCCCTCCCCCTTCTATAATCACTAAAAATTAACAAATAAAATTAACTTTTACAAAAAAAGTAAAAACCGACTTCAAAACCAAAATGCACTAAAAAGTCTTAAATAAACTCTTGAAATGACTCCATTTTAGGCAAACCATTTCTTTTTGGAGTCGGTGCCCAGATAGATGACGCTTAAGGTGGTGCTTGAGATAGTCGTTCATCAAAGTGAGAAGACAGCCAATGCGATGGCACCGACTCCAAAAAGAAATGGTTTGCCTAAAATGGAGTCATTTCAAGAGTTTATTTAAGACTTTTTAGTGCATTTTGGTTTTGAAGTCGGTTTTTACTTTTTTTGTAAAAGTTAATTTTTAATTTACACCCTTCAAATCAATATTTACTCTAAACTTTCTTTGTCTGTCACAACGCAAACACCAACAAAAATCCACCGAAAATTGTCACCGAAATAAAATTCAAGACACAAAATACGTTCCACATTTCGCGGTAAATCGCTTTCATCTTTGGAACACACAAAATTCGAATATGACATTTTGTCGTGCAAAATAACTGACTATTTCTGGATCTTGTGGGAGTGTTTATTATTAGTCGGTGCATACGATTCGGTGCATGCAGGTGACGGGGGAATATTTCTTGAGATGAGTGAGACAGGTTAATTAGTAAAGTGATTTTAGGAATAGCCGGGAATTTTGGAAAACACCATCTGCTTACTTATAGCTTAAACAAAATAAATCAATTTATTTATAATTTCAAACTATTTTCACACGTACGTGTTGAATATTTTCATGCAAGCAAATACATTTTACCGATAAAATGGAATGTGAACGTAATGAGTCGTAAAAATATACTTACGACTAATAATTTATAGCTTTTTTATACAAAATTCGAAATATGTTAGAAACATTTACTATTTTACGTATTTCCTTTTCAGATTCCTGTAATATTCGTTAATTAGATCGTAAATATAATAAAACTAGCTGTGCCCGCGACTTCGTCCGCGTGGAATAGTGACTTTGGGTAGAATTTTTAATTATTTATGCTTATGATTTTACAAATAAGATACTTAAGTATAAGTACTTATAAGTACGCAAGATATAAAGTATTTATATAAGGTTATTAAAGTACATTTTAGTACTCACTTATCATGAAAATTGGCCATTATTAGCAATTAATTGTAATATTATAAAACTAGCGGTCCCCTTGGACAGCGTCCGCGCGTTTTGAATTTAATCCTCCCCTCCCGTCACATCCTAGTGTTTTATAGCCTAAAGCCTTCCCCGATAAAATAAGCTATA
The DNA here is from genome assembly GCA_963584085.1 of Pyrausta aurata. Taxonomy (NCBI): domain Eukaryota; kingdom Metazoa; phylum Arthropoda; class Insecta; order Lepidoptera; family Crambidae; genus Pyrausta; species Pyrausta aurata. Next base: position 7,962,196 of record OY757277.1, read on the forward strand.
AAACACATTTTTTTTAAATCGGTCCTGTAGATAAACAAACAAATTATTCGGCTTTATAATATCAGTATTATTACAGAATGTATTACAGGATGTCTCACGGCTAATACGCGTCAGAAGGTATGTAATACCTACTAGTAAATCATAAATACCTCATATACACTGATCAATCGTTCACATTGTGAATGATTTTTACAATGGGCCGAGTATAAATGTTAAGTAAAAAAAGTATAAATATAAAAAAAAACAGTATAAGAGTATATGTACCTAATTTTCCTATCTTATTCCATTTGATATAAAGAAAAGCTTTTTAACGATAAAATATTTTTGACCGTCGGTATATCTCACACAGAATATTTTCAAAAACTTTTTGAAACCGTGCAAGTTAATGGCGCGATTTGAAAATAGCTGAAGATCCAATCTTAAGTTTATTTCGAGCACAAAGGCAAAATAACTCTTAAATAGTGTTCCCGGGAATTTCCCGTGGAACTGGTAAAATCGATACCTCGTAAAGTCTGACTCTGAATCCAGACTTTTCCCGAAGCCATACTGCCTGGTTTTTCAGATTCTACTGTAAAATTCTATGTGTCCTTATTTTCGGACTGTAGCTGACTTTTTAAGTCTGCCCTAGACCCCAATTTAAAATTTTATAGATATGCCGATTGATGCGACAGGCAACAGTTAATATTAAATAAAGGGATACGCTTTAATTGTATATCATTTTGTTTTTATCTGAATCAGGGAGCTGATTAAATGTCTGTCTGTCTGTCTGCTTACTTAAGTTTACAAAGAAAGTTTTAGTAAAACCCTTCTTTTTTTTCTAGTGAAAACTATATTTGTTATTTTCTAAAATAGCAGAAAGCAGAGAATTGAAAAGCATAGCACTAAAGTTGAACGAAGATGTCATTTTATAGATACAGGGATTTCTCAATGGTAAAGGACAGTTATCTAACGCTTCACTGACGTTTACACACTTCCAGAATTATCAGATCAGAAACGAGGAGATACGTAGAAGAACTAAGGTAACGGACATAGCCCTGCGAATCAGTAAGCTCAAGTGGCAGTGGGCAGGGCACATAGCGCGTAGAACCGATGGCCGTTGGGGCAGAGAAGTCCTAGATTGGAGACCCTTCGACCAAAGGCGCAGCGTAGGACGTCCACCAACAAGATGGACAGACGACCTTGTAAAGATCGCAGGATCACACTGGATGCAGACTATGTTCAGCAGTGGATGTCCTTGCTGATGATGTTGATGATGACGATGATTCGGACGAGTGCGAAAACCCCATGGGTTCTTTCGGTTCGTACTTTCGGACGACGTTCGGAGTAAGGCCCCTTCGGACCTGAAACTTTAACGACAAGCTAAAAGTGGCGATAAGTTAATTTCAGTGCAAACTCCGCGAATGGACATGTTAAGAGGCTTCTTTTGACGAAAACTTCTAGTAATTCGATTGCGAAGTTTTTTTCCCGGAATTTTGTTTATCGGGGTGGACCGTAATAGGTTTTATGAAGGAAACCTTTATTATGAGAATTCTCTTACTGATTTTAGAGAAAGATTTATAACATAGGTATAAAAAAGAGAGACTTCATTTCTTCAATAGGATAGCAAAGCAATGTGTTGTTCTTGTTCAAAAAAATGATATCCGTTTAAATTACATACTGACACTCTTATGCCTAAACAGTACCCCAATCACGAACATATGACGTAATCGTAGCTAGTTTATGTCAGCCGGCAGCACGAAGCACTCCGTGTCGTGTAGTAAGCTCGAAAGCATTACCACAGATGACGTCATACTAACGTAAATATGGCACGTCCAGAAACAAGTTAAACGATCTATTTAATTTAAAATTATTGAAATATATTATGTTATTCGTGTCCAATTTTTAGATTGTTTTACGTCCGATAGAGGCGCTTTCAAATTCTCATACAAGTGATTACGTTACTGTACGAATACTTTGACGCAATTATTCGTGATTGGGGTACTGGGTATCATGAAACTAGTACCAAACTTTATCAAGAGATAAATCCTGCTTAATATATATCTGCTATTTACCTCAATTTTTTTGAGTAATTCCCTAATAATCATTGTTGCCTGATTATAAACGTTACTAGCGTATCCTATGTATTGCATAGCATCATTACACTAAATATGATTTAAAATAATAAATTATGATTTTTTTATCATTACTCTAAGTCGTAAATATTTTATATAGTTAATATATTTTACGAATGATTTCATAGCACAAACCTTCAGAATATATCGGTCAATTTTACGTAACAGCAATGCAACACGCAATCGGCATAAAAATCAATACAGAACTGTCAGCTATTTTTACAATTCCGAAGGCGAATTACCTAACTTCAAATCTTTATACCGATTGCAACCTGTGACATCAGACATCATATCAGCACATATCAATAACTGCTAAATGCTAGCAAGCGATGACTTCGAATAACTACTTAAATCACTGAAACGTAACGATTATCACAACTCATGTATCGTTTTACGCTAAAACGGCGGAACCGATCACCAATAAGTTTTTACATAAAAATAATAGTCCCCCTAGACGATTTCGACTTCGGTGACCAGTCACAACGACTAACCGACTGCGCGGGACATATTATAGTGCACAAGTGTGTGACACAGGTGCACTCTCTATTCCTTTTACTCTCATAGCCCGATGGGACAGCAATCTGACACGACCGGAGAGATCATAAAATATTTGGATAATAAAGACAGATAGATTAATTTGTGCCCATAAAACCTCCCACAAGTAGGTGAAAATGTAGATAATTTTATACGGTTAAAAAGTACCTGTTAAAAATCCTATGTAACTTTTGCAACATTAAAAGCGATCGAGTTACCTAATACTATTCCTGATAATAAGGCGGTGTCGTCCGAAGGTTCAATATTTCATGCAACCCACTGCAGTTGGCTGCAATTTGTAACAAATTACTATCAATCGGTGGCTAATAGCACTTAATGTTGAATTGACAGGCATCTTTAGGATTTTTTATTCACAAGGGTAACGTTTTACGTGTCACTTACAAACTATCATATAGGTACGTAAGTAGTAAAATTTTTATACGGATTCGATTCAAGCCAGTTAAGTTAATTACACTATATAATAGTTATAAGAATAAAGGGATCTTTTTGACTGGAGGAGAATACTTTGGGTATTATTAATTCCACCTTCTTTTGTGTTATTAAATAAAATAAAGTGTATTTTTCTAGTCTAATCAAGACTAATCTTTCTTATTCTACTCCAAGCCTATTGACATAATTTGAATAATCCACTCTTTTATAACTTGTCCGAGATGAGAAATGGCATCAAAATCGTCAAACTAGAAAACATCTGACGCCGACAGCCAGCCATTTGATAAATTGAACGCGCACGCGTTACGTCACGTAACGAATATTTTTTACTATGGTATGGAAATATTCTAATTAAACCTGAGTAGTTAAATAAATTAGGAACTACTTTTCGTCCTTATTGAAATGGCAGAACCAACAAGCACATTGCATTTGTATTTACATTTCATTTGGGAAAAAACTTTTTTAGAAATAGTATGTTAGTTGTAGTGCCCATTTGCCCACAAGGAGGGCCGACCCCAAGTAAAGGGAGCAGGCAAGGAAGAAGAAGAAGTTGTAGTGCCCATTTTCGTGCAGTTCGCATTAGAAAAATGTTCACCGATCGGAAAATAATTCAAGAAACTACAGTTTTTGCTTGATCAGGGTCACGATTTCTATGCATTTCGATATCTTACGTGCGATAGTTTTTTTAGGTAAGTACTTGATTTTTTCGGCGAAACAGCAAATCTCGTAAACAAATTACCACACGATACAAGTTCTATTGACGCAAAAATCTGGGCCCTAAAATCATTTTTTTTTAAATATGTGATTATGTGAACTTGTCAAAAAAAATAGATATATGATTATTTCATGGAAACCAAGTAATTATCTGAAATTCATCTTTATGTATTTTGACATTAGACAAAATACTTCATAGACAGCCTATTTCACCATCAACAAATAAGAACTAACCAACAAATAATTCAAATATGGAACGTCACTTCGTTAAAGTACTGGTCACATAACGCTTACCAAATCTTATAAAACATTGTGAAAATCTGTTAAATCAAAAAACATACTCCATAATACGAAATTAGCAGTAGAGTCAGATTTATGAATTTAAAACTGAACTAGTTTAATTTTACAAGCTAGCTAAATGCCGTATTTGTGCCAAATCTAGATTTATAGCTTGTCCATATTCATGAAAGTTTCTAGACTGTATATTAGCAAAGGTCGAAAAATTTATCTTATTTCCGATTTACTTTATGGACTTTAAGAAAATCCATATTTATGCGATGACCGTCGTCTGTCCGTCTTCCTTACAATATCCATCTTTTTTTAATAAAATGAAATCAATCAAAAAGATATTATCGTTTACCATATAATAAGTCTTATGCCACTCACACCCCAAAAAAAAAACAACTTTAACCCAAAACCTTTATATTAAGGATTATAATTCTCAATTTTTTATATGCGTGCGAAACGATATTCTGTGGTACTATGTGTGTGTCTTGCTACGGACTACGATGTTTTACATAATTGCTACAGTTACGGTATAGGTACTCATACCTACAATGCTACGAAGCTACGAACCAATAACAAATGTAAGGCCTAAATAAAACGCATAAACTGAAAACATTTTCATTTATTTATTTTATTCTTTATTCACTGACAAAATAAATTACAAATGGCGGACTTAATGCTTTACAAGTCAACCATTGGGTGAAGCAGTAACTATTGAGGCGGCGTAAAGAAATAGGAAAAAGCGACATTAATTACATACTCTTAATATACATATATGAATACTTAAATAATAATACAAATTTTTTTTATAAAAGGGGAAACAGAGGACAGACCTTGAGAATCAAGCATCACGAGTTATTTTCACTGAGAAAAAGCTCACGAATCGCCTTCTTGAAAGTATACTTTTATCACGATTGCAAGTCAGCAAAGCACATAAAGGGGGAAAATGGCGGACATATATTATTACAACCTTATAATTTACTATCTCTCCTTTTTTACAGGTTTCTAAGACGGTTTAAATTTCCCTGGGGACGGGCCGCGAGTCACAATTGAGACAGTAAATCAGGGGTTGTGAACCTTCGGTACGTATATGGGCGATGACATTTTATTTATTGACAGAAAAAAAACAGATAAAGAAATATTATTTAAGATAAAAAAAAACATGGATCAATCGTAAACAATACAATTCGGATGTCAAAAAAAATTTTCGTTCATGCTCAAATCCGCAAACGCCATTTCGATCATTCTGTTTTGAATAGTGAATGGCAGTTGACTAACAAAGACATCTATCGGAAAAATAAATGGATCAACCACATCGCAACCCATTCAATTAAAGTAAAAGTAACGTACATCAAAAGTGTTTCAATTTATTTTAAATGCAAAAAACAATAGTCCCCCTAGCCGATTTCAACTACGGTGGCCAGTCACAACGACAAACCGACTGCGCGGTACATATTATAGTGCACAAGTGTGCGCAAACACAGGTGCTCTCTCTGTTCTTTTCACTCTCATAGCCCGGTCACTCCGGTCGTGTCAGAATGCAAAAAATACTGAAACCGTGTATAGGTACTTTTTATTTAAATATCATATTGAATCGAAACACTCGTTTAATAATCTATATTCTTATTTTACCATTTATCACACACGCGTGCAGTCTTTCAACAAAAAAGCCCCTAAGCTCTCAAGCAGCAAAAAATATCAGGATCAACGCGTTTACAAGGCGACAACTTGTAGCAATTAAGTTTTACAAGTCATTCACCCTCTTTACTATTTCCGTCCTACATCGTTTAGCAACATTTATCGCCCATTCACATTTTAAACGAAAAGGTGTCGCACCCCTGCCGAGTACTTTTACAAGAAATGACAAAAACTAGTCGCGAGTTTCAATGTTCAGTTCAGAGCTTAAAAATTTCTATTTCAGTAGTTCTTAGATAATTTTAAGAAGATAAAGTTTGTGTTAAGATTATTAAAAGAAGTCATCAATATTTTTATTATTTAATTACTGGGCACTACAAATTTAACTCGATTTACCATCGACACGTTAAGAAAAAGAAAAATATAATTTTTATTCTGGACAATAATTTCGATCATTTACAGTGACAAAATAAGTTACATGTTCGTTTTTTTTATAGCGATATCTCATCACGCAACGGATTCAATTTGTTTTATTTTCATTCCTGTAGTTCTTCTTTACTAAGTAATGATACCACTGGAAAAAGCTTGTTCAAAAACTGTAATCAATTCTTATTTATATTATAATAATCTTTAAAAACCATATAATATTATGAAGCTAATTACTTTGGAATTGAGAAAAGTAATTAGCTAACATAAATATAGGTCAATCGGCCACCAAATGATAGCACCTACCGTCATTTCACCGTTATTCAGCGGAGGCCTACATTTTCAGCCCGACCTAGCCCCACTAATGGCCTATTTCCTACTAACGCTCCCATGTTTGCAATGCACAGTTTTAAGTATAATAACTTAAAACATAATTAACGGATGTTTGGATTCGCTTTCTTAGGGGTGTCATATCAAGGTCACGTTAATTTTACAGTAGATAATAAAGACTACCAAATTATGTCAGAACTTTCAAAATGTTATTATTAAATATTGTTCATTGGTAATATTATAAAGCAACCCGGTGAATAAGTAATTTTTAATTTTATAAATATTATTTAGATGTTAAAAACTCACGATTTAAATCTAAACTGAGCCACGACAAAGTCGACTATGGAGCGAGCTTATCCATAAGAAGACTGTTTACTGAGATATATTTTATGAAAAATAGCTTTTGCCCGCGACTTCGTTCGCGTGGACTTCAGGTTCGTCCCGTCTAGTAGCGCAAAAAATGTGTTTTTTTACGACCTCACATTAGAAACCTCAAAAATTGTAGCCTATATGTTATTCTGATGTATAAGCTATATTGTGGTAAAGTTTCATTCAAATCCATTCAGTAGTTTTTACGTGAAAGAGTAACAAACATCCATACATCCATACAAACTTTCGCCTTTATAATAGTAGTAGGATACTGTGTAGTGTGGAATGTTGGTCATTAGTCGAAAAAGGATCCTTACAGTTACTAAAGTAAAAAAACTACTACTACATCAGTTGGAATTTCGGCTAAAAGTTATGTAATAAATCCAGATCCAATATCCATCCAAGCCCAATCCACCTATCAAAATCAGAGAAGTTCTTGATTTGAGTTGGAGACCCTTCGATCAAAGGAACAGCGTAGGTCGTCCACCGACAAGATGGACCTTGTAAAGATCGCAGGGTCACACTGGTGGGGGAGGCCTATGATCAGCAGTTGATGTCTTTATGTTTAGCTGATAATGTATGTTGAAGCTGATAATGATGATGAACATTGATAAAATGGATCAGAAAATGCAATATCGCGACATTTTAAACTGTACAAATGATAAATAAGTACTAATTAAAACTCGACTGTAATCAGTCAGGTATCAAACGACTGCCGAGAGTCGCATAATAATGGAATTTCTATTGTGTCTCGTTTACACATACTTGACGAGTTAATTGGACTTTGAGCAGTTTTGCAGTTAAAATCATACTATACGATAAATCAGCTATGAGCGAGTAAAAAAAAATAATGACATGCAATATACTTATTTGGCAACTGAAATTTACACGGTTTGAATAAAACATAGTTTTCAAATTATTTTAACGGGGTTTATCACCACATATTTTTACACTTCGCTCCAAATTTTTGCCACTGACTGTACTTTTACAATTCGAGTGGCGAACTGCGATTCGTTTGCAACAATTGAATATTTCTCTTTGAAAAGGAATGTTCTCTAAGAGGTTATAAATATTTATAACGCGTTCGGAAGGGAGAAGAAATCGAGATTCTATTTCCTATTACATGATATGAAAATTTTGTCCTAATGTAAAAATTTGTTATTGTCTTTTCTCGGCAAAAAAACTCAGGTCGTCTCTGGTTTTTTTTTTGAGTTAATTTTGGTAACGCTAACGTACGATGCGTTACCAAAATTATGTTATTTTAACTGCCTCAATGGCGCAGCGGTAAGAGGGTAGCATTTTAAAGCGACGGCTGCGCCAGAGGTCCCGAGTTCGATTCCCGGGTCGGGCCAAAAATATATACCTGGGTTTTTCTGTTTAGAATTTCTCAGGGTAGCCCGGAGTTTGGAACTTGACAGTGTTTCACCCCCGTGCCTCGGAAAGCACGTAAAGCCGTCGGTCCTGCGTCTGATCTCTCTCCGGTCGTGTCAGATTACTGTCCCATCGGACTATGAGAGTGAAAGGAATAGAGAGTGCACCTGTGTTTGCGCACACACTTTTGCACTATAATATGTCCCGCGCAGTCGGTTAGTCGTTGTGACTGGCCACCGTAGTCGAAATCGGCTAGGGGGACTATTATTTCCAATTGAAGTTGGTGTGAAACCAGTGAAATATATATATTTTAATAATAACAGGGCGTGGATTTTTTACCCTAAGCCTCAGCCTCAGATTGATTGATTAGGGCATACGCAATGCCGTGGCCCCGTATGTATAATCAAGTAACGGATTTCAGCTTAAATATCATTAATAAATATATTTACCTGAACATTACATCGTTCTATGTAATCTGTCACACATGTTACTTTAACCCTTCTTAACCGTCCAAGAAAAGACCTTATTCACATTCGCGAAGACATTTCACAAATCCTAGTCAAGATATTCGCATACATTGTCGCCGTCAAACACGACAGATTGAACTTTAGACGTCAACGTTGCGTTAATATTTGCTTTTCAATTAGTCAGTGCAGTAGAGATAATTTTGGCTTCGCATACCGAACGGACGGGAGATCTTACGCACGTATTCATATTTGCGTACTGGTGTACTACAAACTGAATAGTTATAAAATACGACGTATTTAAGTATAGATTTGTTGATTATTGCAGATGTTGCCAGTTGCCACAAAGCTTTTTATGTGGGATGAATATCTTAGAAAAAATGGCAAAATTGACAGTGACTTTGCGTGGGCATTATTATAGTACTATCTAACATAAATTAATAGCTATAGACAATGCAATCCATGTTTATATGGGCAGATTAACCCCCTTATCCATAACAACTCAAACGGTCTTTTAAACCTATTTTAGCTATTACACTGTTTTGTCTTATTCTTTCTTGGCGCTGCCATCATTTGACAGAAAGTGGCAAAACAGTGTAATAGCTAAAATAGGTTTAAAGGACCGTTTGAGTCATTATGAATAAAGGGGTACGCGTTTCAAAGTGCTCGAAAGTGTTTAGGCATTCATCTGTCATGCGAATGAAGCGAGTACAATTCCCGAGTGGCGACTCTACGATTTAAATCAAAAGGTCAATAATTGAAACGCCCTATAAATTGAATACAACATTAGAATTAATAACCATATTTACCAGTTTAAATATTAATAATAAATCCATGGTAGTTCAAAGTTTAGTTTAGGTTTAGATTTAAGTTTATTTTTATTTTTTACTTTTTTTAGTTCAAATGTTTAAAAATCTAAAACCAGGATCGGTACATGACTACGGTCTAAAAACAGTGCCGTGCTCCCGTAAATAACATTCAAACATTAATGGCACATTGAAATTCAGTGTGAAATCACAAGATTTCACGATTTAATACTGTATAAATCAAATTAGTGACGGGAGCGTCATCTCGACAGTTGTTTTCGAGTAGTCACATCTGTTTTTGTTGAAATGTTACAGTGTAGGTGAGAAACGGTAAGACCACTTATTACTAAGGGTCACACTTTAAATTTAAAACCGGTGAAGCGACTCTTGCAGGCAGGGTTCCGTGCCATTTACTAGGTAAACAACATAGGTGAATATTTCAAGTTGCAATATATGGATAAAATCACTATAATAATAATTGACTAGGTAAACAACTTAAGTGAATATTTCAAGTACCTACCAGTTGTCATTATGGATATCTAGCAAAAGAGGGCAAAAATCGCGTTTGTTGTATGAGAGCCTTCCTTAAATGTTTAATTTATATTGTTTTTAGTATTTGCTGTTATAACGGAGACAGATATACATAGTTTGTGAAAATTTCAACTGTCTTGCTATCGCGGTTCTTGAGATACAGCCTGGTAAGTGGTGACAGACCGACGGAAGGACGAATGGATTGCTTGTTTTCCAGACAGCCTGTCCTCGTATTGTTTTTCAAAACTTTTTATATATAAACATCTATATTCCTACAGTTCGCTGAAATATCTGACAAATTAATAGAATTATAGTCCCCCTAGCCGATTTCAACTACGATGGCCGGTCACAACGAGTAACCGACTGCGCGGGACATATTTTAGTGCACGTGTACAAGTGTGTGCGCAAACACAGGTGCACTCTCTATTCCCTTCACTCTCATAGCCCGATGGGACAGCAATCTGACACGACCAGAGAGAGATCATGCGCAGGACCAACGGCTTTACGTGCTTTCCGAGGCACAAAGGTGGAACACCGCCAACTTCCAAACTCCGGGCTTCCCTGAGAATTTCTGAACAGAAAAACCAAGGTACATATTTTTGGCCCGACCCGGGACTCGAAGCCGGAACCTCTGGTACAGCCGTCGCTTTAAAATGCTACCCTATAACCAGTTAAATTATTTCTAACAAAGTTACTACTCGCCATTTTTTAATACTTGTTTTTTTTTTCATTTAACAAATAACAAACTGACGCTGAGATGTTCATTAACGTAAGACTACAATATTTAACATTACTAGAGAGACAGAAGCTTCTGTCTTCCCTCCAATTATATCATCAAATAGCGCAATGCTTACCAAAGCAAATACACAGGGCGTTCATAACAAATTATCATATGAAGTGTCCGGGACACTTTTAGATGGCGTATTAATATTTATAAGACCCACCTACTTATTTTGACGTTTATTGCAGGTAAGAACGCCGGTTTATTTATGAGAGCATACGGTTTGGATTATACGAAAGGAATACATTCATAAAGGACGATGTTTCGACGATTGTTTGGAGGCTGATGTTATGCTACTGTTTTCAAACAATAAGATAAAGTAATTTATACATAAAGATTAACCCCCATATTCACAAAAACGCAAACAGTCTAATAAATATTTGAGAGCTTTTCCAATACCTTAAAGCTTAAACCTGAAAATCTATTCAACACCGATCTTCTTCTTCTCAGTCGTATCTTCATTTCTGAAGGTCGTGCCCGTTTTGGTAAGCCTCAGTGGATGATCTTACGAGGCGTTTCCATGCCACTCTATCTTCAGCTTGTCTAAGAGCGGCAGTCACCGAGGGCCCCGTGATTTCTTTTATAGAGTCAGTCCAGCGGCTCGGCGATTGGCCTCTTAGTCTTTTGCCTTCCACTTTGCCCACCACCACAAGTTTTTCTAGATTATCAGGCTCTCGTCGCGCTATATGTCCAAAGTAGGCGAGTACGCGCTGGTAGCATACAAGTGGAGAGTCTAGTTTTGTTTTTGAGCTGGTCAAGAATCGATTTGTTAGTTCTCTTAGCCGTCCATGGTATTCTCAACATTCTCCTCCACCAATCAACTCAAATTAAAAAACGCTAAGTTGTCGATATTTTAAAACGCTGTCACAGCACAGCACTAAAACTAACTAGAGCCGGCAAAGTAATTTCTGAGCGTTTTACGACTCTTTAATAATAAGCTTTGTACTACCGATTAGTATTGGCATAAATTAATTTTGAGTACTGCATGACTTTATGAAGCCAATTCAGAATTCCAGTAAATTGGATACATAGAAAATTATTCATCATTTGTACAACGAAAATTAATTTCAGAAACATCTATGATTGAGGTACTTACTGAGGCGCATAATTTTATTTTTCACTGGAAAGTATTAATAATATTTGTTTATCAAAAAACAAAAATCTGTTCACACCAGAAAAGATGTAACAACTGAGATCCCTTTCAATCAACCTTAAGCTAGACGAAAAAAGAAGAACGAAAAAGAAAGCTTAGTGAAAGCTTTCTTATTAGTGGGTGGGTACCTATTTATTTATTTTTTTAAATTAACCTACTCATCCCACTGCTGGGCAAAGGTATCCCCTAACACCTTCCATAGATCCCTGTCAGCTGCTAATGACACCAAATCGGTCGCAAAGTTGTCCAAGTCGTCACACCACGTCTTTTTGGGTCTACCTCATCATTGCTTTTTTTAACTTCAAAAATTTTCAAAACCCATCCAATCTGAACCATCGCAATGATGCCTTAGCTTCATATTTCCGAACGGAATCTCAGCTTCAGACGTAGCTCTAAAGCTTTTCTAATCTGACTGAAAATAGCACCTTACAGCATTCCGTCTTGGAGTCTTTAAAACTTTAAAACAACGTTGCGATCAAACAAATCCGTAATCCAGTGTAATCCCGAAGAAAACACTCCATTCCCCTTTCATGTAAACCTATTTTGCTTCTTTGATACCACAGCCGATGGGAATCAGCCAGCTCATACCGCTTCCTTCAGACGCCAGCACTTCGTGTTCGGTGATGACGCCTGCGAAGCGCAAATATCTGCGCGTCGCATCGCAGTTCGAAGTGCGTACGCGCATGTTCGAAGAACGCTTCAAGATATGGGAGGAGCTGTACCCTATGCAGTATTAGTTGTGTCTATAATAAATAACACAGTGGTTTGGTTAATATTTTTGCGCCCCTGCAACTCGTATGTAATTGCAAGCAAGTCTCAATGAAGTGGTTTACCTATAATTCGTCACGCGTGCTTTATGCTCTACCTTACAGGGGTAACCTTAATGTTTGTTTCATTTTGTTTTGAACTGCTGTTTGAAAACCAATATTTTCTACAAAAAGTGTGAAATCCATATTGTCTCAACAACGTATCGTCGCCGGGACCCTAGAGATGGCAACACCATAAAACTTGGCGTGCTAGCCACTCATCCAGGTTGTTCAAATCGTTAAATAAATAAAATTTACCACGCTACGAAAAGCACAAAAGTCTTTGAAGATACATGTGAAACATTTGAGGCGGACGCACGCGCAACTAAGCAAAGGGACTACGTTAAAAAATGCCTAACAATAAATATACTCATTCAAATGGTATGGCTGTTCTGTCCTCTCACCAGCTTTCTGCTTCCAGTTGCATCGGAACAGCAATGAAAGATGCAGGGGCCTGCATAATTGAGCATACCATTAGACTGACTTACTCGTAGGAGGTCAATTCGGATCAACGGCTCGCTTGTTGACCGGCGATTCTGATGTTAGAAATAGAATGAATAGTTATGCATTCGGTTGCAGGTTTAAGATAATTCTGTTACAATATATGGATAAAATCACTATAACGTCGACTGTTGCTTGGCATAAGAGCGTATCCACATCGAAAAATATTGTTTACACATCAAATGAGATATGAATTGGCATATTATGTGGCCTGATGAAATGATGAACGTATGTTTTTTTTTTAAATAGGTTAGATTTTGTTTTTATACTGAAGTCAAAAGTCATACTTTTAAAATAGACAGACTTCATATAGTGAAAGTACTTTATCTCTTAACAAAGTCATACTAATCGAGTAATACTAAACACTCAAAAACAGAAGTTCCTTTTACTTAGACCGATAACAAGTACAGAAAAATACTTATCATTATCGTTCCAGGAATATAAACTTCCTTCCTATAGATCTCGAATTATTGAACCTTGGATCACCAATCATCTTCGACCACCGAAATGGTAATAAGCCAATTTTGACCCACGGCGAGAGGATAAGTAGAGTGATAAGCAGAATCATTGTTGATCTGATTATTGTTTCCAAAAGGCATGGACGATTAAGCACGCCTTAATAGCCTAGACCTAAATATATTTCTCCAATGCCAAATCCAAGGGTCACCGTAACAGAAGCCAAACCCAACAGAATGAAAACGAAACAGATGCACCGATATTTATAGAGCACCACAAATTACCCAACTCTAGTTTATTAGGTGCAAAATCTGACCATAATAAAGATAAAGGAAGCAGCACCACTGACATTAAAACAAATACGGATTTATTTCGCGAATATAAGCAGACTCGCTTAAATTGTAGCTAAAAAATTGTAAGCCACACTACAAGAGACAGTAATTCCACTTTCAATGCTTAAAATAATTACACCTTCTAGGTTGTAAAGGCATGACTGGTAGAGAATGCCATGGTATTAAGTCCACCTTTTGAAGAAATTTTGGTAGTGCAATAGTTACTTTTAGCCAAAAAAATTGAAATTAAATACATAAGATGATTCAATCATACCTAATGATTATCACATCAATTCTGAAAAGGCAGACAGAAAATATCAAGGAGGGGATTCTAAAAAAACAGGATAAAAGAGATAATTCAAAGAAGCATTAAAATTAACCTACGTTCGTACAATACTAAACAACAAGATGGACCATGCCAAACAACTTTATCATCATCATCATTATCAGCCAAAGGACGTCCACTGCTGAACACAGGCCTCCCCCACAGCCTCACAAGCGAAGCCAAACAGCTTATATACTCTATATTTCTTAGTTCCTTATTTAATACTAAAAGAATCCTGAGTGTCCAATCCTCGTCCAAGCAGTATTCTATTGGCAAAACAATGACACTCCAAGAGACTGCTGAACATCATTGTTTCATGTGCACTTTATGGGGCCTTGAACTATTGCAACTAGTTTCAACCTCGATCCAGGTTTAACGAGATCGTTAACTTTGCGGTGCTTCATACGTTGAACGGATTCTAAATAGTTCTGAGTTCTGACTAAACGTTGCTATTAAAACACTCACTCGCTGTGTATTATCGAAATACCTTTAGGTAGACACTGACAATCCATATAAGGTCTACGATTAAATTTTGCATTTGTGAATAGGTGAACCGATTTTCATGATAAAACTTTGTTCGATTTGTCTTCGCCGCGAATGATAATAAACGTAAAACGGGGCCGAAGGGTAAACGAAGTTCGCTGAGACCGCTTGAACAAACTCTATGGTCGCTCCCTTGTAGCACTACTTCCCAGAGACACAATAAAACTCTTTGCTGAGCTGTGTAATTGGTTTATTGTTACGTCAAAACGATTTATATATATTAGTCCGGAAAAATACAGTTTTACCGCGATGTAAAGCGATACAACGCCATCTGTTGATTTCAGACAAAACTTAACTTATAACTACTTGAACACCGCTTGTAGATGAATAATGGGCAACATCACATACATTACTCTGATACCAAAGCACAGATTAATAAATAGCTTAGTGTAAATCAGAAATAATTATGATTACACAACACCCAGACTCGAGACAATTTACTATATACAAATAAGTCGGGTTTTCCTTCCTGCACTATAACTCCAGAACGCACGAACCGATTTCCACGGTTTTGCATTCGTTGGAAAGGTCTCGGGCTCCGTGAGGTTTATAGCAGAGAAAATTCCCATAAAACGGGGCCGGGGCGGAACGGGGCTGGGGGCGAAACGAAGTTCGCTGGGACTGCTAGTACCTATACAATAGAAATATGACGACTAATTGACCCGACCGGGGGTCCTACCCGGGGCCTCAAAGATGGCGACTCCTTGAAAAGCGCTAGCCACTCGATCACGGAGGACTTCAAAGAGAAGAACAAAGAAAAATATAGATAAGACCAGACTCTAATGTGTACCAGAGGTGACCGCAATAAAACAAAGCATAAATACAAATAACTTAATGAGATCTTAGCTAGTAAATCTTCAGTGAATCCGAGATGACACGAAATAGTGCCGAAATATCGTTAAACTGCTATGCAGCGTCAGTATATCAGGTTACCCACTTATATGGTTTTTACAATATTTTAAACACTCCCAGTGTCATATTTTATTCTTAAAAGATGAAATATGAAACCAAAAATTGCGCACGGGCGGGATTCGAACCAGCATCTTTCTGGCTAACCGGGCCAACTGCTCTTCCAATTGAGCTAATATTTAGGGTAGATGGCGCTAACGTCACGCAATGACGTATCAATGAGACCAAGAATTTCGCGCGGTAGGACCAACAGCACGGTAGCTCAATTGGAAGAGCAGTTGGCCCGGTTAGCCAGAAAGATGCTGGTTCGAATCCCGCCCGTGCGCAATTTTTGGTTTCATATTTCATCTTTTACCCACTTATATTGCAAAATAACCCTTATTACAACTGAATAAGACACCGCAGTGTTTACATTGACGTGCTTTGGTTTGCTTTAATAACGTAAGTTTTTTTATTATTTTTTGATTGGTAAAATAAACAGACATTAATCGTTTGTAGTTTGTAGGTATATTTTAGGTGACCAGGAAAATTTCAAACCCTATAAAGTAGAAGCAATTTAAAGTGTAATAAAATTTAAGTAACTTTAAACGGTTGGGTTTATCCCAATATTTGCCATTAATTCGCCTATCAACCAATTGCAATAAATAAAATATTCTACTATATAGATATTCGAAGGGCGAACGCAAACACACAATTCACGATGGAACAGAAGGTTTCACTAATCTGTAGTCATATTAAATGTTGTTACAAATAAACGTAAAAACTACAGCAGAATGAAACCGCACCATTAAACTTCTACATTGGTATCATTGTCACAAAACAACATTCAGATTCCCAATTTTGGTTTAAAAAACTTGTAAATATACACACTCACACACAGGTACATAAAATACAGACAATTCGACGGTTCTCCACACATCAAAACCTATGTCAATTGATCTCCTCCTTTAGAGAGTCAGTTAAAAAGAACTGTTTATAGAATTGACGGAATGGTTACCTTTTAATTTTAGTAAATGCTAATCAATTAATCACTGAGTCTACTGCTCAAGTATACATTGTAAATTCAGCGGGATGCCGTAAATAATCGTTATCTTCGAGTTTACGATTCCCGTACACGATATCTCCAGGTACGAGTATCGATTGTATCGATATCCGATTTTAGGGCAGCGTTCCAATCGGTAACATTAATTAAATAAGTAGGTCTAAGTTTATTAGTCACATAAGTTTTAGAACCGACTGTTTTATACACTTCCGAACGAAAACATACGTAAAACTAGTAATAAACCGATTCTGCATACCTACTACGCAAAACTGCGTCAATACGATTGTAGTTTTGCGGATCCAAAGCATTTCGTAGAAAGGATTGCATACAAAAATGCATCGAATCCGCAAAACGATGATCGAATTGTCGAATTTCTTTTTTCATAGTAACCCTCTGGTTTCACAGATCAATAAATCATTTTTTTTTATATATGAAACAGACGCGGAATGGACAGGAACGACGCAATGAAAGCAAACTCACCTAAAAGAAGCTTGTATTTACCTGTCGAAGTCCACAGGCACTTGATGTGACGACGGCAGAGGCAACTGTAGACGCCGTTAGTTGCAGCGGCTAGCCATTGGCCTTTTTTGTTGTGTTAGTTATTGATTTTGCTGAGATTGCCGACTTTTCGGCGGCTAGTAATGGGCTTATGGTCTTGGCCGTCGACAAACCCTGTTTAGACGCATTGGCCACCGTCGTGTCGACGGCTAGCCGCCATCTTTAATTAGCCTTTAGTGTTACTATCGTTCGATTCGGCAGTAAATTATAGATTTACTTTGGAAGACTATCGCAATAGTCCGAAATCATAATAATTCCAGATATAAACCAGCATTTAGTTCAAGCCAATGTTAAATGTTATCAAACTTCAAACGGAATA
Organism: Pyrausta aurata; assembly: GCA_963584085.1. Taxonomy (NCBI): domain Eukaryota; kingdom Metazoa; phylum Arthropoda; class Insecta; order Lepidoptera; family Crambidae; genus Pyrausta; species Pyrausta aurata. Next base: position 7,979,947 of record OY757277.1, read on the forward strand.
TTAACAGACCATTTGCGCAAATGGAGACTATTTACTTATCTTACAAACAATAATCTTCGTACGTTTGTAAGATTAATGTTACTTAATGCTTTGAACGTTCCGGAACGTATTGGTTTTCGGTTTATTTGAACAAGAGCATAGAAACATCTAAAGGTATTAATTAAATGAGTAAATCAGTACCCGCTCAGGTAAAGTACATAAGTTTCATAGCATCTTTGTATTACCATCTTTGTCATTTTTGTTATAGAAATTATAGCGTTTTATCGCAGCTTTGCCCATGCAAATGTCAGATTCCCCATAAGTACAAACCTTCATCCCATTTTCACCCCCTTAAGAATGATTTTTCGCTTATAACTATCTGTCCTTTTCACGGGAATTAAACTATCTGGGCCTCAATTTTCGTGGATTCGAAAAAAGTTTACTAATCGAATTATTTTTTTAAAGAAACTACATTTTTAGCTCGCGATTTCTATGCATTTCGATTTCTTCCGTGTAGCATTGTTTTAATTTGATTTTTCGGTATTAGTGAAACTCGTTATCGAATTATGAAAAAAGTTCGATTGACGCGAGAATCTGGGCCCTGTATCTCTTTAAAAAATTACCTACATTGGATCAGCAGTTTTGTGAAGCGGTCTTCTTCTTAGCGTGTCGATGGAAACCCATATGGAGGAATTTTGTAATGGAGAAATTACAACGTAGCAGCCCAGAATTCAGCCACTTGTATTGCGGATCATTACTTGCATTTTTTTCTTTGTGAAGCGGTAACATGTATAGACAGCTACACTTTCACGTTTTTAATATTACAATAGATATTCTTTAGAAAATAATCAAAATCACAAGCACCTTAAACATGCCTTTTTAATCATGAGTTCATCATAATATTGTTATCGAACAAACCAATTATCTTTGAACCCGGGAACGAATTGACAAGTGCTTCGAAGTTTTTATCTGACCCAAACATCTAGGAATATAATGAAGAAAGTTCGCTGTTCTTTAAGGGATAGCATCGGGGAAGTTTTGATTCTGCGATATTCAACAATTGGAAATATGATTTAAATTCATATTTTCGTGGAAATTGTTTTGTTACTCTCGATTGCACCATATTAATTCAGCTGGGATGGTGCAATAGAACCTAAAGTACTAATAACCATCATAATCATCAAATTTAAGAGCTAGGTTCTTGTAAAAGTTTCTAAGGCATATGCTAGGCTAGGGACTGAGGTAAAAGACATTTATTTAAAAAAACCGGCTAAGTGAGTGTTTGACCCGCGCACTGAGGGTTCCGTGCCACCTTTAATTGAATTCGGGGTCCACTTACTTACTTCCACCTGACGAAAACATCACAATATTTTGGGACCGCAAAAATAACTTTGTTTTTCATAGTGTTTGTATGAAAGACAAAGTTATATTTGCGGTCGATGAAAATGTGCTATATCTCAAAAACTTCTGGTTCGATCTCATTCAAACCAATTTTCGTTGAAAGTGTTTGTTGAGATCTACATCATATATATTTTTTTAAATTTTCACTTTCTTAGTTCAAAAGTTAGATGGGGGGGACGCCCATTTTACCACTTTGGAAGCGTCTATATCTCAAACGTTAGACTTTTAGAAAAAATGGTCTTAGGAACCTCAATGTCATTTTAAAAGACCTATCCATAGACATCCCACACGCATAGGTTTGAGTAAAAAAACTTTTTTAGGTTTTAGTTTTATGTATGGGAGCCCTTAATATATATATTTTTAAAGTTTTAGTATCTGAATCTGAAAGCGGTAAACAAGATTTACCTACCTATCAAGTTTCAGCTGTGTGATGCTAATAGTTTTAGAATAAAGCGGCTGTGACATACGGACGGACAGACAGACAGACAGACTTGACGAAACTATAAGGGTTCCGTTTTTTACCATTCGGCTACGGAACCCTAAAAAATACACTATTGTAAATTGATCATCACTAAGGCTGAGCTGTAGGTTACTAGCGGGGTCACAGGCGGATAGTGAACACTGAACAGCCACCATATAATAATATGGTGGTTAGCTGCGAATATGTTGAATAAGCAGTCCCCGATCAAACAGCGGCAGGATTACCAGAATGTAGTGGGGAGATTAGTGGGATGGGCTTCTTTATTAAAAGCTAAAATATTCAGTGAGGATCCTGTAACATGGCGCGTAAACGCCGCCATCAAATAAGCGTTCCCTTGGTGATGGGTAGCAGCACTGGCAGAAGGCTAAAGATATAGTATATCAGGAAAGGCTTTTGACTGGGTACTCCCGGAAAACCTCCGTTTCTTAAAGTGTGGAAGGCAAGAGGGAAACCACCACACTATTTTCCCTAATTTGGAGTTATGGAAAAAACTCAGTAGCGTAGAACGTCCACCGACAAGATGGACAGACGACCTTGTAAAGACCGCGGGATCGCACTGGATGCAGACCGCTCACAACCGGTCGTTGTGGAAAGCCGTGGGGGAGGCCTATGTTCAGCAGTGGACGTCCTTTGGCTGATAATGATGATGATGATGATGATGGAAAAAACTCAACCGACAAGAGAGTTCATAAATTGTATGATGATGATGATAAATTAATCAGATCAGAGATTCTTATATATTTTTTCCACTGTTTCATCACGAAATAATCCACAGACCAATCTTCGTTACTACGAACACACACAGACGCACAAATTCATTCAATCCTATATCTTATCCTCACAAGATGCAAGCAAGATTCAGCATAATCCTATTACTCCTACTCCTACATAATATACTGTATCCTGTCTACTCTACGTATACACTGTCAAACTGTCTATTTGTTCGCGAGCGTTGCGTTTCAGCGCTTTTATTTGTACGTCCCTTAACATTGCACTGTTTATTGAGAAACTGATCTGTATTGGTTGAATATTGAACTAGACGAGTTTGTTTTGTCGGATGTTTTATTAGATTTTATTGAATTTGTTAGTGTAGGGTTAAATGAATTCGCAAATATTGTTCTAAAGCTTTTTGCTATGTTTATACCAGACCAGGTTTAACAGCATTTAAATGATAATTTCACAACCACTTAACGCCCTTTTCTGACAGTCATATATTTAGGCTAAGCAAAAATGATTGTGGGCGGTGCGACAAAAAAATGAAATAATTACTAAAAAGAAGGTAACTTTTCAACATTCAAAATACATAAAACAATTAAATAAAAACAAACATTATGTAACTTCTGTTCCCTTCAAAACATTAAGTAATGATCAACTACCAATTAATGACACTACTTGTTGGTATGATCAGCTGGAATGTACGTACATAGCTAATAATTTATGCGAACATAATTCTAGACATGTGTAACATTTTTTATGTATAATTGTCTTGGGGTCCAAGGTGTAATAAAATTATAGACAGCTGTTCAAACGCATACTGGCTAGTTGTCACTTCTTTACAATCTTGAATTATATATTCTAGGTACAAATTGAAAATCGATGTAATAATGTTAGGGATGGTAGATAGGTATGCATTGTTTTTGTACGATTAAGAAAATTATGTAGCTAGAACCTATATACATAGGTATATGTTGCAATACCCGACAGGGTCATTAAGTATTTAAGCCCTCATTTTAATTTTAATTTTAAGATCCTGTTACACTTACATTTTTTGACTTTGACTTTAACGTAGTCGACGAATCAGTTGAAAACCCGACAATCACTTCAACCTCCGTTAATATTTCTATGACTTCAACTAAAAGACGACGCGAGATGCAAGTAGTTTTTGTACTTAAAGTGGTTAAGGAAGTGGTGACCTCCGTAGTACATATGATATAATATGAGAAAGAAATGAATTTATCTATAGATAGTGCCATCCACGAAGGGCGCGCCTTCTTTTTTGATTGAGGAAAGCTTGGGGTACGGAGTGTGTGGGATATACTAAAAATATGAAATAATAAATATTTAACAGTTATATATTTATTACAATATTACCAAATATTGGCAAAATCTTGCACAAATGTAGTAAAAATGATTAGAACGAAAGGCGGGGCGCGCGCCTTTATGGATGGCACGTACTATACCTCCAATTACACAAATACATCATCTCACGAACATTAGATTACCGATACGGCTATAATCTATTCTCGTTGCAACCCCATCCGAGTCTGGATTGCATCAAATATCAGATATTATAGCACGACCACAGATATTGAATGTAAGTAGATGACGCATGTCACTTCGATTTCGATTTAATTCATCACCCTATTTTTATTTATTTATTTTAAGCTTCATGCACAAACTATATATATATGGCGGACTTAATGCACAAAGCATTATATACCAGTTAACATTATCTAGGTCTTATTAACAGAGAAAATACAGGCGGTGCGAAGGAAATTATAGATAAAAGACCATGACAAAGTGACGATAATAATTACAAAATGTATTGAAAACAACGATAAACATACATTGCGAATTATTGATTTAATTGATTCGTTGCAAGCGAACTATTAGGTCCACTTTTCACTTTAACGTTGAATTGAAAAAATCACAATGTGCTTATTGGTCGAACAATAAACCACAGTGGTTAATTTACAATGCTTGATTGTGCTGACAGGTAATTAATTATAAAATGTTCACACAACACCGCAAAATATAGATTATACAACAAAAACCAAGTCCATATCTACTTTCTTATTTAAACTTGATAAAAATAGCTTTTCCATTTTTTATTTATAAAATGGGTTCACTATTGTCCCTAGACTATACATATACTATACCCAAAAGAAAGTTCGGATTTGAAATCAAATATTTTTCTGATTTAAAGCCAACGAGCCATTTACAAAATCTTGCTTGAGTAATGCTCATCGCCTTTATTAAAAAGCAAAACGCTTGCGTCATCTATTTAGGCGTTTATCTGGCAACATGACGCAACAAGAGATATTGGGCGCTCATACTCAGGATGCTACCGGAATTCGGGATATCGGGATATATATTTGTTCCAAAACGTTGCAGTAGATCAACTGCATTTGATATGACCTCGGATTCCTGGCTTCGGTCAATTCAGTATTGCGAATTTGCGATGTGGTTCACGAAAATATGGCGGGCAAACCATGATTTCAGGCTAGGTGGATTACAAGTACCTAATGATTAATCTGGTCTGCTATGGACCGTGTGTGGGGATTAGCAACCATTAGACGAGTGAGAGGAGTAGGAAGACCATGGAGGCCTATGTTCAGCAGTGGACGTCCTTTGGCTGATAATGATGGTGATGATGAGACGAGTGCGATAAGTATTAGAATAAAAAAAATTTATTCCGACATTATTCCGTCAAACCCCAACGACATCATATGGGACGCGTAACAATAGATTTTCTATTGTGTCTGGAATCTCGGTGCTTGACTTAATAAAGAAAAAACAAATCGCGGAACAACTTAACTCGGGATTACATCCGAACCCATCTAGATCTTCTAGTCGCCGAGCTATGAAGCCATTTAAAAATTTTAAGAATTTTTCTAAACGATTCTACACCTAAACGATAAAAATATCATTACATTTGTTGTAATATACAGAATGACAAACATTGGCAATATTCTAAACTAAGAACCTTATAGTACCACCTCACCTATATTCACCTCACTTATATTCACCTCACTTATATTCATAGTTAACTGCCTCGGTGGCGCAGCGGTGAGAGGGTCACATTTTAAAGCGACGGCTGCGCCGGAGGTCCCAGGTTCAATTCCCGGGTCGGGCCAAAAATATGTACCGGAGTTTTTCTGTTCAGAAATTCTCAGGGTAGCCCGGAGTTTGGAAGTTGGCGGTGTTTCACCGTTTCCGGTCGTGTCAGATTGCTGTCCCATCGGGCTATGAGAGTGAAAGGAATAGAGAGTGCACCTGTGTTTGCGCACACACTTGTGCACTATAATATGTCCCGCGCAGTCGGTTGGTCGTTGTGACTGGCCACCGTAGTCGAAATCGGCTAGGGGGACTATTATTTCTATTCATAGTCCCTTTCACATGTTAAAATGAAAATAAATTGCTATACAAATACCATTTGATGAAACCGAGAAAAATCATATACACACGGACGGAATCGATCAATGTTTCAAATAAAACCTATAAATCACAGTTTAAATTTTTCAAAATTTTTCTCGGGCTCATCAAATCATTTGATTTTCATTTTACTATGTGAAATGGGCTATAAATCATGAGTAGGTTCTTAGTTTTAAATATTTCCAATGTTTTCAAAGTCACTCTGTATAAAGACACAATGCATTAAAAATCTATCACCCAATACCTACTTGGTCACAAAAATGTCTTACTAACATATCACCCATTGCAAACCGTGTATGTTAAATATAAATGCAATCGTAAACGTCAATCCGCACCTGCATTCCTTTAAGTTTGGCAGCAAATATATGCACGATCGTAATTAAATTCAATCTCACTGTTTACAGTTCTCATTATAACAATTATTAGGGCCATTAATAATGGCGCGTTTTGAGAGGCGATTTCGTAATGTTAGGGCCGTGTTACACTGAGACGTTTTGGCAGGCGAGACATCCAATTATTTTCTATTATCTTGGCCAAAGTGGCGGCCACTTGGCCGAATAACCAATTTGGCGAGACCGAATCTTCGAAAAGTCTCAAGTAGTATTGATAAGAGACCAGAAATTTCGCGCGAGGATTAACACGGTAGCTCGGTTGGTAAGAGCATTGGCCCGGTTCGCCATAGGTCATGGGTTCAAATCCCACTCGTGCTGATTTTTGGTTTCTTATTTAATCTTATATGAATTTATGTACTTAAATGAAAGAATTTTACAAAATAAAACGACAAACTTGATTCTAACAACAAAAGGAATTGGTTATCGAATATAAGGTAATTTACGAATAGAATAGTTTTCACGTGTAAACCAACGGCAGTTCCCGCGTTTCTATGATCACGTCGTCGTAGCAAAGGTTATTATCTAAAACCATAAATAACAAGTCATAAACTGCAAGCAACTGTTAGCCAAGCCAAGTTTATCTCCAAAACGCCAGACTCCGAGTGTAGTACCACCTTTATTTGCAATGACAAGCTAGCAAAGACCGCCGCTGGCAATTATACAAAAATGCGTAATTTTTTCTCTAACACATGACTAATTCGGAATCTGGCCTTTGCCACTGTCTTGAATCATTTAGTATGACAGTTGCGAAAGGCGAGATGACTGAAGTTTTTTTGAAAGGTCTGTCAGAATAAAAATAAATGGTTTTGCCAATGACTTTGGAAACACGTGGTTAAAAAGTGAGAGGTCATTGACAGTGATTCAATTTACTGATAAATATTTATATTTGTAAAAGTTAGCAGGTAAGTCAAGTCCACTATTCATTCACTAACAAAAAAACAGTCGAATTGAGAACATCTCCTTTTGAAAGTCGGTTGAAAAGTACTTTAAAAAATTTAATAAGTATATATTATTTTTATAGTACTTTCCCCATTTGCAACCTAAAAACGTCGGATATTTATACCTACATTTAGGCAGACGTTATTTTAAAACTAGACGCCTCACAGACTTAGGTCACAAGCACAGTGGGCCAAACTCATTATCGGCGTAACATCCGAATGCGAATGACAGAATTGTGGCACGTCATATCGTCGTTATGTGGTAAAAAGGCGTACTTTAAGGTGTGTCAATCGTAGAGCCAACTCATTATCGACTTACTATCAGTGAAGGACGGAAATAACGTCATAAGCGGTTCCACGATACTTCATTCGGCCAGATATTTGATAAAATGTACATAACTCGCCACAATGAGCTCGTCACAACAGCACACACGTTCTCTATTCGTCATTATTTTGCAATAAGTGAATCCCAAATAATTTTTTTTCACACAATATTCTTTGACAGGGGTTGTGCATTTTTTTTTATAAATGAATAAATTATGTAACCTATGCAAAAATCATCGAAATCATTTTAGCCTTTTGAGCTTGAAAACTGAACAATAACCCTCATAAAACAGTCGCATTTACATTATTAGGATTATCGACATGCGACATGTGGTAAAAGGGCGTATCGGTAGATGCGTCGTTTTTCCCAATGGGAGTGGCTATTGGCCGGGGAAGCGACCACGCCCCTTGGCGTGCGCGGTGTCTGGGTCTGCGCGTGAGTCAGTGGGATAGGGTTGACGGTATTCATGGGACGAATATGAATAACCGTCTTTTTTTTCTGTAAGGTCTTGGTGTACCAATCGCTTCGGAATAAAACGCTCGTCTCAATATGTGTGTTAGTTATGAAGTTTGTGTGATTTATTATTTTGGGTACATGTAAAGAACTAAGTATTATTTATGTAAATTGCACTTGTAAAAAGACAACTGTGACTTTGTGAGAAACGATGAACCTCGTGTCTTACGCTATCCGGGCGTATGCCTATACCACTCGGCCACCGTCACATAAACAAGCCTGTTGAATTTTGCAAGACTTTGTGACAGACGAGGACAGTTTTGTTTCCTCGTCTGTCACAAAGTCACAGTTGTATTATTACAAGTGCAATTTATATTATTAAGTTTGTATGGTGACAAAACACTATAAAAACAAAAATAAACTATAAATATTATTTGTTGCTAAGGATGTAAGTATCTTAAAGAAATCATAATTTTAAAGAGTTTTAAGTAAGCATTTAAACATAGGGAAACTTTGGACAACATCAATATTTTGTTTGGTACGTATGGATAAATGATATTCTACTGCACAAAAGTCTCATTAGACAGTTCACAACGTTTAGTATGCCTTCCAGTTATGTAGTATTTAAATCGCGAATGTTTTGTGATTCATAAATGTGACCGTGACGTATCTTTTTTTCTCACTCATTTAGTTGGCAGCCCTAACATAAATGTCATCCGTACGCCGGCCGGCGAGACACGTGCTGGATGACAATTTACCTCACTACCGTGGTTTAGGGCTAACACAAGAATAGATGTCGCTTTGATGATGACTAACCGACGTTGTTTACTACAAATCTTGAGAAAACAGTGACATATGTCTGGTAGATAATGCTGCAATACGAAATCTGATTTGTATTCGATGATATGCGACGATGGAGCGAGCTCACCCAGAAGAAGCCTGTTCGCTCTAGACTTACAAGATTTTCTGTTTAAATATTCATTAGGATACAATATCATGCATTATAAAGCTTCACTCTTTTACTGTGTTATAATAAAGCTTATATAAATAAACACACACAGTAGCTTGAACATTCATCATCATCATCATCAGCCAAATGTATACTGTTTAACATAGGCTCCCCCCACGGTTTTCCACCCACAACGTGGCTGTGAGCGGTCTGCATCCAGTGTGATCCTGCGATCTTTACAGGGTCGTCTGTCCATCTTGTCGGTGGACGTCCTACGCTGCTTGCTGCTTGGTCAATCAATGGCTTACAAAAAACCCTCTATAAATCTGCACAGAGCTCGTACTTATAGCGCTATGCCAGTCGGTAGTATGTTTTTTAACCTACGACGCAAAGAGGAGGTTGTTATAAGTTTGACCGCTTGTGTGTGAGCCTGCAGAGACACAAACAAATAGCATAGCTCTTTAACGGGTGAACCGATTTGGACGCAGTTTTTTTTATATTTGAAAGCTGTTTATAGCGATGGTTCTTAACTGTGTATGGTAGAAGCCGAAGCAGCCGTCTCGATGATATTAAGCTTTTTTCTTGTATTTATTTAATTTACGACGGGGTTTTTTTTTATTTACAATTTAATGTAAATTGTTTTTACTTTTTCTTAGAAATTAGAAACTTTTGCAAAATTAAAACGGTTTCGCTCGCGCCACATGTTAGAGAAACGTCTTTCGGGAAGGCTGTCGGTCTGTTATAAAATTAATCGAATTCGTAATTAACGGGGCAATCTAAGACTAATTTGAGACGGATAGGCGCAGATGCGGCGTTCCTTGTAGGTTGGCCATATCGCGAAATTGGAGAGGATAAGTTAACATCTTCTTAGTCACCTACTGATCTAAGGCCCACTTGCGCACGTTGATTTAACCCAGGATTACGCTTATCCTGAATTAAATCATCATTATGTCTCAGTCAGTTTCTTTGACGTTGACAGACAGAATGATAATTTAATCCAGGGTTAGCGTTAATCCCGGGTTAAATTTCCGGGTTTGGCGACGCGTTTGGTGTATTGGTTAGCGCTCCTGACTATTACGCTGGCCGTAGCGGGTTCGAATCCCGCAGGGGGCAAATGTTTGTGTGATGAGCATGATCATTTGTACCTTTGTTATGGATGTTATTATATTTTTTAAGTATTTATGGGAGACGCCCCCGTCATAATCGTTGTCTGGTACATCGTATAACAAGGAAGAAAATTCCTTACCACGAAACCAGACAATTGGTGTGTTGTCTGGCGCATATTTATAAAAAAAACATCATGCGCAAGTCCCACTTAGTAGGTAAAGTTTGTTTTTCTTTGCTTGGGGAATATTGAAAACAATACTGACATTCCTTTTTTACGAAAAGGTACATTTTAAAATAAGAAGACACAGAAATTACAATCTACATTAGGTAATTAATCGTTGAACACTGAATCGCTTTTCAAGTGATCCTTATCTATTAATTCGGGTGTCAGCGTTTCGCCGTTAGTCTCTCTGAAGGCAAAACGCATGGACACCCTACCTCCACGCAGATGGTACGTAATGAATACGATTCAAACTCGGCCGTGGCTTGCGTTTCTTGCTTCCCACTTTCATGACGAATGAGCATTAAATGTTACGTAAAGTATATAATCTCGTAAAGTTTTTATTGTTTATCTATTTATCTATCAAAATTCTACTCGGTAGAGATATATTAGTTTTAGTAGGGAATCGTACCTGCATCAAACGCGATGCAGGCGACAGCCCCAACACTACTACTTAGCTAGTAAATCCCATTTGTCGTATGAACCCAAAAAGTTGATTTGGGAAATATCCTAAATTAATCCTTCAAATTTGGAGTGATAATTTGAAAACAGATATCACAAAAATGATCACGTTTACATTTTCTGCACAATAAACTACCTAGTACAACATGTAAATTTTAAGAATTTTTTTTTTTAGATAGGTACTTAGACAGTGATAATAACAAAAAAAACTTAAATTGCTATTTCACCTAAACGTTTTACTGCCTTCAATAAAATGTGACAAACAGCAGTGAGAGTGACTCAAAAAACTATAAAGCTCATAATTTATGGAGTCACAAAAACTTTCACATCAAACCCAAATCTATGGACAGATAAATTTTATACTAAAAATAAACAATCTATTTCTATTCCCAAGGCACAATAAACTTTACTAATTGATTGGTAGCAGAATCAAACAGTAGTTGGGAATCTTCAAAGAATTAATTGCTTTGATGTTACAGTAATATGATAAAATACAAATCACTAGATTGGACACTTGTTACCCATAAACTAAATGAAATCTAGCTATTAACCTTTGTAGAGCAATCACATGTTACCATAAATCAAGTCATAAGGAGCAAAGAGGATATCATAACAGATGATTGTCTATGCCTACTACGTAATAAAAAATGTAAAGATGTTATAATCTGCTTGCAACTTTTTAAATGACAATGCAAAGGACTTGTTACTTAAAAGTTCTTCTAATGCAGCATCTTTTATAAATAATTTACTATCTTATGCATACGCACTTCCTTTTCAACAGAATTAATATTTTTTTATTGTATACAACTCAATCAATACCAATAATAATTTTAAAAAATCATATTTTATGCATAAAGTGAAAGTGAGTTTTCATGTTTCAAATACTTATTGCAGGATTATCTTTCGTAATAATTAGCATGACACTCAATTAAAATAAATGATAAAATCATGTAGGCTGTAATGTCAGATATGTATTTTTTTCGAAAGAGCTAATAAAATTTATTACAACAGATGTACACCATTGAATAATTACAACAAAATAAGTGTCATTTATATTTTTGGTCAAACTATAAAAGTATGTCCGGGAAATTAATGGTTAGGTGCCTGCTTGAGTGATAAAATGTGTATTTTATTGCAATTCGTCTGTTTGGCCTTCATGTCTTCAAAATTAGTATCTATAGACTCCATAGCTATTGTCTCATTTCCCTGAGATTCTGTTCTCTTTCATTTGATTGCCTTTGCCAATAGTCAGTACTCTGTTAAAAAAAATATGATATTAAAATGTGTATATTTAAGATGTTGCCGGCAGAATCTCGACTTATTATAATGTCATCAACAAAGATTTTCGTGATTGTTTAATTAATAACCGCGCAACTTAAAAGCTCCAACTTGAATTTCTAATAAGATTTTTTTACCGTCAACTCAAAAACGCAAAATAAAGTTAATAATAAATCTATTGTGTGCTATTGTATAGTTTTTAAAGCCGTCGGCTCAAGCATTTCCCGCCGGGGCCGGGGTAGACTAGACGGCACATTCTAATGAGCGAGCGATGTCAATCACAGTAATTGACTGCACGTCAGCTATTTTCGTGGACCTAAAAAGAAATTCCCCAATCCTAACTGGCAAGAAAAATTTTACGCCCGACACGAAGATAGGAAATCCATAAAAAAGGCAATATTGTTATCAGATGTAGTTGTGTGTGTCAACAAAAAGTAACCTCAAAATCTTCGTAATCAACATTCTATCACGACCGTCAAAACAAGAAAGTATCAGAACGTTACTTGGCTGGTACCTATCTATATCTGGAGAAACTTTACACCCCCGATCACGAGTCTGTTTTCAGCGATTCTCACAAAACATGAACGAGTAAACGTTCAAAACACGGCCATTTTCGTGCAGTCCTAATAGGTAGATGTCACACTGCCACACTTAGGATTATTACACTCACCCTATCAAGTTTGACGTCGAGGTCAGTTCCAGTACACAGTCTCTTGCCACTGTTGCCGTTGTAAGCCATGGTGCACCACAAAACTAAACACAAATCACTCCGAAACGCGTTTATGTGGGAGACGAAAAAGTATACCTCCTCTCTCAACGGTCGCGATCAGACTGAACGAACGAACGAAATGGAAATTCGTCCGACCTGAGAACGAATGAACAGAATGATCGAGGGAGGAATGATAGTGTTACCATTATTGTTGCGTCGAATTCTTGTTTAGTAGATTATAAGAAAGTCTTAATAATATTTTCCTTGTTGGTTGGTGCATACCAAATACCGATTTCATAAAATAATATTATTTGTATTACTAAATGGGCGCGTTGGGTATTATGTGGCTATTTTGCATCTTCCGTTTATATTTGTATAATATTTCTTGATTTTAAAACTTTTTTATTTATTGATCCATCTGCGTTTTGATGTCCTCGCAAATGGTTATTTTTTGACATTGACAGTTCAGGCTTTGATGTTGGTTGGTTTGGGTTGTTTGTTTGTTTTTCACAACAAATCGTCGAAACAATTTTTATTCTTCAGTCAGAGAGAATATTTTACGGATATATTATGGAAGATGAAGTTGAAATCAAAATAGAGTTTTTTGAAATACATGAAGAGGACCCTTTAAGTCAGAAATCCAATTTACATGAAGATGTGACTGCTGTAGAGGTTAGTAAGTTTTGTTTACTATTTAATTTCCTATTTACACTATTTATCAAAGGATAATTTTCACAAGATCTCATTATATTTAAGCTCTCGTTACACTTTACTTACAGGAAGGCCCTTACTTTTTCGAGGTTAAGGAAAGTGGCGATGGGAATGACTATGAAAGAAAGTTGGACTCACAAGATGCTTCAAACGAACTTGAAGAAGATATTAGTTACAAGCAAGACCTGAATGTAAGTCTACAAATATTCTAATTGTTGTTATTAAGTATACATTGAGACAAGTGTGGTTTATTATATTAAAATATGCTTTATTATCTTACAGACATCTAATTCATCAACTGGAAATAATAATTACTATGCAACGAATACTGAAGTGGTAAATATACTGTAATTAGTTTTAAAGTTTTAAAATTACTGTATTCATTGCACATTATAAGGAAATGACTTCCTTAACTTGATACTTCTTTTTTCCAGGCTGCAGAAGAAAACTGGTACAAGTCAAGCAGTGTTTCATGATAATAACGGTTTAACCAACCATTTAGAAATTATACACAATATGGTCTGTAAACAAATATTTATGTGCCTGATATGTGGATATAAAACACATAAAGTATCTCACTTTAAACAAAATAATAAAACTCATTCTCAGTTTAAGTCTCATAAATGCAACCACTGTAATTATTCTACATATAACATGCCTAATTTACGTATACATGAAAAAATCCATGACACATCATACAAACATTACAAATGTGAGTTTACCGGTTGCAAATACTCGGCTAAAACTCAATCAGCTTTAAACAGTCACAAATTAAAGCATAGTAAGGAAAATAATTATATTTATTGTGATAAATGTACGTATAAGACTGTATACAGGCAATGTCTAAAGAAACACATGGACAGTCACAGAAGAAATACTGTCAAAACTGATTTTTTATTGTAATCTGTAAAAAATAACAAAAAATGGATGAAAACAAATCAATGTTTCAGATAGAACTATTTATTTATAACAATAAAAATATACAACTGTACAGAAATGTACAAACAAGTACAGACAATTTACAGTATAGTTGATTTTTGTTAATAATATAAATTGCACTTGTAAAAAGCAACAGTGACTCTGTGACAGACAAGGAATTGAACCCCGTGTCTCACGCTATCCGGCATAGAGGCTATAGGCATATGCCCGGATAGGGTAAGACACGGGGTTCGATTCCTCATCTGTCACAGAGTCACGGTTGCTTTTTACAAGTGCAATATATACGATTTACATTATTTACAAAATTATGGAACTGAAACTCATGTAATGTAATAAAAACAATTTTTCTTACATACTATTGTGCTTCATTTAGCCATTAGTTTAGCTACCATAGTATTAAATGTTAATCGAAAGGAAAGCTTGCATTTTTTTTAAGATCTTGTATAACATCCTGTCCCTGTAATTTAAATCAATTTCTTTAAAAACACTAAATAATGGACTTTGCAAACAAATGGTATATTCAAACCCAATGTTTTGCTGCATTTGATGTTATCATCCTTTTGATATGAATTTCAAGATGCATTTTATACCAGGCCCAATAAAAAGCTTTATTATTATTTATAAAACCAAATCTCGTCTTTTATTTTCTTCAGTATTCAAGGAAAATTGTATATTTATGAATTTGAGAGATACTTAGTGCTACTCACTCTCTTATTACAAATTGTGTCACTAAAGTTTAGCTGCTTATAGAATGCTATTTTGAAGTTTTATAAAATGACACAAATGCATGGGAGAAATATGAAATTTCTGGACTTTGTCAATTTTTCTTGTAAAATTGAAATTTCAGGATGATAGCATTGTTTAATCAGCAACATTATCCATCACATCACTATGAGTATCTACCTCCAATTTTATTTTACTGTACTTCTCTAATAATCATTACAAAAACGTATTGAATCATCAATGTGGAGCTGGTGTATGTCCGTCTACATAGAAGTTTCTAGTTGCTTTTGGTAGCTGTAACTCCATGCCTTCAAGTTCTTTGGTGAGCACTATTTGACAGCCTGAAAAAAGAAAAATAAGAAATATTTATGACCAGTTTGACTGAACACCTTACTTGTTCAAAATACAGATTCATTTCTGTTTATGTAGTATCTACACAGATTTATACACTGTATGTACTAGAGATAAGATAACAGTTGATAAAATTATCTTCAAGTTAATAGATATTGTATCTGCAATGATGATTTCAATTTTTATGTTTTAACTACCTACTAAAGAACACTTATCTAAGACATAACTTTTTTAGTAGTCTTTATCCTTCTGTTACTTCATCATATTTTTTTTTTCAGATAAATTATTTTTTAAACTTACCTAGCCTAGAGTTTTCCTTGAGAAAAGGTGCCATATCTAATAAATCATCTTCTTTTTCTTCTGAGGCAGGTAGTTTATCAAAATAATCATGATCAACATACACATGACATGTTGTGCATGCTAATGAAGCTTCACAAGCCCCTGTAATAACGAAATGTATTAAATGAGGATTGAAATTGTTCCTGAAATTATTGATAAAAATCTTGCATAGATACATTATAGCGATTTAAATTGAGCACTGTAGATTACAATTTATAAGTATTATAGACTAGCTTTTGCCCGCGACTTCGTCCGCGTGGAATAGTGACTTCCGGCAGAATTATTTCGACCAAATTAGTTACCATAAAAACGGTTTTTGTGAGTTATTCTTAAAAGATAGACATATACTATCGCGGACTGGTTTTTAGATCATTAAAAGAGCTATTATTCTTTAATACATATTTTTTGTGTATCTTGAACCGTTTTCACGGCGCACGCAACGGAAGGCTTCAAAGATGAAATAATTTCTCCCGTTTTTTACACATTTACCACTATATCTTTGCTCCTATTGGTCGTAGCGTGATGTTATATAGCCTATAGCCTTCCTCGATAACTGGACTATCCAACACAAAAAGAGTTATTCAATTCGATTCAGTAGTTTCGGAGATTAGCGCGTTCAAACAAACAAACTCTTCAGCTTTATATAAGTATTATAGATTGAAATAAAAGTACTTTTGCTGTTTAACTTTCTGTTATACCCGGTATCGATAAGTATTCCTAACTAATTTGTACTAACCTTCCATAGTAATTCCATATCTGTGTGCCAAGTACAAGACATTATCACCCACTTTTCCTCGTACTTTTGTTTTGTTTCCATCTTTATCCACATAAGTTATGTTGACACTGTAATTCAGAATATGCATTTTGTTGAAAACAGCGGATTTGTGAACAAAAATACGAATTATTTTGAAGTTTCAGGTAATAACAGGATTTTAAAAATTAGGTAACTTACACCTCATCTTCTGATTTGGGATCTTGCCACTCGTATTCTCCGTGTCTTAAACCTGAATTGAATCGTTTATTAGTTTCAATTTAAAGAGTAAACATCGACAATAGTGTAAGTTAATGTTACTTGCCTACAGTCGTATGAATTTTCCTCGGTATCGACGGAATGACTGATTTGATACATCGTAATTTATGCAAAGAAGAAAAGCTACGTAAAACCGATGAAAACATTATGTAATTAAGCGTATTTATCCATAAAAATACGCAATAACCAAAATTGTTTGGTTATAAAATAACGTCAAACCAAGGTCTGCAGAAGTGTCAAAATTGTCAACTTTGATTTTTTTTTCTAAAACTATAGAGTAGGTGTAGAAAAGAATAGTCAAAACTTTTTTTAATATAATAACAAATAACGGTATTGATCGTGTACCTACATTATAGGTACTTTATTTCGTGGTTTTAGCGCGGTGTATAGGGAATAGGGTTCTTTCCTTATTATTGCTATTTCATCTTATAGGAAAGATGTACAAAACAGGTGAAGATAACAGAATTTAGGATAGTTGCTGTTTTACCACTTCGGTTGAACTTAACTGACACCCGTATCCTGTCTTGTATATCTTCTTATCTCAAGTATTTTTTGGCTATATTTACTACATACAGCCTACACGAGTTGTTGTAATGTTATAGCATAACGAAAAATAATAAGAAGGTATTCATTATTATGAAGTTTAATCCTCTAAGAAGATAAATAATACCAAAAGATCCGGGTCAAACAGTCCCAAAAAAACAAAGATTAGTTCCAAAAGTGTATTTGTGTAACAAAAAAAATATGGTATGGAAAACATTGTGCATAAGCAACTGATTAATATCAACAACTGTATTAATTCATAACAAAAAAATGAGTAGCTAGCTAACCTGAAAATCATGGTAACTTAGCAATAGTATTTAAAAAAAATCACTCTCTATCAAATACTTTTCTTTAGCATTATAATAAATCAATGCGCGCATTATGCACGCTAAACAGAAATGACTCGGAATTGACCAAACTAAGAAAAGGATTTCTCAAAAATTTCTCTTTCGTTCCATGCGCGGTAAAAATACCATTTGATGTGATGAAATACACATAGGAATGCATATTTTCATTTGATCCAAGTCAAGAGCGTAAAAATATTTTTATATATTATTCTATCTAATTTGACCTTTCATGGTTTTATTAGATTTACTGTTTAGATAAGATATATTTTATTTACCATGACCGTTTAGTTATAATTAGATATACAATTTATGTACTTGATTGTTGTATCCTTTGGTAGGGCTGGTTGTTATACTACAATTATAGTCACTTTTCTAATTGTCCATGCATTAGAATAGATCAATGGTAAACTGTTGCAATATGTGAGGTTTTTTAGCTCATCCCTCTAATTGCTTGACATGTTGCTACCATAGATCTATGATGATTCCCTCTATCTTAGCTATTAATTTGTCTATGATCACCCCTCCCGTTATCTATGGCTGTTATCATAGATCTGAGTGAACGGGACACCCAGCGCCGCAGCACTCCGCTCCGTAGTCAAGGCACGGTCTGTCAGCTACCTTCAACGGTTCTGCCTTTGCACAGAATTGGATTACCCTGAGAAAAAAAACAATCTTTTTACGTCGTAACACACAGTTCATGTACTATAAAAAGCTAGTTTAGTAAATCATGGAACACAATAATATGAACTATATCAATAAAAATATAATAAAAGAGATAATATAAATATTTTTTTAAGAAAGCAGCAAAATGAAGTTGTTTTTTGTTACGCAACCAAGTTAAAGACAGTCTTATGCTATGCAATTTTTCCCCCATATTAACAATGGACGTTATTATTGCTTAGAATTGGCCGTATTATTACTGATTAAATAACACTGAATAATATAAATTGCACTTGTAAAAAGCAACTGTGTAAGACGAGGAATCGAACCAACAAGTGCAATTTATATTTTTAAGTTTGTATAATGACAAAACACTATAAAAACAAAAACATACATATTCCTTCAATTTTAAATCTATTAGTAACACTCGTAAAATCAGAATCAAAAAAATATTTTAGTCATGGCAACACTAACCCGTAATCGCCCTTCTGCATCCACTGCGCGTCGATTTTGTTCAGCTGGTCCAACTTGCCTTTCGGTAGACCACAGATTAAGTCTGCCTTCACCGTTCGCACTGCTATTATTGGTGCTGGGATGAATCCTGTAAATTGTACGAAAAGAAGGTTTTAAATCCGCCAGTATTCAATAATGTTATGAACTTTATGACGAATTTCTAATCAATATCCGTTTATCGGTAAATCAAGTGAAAAAATATTTGACAGTTGAAAAGGGTTGTGCAAGATTTGATTTATTATGGTGATGTATTCAAAAAATAATCCAGTAATATCTAGGTGTCAAAACATTTAGCATAAACATCCGATTAAATCCAAACGTATGTGTTTATCAATATTCTTTGGCATTCTTTTGTTTGACCACCGGCCTATCGATGCCTGTACCGTATCGGCCACCGACGTAACTTTTTGTATGGGAAATTTTAGTTCTGCAAGTGACCACTAGGGCCGCTGTGCAATTTTCAATAGACTTTTTTTACGTAGTCGCTAGCGAGCAAAACCGTCGTTAACTCATGGTAACGGTACTGAGCGTTTAATCTAACAATGGTTTTTAATCCTACGTGGAAATCATCATTGAGAAATACTTTGTCTGTATACTCGTATAAATACAAAAGCTTCCTTTATATTTAAACTATTTCAGCAAAATATGATTTCTAAAAACAGATAAATTCTAGCAGTAGAAGTCAGTGTGCACTCTTGCAAACTGTATATTCTGATTCGTGTTTTCTGCCTACTATGGGGAAAATAATACTAACAGTGCTTTTCATGACTTAATTTTTTCAAAGTCAATTCAAACTGAAATTGTTTCCCTTACCTTGTAGCGCAGGTTCGAATCCCAGCGTAGACACGCAGTTCCTCTCTCCCAACAGCTTCCGGTAGTTCAGATCGCCTTTGAACAAGATGGCGGTCGCGAACTGCAACTTGCGGTACAAGTTGTAGTCATATTTCTTCATGTCTTTGTACACGTGCGGGGATGTCCAGAAATCATCTGCCTAAAGGGGAGACAAACAAAAATACAGTTTTAACTGAAATAAAAAAAAAACTTTTTTTTGTAGTATAACTATATCTAAAATCATGCCCAAATCTATGTATACAAATTTTAATTGAACGCTGAAAGCTTCTGACAGTTTAAAATTTAGGTCACGCAGAATGACTTTAGGTCTTTCAGAACGATTTTTAGGTCACACAGAATGCTTTTGGGTCATTCATAATGATATTCGTTAAAAATTATTTTGGGTCTCTCACCATGACAATGAACGTCCCGTCATCAACGAAGGCTTGCCACTTTTCTCCCAAAGTGCGCAGGTTCTCAGCGCCTATAACGCGCGGGGGCTCGGGCGCATGGGGCGGAGCGCCTTCTGCGGGGGGCACTGAATAAAGAAAATAAATATTTAAAAAATGTTTCCATTAAGTATCAAACGCTTTTATAATGAACTTGTAACAATCGTTTGGCCAAACAAAGTTAACTATAAGCGTCACTTGTGTTTTTTTGTATCCGTTTTTAATATTACTATAGAGGTTACCGCAACCTAACCACCCTGAGAACCAAAACCGCTTGCACCTTACTTTTTGTGTGCAAGCGATTTTCGTTTGAAAGTGGTCAGGCGGCTGTGACCTCGAAAGTATTTAAGTTAAAATATTGTACGTTGATATTTACTGACCTGCAAGCGTTTCTGAAGGAGCTACAGGCACTTCTCTATTGTAATTGGCAAATTTGCATTTCTGTATCGTATATCTGAAACAAACGTCACAGGTTTGTAATAACGTCGGTGTTTCCTAGTGACTATAATCCGAATCTATTCAAAGTCAGAGTGAACAGGCTTCTTCTGGGCGAGCTCGTTCCATCTTCGACTCCGTCTTAGTCGCACTTGGCTTGGTCTGGAGTCAAGAGCAAACACATACTAAATAAAAAATAAAAAAAATACATATGTTACAAAAAAAAAACATTTATACACGCTCGATATAAAAAAGAACCTACAAAAAGAGAAGTGATTTTAATTTTAGGTTCCGTACCCGGCTTTTTAATTTATTTTGTGGTAGTAAAAAAAATACTAACTGAAAATCTGCAGGAGTAACATCAGACACGAACCAAGGGATTTTCTTTACGTGGAATCTGACCTGAAATTAAATACATTATATCTTATTGTATTGATCTATGTAAGGTTATTTTTATAAAAATGCTTTAAAATTAATTTTACCTTTTGAACAATCTTCTGTGCTATCAGAAAGTGTGCTAGACACAAATCTGAGAATAGCTCGTAACCAGCGTTGTCGCAGACGATATCTGAGAACATAATAGGGAGACATTAAAAATAAAAGTGTAGTACGTTTCTCTATGCTACTCGAATTGTGTTAACAATCTTTTTATAACTTTTAAAAATAATACTATATTTGATTTAAAAATAATCTTAGTGTTCAACGATGAATTACCTATGTAGGTTATGAATTTTGTGTTTATCTTATTTTAAATGAATTAGTTCGTTAAAAAGTAATGTCTAGATTGTTTACAATATGGGACAAGCAAAGAAAAACAGACTATAGGCCCATAAAACACCGGTTAAGTGCGTGTCGGACCCGCGCACTGAGGGTTCCGTGCCACCCTTAACTGAATTCAGGGTCCACTTACTTTCACTTAACGAAAACATCACAATATATTGCGACAGCAAAAATAACTTTGTTTTTCATAGTGTTTGTATGAAAGACAAAGTTATATTTGCGGTTGATAAAAATGTGCAATATCACAAAAACTACTGGTTCGATCTCCTTCAAACCAATTTTCGTTGCAAGTTTTTGTTGAGATCTACATCATATATATTTTTTTAAATTTTCACTTTCTTAGTTCAAAAGTTAGAGGGGGGGGGGGACGCCCATTTTACCGCTTTGGAAGCGTCTATATCTCAAACCTTACACTTTAAGAAAAAATGGTTTTAGAAACCTCAACATCATTTTAAAAGACCTATCCATAGACACCCCACACGCATAGGTTTAAGTAAAAAAAAATTTTTAGGTTTTAGTTTCATGTATGGGAGCCCTTAAATATTATTTTTTGTTACTTTTTGTATCTGAATCGAAAAGCGGTGAACAAAATACACCTACCTACCAAGTTTCAGCTATGTGATGCTTATAGTTTCAGAATAAAGTGGCTGTGACATACGGACGGACAGACAGACAGACAGACAGACAGACTTGACGAATTTGTAAGGGTTCCGTTTTTTGCCATTCGGCTACGGAACCCTAAAAACAATAAATATTTTACATACAAGTTATTATTAAGGTTAACTGTAAAGGTTGACTGGTAGAGAATGTCCTGAGGCATTAAGTCCGCCAATTGTACAATTCACAGTGCAATAAAGTTGAAATAAAAATAAATAAAGTTATTAAAAATTACCGTAATACCATAGTAACAAATATTAATTAGTAACCATAGTGTATTTAGAAACATAGTCGTTTAGATTAACAGTAGATAATAGCATTAGATATTATTTACCGAAAATAACAGCCTGCGGCACCACCATCTTAGCAGGGCAAGGTATTTTAGGTGCCTCCTCTACTGGCGCCCCCTCCGCCCCCGCTGCGGCCGGGGTCGGGGCTGGGGCTGGGGCCGGGGCCGGGGTTGAAGGGGGCGAGGGTGTTGACCCCCCCTTTGATGGCGATAGTATGGTCTTAGATGGAGACTGTGATGATGGTTCTGTTTTCGTCTGAAAAAATAAATTAGGCGTTATTATTTTGTATAAAAATTAACGTTTAGCTATTAGCACAAGTACATAAAATTGTGTTAAATAAAAAAAAAATGTTTATACATTTACCAACTGTCTCATCAATAATTAAACTTATCATAGGTTTACAACTCATCTAATTAATGTGAGTATGTAGGTATTCATACACGATGAAATAGGTGAATAGATTCATTATGATATGGAGATTACAAAAAAACGAAATCATTTAATAATTTAAAAGAGGATTAACAATCTTTTTAGTAATTATATTTGTCCAAAATACACATTTGGTCACGTGACATCATTCAGGACGCCATGACAGTTCGAGCGTTCAAAGACCCATTCAAATTAAATAATGGATATTAAAAAAGGTTTGTGTGTAATAAACCTACTTACATGTTTTTCAAATTTAGTAAACTAATCTATTATTGGCCAAAAAAATATAAATTAATAGTTTTTTTTTTCTATTACTGCTACTTTGATAGCTAATACAATTTTATTTCTACTAGACCTAAGTAAAAACTACAATTACCTGCTTTAAAAATAAAATAACTATATTTTTCATTGGCTACTATACTTTATTTGAACAATCTACAACTGAGGTTTATCTATAAAAAAATCTACAATATATCAAAATTATAACCTCCTCTTTACACATAGGCACGCCCGCCAAAGTGGCTAATCTGTGGCAACTGCATTGGAACTTGAACGTTGTATTCTGTGAAATCGAAATATAAATCTAGTTCAAAATTACTGTCATAGAATTTAATTTTTAATATTGAGGTCACCGCCGCCTAACCACCTTAAGAGCCAAAATCGCTTGCACATCGCGTCTTTTTTTTTAAGTGATGTCCGTTTTTGTGTTTTGTGCGCAATCGATTCTAGTTGAAAAGTGGTTAGGCACCAAAGATCTCAAGATTTTTAGCGCTAAGCTAGCCGCTCTTTGCAAGCAGTTACTTGACTGAGATACCATACCACCATACCTATCAAAAAGTCGTATAGGTTCATGAATATTTTTGGTATACGGTACCCACATGTGCCGACTAACTCGTGATGTGCCGAGTTGGCTATTTCATTGAATTATTTTTTTATAAAGAAAGGTCCGACTCGTCGAATCTAGTGTTCGTGAAAGAAAGTCTTTATTTGTTTTTTTTTAACGAATAGTTAAATATTCCAATGTAAACAAAAGACGACTTGTCACATCACTAGTTAGTCGGTACCGGTTACCCCCTTCATAATGACTTCACCCTAAAATATTATCGACGACTTTTTAATGATTTCAGAATCACACAGGAATTATACCGCTTGCAACTGGTCGCTATGAAAACCGTATGTTCAAGAGTGGACGTCCTACCTAATGATGATCTTATTGAATATTGGTTTAAATAAATAAACATACCGCTTCAATAGCTTTGGCCATTGCTTCAGCCTTCGCAACAACTTGGTCCGCCGCTTTCGCCGAATCGTCAACAAGGACCTGAAAATTATTTTTTTATTATTATATTTATTTATTATTTAATCATTTATTTTAGGCAACTAAGGCCCGTACAATAAATACCTTAAAGACTAACATACATACAATAACAAATTAACAGCATTAAAGATATCAAAATAAAAAAATGACACTAACATTTTATTATTATTTATTATAAAGGGAGTTAAATTTTATACATCACCCCAGTCATATCGGAATTATTTTGCGAATGTGTAGAAGTATATGTTCTTTGCTCCATAAACTACTACACTAAAACTTAACATTATTCAAATTCATTAGAATAAATCGTGTATTTTACGGGTAAAATTATAATTATCCTACTTGTTGGCGACTGGCTGCGATCCGACCTTTTTTACCTTTTTTGATATATTTATATTGTCATTGTTTTTCTATGAAAAAGGCAGTTGTCACAATGTCAGGTTCGTAGCAATGTCTTGCCGAGTTTGGTTGTATTAATTTCAATATAATATTACTTTAGCAAAACATAAACGTTGTTTCCATCATCTACTCCATTCCTACAGTCCACTATTTCCACTCGCTATCACTACTACTATTATAAAGGCGAAAGTTTGTAAGTATGGATGTATGGATGTATGGATGTATGGATGTTTGTTACTCTTTCACGTAAAAACTACTGAATGGATTTGAATGAAACTTTACCACAATATAGCTTATACATCAGAATAACATATAGGCTACAATTTTTGAGGTTTCTAATGTGAGGTCGTAAAAAAACACATTTTTTGCGCTACTAGACGGGACGAACCTGAAGTCCACGCGAACGAAGTCGCGGGCAAAAGCTAGTTTATTATAAATGCAGACTGTTTTGGTAAAAAGTTAATCTATACTAATATAATAAACGTGTTTTTAAATAAGAGTTATTAAACTTTCATGGTCACTAACATTAGAATAGTTAGATACGGGATTGCTACCATGTACCTTATTATTTATGAGCTTCCGATATTTCGGCACTGTTGCAAGCGCCATGCTGACTGTGATCATGGCGCTTGCAACAGTGCCGAAATATCGGAAGCTCATAAATAATCTATACTAATTTATAAAGCTGAAGAGTTTGTTTGTTTGTTTGTTTGTTTGTTTGAACGCGCTAATCTCCGAAACTACTGGTTCGAATTGAATAATTATTTTTGTGTTGGATAGTCCAGTTATCGAGGAAGGCTATAGGCTATATAACATCACGCTACGACCAATAGGAGCAAAGATATAGTTGTAAATGTGTAAAAAACGGGAGAAAGAAGTCACTATTCCACGCGGACGAAGTCGCGGGCAAAAGCTAGTAAGGTATAAGAGTTTTGTTTATTTGAACGCACGAATCTCAAGAACTACTGATCCGAGTTGAAAAAATATTTTATTGTTAGATAGCTTCATTATCAAAGAAGGCTATAGCAATAAAAAATCACGCTACGACGGGAGGGAAGGGAGTACAAAAGCGAGACGAAGTCGCATAGAGCCACTATACTTATATTTAGTGTCGTTGCATTAAATCCCGTGCGTTGATTAATTTAGCCACTATACTTATAATGTCATCTCACCTTATCCTTAAAATCAATGATCATCTGAAACGGGTCGATGATAGATGTAACCACTGAAGTTTGCGGTTTATCCGCCCCCGTCTTGTCTGCCCCCGTCCCATCCGCCCCCTTTTCTGGTTCAACCGCCCCCATTAGTGTGACTTGCTCCCCTACAGACAGGGAGAGATCGCATTTGTTCGCCCAGAGACAAATCTGTAAGATAGAAAGGTTGTGGTAAGTATGAAAAGTGGCTTTTGTAAGTCAAATATGAGGGGGGGGATTTTTAAAACAAAATACATGAAGACTTTACTATAGTGTATGTGGTATGAGGTGGTATGGTAGCTTCAAACGGATGAACTGATTTTCGTTAAGATTTTTTGTGTCATAGATAATTTTATCCGGAGTGTTCTAAGGCATGTTTCATGAATAAATATGAAAATCTGTTCAGCAGTTTCGTACTTGCAACGAGTTATTTTTAAATTTCAGAATAGTGTGAAGAAGGAACAATCAATCTGTGTGTGTGTGTGTGTGTGTGTTTGTGTGTGTGTGTGAGGTAATGAGAATATGCTTGTTCGCATAATTTTTTGTATATTAAACGGCTGAACCGATTTTGATGAATTCCTTACCTTCAATAAAGTAATGAAGTCGGCTTTTCTCTTGTCTTTCTCACTCTCAGGCAGCATGGTCATCAGTTTCTCAGCCACTACGCACATTGGTTCGAGACTGTTCGCGAACGCTTTTTCTTTTTGCTCATCGAAGGGGTCGAAATCTTTGAGACCTTTTCTGTAAAATAGTACTAAATAATTAATTACCAATAATATGCGCCATACAACACACTAATTGCCTTGGTTTCGAACTAAGGAATTTTCTTCCTTGTGCTTCGAATACCGGACAACGATAATGACGGGGGCGTCTTCCATAAATACTTGAATACATATGTGTGTATAAACAACATCCATGACTTTAAATGTTCGTGCTCATCACATAAATATTTGCCCCTTGCGGGATTTGAACCCGTGTGTCAGGACTCAGTTAAAGTTAAAGCACGGAACCCTCAGTGCGCGGGTTCGACTCGCACTTGCTCGGTTTTTTAATAAAAATTATACTTACTGCAGTTCGCACCCCTCCCTTAATCTCCTGTACACATAGCACTCGGTAAAAACCCAAGTATTAGTATAATAATATGAGTTATTAGACTGCTGTATCCATTCGTTCCATTTCTTAGCTTCAGGAGTATCTACTGTCAACAAATCGTACTTTTTGTTTGTCATCAAATCATTTTTTAACTTGTTTATGTACTTTATGTAGTTGCGAATATCATCGTCCGACTGGAAATTTAATTTTTTATATTATTATCAAGAAAACATTTATTTGTACAGGGCAATAGAAACTACATAAATATTTTTCATACTGCACAGCCTTATCAAACACTATGTCAAAACAAATAGTTAAGTTTTTTTAATAATCTTAACGCTAGTGTATTTTTTTGCGTCATCTATCGGATATATTTTTAAATTTTAAAGTTTTTTTTTGCTGTGTTATTTTTTGTAATAAAAATATCTCGCCAAAAAAAGTGAGTATTACTTACGGCACCACACTTCTTTTTAATTTTTGAACCTTCTCTTGACAAGTAATCAATAACTTTCGTCAATATTACCGGCATTCGTTCGTTCAACGAATAATACGCAAAACTCCTGAAACAAAAATAAGATATGCAAAAATATAATAAAGATCCAAAAAATAATATAAAAAGACAAAAAGAAGGCCGCCCGAACAGGGACTTGAACCCTGGACCCTTGGATTAAAAGTCCAATGCTCTACCGACTGAGCTATCCGGGCTTCGAGATGTCGGCTGAATTTATCGTACAGTTTCTTTGGCGGTCATTCGGCGATGACGTAATCGCGACGGCTACAATTCGTAGCCTACGAAAAGTTGTAAGCGTTACGTGTTTAAGCCAAAATGAGCGTTATGGTCTAGAAATTAAGATTTGTTTAAAAAATAGGGAAATATCTTAATACTGAGAGAGAAACATAGGTAAACAAAGAAGAATGAAGATTCTACTTTTACTTTCAATAATGGTGTGGAATTTCTCATAACACTGTTTCCAAAAGTCTCCTTGAAATGAAAATCCCAATTAAATGTCAATAGTACTGGACTTTTGGGATTAAAATTACAAGTTAATTAAACCTTTGGTAAGGAAAAAAATACCATGGGTGGTATGGGACCACTTCAATATAGGCGGAAAATCATCAAAATATTTTGTCTTACACATTTTCTATGAAAATATAAAATTCTCACAATTACTTACATAATTTAATTTACGATACTACTTTGAGTTAGCCTACAATAAACACTTGGGAAATATTTATCTTCACAATCGGCAGAGAGAGCTATATGAGATTGAAAACACCTTTTCAAACATTTTGAGAGGTAAATATTACAAACAATGTTCAATTATTATGCATAAATGGATGGGAAATTGAATGATATCAGTATACATTTAGAGATAATGTAAAATATTTGTATTGCATTAACATGCTAATTTGCAATTTTATTCAATTCCCTTGACCTATCTTTAAATAAAGTTTTCATCTTAGTTATGGCATAAAAACCTATTTCATATAGTTATTAAAATCAACTACTTTTTTGACATACAGATTAACAGAATATAATAATTATATTCAGTTGTTATGTATATAGATTTTTTTAACAGTGTTAGGTTTACCGAAACATTACTTATATTATTCTCCTACTGATTAATGGTAATTCTAAATCTCAACAGAGAGCCAGGTATACAGGAGATATTATAGTGCCCAGATGTGTGCCCCATACACAAGTGCACTTTATGTTCCTTCACTCTCATTATACTACTATATATAATATAAACTATTTTACTAACAATTTGTATGGAATTTTGTTCTGAAATAAAATATTTGAATTTGAATTATTCAGTGAGATGGAAGTTCGACATGACCAATGAGGGATAGAGAGCAGGACCAACTGCTTAACATGGTTTCCGGGGCACTGGGGTGTTATCACCACCACCTGGGCCCAATCCGGGATAGGAAAAATTATCTACACTTCTGCTGAACTATTGATCAGATATTTACCACATAATAATGACAAGATACATTATTTAAAGGCAATAGTGATAATATTCTAATAAGAATCCTATAAGATCCCATTCCGAGTTGGTTCTGTTTTAAAAGGAAGTGAGTTTCGAGAGTAAATGATATAGACATACTTCTTGAAAGTTCCTTGCAGCTGTATGTTGATGGGAGTTGCTGTGTCCAGCAGTAGGCTAGGCTTTTCCAATTTGATGAAAGGCCCTCCATAAATAAAATCGGGTTTAGTGGAATCATCTTCCCAACTTTTGTTCACGTCTGTGGTGCTTTCATCTTTAGGTATTGATGTCTTCGACCAAATTTTAAATTTACTCATTTTTTTGTTTGATATTTTACTGAATTTTTACATTACAAAACAATCTTCACCGGAATTTAGGTTTATTTTGGTAAATTTTGATTTTTTTTGACATTGGCTGACATTGACGCTGTGTCGGCGATGACGCCGTCATCAAGCAAAACGTCAATTTGACAGTTGAATATGTTTTACGAAGATCCTTGCGTGCATTAAAAACTAAGAATAATAGTGGATTGTTTGTTTGTTATTACAATACAAGGTAACGAATTGAAATAATAATGTCGTTGATGTTAGGGGAGGAAGCGTTAAAGCGTGTGATAATAAGAGCGACCCATTACACTCGAAAAGTTTCTAGTGCTACTAGCTCTAAAGTGATATAGGTTGAAAGTGAAATGGTTGGTGCTTTTACCCGAGTTAAACCAGTGAGCTGTTACTACTACGTATAGAGACGCTATGCCAAGCAAAAAATGTGCGCATTTTTTAGACGTGAACTGTCAACAGAATGACGTATTCCATAAATTTTGAATTTTGAATATGAAACCGCAGAAGTGACACAGACTTTGTGCCTACTTAACTTAATTGTATTGAATGAATATAATTTTATCAAAACGTTTTAATCGTTACTTACTTTGATCAATAGTTATTTAAAAGAACTAAATAAATAAAAGTTTAGTAAATAAAAATCTGTAGGTCAAAAACTCGAATGATATTTACAATTTTTTTATCATGATTTTTATCATTTTAATTTTTCATACGAGATATTTCTAGAAAAATATAACTACCAAAGCAAAACACCTTAAAAGAAATATCACAACATCGCATTGTCTAACCTCTATTTATTACCTACCTACTTTTCCATTCTGTGCGTGTCACTTTTTATAATCTTTGATTTTCAAGTAAAATGGCGGCAATTTCATGCCAAAAATTTATAACATTTTGAAAAATCTTTACGCTGGTTTAAGCTAACATTTAAATTTCCTACCGATGGTAAGTGACGCCGGTATCGTTTATATTCCTGTTGGTTTTATTTTCGCATGTTTTTAAAACGCATGATGGCTATTTGTCAAATTAATTGACCAAATGTCACATTGGTTAACGCTACGAGCGGGAGTGAGCATTGAACTACTATTACTACGTATGGAAATGACATCCCGAAGGAACCTCGTGCGCGATGAGTTGATGGTCACAGACCATCAACGCATGCGCGGCATCACAGTCACTCACTCCCGCTCGTAGCGTTAACCAATGTGACATTTGGTCAAATAATTTGTCAAAATTCCGTCTTGCATTTTTAAAACATGCAAAAATAAAACAGGAATCAAAACGATACCGGCGTTACTTACCATCGGTAGGAAATTAAAATGTTAACTTAAACCAACATAAATATTTTTTCAAAATGTTATAAATGTTTTGTATGAAATTGCCGCCATTTTATTTGAAAATCAAAGATTATAAAAAGTGACACGCACAGAATGGAAAAGTAGGTAGGTAATAAATAGAGGTTAGACGATGCGATGTTGTGATATTTCTTTTGAGGTGTTTTGCATTGGTGATTGTATTTTTCTAGAATTATCTCATATGAAAAATTAAAATGATAAAAATCATGATAAAACAAATAGTAAATATAATTTGAGTTTTTGACCTACAGATTTTTATTTACTAAACTTTTATTTATTTAGCTCTTTTAAATAACTATTGATCAAAGTAAGTAACGATTAAAACGTTTTGATAAAATAATATTCATTCAATACAATTAAGTTAAGTAGGCACAAAGTCTGTGTCACTTCTGCGGTTTCATATTCAAAATTCAAAATTTATGGAATACGTCAGTCTGTTGACAGTTCACGTCCAAAAAATGCGCACATTTTGTGCTTGGCATAGCATCTCTATACGTAGTAGTAACAGCTCACTGGGAGTGAGTGACTGTGATACCGCGCATGCGTTGATGGTCTGTGACCATCAACTCATCGGGCACGAGGTTCCTTAGGGATGTCATTTCCATACGTAGTAATAGTAGTTCAATGAGTTAAACATACTATTTTTCATTTCGACTATTATGACTTTGTGAGATGCAGTAATTTCATTTTTTATCAGATGCTTCATCCAAAAACCTCTTGATTTTGTGTGCAGTGCAGCAAAAATCTGAGACTGTGAAAACTTTTAAAACAAAAATGCTCTTAAAGTTTTCTTCACTCTTGCTTGTGGTCTTGTTTTATAAATTATAATAGAAAAACAAAAAGAGAAAGTTTAAGTTATTAAGAGAGACCGCCGCGCCGCGCCCTTCCAATAATCTAACGGCATTTTTTCTTACATTAAAACTATCCCTGTAAATGCTTAGCACAATATGGGGGTGGGAAATTTAAAATCATGACCAACCAAAATAATAATTTACACTCGCGTTGGACGTGATTTTATGCCAATGCCGGACAAAAGTACATTCAGTCAAGATTATAGTGATATGGTAACTTATTATTTACTCACATGCCATATATTCCACACATTATTTCGTTTCTCGGAGTTACAATCCGCATTACTGGGTAATTCTCAGTATCTATAGGCCAATCGTAGGCCGCCATTTTTAAAATTGGAATCTCACTTTTGTTTTCACGATATCTAGGTACAATAACTACCCACCAACTAATTAACTGAAACAAAAACAAACTAACGTATTATTTGTACGAATGTTTTTCTCAAACTAACTGCTGCGTGTGTCTGCTGTAGTTGACCATGAAAATATCTAAATTTAGAAAAGTACCTACCTACGTCCGACCTAATTTCTATTAGCTTCCGAAATAGTATCGAAATAGACAAGACTACCATCCCAAAAGAAGATAGCATGCCAATAATAATTATCGATGATTTCATTGTGTAGTTTTATCTAATTTTACTATGGATGGGCGTGTGTTTATTCATTATTATGAAAGACAGTGATAAATATATAAAGCCCGTGTATAACCAATAATTAGCTGCTTGCAGTCCGAACTGCAACCAATAATTAATGGTTTTATTAATGTAGAAACATTGTTACTTTAATTAAATCAATAAAAATCAACCGAATTTATCTACTTCACAAAGAATATATGGGAACCGGTTCTATCAATCTCAATAATTCGGCTGTATGTATTATCGTTGCTAAGAATGTAGAATAACGTAATGGAAATTAAAATTAAATTCAAAATGACCCCTTGCATATAAAACAAACGCCTAAACATATTTTCTTGTAACATGGCTAAGAACACTGGATAAATTATCTTTGGCACAAAAAAAATTAAACGAAAATCGGTTTATCAGTTAGGGAGTTTTGCGTCGGGGGGGTTAAAGAAAGAGTTTTCGCAAATTAATACTTTTATTCAAAATAGAAAAGGCATTCGTTAAACGAACATAAAGATGCAGTACATTAGTGTACATTTAGGACGGAATCATCCGAATTTTTATAAAATTCTTATATCCAAACAAAACAAATTCTAAAATTCAATTGTCACAACAAAAATCAACCTTATGTTAATACACATATGTTACCCTAATGGTAGACTGTATCTGCAACCACTTACTTAAACATACTTCATAGAAAAATCATAATCATTTCATTAATCTAACTTAACTACTACTTACACACTAAAAGTAATTTAAGTCATAATTACTCGTATGTAATAAGAACTTCGAAAGTTTGCAAAAAAAAGTTATGGAAGTATTATAATTGACACATTATTTTTGTTTTATACCATAAAATTTTACGACTTGGTCAAGTACATTATGTACCTCATACTTAATAAAAGAAAGTTTTTATAAAATATTTACATGGTAAAATCATCTGAAGTAAATGAATATGTACAGACAGACATGACAAAAAAAAATCTAAAACATTTGAAAATGTTTGCAATAATACACGGTCAGGTAAAAAATCTGGAAATACAAAAATAAAATACAGTAAAATAGGAACATTTTATGTTCATTGGCCATAACAACCAATCAACCATAATAATGAATGACATGATTCATTGCTTTACCATTTTCGAATAAATTAATGAATTTATCAAGCTTTTGGAAATTATTACCTTTGTAACATCTATATTATTAGGTGACAATGGCATGTATTATAAAATCGTATAATAAATCCTTAATTTTTATTGTGGTCATGCAGTTTCAAATTATTAAAACATGCATTTGATACATACAATTTTAGAACATGATTATTAAAAGTATGTTTGTAAACTTCTTAGGCAAAACATTGTATTAAAAACATCTAGTGGGTAACTTAATCTTAAAACACATACTCAACAATTACATATACTCAGAAATCATGATTATAAATCAATCAGAAGTTTAAAGAAAGCATACAATTATCATTGTTCAAGGGTCAATGCAGATACTAAAACATTTTGTTGTAAATTCAGTTAGGAAGATAGTCATGATCATTTTGAATAGTCAACTTCCTAGGAAAATATGCCTTAAATAAAATGTATACTTAAAAATTAATTATGTTGTCATTGTATTGTAGCCTTACAGTATAACATAATCCAAATAACTACTTAAGACTTCAATATGAGATCAATTTTATGTAGTAGATTTATGTAGATGAGATGAAAATGCTCAGAATTATTCAAAGGAACACAAGAATCAAATCATGCATGATTTTAAATAGAAAATGTCATATATTCTTATTCTTAGCTTAATTAAAGTCAGATTAGCTAAATATTATGGTCAAGTAAATTAAAATAGTCATGATTCTTTTGTATAGTCATCATCACATGGTCAAGAATTGTTTAAAAATGTCAAGTGGTAAAAAAATTTAAAAAACTAAAATGTGCCATTTGAGTATTTACTTTACTATGAACTAAATCCAAAATATATGTTAGCACTTTGTACTACGAGTATATTTGGCCATTTGAGAGATCCATAATTATTATTATTGTTATAAAATAATACAATTAAAATACTACTAGCTGTGCCCGCGACTTCGTCCGCGTGGAATAGTGACTTTGGATAGAATTTTTAATTTATAGGCTTATGATTTTACAAATAAGATACTTAAGTATAAGTACTTATAAGTACGCAAGATATAAATTATTTATATAGTACATTTTAGTACTCACTTATCATTAAAATTTGCCATATTACAACAATAAGAAGCAAGTAGTAGGTACATCAAAGGTGATCAATTATTATGACCATACCGATTATTTGGACGTTCACAATTTGTATTTCGATTAGGAATTCCTTTGTTTGATAGGATAATATGGTTACTTTACTTTTAACTACTACTTTGCCACAAAAAAAACTACTACTTTACTAACATTTTACTTTGTTGTGTGGAAAAAATTGTAAAACCATGGAAAAAATGGATCTAAATATAAATTTTTTCATGGCACTGTTTTGTTATACTTTGGCAAGTACCAAATATTCATTTAATTTATACAAACCAATATGGAGGAAACACTACACATTAAATTAAAACACTTTACAGATTGATTTCCACCCACATTTATTTTAAATTGTTTCGCCTCGGCCCCGTCCCGCCTTAGCCCCGGCCCCATCGAACGGGATAAAAAGTATCCTATGTCCTTCTCCTGGTACTAAGCTACCTCCCCACCGTTTCGTCCCGGTCCCGTGCTACCCCAGCCCCGGCCCCGTCTAGCGGGACAAAAAGTATCCTATATGCAGTATCTTATGTCCTTCTCCTGGTACTAAGCTACCTCCCCACCGTTTCGTCCCGGTCCCGTGCTACCCCAGCCCCGGCCCCGTCTAGCGGGACAAAAAGTATCCTATATGCTTTTCCTGATTCTAAGCTACCACCCCACCAACTTTCAGCCAAATCGGTTCAGCCGTTCTCAAGTTATGAGTGTTGTAACAAACACGACTTTCTTTTATACACCGTGCTCTTTTAACCGTCTTACACCCGAAGCCCACGTAATGTAACCATCTTAATAAACCTCTAGGACATGTTATTTTTTTTATTACACTCCACATAATTTTGGTGTAAAAAATATCTAATAGTAATGTTACGTAATGTATCATCCTGTTCATAATGTTTACATTTTCAACAATGCATTCCTTGACCTTGCCGCCTCCACGCGTTCCGCCCCGTAGCCAATCTAAGACAGTCCACGTATATTTTTTTTCTGCCTACCCCCTAAGTCTATTGGCGTGATTATTTCTATCCCAGTTTACTCTCCAAGTGATGCTGAGTCAAATAAAAAAAGCCCCATCAAAATCGGTCCAGTAGATTCTGAGATTAGCCCGGACAAACAGACAGACAGACAGACAGACAGACAGACAAAAATTTTAAAAATTGTTGTTTTGGCTTCTATTACGGTAATTATTAAGACCCCCTGTAACAATTTTTCATAAAAATCTTCAATGTACAGAAATCGATCTTTTACAGTCTTATTATATATGTATAGATAATGGCAGGCAATAAATACATACAAGCTGAAACTCCTTATTGTCAGTCTGTAGCGAGTTATTAACTCATTTTGTGAGGAGAGGAAATATCAAGTAAGATTATCTGAATTAATAAATACATAGTACCATTTTAAAATGTTTAGGTAATTGTTCTTTTAAGTTTCTATCTAG
The DNA here is from genome assembly GCA_963584085.1 of Pyrausta aurata. Classification (NCBI taxonomy): domain Eukaryota; kingdom Metazoa; phylum Arthropoda; class Insecta; order Lepidoptera; family Crambidae; genus Pyrausta; species Pyrausta aurata. Next base: position 8,015,685 of record OY757277.1, read on the forward strand.
TAAAAAGATAACAAACATACAAGTTTGCCACAAATATAGCACGTGTTATTGATGATACAAAGCAGTGGTGTCAATTTTAAATTAAAATAATAAAAAAAAGTAAAAATATGAAAGAACTTAATTTGGTCAACTTAAAAGTAAATAAAAAAATATTTAGAACCTCTTTCTGCCATTGCTCTTGACTCTGGTATTCTTCAAAGTTATTGTGGTGGATTGAAGCGGTAAACCATTGTTGTTGCTTCGCAGTACCGGACAGTAAGTTCTGAAATACAAGAAAATAAATACTTTACTATAAAGTTGCTGTTAGCGATATTTTCAGAATGAATATAAATATTTGTTGTTTAAATTTTTTCTTTAATAGTAGATAATTTAAAGTAGGTATGTGGACTGGAAAAATCATACTTAAAAAAAGTTTTGATAAATAAGTGGAGAGAAAGACACAGACCAAAAAAAATAAAAATTAGCTTGAATACAGTGAGGTATTTTAAGTTCAATTACTAAAACAATCTTAATTAAAGTTAAAAGGGTAAAAGTCATGTAAACTTACATAGTATGTGCATCATCCCCAGTAGCACCACACGTTGAGCAAACATGAGACCTCAAAATGGGGCATGTAACCACATGCCTATTGTCAACCCTTTCCTTTACAGTATGGGTCATATACACCATCGGAGTTTCTCCATTCTTGCGACAGAACGAACACATCCTCCCACGCTCAATATGGCTGTCTTCGCTCGAGTGAGATGGTGTTGGCATATTATAGCCCCTTCTGAAAGGCGGAGGCGGAGTCGTAAATCTTTGACGCATCGGTGATATTGGGGAAACGCTCATTGTTGATCTTGGCGACACGTTCGAGTTGAACCCAGATGTTTGCGATAGGGACATGTTCTTGATAGGTGTTCGGAACTCGAAGCCTCTATTTTCAGCGGGGAACAGTTCGTAGACGTTTGGTGAAAATCTTTGCTCTACGGAGAATCTGGTTGGTTTTGGTGGAGTCTGGGGGTACGGGTGGTCTTGCCAGAGAGCTCGGACATCTAGATCGGACTCAAAGCTTTTCATTGGAGACATTTGAGGTGGTAGGCCGAAATTAGGGACAGTATGCTCCGGATTTTCCATGAGTTTTCGCCCGATGATTGGTCTTTGCCTTCTTGGTTGGAAAGGAGTGTCAGACATGGGTCTGAGCTCTGGAACAGGTCTGCATCTCGGTCTGAATTGGGCGGGCATATCAGGGTAAGATTCTGGGGACGTAGAGTCTGCAGAACTTGACGATCTGTTGGCCATTGACGGCGAATGCATGAAGTTTGTGTTGTACATACTGGGAGATTGTAAATCTGGAAGCAATTGACATGGAATCAATAAAAATCACGCTTAAATTGACATGTAAGTAGATACAATACAAGAATTAAATCCTATTACGCCACTAATAAAAACAAATCGAAAGCAACTTGAACCATGTAAAATTACTTCACGGTGTAATTTTACCGTCTGATAACAATAATTAAAAACTAAATTAAAACAAGAGAATAACACAAAATCATGAATTCATGACTAAAGAATAAATGGAGACGAGAAAAAGTTGAGAAAAAATAACTTACCATTTTCTACTGTTCTTGGAAACAATCTGTTGAGTTCAGTCATGTAATCTAGCATATTTTTGGACGGGAACATTTTTGATCTGAAAAATCAGAATAATTTCATTGTTTTATGTTACAAAATCACTTTTTTTTACAATTTCATTAGGTTTTTACGGCATGATGGACGGCACACAAACTTTCACCGGAAGTACAAAAAAATTAAATAAAAAGTCAATTTAATTAACTTTTTATCAAACGAAAATATAAAGCTCCCTTAATAAACATAATAAAGAAACTTTATAATTTTAGTGAATAATTAACTTGGTAAATGTTATATTGAGACATTTTCTAGAGTGCGTAAAACAAAAACCTAATTTATGGACCCTACTAGGCGGCAATTTTGAAATACACGTATAATAAATTAATTAAACATACGGCTGGATCTATCATTCAGTAGCGAAAAAACATTAATTTAATTTACATTTATTTTATTACACCGTACTACACAACAATAAATAAAGATATCTGAAACAAAGATTTATTTAATCAAGATAGCCTCTAGAGTCTATTTTGATTATCTTCTGCTTAATGAACAGTCTTTTTCAGTGAAATTCTGTAACATAATTAAATAAATAACACAAACTTACCTTTAAAAAAACGTTTATTTCACTTCTGTATCGTAAACAACACACGAGACACGAGCAATGTGCTACCTCATCAAAAACTTGCGGCGAACTAATTTTATTTCGCCGGCCGGCTTTTGCTTTCACAACGTCATCAAAGGACGCCGCGTTCCAAAATAGAGTAGTGGTTGCGAATTGCAGCGGTCTCTGATTCGATTCCAATTTGACTATGTATGTTTATATGTATATAGATTTGACAATGCATGTTAGTTATTGTTGTGTGTTAGTTTGAAAAGCTTTATTGGAATATAGTATGCAAAAGAAACATTTTGTAAGTGGTAGGTACTTGTTAAAGGTTCCTAGCTAATTGCTCACAGCTCAGCTAAATTAATTGATTACTACTTCTTATAAGATTGCACAGGATTTTGATACACCCTTCGATTCGATATACCCCATCATAGCCCTTTTGGTGGGGGTTTTCTAAGAAGACAATAATTGAGCTTTACAATAGAATATGTTATTATTATACTGTTTGAGGATCCAAACTAAGTAGGTGAGTTAAGTAGGGACTTTATAGTTTTTAGGTAAAATGTAAAAAAAAACTTTTTTTACTTTATTTGTAGGTGGCTAGGTTGTTGACTGTTTAACAAAGAAGAACACCCCTCTATGAGGTTCACAACCCATATAAAACTTATGTAAATAATAAGAAAGAAACTCGTAGTCCTATATAAAAATGTCAGTGATTCGATATCAATATCGCATCGTAATCCAAAATTAACTAAGTCAACTTATTTCTATCGATATGATAAACTCAATATTTTTCATAAAAAAATTAAAGGTATCACGAAATAAAACTTTCTTTCCAAGAGTGAAGCTACTTGGAATTACAAACGAAAGCCGACCCCTTTCGCAAACGAGTCAAAGGACGCCGCTTCTTTGAATACCGCACGTGTAAGACTATGTCTACTCGCCACTAGATGGCGCTAGTTGTTATGAAGTTACAAGGACTTGCTTTAAACTTGCTCTTTGATTACGCTATTCTCTGCAAGGTGGCGGTAAAGATCAAGGCGTATCTGCGTTAGATGGCGTTGAATAGGAAATGAATTATTCAAAAAGTATGTACAAAAAAAAATATGTTTTTTTTTCATCTAAGCGTAAATCAATAATATTTTGAGTTAATTTATTTATTTTACTTACTTACAAAAGATAGACTTAACGCGATATGGCGTCATACAATAATATTTTGAGTTAATGTATTTGTTTTATTTACTTATAAAAGGTGGACGTAACGCCATATGGCATTCTCTACCAGTCATACCTTTGTGCTGAGCCGATATGACTCATAAGTTTTTATACGCGTTTAGACCCGTCATGTCTAATACTTATTTAACACGTTCCGGGACACTAGTCCAGACACAATAGATGTTTTATTGTTTTCACGCCTGTAGGCGGGCACTGTCCCGGAACGTGTTAACAATTAGTTACATTAATTATCGATCACGCAACTTAGCGTTAAGGGTGTCAAAATGAAGATCAATGAAATTATGTATGGGAAACCTATACTTCCGCGGAAAATGCCTCAGTAAAACTTCATCTAGTAGGCACTTTACTAAATAACACTTAAGCAAGCCGTAGACATGCTCAACTGATCATCAAGACATCTCAAAATTAATAGATAGTGCGTAGATGAAGATAGCAGAACACATGTTCGGGATCTCATCACAATTGTACGCAAGTGGAGCGGTTTATGCAAGTCTTGATTGAGATCTCAAACAGTGCCCATTGTTGGATAATATGTAAAGTTTTAGCCTCGATCCCTTGTTATCTAAAATACACTTTATTTTATTTGTCAAGCAACTGTTGTAACTTTGTTTGTGCACGTCATAAATAAAATAAAATTATAGGTATCGTGGCATGGCATATGGAGTTATATTGTTATTTTTATATTTTTATTTAGACTTTATTGCACAAATTTAGTGTACAAAGAAAGGTGGACTTAATGCTAAAAGCATTATCTGCTAGTCAAACCTTTAGGTCATGCAGAAAGTTTGTTTGTTAGGTGATGGAGATACTGGAGTTAGCTTAAAAAAATGGTTGTCAACTTGTCAACCCCACAGCACAAAAAATATACAGCTGATTACAGGTATTTAATTTGACCTGTATGTATGTGATACGTTAGAATTTAATAAAATTTGAGTAGGTATGTAAATCTATTTAATGGCTTCCAAACACGTGTGAAAAATTACGAAAGTATATGTATGTATGGTTGTATCTTCTATATATATACAAAAGAAAGTCGTGTTTGTTACAACACTTATAACTCGAGAACGGCTGAACCGATTGCCATGGTTTTTGATTTGTTGGATTTGTTTCCGTCCCGAATAGCAGAATACATCTTAAAAACAATGAAAACTCGATATGTGTAATAAATACTTAATAAATAAAATAAATATCCTTGGACATTTCACACAGCGCCATCTGGTAATCATTCTACTATAAAAAAATAATCCATAAAACGGGGCCGGGGCGGGACGGGGCTGGGGGCGAAACGAAGTTCGCTGGGACCGCTAGTTTTATATAAAAAGTAGGTACTGGATTGTGTTTGTATAAATAAGTAACAGTTATTTAGTAACGCAAAACAATGGAAACGTCCACCATTTAATTATTGCATTTAAACTTAGATACGTCTCTTTTAGATTACTCCTAATCAAGCATCATATCAAGCTTTCCATATCCATTGTAAGATGAACTCTAACTAAAGATACTGTCTACACAATGAGAGTTTTGCATACAGCGGTTATCTAGAACTTTAATGGATTCTTTCTCTTTATTCTATTTAACATGGGAATCTTCATACGGAAGAGATCAAGCAGGCAATGGGCCTAGTTTTTTTAAATTCCCAGGGAAAATGCCATAGTCCAATTTTGCAATTTCCTTTGGATTGTTTGTAAAATACTTGACTCGATGATAGAAGATTGTGATATTATCTATAAATAATATTATAAAGCCAAAGAGTTTGTGTGTTTGAAAGCGCTTATCTCAGGAACTACTAGACCGATTTAAAAAATATTTTTGTTTTGGATAGTTTATTTATTGAGGAAGGCTTTAGGCTATAAAACATCACGCTGCGACGGGAGGGGAGGGAGCGAGCTCAAAACGCGCAGACGCAGTCGCGGGGACCGCTAGTGCAAGGTATCTAGCTTTTTTTTAGGGTTCCGTAGTCGAATGGCAAAAAACGAAAGTTTTTAATTTGTGAGATAATATAGGTTAGACCACTTTTGATGGTATTAGGTCTTAGATATTTGTTGCTTTTACCATTTGTATTACTTTATAAGGGTTTGCATTAAAATTTGACAGACATTATGAAAGATTACCCATTTATTACCTAATACAAGATTATCCATTTGAACTTTCATTGCAAGCTCCAAGGATATTTCTCCCATCTCCCATTTTTCATTAATCTCCCATCTGTAACCCTGTTCTTTATTATAGATATCGAGGTCACCGCTGCCTAACTACCTTACGAACTAAAATAGCTTGTAACTCGCGCTTTGAGTATATTACTCAAAGAACTCACGTCGTCTTTTATTTGATGTGACGGCTGTTTTGGTGTCATTTGTGCAAGCAAATTCGTTTGAGAGTGGTTCTCGTATCTTTCTGCATTCTTATAACATCATCTCAACTATTATACATATAAATAAACCACGAAGTCTTGGTTGGACCATTAAACTTCAACCACATCAAGTTAACTATAACCGTCAGCCATGTTTTTTCGTACAGAGTTTTCAGCTGTTTTACGCTTGTAGAGAGATGGTGACAAAAGGCCTTATATTAGTAACTTGTGATTGAAATTCTGACTCAATCGATGTTATGTCATAATTACTTTGATAAATTCATACGTTAAACATACCAAGTCAAATTAAATTATAGTAATTTTGCCATAGACCTACCTCGTTCAACTTTTGATATAGTTCTGACGCGGTCCAGAAATAATAACTGTTATTATATTTCTTCGCCAACGATTAAGTTATTAGCTTATTACTCATGTAACAAACCTAATAAGAGCCGTATGTGTTCATCTTTTGTATCACAATTTCGTAATCTATAAAGCCTTTAATATTTACGTATCGAACTTGGGTTCCTAATATAGCCCGAGGTTTTTAGAGATCCCCAGTAATGTAATATAATAGTAATTTTGATAATTTCTTCGCGTTATGGGTCTTGACCATTGCGGCTTACTGATTTAATTACAATAAGTATAATTAAAAAATATTTCATACTATTATAATTCAACAATTTGTCTTTATTTTAAATTTCCCGCGGCTACAGCCACGTAAATTTCGGATCTCAAAAAATATCGCTATGAAATTATAGCCTGTATGTTATTCTGATGTACGAGCTATATTATTGTAAAGTTTCATAAAAATCCATCGAGCAGTTTTTGCGTGAAGGAGTAATATTATTAGGAAGAAGGATAGGACTAGCTCTTTGTTCTCTTAAGGTTTTTATAAAATAAATAACATAGGTACTTTTCAATGATACGGAACCTTGATGCGTTTACAAGTCAGATGTCATGTATCGATATACCACGCCCCATACACTTTTATAATAGCATCTGATATAAATGTACACATTTGTTATTCTTTGTTCTTACAAGTTGTCTACAAAGATTAAGCATCTTAGGTACAGACGCTCCAATAAAAACACTTTCAACAGGCCGTAAAATTGTTTTCTTTGTCAAGTTTCATGTGAGAAGTGTGTCTTTTTAACTCTTATTTACTTGCGGATGTAGAGTTTATTGAATCACACATAACACGTATCATTATTCCAATATAAGAGAAATCTTTTTCCGCTGCCGTACCTAGGTTCTATCATCAAACGAGTTGGTCTGGATCAGGTTTATCAATTCTAATTATTACCAGTTGCCAGTCTTTGATAGTTTTTGCTATTTATGTAGAGAAAGTGAAGAAAGTATTCTGACCTCTAGGTACTTGAGTTAATAAGTATTTTAATTAAGTTACTTAGTAATATATTTTATTAATAACAAACAAGAAAAATTAAACTAAAGCATGCAACATAAATAATTCAGACTACCCTATTCAAAAACGAAACCATTTCCTTGTGGCAAGGAAGCTATACTTAATGCTGACTGCGTTGCCGCGTTGGATAGCTATGCTATTATATTATCTGTGGCTATGCTAATCCTTTGCGCTAGAAACCAGCCAGCTTTATTATCGGCCGTAACAGAATCTAATTCTGGCTAAGTTATTCGTAAGTGAAATATTAGCAGTTAGTTAGCATATTATATACTCAACTTAAATTAGGCCGCCCAGAGATTGCTATTTTGAAGTTTTCCATTTTGACAAAAAATGTATAGAAAAATTTACAAACTCAGGAAGTTTGGCATACTTTCTATGTATTACATATTGTGTCAAAATTTAATCTTTAAAATAGCGTTCTCTGGGTGGCGAAACTTTACTGCAATAACTTCTTTCATAGACGGAATTGTTAATATGGAACTTAGTAACTTACCCAAATAAGTACTAGTACTAAGTATTATTATTAATAGTTGACCAGTACCAGAGTAAGTTAGAAGGGTAGATAAGATGTCGCGATTATCATTTCCCCGCATGATCTAAAGGTTTGGTGGGTACAAAATATTTTTAGTTTTACATACATTTGTGTATTAGTTTAATAATAATAATAATAATACCAATAGTTTTGTCTACTACAGGAGTAATACCGAAACAGTTGCACCAATCCATTCAATCACTCAATTTACCAAAATACATATATACTCAACTACAAAAGGCAGTCATTTTGAATACTTGTAGACTTGTCCGCAAGTTCCTGCAGGTAGAGGACCATCAGTCTACACAAACATACAACCAACCACAACTTACTTTTTCTTTAAATATCCATGAAACCAGCAACCATATACCTAATACTTCTACCTTCTAGCAATAAATTAAATACTCAGGTTTACACTTGGCTTAGGCCCGTGTAATTCTAAAAACCCCAGCTATAAAATGCTGAGATACAGTAGTATAAAAATAAAAATAATAATAATAATAAAACGTTTATTTCAGACCAAAATTACAGATCCATATAGATAGTTGATTAGTAACATTTAACTTAAAATTATTGTTAGTACTACTTAAAAATAAAATAAAAACTAAAACTACCACATATAAAATAACTGCGAAGTGTTCAGTCAAAGAAACGGTTTCTGGATCCCTGCACATGGATTTGTATCCAGTGCCTAAATATGGAACATTTTGGCTTATCCCTGGTAACCATCAGAATGCTGTTGGGGCTCCGCCGTATCCTAGCAAGCATCGACGACGTCCGCCTCCGGATGATCGCGTAGAAGTCATCCACATGCGCTTCAGCGAACATCGTCGACGCACTGCAGAACCTAGGTAGCCCCATCAGCATCCTGAAGGCATTATTGTACTGTACACGGAGAGCGTTATAGGTCCTCCGCGTGTAAGTACACCACAGGCTGCAGGTGTAAAATGTCTGGCAGAATGCCTTAAAGAGAGAAATCTTGACATCTCTTGTACACCTGGCAAACCTGCGAGCAAGCATGTTACATCGGACCGCTAACGCCCTCCTCTCACGCTCTATGTCACAGTCATCAGATAGATTTTTAAAAGTAATGTCTTACTCAAATAGTTACTGCACTCATTTTTAGACTGCTTTAGACGGGATTAAAAAGACTTTACGAGGCTAAACTTACGTAATACTAACATTGTAGTACACTTTTATGAGCGTTGTAAAAGTTCTAGTTCACTTTCAAACAACAGACCTTTCTACATCAATAGTCTATGGCATCGGTCCAGAGATGTAGAGCAAGGTCAGTGCAATTATAAGTCGATTGTCCAGAGATCATCTCGATTGGAGCAAGTCATAAGATGTAGCGGGGGCGGAGACGAGTTTTTAGAAAATAAGTGAGGAGGACTTTGTAATAACTAAACGTAGCTTATCGACTTTCATTCAAATTTCGGCTACGATTCATTTCGGTTATGGCGGCTGTGATCAACAGAAATATGCCTCAAGAGAATAGTGCACAGATGTGTGCGTAATGCATTTACAGTGCACTTTCTATTCCTTCTTTCTTATTTATTCGGCAATCCGTGACTCAGGCGCAGGCAAGAACAACTCCAAATACTTTTCGAGATTCCGGAGCAAAAAAGGGCACATCTAATCTTACAAACAAGGTATTCATTATAAGTTGCAAGACTTCATCTTTTGCCTCTCAAATGTGTACGGTTGGCAGTAGTGGTTTCGATCACACTTATAACTGGGTCACCTTAGGCCCAGCTTTATATAGCTTTAAGTAAGATATGGGATATTTTCTCTAACTTCTATGCTTCCGAATTAAAATTGCTATTTCCTATCAAAAACCAAACTTCGCTATGTTATTATCAAACTTGGACCACACCATTATTAAAAAACATACAAAAACGTTTTGTTTATTGTTTTTACTGTCCATCTGACGGGTATATGGTTTCTACTCTATGGTCACAAGGTCAAGACGGACGATGGACAGAGATGGACAGCGCTGAGATAAGCAGGGAGGTTGAAGGAAGTGGATTGTTAATTAAAATGGTTAAAGAGGCTGTTTAAAGTGGAAGACGAGGCGGTGAAATTGGCGGTAATTGGGGCGTTTCGCACCAGTTTTCGGACCGCGGTGCGAATTGCCCAAGTGCCGTTTCAGAGTGGGATTATTCGCAACGCGGTGGTCTATAAAATGGGTCGATTCAAAAGATACCTTGGGCGATTTGCACTGCTAAACCTCTGGCGGTGCAAAATACTCCATTCTGAAACAGCACTTGGGCGATTCACACCGCGGTCCCAAACTTTGCGTAGTGAAACGCCCGAAGTATCTTTCAGACTATTGACAGACCTCATGCTAGTAGTTCAACAATTTTCTTTGATTACCACAAGCACGTGCTACATAAAAGGCGCCGACAAACACAGCTATCTATTTCGCAAGCGGCCTTGCTATAAGCTTTATTCCTCCCCGAAGCAACCACAGACCAACCATTATGGCATAATGACTACTTGCAAATGGAGATAGTAGTTCGTATTAAACATAGATTATGTACCTTAATAGATGACGCGAGTGAATCACTTCTTTACAACAAACCAAAGGCCTCGTTTGCGTCTGTCTGTTTGATTGCAATTAAAACAAACGGTGCAGCACGTTTTTTTACCAATACTTTAGAGAGATTCACGAGGAAAATGTTTAATTTGACAAGATCTTTTTATGTTGGTTTCTGCATTGCCATATAGTTAACTTGTAGGGAATACTTTAAGGGATTAAGAAGACCTCAAATTGAACAAAAAACAGTGCATCAAAGTAACAAATAATTGCCCCGTACGAACTTGGGACTTGGGATGGGCAGAGAAATTGATGTCAACAAAAGGCATTAGGTACTTAGCGATTGACTGACGCCATTTTTTTATTAGTCCACCCTTATATTCACTAAAAATGTAATCAAGTGAAACAAATCAAATAGATTAAACAATATATGAGTACTAATAGTTTTAAAATTCAATTAGCTTAGTAGATGAACGTTAAAAATGGAAGAAATTGACATGCATGGTTTTTATACAATGGGAGTAACTTGCGTCATCTACTAAATACATGTCTGTGTATACCAAAGTATGTTACCATTATAAGTTGAACTCTTGTTAAACATATTACGTTTGAAGTTAGAGATCATGATATTAAAGTAAGTTTGAGTGATGCCGTGTAAAGATGGCTTGATTAGATGTGTAGGGGAGACTGGGGCTGGTTCTAACAAATTTTGAATTAAGCGTTATAGTTTCTAAACTACTTTAGCAAGAAACATGGTTTTTTGGTACATGATGCAAAATTTAATGAGCTTTTCGCAAAGCACAACAAAATGTTTATAATAATTACCATATCTGAGAAAAAAATAGTTTTGGCAAACAAGTCACTTGTTAGATCTTACCCCCGGTTTGGGGTTGGTTTTAACACCGCTGGAGAAAGTTTTAACAGCGGGGGTAAGAAATAACATGTAGTTTGGAATGGGATTTTAGTTAAGATAAACAACAAAATAATATTCAATGTTTATTAGAAACACTAATAATATTAAATGTGGTTCCTTATCGTTTATAAAATAAACAGAAAACTTAAATTATATTAGTTAAACTGACTCACTCAATCAGCATTACTCAAATGAAAGAACAAAAAATATTTTTTGATCATCAAATGATCATTAACCATCCAAATAAAATGAAATTCGGCTCCTTGCCGTTTAAACATGTGTAATAAACTTAAAACTCACTAAATTCATCTTTAACAAATAAAAATTCCTCCTGAATAATGTCAAATACCTGCCAGCCAATCAGTTATTTGAACAGATTAAAAAAGATCGAAAGCGAAAAGCATAATGACATTTGACATTTTCAGATTAAGAAAAATTACATTTGAAATTGAAAGATTACCTTTTTATTCACGATTCGACATGTTTTTGGAGTAAGTAGACAGGAGGAGTTGCGAAGGTTTTTAAAAGTTTATTTATTAAATTACCTAAAAATTGTGAATTAAATTAAAATTGCATTTTTGTAAACCTCTCCTTTATCTCCAGAATATGATCTCCTCCACATCCTAAGCCAATGTCCTCATCCTCATCATCGTCTTCTTCTAAACTCTCTTTTAATAGTTTCTTTTTCACTCTATCCTTAGGCTGCTTACTGGACTTCTTTTCTTTTTCCTCCACTTTATGTTTCTTAACTCTTTGCTTTTCCTTATTGACTTTAAACTTCGCAGTAGATTTCTTTTTATTATTCTTTAGCTTAGCTTCTTCTTCTAAAGATCTTTTTATTTTCCACCACTTCCTTAGCTGCTAGTTCATAGGCCTCTTTCGATGTACTTCCTTGTGTGGTTTTCCTTTTATATTTCCTCATTCTAAAAAAACAATAGAAGTTTAATAGGTCGATCCACATCGCACGCAATATTAAATGAATAAAGAAATAAATAGTGGACAACATCACATAGGTACATTGCTCTGATCCCTTAGTAAGTATCTTATGCACTTGTGTTATGGAAATCAGAAATAACGAAGGTACCACAACACCCAGACCCGAGACAGTGTAGAAAACTTATTTTTCTACATTGCCCCGACCGGGGATTGAACCCGGAACCTCAGAGATGTTGGCGCCTTGAAAACCGGCACGCTAACCACTCAACCTTAACATTGTTCGAAATGGGGTCGCAGTTGTGATCAAAATTGCATCCTCGTATAGAAACAGTAAGAACGATATTACCTACGTTTAAATTTTTTCAACTGTTAAAACTTGCCCCGTATGCGGGGCAAATATTAACGCGTTAGAACCTACCCCGTGCATTTTGTTAAAACCAACCTCACGACCCCATTTTGCACAAAGTTATTATTTTTCTTTTGCCGGTTATATTGTCGATTAAAACTTTAACATTAATAAAAAATATAATAAATACGGATTTATTCAATACCAAAGCCAATTTTCTACGATACATATTTAAAGAGTAATGCAAAAAATTAAACAAGTAAAAAAGTTCATTTACCTGTAAAATTGGAGGCGTCTGACACAACCTGCTCCCATGACGCTCGGCAAGTAACTGACAGATCTAGACACGTTCGCGCGTAATCGTAAGCACAAAATGCGTTGGAATCAGCGTGGTAAGTCGAATAGGTTCTATGTAATTACGCTGTTAGTATTTACCCCTGTTAAAACCAGCCCCAGTCTCCCCTAGATAGTAAGTAACCGAATGTAGAGATGGTTGCAAGGTAATGTTTGTATTTGGACTAATTATGTCTGAAATTCTAAAAAGTACTTGGAGTTGCTTTTTGTGGTTGCCCTTTTTTAAGATAATGTGCGTTTATTTATATCATTATTTTATAGTATGTGTATTCGTAGGTGCCTATAAAAACTTATAAAAAATCAACATGAACATGCAAGCTTCACGCCTCGACAAGCAGGGCCCTATTTTTAAATCAGTAGTGTCTATGATGTGTGATTGTTCGATTTTCGAAAGAAAAATACATGAACTTTACACCGCAGTGATTTAAAAAAGATAAATAAATTTTGTAGGTATTTACTTAAGTTTATATTAAGCATGATTTTCATTGTCTTTACATAGATTTTCGAATCACTCGGTATTGACGCGAGTGATTAAATAATAGAGCTCCAGTGCGTTAACTAATTTGCTTCCACGTTGTGTCTTATCAAATTGTAGTAGTTACCCTACTCTAAAATGTATTTTATGTAGTTTTTATTACCATAATATGACGTTCAATTACCAAACTTTTACTGAAAAGGAACTGACTCGCAAAATGTGCGAAAAAAAATATGACATGCTCTCACGCGTACAAATACGTTCAAATTCACACGATTGATCATATTTACGGCTTTTTCAAGGGCAATTAAGTACTACCTAGTGAGTGGCGGGCAGGATTGAGTTTATAAAGCAACTAGATTTTGCCCGCGACTTCGTCCGCGTGGAATAGTGACTTCTTTCTCCCGTTTTTTTACACATTTACCACTATATATTTGCTCCTATTGGTCGTAGCGTGATGTTATATATAGCCTTCCTCGATAACTGGACTATCCAACACAAAAAGAATTATTCAATTCAAACCAGTAGTTTCGGAGATTAGCGCGTTCAAACAAACAATCAAACAAACAAACAAACTCTTAAGCTTTATAATATTAGTATAGATGTGCAATGTGCAAATTGTAGTAGTTACCCTACTCTAAAATGTATTTTATGTAGTTTTTATTACCATATGACGTTCAATTACCAAACTTTTACTGAAACGAAACTGACTCGCAAAATGTGCGAAAAAAATATGACATGCTCTCACGCATACAAATACGTTCAAATTCACACGATTGATCATATTTACGGCTTTTTCAAGGGCAATTAAGTACTACCTAGTGAGTGGCGGGCAGGATTGAGTTTATAAAGCAACTAGCTTTTGCCCGCGACTTCGTCCGCGTGGAATAGTGACTTCTTTCTCCCGTTTTTTACACATTTACCACTATATATTTGCTCCTTTTGGTCGTAGCGTGATGTTATATAGCCTATAGCCTTCCTCGATAACTGGACTATCCAACACAAAAAGAATTATTCAATTCGAACCAGTAGTTTCGGAGATTAGCGTGTTCAAACAAACAAACAAACAAACTCTTAAGCTTTATAATATTAGTATAGATTATTAAAAATATACAGGGTGACTTTGAAAACATTGGCAATATTTTAAACTAAGAACCTACTCATGATCCCTTTCACATATTAAAATGAAAATCAATTGCTATAACATATCATTTGATGAAACCGAGAAAAATCATTTTAAACACACGGATACGATCATTGCTTTAAATAAAACCTATAAATTACAGTTGAAAATTTTCTAAATTAACAAATGATATTAAAGTGTCAAAAAAACACCCCGCATTAACGCATTTCGAAAATTAGAGTGATACTTTATGATTTTTCTTGGGCTAATCAAATCATTACATTTTCATTTTACTATGTGGAATGGGCTAACAATCAGAGTAGGTTCATAGTTTTAAATATTGCCAATGTTTTCAAAGTCACCTTGTATAAAATTGCGAGTTTTGAAGTAAAGGAAGCATCTAACTCGATTTTGATGATTATAGAATCGAATTGTTACAGCATGAAGATAAATGGTGCGTCCAACTCAGTTAGTGCATCATGTGATTAAAAAGGCACATTTTATTTCCTTACTATTGTAATACTAATACTATACTTTAACTATACTAGTATGCTATTGCATAATAGTTTAGAAGCCCAAAATAGAGTCCATAAAATGTTAAGTTAATTTATGAACTATGATTGGCGAAGTAAATAATGGTCGAATGCCCTTCAACCTTAGCCCACTTAAGATGGCCAGACAAAACGTGACCACAATGTTTAACTATAAATAAGTAGATAGGTACATACCTATGTATTCTTATAATATTTTATATTGTTATTGCTATTTTATTAGGGCCGAATGATTCTATATTGGACGTCCACCGACAAGATCGCAGAATCACCCTGGATGCAGACCGCTCACAACCGGTCGCTGTGGAAATCCGTGGGGGAGGCCTATGTTCAGCAGTGGACGTCCTTTGGTTGATAATGATGATGTTATTGCTTTTGACAAAAGAATAAAGAATAACTGCCTGACCTTTGGTATTCAAACACATAACGCATTAATAACAGTTAAGCCCTTCAAAACGACCTAAATTCAAAGTAGAGCTCATCTTTAATTGCGCAATCAATTACGCAAGTATAATATTCGGCTATCAAACGATAACAATTTAATTCGAACCACTCTCATTCATTAATATGCTCCAATTTGCAACGAAGATCATACAGCTGCTGATGATTTTGGCCACATATCCAATATGTTTTGACCCCTGATATATACCAAACCAAACTTACTCTACGTGGGCACGTTCAACCGATATAAGCACTAAGCGCCTACGTAAAGCGTGTCCAATAAAAAGTTTTGTAACTATTTCCGCCATTTTGCTTTTATGTTTGTTAAAATGGCTTCCCAATTGTCAACTGTCACTTAACTAGCACTCATCTGGAAGAGCATTTTGCTTCTAAAGCGCTTTTTTAAAAATAAATGAGGATGGAATAGCACAGATCAATATAAACTGGCCAGTTAGATATTTTACTATCACACATTTCCTTACACGGTTATCTAGAACAAAGCGAGTACTGGCTGTTTTACGTTTTACCGTCAAGGACTCACAAGACACGAATTCGAATTTCGAACAATGGTCGGCGAATGCGTTCGAAATTTCGAAATTCGGGTAATGATGGATGATTTGTTTTTTTTATCGTAGTGCACTATGAAATTGATTGATTTACGTGCTTTGAAATAATGATGAGAATATGGTCAAGTTATTGATACCATTTTCGTGTTCTTCAGTAGCTAAATGATCTAAGTTCAATTCAATGTCGAGAAGTCATACATAAGTAAGTATTCGTTATTATACCAGCTGCTTTCATTGAAAACAAAACGGTCATGTAAGTATATAGACCGACTAAACAAAAGGAGGAGGTTCTTTATAGTTTTAAAAAACAATACCTACTCCCTGTGTCAGTTAATGAAGACATCATCAAACTTTATAAACACAATAATAAAGTAATTAAAATCTTCATCAGGCTGTTAACACAGCTGTATTCATTTATTCTAAGTAACTAGGTTCCCACAATAGGCCAAATTGCATTTAAAAATTACAACATTTTTGCCACAGTTACAAAAAAAGCAGTAGAAATTAGGCACAGTTTTTCTTTACAAACTTTCTAAAGTTTTTTTAGGATAATTTACAGATAACCAATTAACAAATTTGAAAATATTTTGACTTTAAGTTCTATTTAGAATCTAAATAGATCTTTACCATCAAAATTAAATACATATTCACAGCTTGCCTAAATGTCATTTCCAGAATCAAAAATATCCTACTCGTATATCCTTTTCATTGAACAAATCCATTATAAATCTCTACATTTACTAAAAAACTGTTCAGCAGTTTTAAAGATACACACGTTCACATATCACTGGTCAAATGATAACTCCAAAATGTCGAAAGATTTGTATAAGTCCGTGTTTTACACGATCCAAAGAATTTTTGGTCTAATTCTCATACTGATTCTGCTTGATATTGGAGTTATTATTTGTTGTACCAGTGACCCCAAGTCAATTCCTCATTATAGTTAAATTATTAGTAGAGTTTGGGGAAGGGTTCATAGTAGGGATTATACATATTTATTTGCATGCGTCATCATTAGCTCTTGTTATTGGAATGTGTTTTTTACTGTTTTCTTTTTACGCGATTATGATAAAATAAAATACAGTATCAACTTGTGTGTGACTAGCTTAACATTGTTTTAAAGACAATTTGATGGAAAAAAATAAATATATAATACACTTTATAAGGCATTGTTATGTAATATAACGAAATAGTCAAAATAATGCGACTGTACCCCATTTTTGGGGGTTGATTTAGGCGTGGGCGCCAGTCAAAGGACCTTGACGTAAGCAAGATGGCCGCCAGTTGAGAGGATAAATTAATCTGAATCTGTACTACTGCTTATTATTACACTGTGTCATTTATGGTGTATGCAAATTGTATGGAAAAACGAAAGCATGAAGGTCGCTCTCACGTCCTAACCAGCCGTTTAACCGTAGGTTAACTTAACTGGTCCATAAATTCACACTAACGTCCGTTTTCTATTGTTGCCAAATTGATTGTTAAGAATCACTTTGTAACAGTTTTAATTAAGGTCACTTTGTCGTGTTTGGCAATTTTGAGACGTTGTTAAAAGATGGGTGACCGTTTTAACTATGCATGTCATCGTTTAAGCTATAAATTATGAATAGCTTTATAGTAAGATACCGCGTTTTATGGATAAATTCATTATCATAGACTAACCTGGGTTTCAAGGCATCGCTACTCCGAGGTCTCGGGTTCGATTCCCGGCCGGGTAATATCACTGTTCATGTTGTAAAATGTCTTTAATCGTCTAGCGGCTAGCAGAAAGCAGACACTTCCTTCTATATCGCACCTAAGCAGAAATTTAAAATGGGGGTGGAGGGGGCATTTAATTACTGCTTAGCCATAAGGTATAAACTGTTAGAGAATACTCTTTTGTACAAAGGCTGTGCAATAAAGTTTAAACAAATAAATAAACCGATTCCTATATCCACTTCGGGCTATCATTTACTCAAAGTACTATAATTGAATTAACAAATACTTTTGTCATACACTAATTATTATGTCATTAGTGACATAACCAAATGAGATGAGCACCATCAAATACGGTCCAGCGATTTTTCGGGTCAACAAAATAAGAAAAAAGCTGCGTAACTACGGGGAAATAGCAAATGTATCTTCCGCTATACAGGGTGTGGCCTTTAATAGAAGCAAAAATTTAAAATATAGGCCCTTTAAGTGACGAGTAATCAATTCTAAATGGTTATTAAAATAAAAAAAAATGATATTTTCTAACAAATCAAATCGAACCAGCCATGAGTTGCAAACAAATTTGTCCAGTCCATAAAATTATTATATTAATTTTATGGTCCAGTCATAGAACTTGACTGTCATTTACTAGATACAACGAGTTAGCAATTTTGGTATACATTGATTAGGTAACATTTGACTTTAGATTATTATATCTTTGAGTTAAAGTATTTCTGATCACTACGACTAGGTCGAGGTAACAACGTAGACTTTGTAGAATCATTAGTTAAAAAAAACTCGTAACAGGCCACACGCTGTATAAATATTACGATTATCAAATAATTTAATTACTATTCAAGTAGGAACAAAGTGAGAATAATGTGTTAATTACTTAACTGTTTGAAATCTTTATTAAGTGGAAATAGTGAAAGTATGAAAAAATATCATAGTAGCCTTGACAGTGAGCGTTTGCAAAGTCGAATGTACAGGGTGATTTGTAATTCGATACATTTCTTTGGAGGGGTAAAAAGAAAGCTCATTTGCAACTTAGTAAGATTACTCTTTAAGATATTCATGTTTTGGGCTTTTATTTTTAAATTTCTCCTTAGTGAATATCTCATTTTGATGCTATTTTTGTGTATGATTTAAACATCTAAACACTTCATATAGGGAACAATAAGATATAGTAATACTCTAAAACTTTATCTTATGCATTTGGACTCGCTGGAGTTCAATCTTTTTTTTCATTTTTTTCCCAATTTTTTCTATGAAAAAATCTATTGCAAATGAGCTCTTTTTTTAGCCCCCAAAGGAATGTATCGAAATACAAGTCACCCTGTATAGCGAAAAGATTAGAGCACAGGGTGTTGTTGGTATAAATTTATAAATGTGATTGTGCAGGACATTGAGTTCTTATGTATTTTATACAAGACTAGCGGGCTTCCGCGACTGCGTCTGCGTGTTTTAAGTTTACTCCCTCCCCGCTCGTCGCAGCGTGATGTTTCATAGCCTTAAACCTTCCCCGATAAATAAGCTATCCAACACAATTTTTTTTTTAAATCTGTCTAGTTGTTCCTGAGATGAGCGCGTTCAAACTATCAAACAAACTTTTCAGCTTTATAATATTAGTATATATATATATTATTAATAAATTTTCTAATGCCAAGTATGGCATAAACACGTCAATTGTCATGGCAACTGCAGTGCCCGGGTTATCTAAATTAGAACATCATCATCATCATCATTATCAGCCAAAGGACGTCCACTGCTGAACAAAGGCCTCCCCCACGGCTTTCCACAACGATCGGTTGTGAGCGGTCTGCATCCAGTGCGATCCTGCGATCTTTCCATGTCGTCTGTCCATCTTGTCGGTGGACGTCCTACGCTGCGCCTTTGGTCGAAGGGTCTAAATTAGATATTTAAATTAAATAACATTCTTAAAATCAAGACTGAACACTGACTAATTTAAAAACATACCTTCATCTCATAGAACAACATTTATTAATTACTCCAAAAAGTTCAAACCCGTAGCTAACTAAATCTTTTAATTTACCACTAAAGATTTCATATCTGTATCATCAATCATAATCTGATCACGATTAACATTTTTCATATCTCACATTTAAGTAAAACGCAATACTAATGGATTAAATCAATTAAAATCCACTCTCGTTTTTACCGTGAAGATAAAACAAAGAAGATGACTTTTAACAGTGCTGTTTACACAATATGAGTCATTATTATTAAAGCTCTAGTCGGTGGAGTTATTTCCAAAACTCAAATTTAGGGAAGATAGTGTTTTCTTTTTTGCCTTCCACATCGTAGTGTAAGAACCGGGAGTTTACCGCCTCTTAATGCCCAAAAGCCTTTCCTGTTATACTATATCTTCAGCCTTTTGCCGATACTGATGTTGTTGCTACCCAACACCAGGGGAACGCTTATTTAATGGCGGCATTTAGATACTTACTCGCCATTTCACAGGATTCATTGAATATTGTAGCTTTTAATAGAGAAGCCCATCCCACATGACTCCCCACTACATTCTGGTAATCCTGCCGCTGTTTGATCGGGGACTGCTTAATTATCATATAGTAGCAGTTAACCACCATATCTGGTGGCCGTTCACTATCCGCCTCCTGCGAACCCGCTACTTATAGCGTACAGCCTAGTACTATATATATTCTGTGGTACAGCTTAGCCCTAACAATTAGGAATAATAATTAGGAACCAGTGAATTCGATTGGAAAATATACATCGCAAACAACACGTACAGGGCCCCTATTTTTGAATCACTCGCTTGGATATGGCGAGTGATTTTCGTTCGAAAACACATTAAAAATCAACGGAAATCACTGAAAATCTAGACGTGAGTACTCACAAAATTGAGCAATGATTTTTCAAATCCTTTTTGTGTAGATTACAACTGGTTTTCATTCCAAAATTCGACTGTAAACATTGAATATCACACGCCATCTTGACGCGAGTGATTCAAAAATAGGGCTCCATGTTGTTACACAATCATAAGAGATAGCTGAGGTAATCCAATAAATAAATAAAAAATAAAATAAATGATGGCAAGGAACTAACTACCGCTTCAAATTTTAACGGTTATTAAAAATCCTTAAGTATGTATGTGTATATTCAATTATTAAATCTATACTTAATATTATAAAGCTGAAGAGTTTGTTTGTTTGTTTGAACGCGCTAATCTCCGAAACTACTGGTTCGAATTGAATAATTCTTTTTGTGTTGGATAGTCCAGTTATCGAGGAAGGCTATAGGCTATATAACATTACGCTACGACCAATAGGAGCAAAGATATAGTGGTAAATGTGTAAAAAACGGGAGAAAGAAGTCACTATTCCACGCGGACGAAGTCGCGGGAAAAAGCTAGTTGAGCTATAAAATACCAGCTTAATTTATTCCAATGTTAAAAGTATTGGGTTTGAATCCTGCAAGGAGCAAATGCTTATGTGATGATGAGCACGAACATTGCATGTTGATTATGTTTTTATGGGAGAAGCCCCGTCATAATCATTGTCTGTTATTCGTAACACAAAGAAACTTTAATAATTTAAAACCAAGACAAATCTGTGTCATCTGGTATTCGTAACACAAAGAAACTTTAATAATTTAAAACCAAGACAAATCTGTGTTGTCTGGCGCATATTTATTATTATATTAAGTAATGCAAAGCGTCTCCAACAATTCTTAAACCCTTTGAAAAACATATTTTTCTTATGCTGCTCCAGCGAAGCAACACATTTTTAATTAATTACTCAAAAAAGAACAAGAACTGAACAAATTAATAAGACGAAAAATAATTGCCTCAGCTTCCTAATGATAAAAACGAGCATTTATAACAATCTATCACAAAATACAAAAGGTTGTTCCCATTCAGTCTTCAAGGGTATATCAATCAGTCTTTTCTATATCTCACGTCAAAATTGGAGTACAAAATTAGTGGAATAACTTGAATTTAAGGTCGTGAGGAATCGTGAAGATGCATTTTTAAGTAACTTCCATTGTTATTGTTGCTACTGCTGTCACCTTTGGGACGAAGCTGCCGAATACCTGACTGAAAATAGCTGCTCTGGATTCGATAGTAAACCGAGCAAAAAATAATTATAGGGGATACTGAACTATATGAACTACTAAGCTTGCCTTTTGGTCTTCAGGTTACATTTCGGGTTTGAAGAAACATCCTGTATAGAAGAAAATATACAGCATCATATATCCTAATTGTAATTTTATCATCGCGATATTTACCTCAAAAAGGTTTTTTAAAGTGGTCACAGATTGTTACAAAAACAAACACGGCCCATCTTTCCCGTTATTTATTTTTAGATCTTTACTAACAATACTTTGAAAACAACAATTTTTCCAGTTTTTTTTGTCAGGTCTGCAAAAAATGTTTTTTCCTCAGAAAAAGCTTCAAAACACGGATGCAAACTTGAAACTGGCATTTTATTTCTGTGAATCAAGAACGTTATGATTATGACATGTGACCTTATGGTTACAACAAGACGTGACAATGTTTGTGCTATTGTTTTTGTTAATGTTAAGGTCATTGAACTTGGGTAGATTCGGCGACACTTTAGTAGGTACAGTCAGCACAAGATTATGCTGAAGATTTATGTACCATTGTTTTTTTTAATTACGGGTGGGTTTGATTCATCATCTGACACACAAATTAACAAGTACTATTTAAAATATTAAGTTTGTATAGTGTGACTAACTACTGTAAAACAAAAAAAAAATAAAGAAGTTATTATGTACCTGGTATTTACTTGAAGTAAAGTAAAAAGTATTCCTTGAAGTTTTTTTTTAATAAAAAATATTTAAACTTTCTATATCTATTTATCTTAAATAAATTACTGAGTAACAATTAATACAAATAAAACTAAGAAAATAACCTGAGCATCCCTTCAAAACGCATAGTTGATTGCTACACGCTAACGCGTTGAAGTCTTTCGTAAGAAAAGTTCAGTTGAAAAAGAAAATGAGCTAGTACTTACTTATAACGGAGCTTTACTTACAAAAAGCCTTTCCTAATAGTAATATCATTACCATCTTCTATTGATATATTTACTTACCTTTTATATTTGCTATATTTACATACCTTAAATATTTGCTATATTTATTTTTGACGCAATGATAGATATGAATTTTACTTGATGCATTTTAACATCACCAAAAAATCAAATAATTTTATTGGTCGTTTATATTATTATTGGGTATTAAGAGGCGAGACACCCGGTTTTTAAACAGCGGTGTGGAAGGCAAGAGGAAATCCATCAAACTATATTCCCCTTTTGTTGTTTTTTTTCAAAATATACATAGAAAAAACACTTTAATCACATCTGCCAAACTGTACAGCAGTTTGTCGGCAGTTGTTCTCGCCTCAATTTAAAACTTAAAAACTACTCAGTGTATGAGATGTACCGTACATAGTCTTTTTTTATAAGACCATACAAATAGCTGTCAGGTAAATTAACAATATTTAGTAATAGCAATAAAAATATAAATGTGTCAGCTGTTTCACAGATTGTACGTACCCATTATTTATTACACACATAAAAAAAAACCGCGATCAACAAATCAAAATTTCGAAGCTTGTGATTTGGAGTTTTATATGGAAAACAACTCCACCGATAAGAGTCTAGCTCTTAAATTATACGTTGGTTTTTTAATACAATTAAGTAGATTATAGAAGCATCTTTCAATATCCGCATAAATGCATTGAGTAAGGAAAGTTAATAATTGATAGTCTAGTTGGTCGAGTCTCGATTAGAGTCTATTAGAAAACATATATCTACGCTGTCAGTTGACACATTGATTAGTGATAGCTGCGAGCCTATAGTGTAAATCTAATATAAAATAAACTGCAGTTAATATAGTGACGATTGTGATAAGTATTTAAGTGGCCAAAAAGTTATGGAAAATAATTTTGTCGATAAAAAAAATCAATGTATTGTTACAAAACCCATTAAGTTATTTGGGACCAATAATGACGTACAGTATCTTTGTAATCACGAGCGTTTTTTGTGTTTTGAACCTTTATAAGGTAAAAAAAATCGAAATAACAGACGATAATTATTATATTTAGGTAAAAACTTCGCACTATACTGACAAAAAAAAACTATGACGTCACAATTTTAAATCGCCATAGCGTATCTATGGAATAATAGCGTTTTGACAATTAATAATTGGTGGTGTGGTTACAACTAGAATAATTATAACTAAGTATTGCTGTTGCCCTACACGTAATGGCAATTACATTTACGTATTGCCTTACAAAATATCTATAGATATTTCCATCCTTTGGTTCATTTACTACCAAAACACAACCTAAGGTCATTATCAGGTAAAATCAACATGTCCGATTGAAGATGCCTCTTGATCGAGGTATAAAAAGATCATTTCACCTTACTGTAACACAGTGCGTCATTGAAACTGGAGCAGTGAGATCGTGTTTCGCGCCAAAAGTTACGTCAGTTTGACAGTGTGTTTTTTAAACGTTTTTTTTTGTGTGAAAAAGAAGGTTGGTTCTTGTGGTGTTTTAATTAAAGTGTTTTATTCCTGTTTGTTGTAAGTTAATGACAGTAATTCTTGAAAAATACAAGGATTTAGGATATTCCGTTACTCTCGTAACTGAATACTAAAAATTTGTTACAAACAATAAAATTTAAATAAAAATCTAATAAGTAGGTTGATGGTTCACAATTAAAATAAAAAACATAACTTAATACAATATTTTAAAGATAACTGGTAAAACAAATACACCCTGCATTTGACATCTCTTGAAATAATATTTACCAAAATAATAACAATAATCGATACAAAAAAAAAACATAACACGGGACAACTTTTTTTACTAAATTACAATTTAATTCATTAATCTTTATAACCTAAATTTAATATTCAAATATTTTGTTTTATTTATCTCATCTAAGATCTAAGTGCAAAATATGGTAAAATAAATACATTTTCTCGTGCGATCTAAGATGACCCCGTGGAAAAAAAATTGTGGAGTCAACGTAGGTAACATATTCAATACATCTTACTATGGTTGGCTCAAAGTGCTCTGCCAAGCATAAAATCAAGCTTCCAATCTATAGAACAATAAGCTCTGTTGCACTACAATACTGTTACCATAGCAACGTCAATCATCCGTCAACTCTGTCTATACGTGTCAACACAAGACTATTTTGACGCAAGCAATAATCACCCATGACTATTATATTGTGCCCATAACTTGTATTTATTTAAAAAAGAGTTTTTTAATGGGATTCCGTGTCTTTTAATTTCAGATTCGAACCACTAGACCGTAATCAGTCAGGTATCAAACGACTCTCGGGAGTCGCATAACAATGGAATTTCTATTGTGTCCCGTTCACACATACTTGACGAGTTAAATAGATTTATTTAACTAAAACTACTATTAAGTTTTAGGATCAAAACCTAATTAACTCATAAAATACCTTTTGAACTATAAACTAATTTGGACAGAAAACAAATTAATTAAATGTAACGTATAATTTTCTTCGCTTGCATCACAGATGTTATCTCTGGTACTTTCCTCTCGTGGGAAGTTCTATGGTCATTGTAGAGTTGTAGACCGATCTAGATACAGATAAGGCTTTTCCGCGTTTACAATTGTTCTAAATCTAGTTCTTTTTACGATTCGAAGGCTTTAATGGAAATAAGCTGATTTCATCAATTATATTTTTTTACTATCTACGCAAAAAGAGAGGGGTGTTAAAGTTTAACGTGTCTGTTTAACTGTTTGTGGTATCGTAGCTACCAAACGGATAAACCGATTTTCATTCAGCTTTTTGTCATTGATAATTTTATACTGCGTGTTCTCAGCCATGTTTCATGGAAATCTGTTCAGATGCAGATTTATATATTTGGGAGCTTTTTAAAATTTAATGTTATGGTTTTGTTACTTAACAAAGTTAAGCTGATAGAGATTGCAAAAAGCAGTTCTCGTCACGTTTTATAATTTCAGATAAAGTCAAAATATCAAATGATTTTTGGCAATCAAACTAAAAAAATATTAAAAATCATCATAAGTGAAAAGCTTACTGCGATTTATTAATAAGTATATTTTTGTTTCAGGTTAACACAAAAAAGAAATGGCGCATTATAAGGTAAATCACAATACTTACAATAATATTTAAAAATAAGTACGAATATATTTTAGATCATAAGCGGGCAGGTAGAGGGTAGATTCTAAATACATTTCAAATTAAATTAAATAATCATTTCTTGCATCTCATTTCTTGTGTTTGATAAGGTTTAACACGTCAAGTATGTGTGAACGAGACACAATAGAAATTCCATTATTATGCGACTCCCGGCAGTCGTTTGATACCTGACTGATTAATATAAATAGGGGTCTATTTAAAATCTTTCGCGTCGTATTTTGTGTGATTTTCGCTGGTTTTAATAATGTAACACTACTTATCGAACGAAAATCTGTTGAAATCTACACGACCAAGTGATAAAAAAATATAAACGCCTTTAGAAATCTCACTAAAATACTTAAATACTTAATAGGAGAAACAAATTCATAAGGAGTCTATGCATGATGAGCGTAGATACTATTCTCTAAGTTAGAATATAATTGACTGAACTAAAAAAAGAATTAGCTCGATATGACAGCCCATTCGTGCAATCCGTAAACAAACACACAAACATATAGCTATGAAATTTTGCACACGTGCTTAGAAGCCTAAACCAGATCTTTATACTCATATATGATCATCAAATTCCAACGATATCTCACATACATAACAAATAACAATCATAACCGAATTCATAACCTCCTTTATTTGAAGATGGTAAAATACAGCACTCGGTTCAGTAATCAATAAAATAGTATCAACTACTTATATGCTATGTAGGAAAGAATTGAGGACACTGTTATTTATCAGCTAATGACACACACGTTAAGAATCCGTAAGCTTAGGCATTGGGCAGGGCTCATAGCACGATGAACTGATGGCCGTTGGGGCAGAAAAGTTCTACATTAGAGACACTTCGACTAAAGACGCAGCGTAAGACGTCCACCGACAATATGGACAGACGACATTGTAAAGATCGCAGGGTCCCACTGAAAGCAGACCGCTTGTGTTCGCTGTAGAAAACCGTGGGAAGGCCTATGTTCAGCAGTGGACGTCCTTTGGCTGATAATGATGATGATGACACACGTTAAGAAATAATAAATCTAAGTTAATTACATACTTATCATTGAGTAATATTTAACTCTACTTGCCAAATATTTAACAACAATAATGGCAAATTGTAACGATTGTTTATGTGGAACCATTATTTCAAGTAATAATGGGTTAACTGTAATCACGGGCTTCTGTTTTACAGAAGAGTAAAATTTGAAAAGTGGGTTGTTGGAAAATAAATGAACGTTCTTTTATTTGAGTATATTCTTACACCCTGTATGTATGATACATAAAGGATGTAATAAAAAACTACTTACGAGTAAGTATTTTATTGTTGAAATACGATTTACTAGATAATCATATTTAACTATAGTTCTTAGTTCTTTTAAGCGCTCAGGGATCGACGGGTCTACGGCAGTCGCGTTAACGAAAGATTGACAAAATAATGTTGATAAACTTATCCGTGAGTGTCTATATGCATTTACAATCTTTATTTTTCTGTGTTGGTAAAATTTATTAAACACGGGGGAGATGGCGATTCTTGGAAAGAAAGAAAAAAACAAAAAAAAACTCTGGCTGGACTTCCGCAATCTAAAAGTATTGTTTGTATATAAACCTTTTTTTTTTCTTTTTTTCGACTGGGAAATGCCTTACGCATACCCTCTGGTCCCGGGGGCGACCAAAGGGTTATGTGGGACTTCTCCACCCAATGAGGGCGGGTATACCCACAAAAAACCAGTCGGTGTCCTCCAGTGCCATATAAGGAGGGGTGCTGCGGGTTATCGCCCTGGGCATACCCCTGGGCATTCTTCCGCAGCCCCGCCTCTGGCTGTGGCTCGTAGCTTTGCGAGCACCACTCGGTTACAAGGGAATATGGTATCCCCTTGACCATCACTTTTAGTCTCGAACCATCTGTAAATCTATAATTGAGGATTATCAATACCAATTACTGACTTAGGCAATCCTCAATTTTTGAAATAATTCCGCTATAAAAACACGATAAAACGCAACAAATAGACTATTAATATACCGTTTCAAATCCAAAATCGGTTGTATTTGTTGTTATTACACAACGTGCTCCCATTTCTACCAATCGTTACCAATTATATGTGTACCAACATAATAATAATCATGTGGGTAATGTTGTTGAGTAACATTGTCAATGTCATGTGACAATAAAAGATTAGTAGGTAAACCCATGCGAGATTTGAAAGGAAAGGGTAGTGTGTTGTTAATGTTATTTTATTGTTTTCACGCCTGTAGGCGGGCACTGTCCCGGAACGTGTTAATGTTACGAGCAATGTCAAGTATTTTTAAACTATAGTAAACTTACACCTCACAACTACTTAACGTTGGGTAAAATTGAAAAAAAAACGGTGTTCTTGCTTTTCTTATCCACAGTATTTTAACACGTTCCAGGACAGTGAACGCCTACAGGCGTGAAAACAACAAAACATCTATTGTTGCTAGATCTTCTATAAAAACCTATTAATTAGGACTTATTTCCCAATGTTACCTACTTACTTCACTTGCTGTTAGGATGACAAATCTTTGTAAGCAATAAGTCTGGAATAGTGTCCCGGAACGTGTTAATGCTAATCTCAAATATATATTTTTTAGGTAGGCATGGCTAAAAGTAAGCATCCTATATTCTGCCGTTTGGCGTAGAAACGAAAAGAAAAGGATTATACTGATGTCACACTTACAATATTTACATAACACCGTTACATACAAATATTAAAAGAAGAAAATATTATTATTTTTTATTGTCAGAGTAGACTCCAAAGAATTTATTAGTCAAGCACCGAGATTCCAGACACAATAGAAAATCAATTGTTACGCGTCTCATATGTCGTTGGGGTTTGACGGATTAAGAGTTATGAATATCTAAAGAACTGTTTTATTGTGATCTCTTCAAAAAGTACTCAATTGAGCTTGCATTACCTCGACGAGATGTTGCATTGAACTCAAAGTTTGTAACTATAAAGTTCATGAAAAGAAAAACATTCATTCACTGCCACTTTCATTTCCAATCTAGTGATATTTTTATATGAAAGGTTATTGCTGAGATATCTCAAGTGTCAGTCTAGCTTGCCATACTTGGACTGCCTGTATATGGGAATGTAGACATTATAGATGCTGACATATCCAGATAGCACGTCGTATACAACAGTGATCACATAAATCTGAGCACTCGTCTGTGACAGACAACAATGCTTGTTCATAAACGGTTAGGCTATACATAATGTAAAAGTAACGAGTAAGCCAACGCTTAAGTTATAAAAAAGGAGGTACATACCTAAACATGAGTGAAAGAAAATAATAAAATTATAGCTACAATGAAAACATTAAAGAGAAAATAATATTTAAAAGTTTACTTACTGAAAATAGCCAAAAAAATCATACAATAAACGTTTAATTTGAACAAAAAATTAATAAAGGAACCCTTTTAGTTCCAGGAATTAATGAATGTAATAAAATATTACTGTAATGGACCCTTTCTTTCGATTCATAAAATAATGTGATTGTCTCTACCCATAGCGTAAACATATTGTGGATGTCCACTGTAGGACGTCCATCTAAAGAACCGATAGACGAGCTTGTATTGGAGGACCACAATGGATGCACACCGCTTCCTGGTCGCTGTGAAAAACCATGGAGGAAGCCTATAATGATGATGGCGATGTAGGTAGATTGGAAACTTCCTAGTTGCAGCGATACTACGATATTTTCTTCCACTATATCTATGTGCATTAAAATACAATTGTCCGTGTGTATGTAAATATGTTGCCTCATATCTAGGGCTCTAGGATGCATAATTACTGTCTTAGTGCTAGATTTCTCACGAGTGTATTAACAATGAAGGGTCTACTTGCATACGTAATTGTATCCTACAAAAGAATCCCGAGTACTGTGGTTGAGTGACTGCGTCGAAATGGGCAGTCTACATAATACGCATATAGTAAACTTCTCATTTATTGTTGACTGGCGGAAATTACCTTTAGGGTAGCCGGCTAATTATGAAAAATTATTTATGAACGCACTAAAACATATTTTACAATGAATCTGTA
Source organism: Pyrausta aurata (assembly GCA_963584085.1). Lineage (NCBI taxonomy): Eukaryota > Metazoa > Arthropoda > Insecta > Lepidoptera > Crambidae > Pyrausta > Pyrausta aurata. Next base: position 8,045,645 of record OY757277.1, read on the forward strand.
AAACAGAACTACACGATAACATGTATTATAATATACTCCTACGGATTTTCGGTAATGGCAGCAGAGGCTGCCATTATCTCTCTTGAGAGAGCTCAAGAGGCCAGGTACGCAGGAGATACATGCCCAGATGTATGCGCAATACACAAGTGCACTCTCTGTTCCTTCACTCTCCTCACATTAATTCGAAAGCCAATATGACCTATAAGATATCAGGCACAGGATCAAATGTATTGTTTTAAACTTTCATGGTCACTAACATTAGAATAGTTAGATACGGGATTGGTTAGGGAAGCGATCGAAATAACTAAATACAAAAATTTCAATCGTGAGGACGGGTTTAAATTGTCAAGTGTCTGGAATCCAGTGGTTCGAATGTGTAAAAACCGTGTAAATAAAAATAGTGCCGTTTCGCGAACAGATACTGTCAGTGTTGTGTGTCGAGAACAGACGCGAGTAAATAGTGAGTTTGTGGACAATGGTACTGGCGGCGAGCGGAATAAACGACTTCGAAGAAGGGTAGACCGATATGTCTGCCAATAACAACCCACCCGCAAGTTCTCTTCAGTTACTCCGTGATCATGGCGCTTGCAACAGTGCCGAAATATCGGAAGCTCATAAATAATAAGGTACATGGTAGCAATCCCGTATCTAACTATTCTAATACAGGATCAAATGACTTAGCGTGCTCTCTGAGACATGGGGGTGTCAACACCACCATCTTCGTGACTCCGAGCTGTTTCCGAGTATTTTCAAGACAGAAAAACCCAGAAACAAATTTCAGCCCGACACGGGATTCGAAGTATTCGAACCCGGGACCTCTTAGATAGTAACCAGCGAACTAACCGCTACACCAACGAGTCGAGTCAATAAACGACAATTGCGCGCGGAATATGCGATGGTTTGTGTCAGTTTGACAGTTGACGTAAGGATCCATACCATCATTCGATTGTCTAGTGCCGTTTTAAATTTCTCGATTTTCTTCTCGCTATCAGTTATAAGATAGTCAATAATTTTGGGATCTAGTTACTCATCATCATCATTAACAGCCTAGTCTTCAATTTAAAACTTTTTAGTTACTATTTTTTATTTTATCTGATCTTCTTTTTCTACTTTTCGTGTCGACTCTGGCGTTATATTTTTGAGGACCAGTACTCGGCGTCTGACGGAGCGTTTGTCAGTAGCGTAGTACAGTATCTGATAAAGATATAGGTTTTGTAGATATATTTTTATAAACATGAAGTTTGTTTTTTATACCGTTTTAATCTTACAATTTCGTGTAGAAATAGCTTAGAACACCTGTTTGGGCCCAGATAAAAAAATACATAAGCGTACTAACTGACAGAAAACGTTAAAATTATTTAACACGTTAAACGCCGTGTGAAAAATGTAGTTTTTCCATATAGGCCACGGGACACACCGGTGAGCCTTCCCTTACTGAACCGTTCAAGCCATGGGGGTCACCCGTGAGCCGTGCATAGGGTTCGACAAAAACATTTCTTACAAGCCAAGTATTGCTGTTATCGAACAAATCGCATATTAAAGTGAGCCGCGTGGCCCTGCAGTGTAACCGGACGGCGTGGTTTGCAATTCTATACAATTTTGTAGGCTTTTTCAAGACTTGTAATGACGACACTAGGGTTGCTCTTACCGAACCAAAAAAATGTTATAATAAAATTCAATAAAACCAGAAAAATTATTAAAGATATTAAATTTATTATTTAAAATACAGGAACATTATTATCTTTTCTTCTCCAAACATAAATGTCGCTTACAAACAAGGTAACGAACTTATATAAAGAATGCAAAAAAAAAAAAAAAACAATCACATTTTCATGGCACTTCTTTACCTTTTTTTATCACAATAATAGTTAATATGTAATTATCATAAATATAAAAATTAAACATGAATACAAATCAACTCAAATATAAAAGTTAAGCATGAATTTTGTTAAAACATGGTAAGCAAAGGTAAGGATTACTTGGACAACTTCCGCAATAAGTAGATACTTTTTTGGTTTTTGTCTTAGCCTGTTTGCTACCCATGATAAGCACATTTGCTGCGTAACATTGACGACATGTTCTTCTAACTTTTCTAGCCAAACCTTCTTTCTTTTCTAAGGTGTGTTTTACCCTTTTAGGCCTTTCGGTAGGCGCAGCATTGTGTAAGAGTCCGCAAAGTTTCATCAATACAAATCTCCTGAAATCAACTATTTGTATATTTTTTTTAGTCACTGATTTATACAAAGTCAGAGCATTTACCATCGCAGTATTTAATAATAAATCAATAGCCAGCTTTTTATACCACTTTACAGATTTTCTCAATGGAGACGAGTATGCTGCCATCTGGTCGGATAAGTCCACTGCACCTTTGGCTGTATTATAATCTCTGATGATCTGTGGTTTTAATACCACATTGCCCTGACGCTTCTTTATTTTCACAAATCGGTCCGAGTGTTTGGTTGACAATACCAAAACATCTCTCTTGTCCCTCCATTTCATAGCAGTAATTCCATCTTTATTCTCACGCGCAATGAATTCTCCCTTCTTCAGTTTCGTACTTACAACTTTTTTGGGCAAGTGTCTCCGATTCTTCCGAATTGTTCCCACCAAATGGGTTTCATTATCTAGCAGAGCCCTGGCTAAGTCGATACTTGTATACCAATTATCAGTATATAGGGTGTGACCTTTATTTAAAAGGCCACTTAGCAAATCCATGACAACGTTATACGGAGTAGTATTTGTAGTATCGTCGTTTTTTCCCGCGTATACGTTAACTTTATAAGTGTATCCAGGAATGCAACACAATTTAAATTCTTTGATGCCGTATTTGTGGCGTTTTTGTTTGTTATATTGACGAAACACAATTCTGCCACGAAACGGAACAATGCTTTCGTCAATGCATAAGTCCTCGCTGGGTGTATAATGCTTCTGAAATTGTTCATTTAAAACTTGCAAAAGATAACGAATACGATGGAGGCGGTCCTTTTTATTATTTTCATCGTCTTCCGAAAAGTGAAGCATTTGCAATATCAACTCGAAACGATTACGTGGCATTATTGTTCGTGGGAAAGGATGTCCTACGATATCATTCGTGGACCAATAATCCGCCAACCGAGGAAGCTTTGTTATGCCCATAAATAGGATTAAACCAAAAAACTTTTTAATTTCCTCTAGATTGGTAGGAACCCATTTGCGAAGCCGCGCGAAACGAGAAGCTTCTTCTGATGTAGCAATTTTGTTAATGGCAAAATGGTTAGTTCGGTTAGCAATTTCTTGAAGTAGACTGTCAGGCACTAATAGTTGAAAAAAGTCTGCGGGTGATGCGTTTGACATGCTTGAGCGAAGGTTCACGGGCATGCCAGGATGTTCCGTAAAAGGTATTACTTTACGTTGATTACCTTTAGGCTTTGACCAGGTCCCCGACGGCGACGTATTACCAAGGGCGGCAATCCTGCTTAAGATTTCGTCTTCGCTATCCTCACTTTCTGACAATATAATTCTCCTGCATCTTCTTGTCGTGGGTTGAACTTCTTCATCCGAATCTATTTGGAAACTACGGTTCAAAAGATTTATCTCGATGTTTTCTAACTGTGTTAACTCCTCTTGTGTCAAATCAAAGTCTTCAAAATCCATTTTTGCAGAAGAAACTTAACATAATAACTCCACTTAATAACGCAGTGCGCGATATGACCGGGCGCAGCGGAGAGTCGCGGACGAGTGGCGTGCGCGCGGAGTGAGCGGTGAGCCGTAGCGTGACCCCGCGGCCCCCGCCAACGTAAAATCATTATTCCTTCGTAGGAAGCCGCGCGACCCACCCGTGGGCCTTTTGCTATATCTCTATAACTAGACGGTAAAAGTTGGTAATTTTCATTTTCTGTACAAACTACCATATTTTATAAACATTTGGATGAAAATCTCAAGTTGACAAAAAATTACTTACTTCATGATTTTACCTTGGCCCCAATAGAATAGTAGACATGGCTCACCGGTGGGCCGCAAAGCGTATAACGTGTTAACCTTCTTTGGGATTCACAGTAGTCGGGTAAAGAGATCTAAGAAACCAAACAGCAGGTACAAAAACGTATTTATTTTTGTTAGATCTTAACCGTATGAGACGGACATTAACCTTAATTGATGTTATTGTAATTTCATACTAACTCAATAGTTACGCATTTCGCATAGTAGACAGTATGTAATTAACGTGTGTGACCGACTTTCCTCAGAAAAGTTTGCGTTGAAGTTGAAAGAACAATAAAAATAACCTTTTTTAAATCATCATCATCATAATGTAGACTGCATTGATAGTAAGGGCATATTTCACCATCGACAAATAATCTAACAAATACCTTCTCTATCTCTGTAACCAACGAATAATTTAAATACGGACCGTCATTTCGTATGAAGTACCTAGCAGACAGGCAAAACTTATTCAGACATTGTAAAACAGGCCGTAAAAGTTTTACCTCCAAAGTAAAAATAGCAAGAAGTTTTAAATGGACCGCCTGTACTTAAAGGCCTGTTTCACCATGTCCCAATAAGTATTGGTTAGCGTTATCTTTCCAATACTTCATACGAAATGACGTTATATATTTAAATTATTCGTCGGTTACTGTTTATTTGTCGATGGTGAAAAAGGCTGATAATATGTATGTAATATTGAAATGAAAAGAAAGAACGTTCCATAAGTGACATTTCTACTCTGCAATGTATTTTTTGTAAGAAGAAAAAAAAATCTCTTTAAATAAATAAGATTTAAAAATAAAAGGTATTTTTTGGTATATAGTTCAAAACAGTTTTTTAGTGTGTTCTGATCTGTGGTTTGTGATTATTATTATTATCATGGGTACTAATATAAAATAGAGTAAAAAAATTGTGTCGTTTTATTATGTTACAAATAAAATGTTTCAACTAGACATGATTTGTAAAGGTAACAGAGACACAAGGTCGTTAAAATCAAAATTACAAACCACAAATTGGTGCAATTGGTTGACTGTAGAGTAATTTAGTATTTTGTGGCTGTAATTTACAAGAGCTGAGTTTGTCTTATTCATTACGTTTATTATCAAGTAAACAAATAATAATAAAACCCGGCTAGCTCAGTTAATAGACTAGACTTAGTATTGGACAGTACCTCTACTATAGTATCTCTAACTGCTTTCTGCTTATTGACATATTTATTTATTATTCTCATCATCATTAATTTATTTTAAGAGCTAGGCTCTTGTGTCAGTGGAGTTTTTAAAGAAAAAAACTTCAAATCAAGGAAGATAATTTTGTGTTTGCCTTACAAACACACCGTAGCTTAAAAACCGAGGTTTCTCGCCTCTCAATACTCAGTCAAAAGCCTATCCTGATATACAATATCTTCAGCCTTCTGTCAGTGCTGATGTTGCTGCTACCGAACACAGGATCGTCTCTGAATATTGTAGCTTTTAATACAGAAGCCCATCCTACTAGACTCCCCTCTGCATTCTGGTAGCTGCCGCTGTTTGGTCGGGGACTCCTTAATCAACATATTCGCTAATTCGCTAACCACCATATCTGGTGGCCGTTCACTATCCGCCTTCTGACCCCGCTAGTAGCTTATAGCTCAGATTTTATATATTTTATATTATAAAATCGGATTAATCGGATTATAGATGGGCCTCATAAAGAAGCTCAAAATCACACAACGAACGATGGAGAGGGCTATGCTCGGCGTTTCTCTACGAGATCGAATCAGAAACGAGGAGATACGTAGAAGAACTAAGGTAACGGACATAGCCCTGCGAATCAGTAAGCTCAAGTGGCAGTGGGCAGGGCACATAGCGCGTAGAAATGATGGCCGTTGTGGCGGAAAAGTCTTAGATTGGAGACCTTTCGACCAAAGGCGCAGCGTAGGACGTCCACCGACAAGATGGACAGACGACCTTGTAAAGATCGCAGCATCACACTGGATGCAGACCGCTCACAACCGGTCACTGTGGAAATCCATGGGGGAGGGCTATGTTCAGCAGTGGACGTCCTTTGGCTGATGATGATGATGATGATAATGATTATAAAATAATATCCTTCCACCAGCATAGAGACTCAGAACCTCAGAACCAGTATAAAATCGTATCCAAACCACTGGGCATCAAAATGCATTACATAATTTAATTTTAGAGCACTTAGTTACTATGGTAATCATTACTTACATCTGATTCATGAATGAATGTGTAAAACATAGACGTATACACTTAACATCTCATCCCACTTATCATTTAAAATCTCTACCAGTCAACCTTCAGCTAATCCTACGTCCCATGTGAACCTATGATAAATTATCTCGTCATTTCATAACCACGGAAACGGTTGCTTTAACATTACCATATTTAACACCATTACCAAATAACAGAACAAAGAGTTACTTAATTGAATTAATATAACGCGTGAACACAAACAATGGGTTTGGGAAACAATAAAAATAGGTGAAAACTTATTTTATTTGGTTTGATGATGTTTTAATATGAAATGGGTGATAATTATTTCGTTATGATTAGAGGTTTGTGATTTCATCCTCGCAGATGTTAGGTACTTGTTACTCTCTTACGGAAATCAAATCTTCGGCGTTCCTTGAAATTTTGACTGGATATCTTTATAAAAAGCTTTTAAAATTATTAATTTGATCTTCGATGACGGTATTACTTTTGGTGGACTTATTGCATAAAAGTAGACTCTACCAACAGCGAAATACTTCAATTTTATTTCTTCAGTATTTTTTGTAATGGTCACACTTTCAGTCACTTACATTTAGAAAGGGCAGCATTCTTAAAAACATTTATTTATTTATTTTATTTAAGAACTTTATTGCACAAGTAACAGTGTACAAAAGGTGGACTTAATGCTAAAAGCATTCTCTCCAAGTCATACCTTTAGGTCATGCAGAAAGATTATAAGTGGGTGCAGGAGCATAATGTAGTAAAAATTTAGGAAAACGCAACAAAACTATCATTATGAAGCATAACAATATTATATTATTACATACTATAATATATATTTAATACAATAAACTAAATAAACATAAGTATAATATATATTTTATATGTATAACTACCAAATACTGTAATACATAAATATATTTAAAAAAATATACATACATACATATTAACAAGTTTCGCAATTATTCAGCCAGAAACTTACGCAGTTTGTTCTTGAAAGATAATTTCGTCTCTGACTTCCTTATCTCTAGAGGAAGTGTATTCCATAGCCGTGTAGCCGTTACTGTGAATGACTTGGACTGGTAAGAGGTGCGATGTGCCGGTATGCCTAGCCGGAGATCTTCGGAAGAACGAAGAGCGCGATCGTGAGATTGATACAGGAAAGAGAACATATCTTTAAGGTAAGAAGGTGATGAGGGGTTATTGAGAATACCGTACAGAACACAGAGAATTCGAGAATTTCGACGTAGTCGGATAAGGAGCCAATTAAGCTGCGCTCTGTAGCTGGAAATATGGTCATATTTGCGAAGGCCAAAGATAAATCTAATGCAGCTGTTGAGAAGACGTTCAAGTTTATCAGTGAGTGCCTCAGTGAGGTTGGTACAGCAAGAGTCCGCGTAATCAATAATAGGGATAACAAGAGTTTGCATGAGAAGGAGTTTCATCACAAGTAAATCACCATTAAAGAAGTAGCAAGAAAACACATAATCCTAATGAAATCATATTGTTTGATTTTTCCAAAGATATATTTGTGTGAACAAAAGAACTATACTCCTCATTGCTTCCATTAGAATATCGCAACACTAATGGATTTTCTTTGATCCCTGTGTAATACTATTAGTACATCCGCCATTATAATTAAATGTGCTCTATAGTCTCTGGTATAAAGAACATTATTCGCAAGCGTTGTGGACTACTGTAGCATAATTTCTCACGGTAGGAATCAAATATAGGTTGGACTGTCGCAATTTCGAATAAGGATGTCTAGATTGCCGTAGACTGGATTTAAATGGCTAATTTTAAACCGTCACCATAGTTTATTCGGTATTCCTGTGTTAAATATTTGTGAGAAGGTTGAAATTGGTAGCTAAGTGTAATACTTATAATAGTTAGTGAAGATAGACCGGCATTTATTCAGAATATGCCTCGCTGCCTGCTGAATTTTTCCCTCAGGAATATGACCTAAGCCTCTTTAAGGCAAGGGAAGATATGCACTACCCTACCCTAGACCTCATCTACACCTGACATCAGGTGCGATCGTGGTTAAATATATGCTTAGCCTCAAATAAAAAAAAACGTTTGCACTTTGACTTTGTTCCTCCTGAACCTTGGTTGCGTTAATCAGTCTGGTATCAAACGACACCCGGGAGTCGCATAACAATGGAATTTATATTGTGTCTCGTTTACACATACTTGACGAGTTAACATCTTGGCTATTAAGTTCCAGTTGCGTGATCAATAGTTTAGTTACCTCAGCCAATGTCATTAAAACATTGACACTTGACATTTGTTTCATCATTCATCCTTGTTGATTCCAGGTCCTCATAATCACACTCCTAGCAACGCTGGTGACCTGCGAGCCACCGGTTCAAGGGTACAACTACCAGGCGCCAACAAACAACTACAACTCTGGAAGTAACAGCTACTTACCTCCGAACACAGGTAAAAAAGTTTAATTTCTAGTAAATTTTCAACTCGATGTCAGTCCCTGACATGACAGTTTCTGACAAGAGTCCTTTTACATTTATTAAAACACAATTTACGGATATTTTTCGCAAAAATTCAATCTACCCGTGACCACGAACGCTGTAAAGTGTTCAAAACGTCGACGTCGGGATGTAAAATTGTAATACAATTTTCGCGAAAAATATCCATAAATTATGTTTTATTAATATGAGTGGTATTCGCGTAAACTTCAGAAACAAGTATGTCCTTTAAAATGTCAGCTACTAGAACCATAACCCATGAATAAACCTAAACCTTAACCATTCCAGGCTTCACAGCCCCCAGCAACAGCTACCTACCCCCCACCAACTTCGGTAACACCTACTCATTAGGGTCCTACTCCGAGTCAGGATCAACGTCTTTCGGGTCAAGGTCAACCGGATCCCACGGGTCAGGGTCATCCGGGTCGTTCGGAGGGTCAACCGGATCGTTCGCAGGGTCATCCGGGTCGTACGGAGGGTCATCCGGGTCGTTCGGATCGGGGTACAGCGGGAACAGCTACGACCACGGCAGCCATGGTGATGGTCACGATCACGGACACAATCATGGACATGGAAGTGATCATGAAGTGGTAAGTTTATGATAAATTAATATATTCGTATCGCACAAATTATAGTTACTGGTTATCTGGAAGAGATCGCTTATAGCGATATGATCGCCTAAATTTAACATTTCCTCTAAACAAATTTGTATGTGCAATAAAGAGTTATCTATACAGTTTCAACCCCATTTTTACCTTCTTAGGGAATCATTTCTGGGTAGAAAACCTAAAGTGTTGAGGCATTCAATCCGCTATAGTAATAGTTTTTATCAATAAAACAATTAATTGAATTATTTTAATTAATACATACTCATACAAAATCTATCTAAAACAGCTGATCCAGAAACAAGGAAAATCCTTGCGCATGCGTCACCGAGACAGTAATAGGGTCTCATGTCTGTGCTCATTAAACTTCATTAGCTGGATCACGAAATTGCCCTCAATTATCTCTAGGGTTGTCAACCACTGGTTGGTGCGGAGCCCGGACGCGGCTGAGACTGATTTTATCAAGAAAATTAGTTGATTTCCTTTTAAGTTCGTTTCCGGTAACTGCAGTCGTGCAAATTATGAAGTTTTGTCTCTCGATTGAATAAATTAGGTTTGTATTGCATCAAAAAGTTAATTTGGAATGTTATTTTTTAACGGAAAGTTAAATGTATTATAAAAGCCCTATAAATCTATTGTAAGCATGGATGTGTTTGTTACGCCTTCACGCTAATACTTCTCAATGGATTTTGATGAAACATTACAATAATATAGCTTATACATTGGAATAGCACATAGGCTATATTTACGCGGGTAAAGCCTCGGGAAACTGCTATAATGAAATACGTAGCGCTAGTAGGATTTTTTTAAGATTCTAAGACTGATGCTTTTTTTTATAAATCTATGAATTTTATGTTACAACATGGCGTTCAGTCTACATTACCTAAAACGACCAGATATAGAATTTGACATTAAAGAAAATCACAAATTAACCAAAATTGTTACGCGTTAAAAAATAACAGATTTAACGGTATAAGTATGAAAATGAAGTACACAGATAGCAGTTAACTAAGCAGGTTTATCTTTTAAAGTCCTGCCAATTAAAGACAGTTATAGCACACAAATTATAAACTAGGAGGTAACCCTAATATTCTAATACACTGCACATTCCACAAATACACCTAACTTTATTCGGACATGATTAACATTTAACTCAAAAAATCACAACTCACACTTTATTTCTATGAATCTTATAAACTTGATAAGACTGGATCGGCCTTAATCTATAAAGGTTATCATCAACGGCATAGAATATGTCTCCGTAATCTCCAAACACAATACTTCGAGGCACAAAATCTAATTCCGCCACTTTCACTGCAGTTCCATTCCTACAATTGATTTCGTGTAACCCATCATCGTTTAAACCAAAGGTTTTCGCCTGATCTATTATAAAGTGATACACTACAGATATATCAGTATTCTTGACAACTTCCTGCCCCTTCACTGCACAAAACACTCCGCACATAGTCACTAAATGTATATTCCTGTCGTAATCCACATCAAATTCCATCACAGTTTTGACGTTAGCAATTTTCACTGCTGTGGTCCCTTCATTGAAGACTTTATAAATGCTGTGGTCGTTGGCATCTAGAAGGTACATTTCATTGTTTTTGATAGCTAATTTCATTATATTCATATTATACAGTCCTATGTTATAAGCTTCTTTATTTATAGGATCGTATTTGTAAAGGCCATCTTCAGATCCAAAATAAACATCACCAGTATCCGCGTCGACTGCAGTAGCTTTGTTCTTTTCGATGCCTTTAATTTTGGCCGATTGTTTTGTGACGACGTTGATGTATGCTCTTCCTGAATTCTGTAGCACATCGTCCATGTACATAAAGAACAGATTTCTGCTTGAAGAATCGTACGCTAACTCCTTCGGGTTTGAAAACTTATTTGATAGAAGTTCCTTCTTGTACATTCTGCCTCCAATCCGTTGTATTGGTGTGTCTGTGATGTAAATCCGTATTTCTGCGTTGACACTGATTAGTAAAAACAATAAGTACTGTATGTAATTCGTCATTTTCGAAGAAGCGTCCGTTACGCGCCGGTGCACTGTTTAAACTAGTCCGTTTTGTTATTGTTGTCAATGTTTTGATCGTTTATCTCTACAATTTTGTTTTTTTATTCACACGTGTGTGCGGTTTTCGAATTTGCACCATAATAGATAGGATTTAGGGATGATTTTTGTTCAAATAATGTGGGATCGAGTTGATTCACTGAAACGCTGTGAATGAGTGACTAACGAGAAATTGTAATAAATAGCTTTAAAGGTCATGTGCGAGCATCACATTATGAAACAAGGGATTTTGATACTCACGCTTCTATCATCGCAATGTTTTATAAAATGTTTTGCATTAAATATTGAATCTTATACATTTGAATTTAGGGACTAATAGAAAATACAGTTAAAAAAAAAGAATCAGACGGACATCATGAATTTCGGCCTCATCGATTTATTTTTATTTTTACCAATAAAAACATAGTAAACAACAATAACTTAGCCATTCTTTAAATGGCTATCACTGGTCAATTAATATTATTTGAAACGATATTTACAGTAATTTTTAAGTTATCTTCAGGAAAATACGCATACATAGAGGTTATTAAGGTTAAAATAAAAGATAACAATAACTGCGTAACAAATATAATTAAATAATCAGCTTCAACTTACTTACGTCTTGATTTACAACCAAACTTGACTAGCAACCACACAATCACTTTAACAAGATTTGTCCTTATTAAGTTTTAGTCTTACTACGCTCCTCCAATCAGCGTATACTATATTGTTATCACTATCAAAAGCTATACCAAAACATTCATGAACATCAGCTACTTTTGATAACTTATGAGCCGCTTTATCCGCAGCATATATTCCATCGCGTAAACACACAAAAACATTGCCATCTCTGTCTGTGGCAATCCCTCTTGGTCCTCCTTGAGGAAACTTTTCGTATAGCACAGCATCTTTCGTCCCTTTCTTCTGAGAATATAGTCCTGTCGCATTCGTATAGAACATATCGTCATCTTTGTCGATGATAAAATGATCGACTTTTGTGTCTTCCAAATCTGGAAATCTTACCGCCGTCCCATTGACAAAAGTGTATAGAAATTGCGAGGGAAATTCTGAGTAGTATATCACATCTTTGTAGTAAATAGACCATATATCCGATCCTCTTTGTCCGATGAACTCAGCTATATTAGTTTTTAAATTGTATTGGTATATTCCATTATTAGATCCAATATACGCGATGTGTTTCTTAGAGTCTACAGTCTGAGTGAATCCATTTACGATGTCGATTTCATTTGATTCTTTAGTATCAAGATCGATTTTCACTGTTTTGAATTCGTCTTCTTCAGATTTGATACTATAACTGAAGAATAGAGTATCAGTACTGTTGTCTATAGCGAGCATGTAAGGTCTGTCTAGGTCTTCTTTAATTATTTCCTTTTCATGATACGTTCCGTTTACTAACACTCCATCACATGGTTTTTCTGTGGTTTCACCCTCTTTTATCACTCCGGCTTTTGCTATAGCTAGTGTTGTTAATAGTAACGCCAGTTTCATAGTGATCTGAAATTAAATACAAAAAAAGATTTATTTCGGTACAGAAAAAGATAAGACATTTATTAGGATACAAAATTGGAGCGTTTCACCATATAAATGCAGATAGTCATAATTTTAAGCAAAGTTTTCGAATGAAATCAGTTTAGCACTAATGTTTTCTACTCACCGAGTCTTGCGGTGTTCCACAGATAACTGGCTTCTCAAATAACCTGTACTAAGTTGTTTATAATGTTATTCAAGCTATAGAGTTCCATGGAGTCGCAAAATATATTTCACAGTAATTAGTATTTTCATTAGTACTTTTATTCACAAAAAAAACATTGTACAAAAGGCATTGATACCTTTTGTACACGGTTTTTTTGTTAAGTTTTTAAATAAATAAAAAAAGACATTTCATAAACACTCTAAATTTGGGAAGATAGTGAGGTGGTATCCCTCTTGCAGTTTAAGGGCTGAGATTATACCCACCTCCGCCTCCGCCCTCGGAAAGAATGGAAAAAAACCCACCGACAAAGGCCATAGTTAGTCATACATATGGTTTTGTATTTGGTCTTAAAACGAGCGTTGAAATAAACATTCGAACACAACTCCACTCATTCTTTATTCCACTGATTATGCAATGTCAAGACATGGCTTAGGTTATCGACTATCGGAATAGAGTTATTTTATTAACAATTTAATCATTCAATGTTACAATTATTATTGAACAGTAGATAATATCAATTTCATATTTGGGTTTACCCCACTAATATTTTGATGTCTAAAACGATTTTATACGGTAGACATAACTTAAAGTAATGCAAACCTTCAGCGATTTGAGACAATAATAAATAATTTATTGTGTCTTTCTTTCTGTTGCTCCATAGTTTCTTTTGGTACATGCTAGTCTACTTTATCTAAGTAAAGTACACAAACACCATCGTTTGGTTTTTAACACTAGCAGTGCTATTTTCTGTATAGTTTGTGAGCGTTGGCCCGGTTAGCCATTGGTGGCGGGTGCAATTTTTGGTTTGTTATTTCATTTTATAACCATCGTTTGTTGTTTTTTCAGCCGAAGTCCTACGAGTTCGGATACGCAGTTAAGGACGCGCAGTCTGGCAACGACTACGACAGAAAGGAGATGTCTGACGGGAACGTGGTGAGGGGGGAGTATAGAGTGCAACTCCCTGATGGACGGACGCAGATCGGTAAGGTTTTTTTCTAGTAATTTGTTTTTTATTTATTTATTTATGAGGTGCTAGTGGCGCAGCGGTGGGAGGTGCTCTTAGCGCAGTGGTGGCAGCACTTTGGTAGTAATACCAAAGTTAAGCAACTTACGGCGCGTTCGTGTTTGGATGGGTGACCATTCCGAAAATATAAGTGACGTATATCACGAGCATCCCCGTGCTTCGGAAGGCACGTTAAGCCGTTAGTCCTATTATTGTTGATACCTGTATTTTATCCTAATATATAAAAAAAACTTGAATCTTTCAGTGACATACCACGCGGACTGGCAGACCGGTTTCCACGCTGACGTGAGGTATGAAGGCGAAGCGAGATACCCTGAACCTACACAAAATGTGCAGCAGCAAGGTTGGTTCTTATTTTAAAGTTACATTCCTATTTAGATGTATTTCTGTCAGGCCATGCTGAAATCATGACATGATCAGCTATTAGAATGCTAGTCATCATCACATAATTAAATTTAATTTAAAGACAAAATAAAGAAAAAAAAACTTGCATATCATTATTGAACCCGATAAATGTATTCATAATACATTATACTAACTTATTACATCTCTTTCAAGCACTATTTTTCACGGAAATAGTTTTCATGTGTCGCTATTTCAGTTTGTGGACTGTAACCTTGTAACTGCGAGAGAATAATTTTATAATCGTATTATTAATTTTAATATTAAGAATAGATTACGTTTGCACAGCAATAATATAAAAATCACGTTTATTAAACTTAAATTTAGGTAACTTGTTCGAACAACATTAATTTATCAACTTTGTAAAGTGGTAGTTTAAAATATCACTAGCAAATTCTCATTCTCACTAAAATCGATATTAAATCTTTTCCAGGCGGTTACAACTACAACGCACCATCTTCCAACGAGTTCCAAGGGTCGCTAACTGGTTTCCATGGCAACAGGAACTCAGGGTACAAACCATCAACGGCTTATGGACCCCCTGGGTACCATTGAAGCTATAAAGATGTCGTCAAGAAATAACTAATTTAGATAAATCTCGGCTATCATAGATATTGCTAACTAAATAAAAGTCATGGCTGGCGAGATTACGCCACTGCAGATTAAATCACTTTGCGGATTTATTTCGCGTGTTTATTGTTTTAATCAATGAGTAATGTCAGTCTGCCATGCTAGTTTTGTGACACCCTGTATTATAGTAAAGTTTGACAGACCGTAATGTTGACTATAGTAAATAAATACATAATTGGAAAGGTATAATAATATATATGTTAACTGTGCTAGTATTTAATTGGTTTAAATCCAAGTGTTTGCTACAAAAGCAAATATGACGCTGCCATTATTTTTTTCTAATTTATGTAAAAAAATTACCCTCGTATCAAACGACAGCCGAAATTTTATCTAAACTATGTTTTTAATAAGAGTTATTTAATACCAAAATGATAATGACAATTCGATAAGCGCCATTTTGTATATTAAATCATAGGTCTCTATTTTTTTTGAGATCGACTGATTTTAATTCATAAGCTTAATGGTAAAAGCAGAATTATGAACTGTTGCATAAATAAAAGAGGATTTGACAAAAATCTTATATCCAAATTAGACAAATAAATAATGAAGTTACCATTAAATTGTGTTAACTGTTATAAAAGTTACCGTTGAATACTGTTTACTGACACAATAATGAGATTAAAATTTGTTACAAAAATAATTGTTACCATAAGTATAATAAATAGTGTAAGGTTTTTTACCAGTATTATTTTATATTTTAATAAAAGAAAATATTGTATGACGATGAGATTTTCTTTTCTTTTCACTTGTGAACAAATACCTCAACCACAGATAAGATAATACTACTAGTGCTTAACAAAAGTAAGATATGCAGAATGACTTTGTTGAAATAAAGGATTTTAAACTTTCGCGTTGCATTGCAATAACTTCGTTGAAAATTGGCAATACTTTTATTCAGAGCGGTCCCGGCGATCTTTGTTTCCCTGGGCCCCTATTTTTGAATCACTCACTTCAAGATGGCGAGTGATTTTCGTTCGAAAACGAGTTTTTTTCTTTGACTTTCTTTGCTTCGAACCACTCGCCATCTTGAAGCGAGTGATTCAAAAATAGGTTTCCTGTTCGGGGTAAAACGAACCCAACACAGTGAAAATCATGGGTCCACCCGTTTTCGAGTTGAGAAGACAGAAGAAAGAAGATAAGAGAAGATATAGGACATAGATAAGATTAAGAGTCCTCTCATGAAATATGTATGTACTACTCTTGGTCAGTCCAAGAGTGAGATCGAAAAACCCGTGATCAAAATGTATGGAGCATTCGTTTTTAAACGACTCCAAAAATGAAGGTTATGTGTATTAGCCGTGCTCAAACGAGGGATTTTTATTTCCTAGGGAAACACAGCTAGGTGGAAAGCACAAATCACATAACAATATTAAATACGTTTTAGTTCCACTTACCCTTGTATCAGCAGCCCAGGTACACGGCGCAGTCTATCCTGGTCTTCAGCATAGTTCAGCAGAACCCAATTTTCAAAGAACAAGGCTCTTCAGGCTTCTTGCTTGAGGTTCCTAAGTACAAAAGCATAAAAAAACTTGTCAAAAATATGAAGATAACGTAAAATTCAAGGCATAATTTCAGAAACCTATAACTTTAACGCTAAAGTATTGCGTTAAAGTTATCGGTTTCTGAAATTTTCTACTTACCTTTCTTCCTCTATGTCTAAGTAGTGCTTGGAACAAAGGCATTCATATTCTCTTTCACATTATGAACACTTTTTAAAAATAACCAACTTAAATTTACGGGAAAAGTTTCATAAATTCTTATTTATACCCGAAATAACGTGCAAAAATGCAGTATCGTTTGTCAAAAAGAAAAGTTTTCGATGAACGTGATTGGTCTGTTCAAAGAGTTGCAAGATGGCGGCACCCAATCAGAGGTCGCTAGACCAAATGTTCGAACAACCAAATATACAGGGTGTTTCATGTAACGTGTCAAGCCGATGCGTGGTAATAGGTGAGTACCATACCTATCCATTTCACCCCCATGTATGTTAGACAAATATTTATAGATTAGGTTTTTCGATATTTTTCATGATGAACCTAGACGATATCTTTAAAAAAATATAACTTTTTTTTGGGTCCACTTTTCTCAGATATTTTGATCTCAATAGAATGCCCATTATTTGCAATATTATGAGTAAAATAATCGCCATCCTAACTTAGACACAAGATACAAAATTATTGATCGATACTAAAAAATATTGCATTAAGCAGAACCGAATAGAATTTTCAACATAAATTTAAAAATATAAAAAAGGTTTTCCATTGTTTCTGACTAATTTTAAAAACTGCTTGACTTCATAAACTTTCATTACAATACAAAAAACAATCTACTTAATGGGTAATTTTTAGCTTAAATCGGCCGTTGAATGTGGCATATCGGAAATATCTTTATTTTCATAATTTTTATTTGTATTGTTACCTTTGCATATTTTTATCAAATCTGATATTTAGTGTCCCTCTATGTTAAAATAGAGCTCATTTGATAACAAGTACATACATTATGTACCTACTACTATCTTTAACCACGACCATATGAGTTAATGAGGGATCCAAAATTTTACTTACATTGCAGTCAAATTTCGTACTTTATTAACAACAAATAAACAAGAAACAATTGAAACTAAGACATGCATCGTAAAAATAATCTTGCCAAAACCAAATGTTTTTTTTTTATTTAAAATTGTTTATGGTGTTTAAGTTACCAATATAATTCTTTCAGTAAATTTAATAATGACAGTAGATTATACCAGGTTTATTTTTTAGAACAACACACTGGGTTTTCCTTGACATTTTAAAAATAATTTAAGCAGAGCCACTTTCGTGACGAGTCTGAATATTTGAATGACGGCCGGCTCGCAACTGACGCGCGTGTCTCCCCCCGCAACCCGCACCTTCCTCAATCAAAAAAAGAGTGGGGCGCGCCTTCGTGGATGGCACTATCATGGCGCTTGTTTCAAAATACTCAAATGGCTATTCGAAACAATTTTGAATTTATTACTTCAATACATATTGTTTACGAGTACAACGAATTAGGTTGTGTAAAAAGTAGAGATGGGCCGAGTACTCGGTTAATACTCGGTACTCGGCGTACTCGGCAGGTTTTTTGTACTCGGTACTCGGCCGAGTAACTCGGTTTTAATGCCGAGTATACTCGGTTTAAATAAAGCAATATATTTAGGTAGATATCATCTAAACGACTGGGGAAATCTGTCACAACCTCAATTATGATAATGAATGAGTAGAGACAAAATGAGTAAAACGTTAATAAAAATAATAATATATAAAATTTTATAAAGTTAGATTGTATTGTGGTGATGCAAAGCTTTCTGCACGTTCTAGTAACAGACAATTCCTGTTTTCTTCGTAGACTTAACCAGCCTACGAAAATAATCAGTCGCTGTGAATGGTGCTTGCAGGTGCTCATAGAAACACTCTTGCTAAGCGTGCCAGTTCTGAATACCTTGTTCGGGGCCCTGCCCACCACTCGAAAGGACTCTTGTCTTTTGCTAGCAAATTTTCTTTGAAATAGCGACCTTAATTAAATAAAATATAAATCCGTCATTGGTCTTATTTTATGTTATCATCATGTTGTGGATTTTGTAATTTATAAAAAAGTTATGGGGCTTTTAGGATCATCGCACTCTAGTGGCTTGATGAAAGCTTATTCTGCGCGAACTTGGTTTGTACTTGTTTACACACCAGAAACAGAAATTTGATTGAACCGAGTTACTCGGCCGAGTACTCGGTTGGAAAAAAAATGAACCGAGTAATACTCGGTACTCGGTACTCGGCAAAAGTACTACTCGGCGCATCTCTAGTAAAAAGATAATATTTGTAATTATTAACTTAGGCGGCCTTATTGCCTGCAGCACCCGTTGCATGGCACATCGATAAACCCGTTTGTCGCGCGTTTAACCGCGTCTACCTAGATAATTTATCTCCACGTGCATGGTACAGTCTTTTAATATATCTATAACGCGAGGTCGTAGACAATTTGTCTCTAGTGCGTAATGGCTGCATTATGGCTGCCGTTTTTTATACAAGTTTGACAGTTTAGGAAAGTTAGCATAGCGTCAGTTATATCGACATCTTGCGATCGTTTATATACCTATATCTATCTATACCGCGTCGCGCGCGACGCGACAAGCCAACCCATGCAACGGGTGCAGCTATTTCTTTTTGACAATCTTCAGTTAAAGTTTTGTAGCTATAGAAAATTAGATATACCTAAGTAATTAACAAATCTTTTTAGACGACCTTGTAAAGATCGCAGGATCGCACTGGATGCAGACCGCTCACAACCGGTCGTTGTGGAAAGCCGTGGGGGAGGCCTATGTTCAGCAGTGGACGTCATCATCATCACATTATCTGCCACCTTTGGCAGATAATGATGATGATGATGTTGAATCTTTTCCGACAAGATGGACAGACAACCTTTGAAACATAGCAGGATCACACTGGATGCAAGCCGCTTGCATCCGACCGATCGCTGTGGAAAACTTTGGGAGAGGCCTATGTTCAGCAGTGGACGTCCTTTGACTGATAATGATGAAGATGATGATGAATCTTTACCTGCCGACCACTATAGCTTCATATAACTAGCCTATTACTTTCACTATTATAGTGGAAAGGCACCCTTATAGTGTTTAAGTTTCATCAATATTACTATGACGACCATTATGACGCGGTTGTGCCAATTCTAATTTTGTTCAGTTGTAATTTACTTTTGGAGATTATTGGACTCAACATTAAGGTAAGTTACTACTGTGTAAGATCTTGTTATTTTTATCTTTAGATTTCAGTATTTTACCTTTCTTCAGTGCTTGCAGTGAGATTGCAAACACATAGTTTTTTTTAATCTTAGCAATATTTTTTAGATCAAACAAAATCTACGTAACTTTCATGCCACTTTGCCAAACACTTGCCTTCGTTCTAATTGTACGGTATTACTACTTAATTTTCGGGATTCTTTCACACTCATTATGACCAGTTTCTGATACACACTAAAACAGTGGATTGTTTATTTAATAAACATAAAAAAAATAAGTTAATATTAACACATGAAAATATATCTATTTTCATGTAGCATGCGATAAAGAGATTTCATCGATTGACCTAATAGTAATTAAGTGTAATTAATCGATAATTCTATGACAATACACGTAAACTTGACCGCATAACCGAATAACTTGGTTACGTCACATCGTTTCGTAATTCGAAAGCCACATCACTATGCCCATACTAAACTAAGCTATGAGATAACTATTGTATATCACTCCCAGTACCATTCACTTAGCCATACTCGTAAGATGTGTTATACGTTTGTGCACGTAAATAGTGAGAAAACACGTGTTTTTTGTGTATGAATAAAACTGGATTTTGATATTTATGGTATGTACTTTGTGTATGTTAAATATGAGATCTTATGTAGATAGGTAGAGTCATTACGTTTGTATGAATCATTGGCAATGTTTAGTGTTTACCTCAATAACATGGTGACCTTGGCTAAACTGTGTATGGTTTGTGTTGAAGCAAGTGATTGAATCTCTTTGGAACGGGAGTGTGATATAAGTAGGTACCTATTTTGCTGTTTTGTAAATACATGTCAAACCCTCAGGGATGTGTTTATCAACATTCTTTATTACGCGACCGCCGGCGGTCTATCGATCTCTGAGGTTGTTAGAGGGACAAAATGTTGTTATTTTTTCACTATAAGGCATAATATTTATAGGCTGATGATATAAATGTTAATCCATAGTATTTTTGTATTTTTACTTACTTCGTACGAATATTTGCTTTAGGTAAACTTAGAAATATTCTCATAGTTATTTATTTACTTCAATTCAGGTAGAGACAAATCTAATCATTCAAAATTATGAAACTCAGTCCAGCCGTTATTGATTAAATTGACGCAATTGCGGGACGTCGATTTGTTTTATTTATTCAACCCATTTAATAACAGAATTTTCTTATGTGTTGTATCCGTGTATTATCAATCCCTGACCCTGGATCGATACAAGCTTAATAAAATTGTAAAAAAAATAAGTAACTCTTCAAATATTAAATTGGAATAGTTTACTACGAGATTACTACCAGCTAATAAAAAGAAAATATCGGTTAGTAGTACGCGGGTCTGCATTATCTGCACGGTAGCTTGGTTCGACAGAGGTCGTAAGCGCGATTTTTGGTTTCTTATTTAATCTTATAAGAATAAAAATAACACTAAATGTTAAAAATGAAGTGTTGACCCATTTCTTAAACAATAATTCTAATATTTAATATTAACCACGAAAGTTTAACCCAACTTATTTTTTCAGAATTCCAGACAAAATGCGTCTTCTCTACCCACTTCTAATATCCATCAGCCTTTCTCTCACATTCGCTGATAGAAGATGCCGTGGAGTGAACTTCAACGGGAAATACTATGACATAGACATGATCAAAGAAGGCATCAACAAAATCCACCAGATGGCGTTGAACAGAAACGACAATACTGTATACTTCACTTACGACCAACTCTCCGAAATACCAATGAAAAGTCTTGGTTACGTCAAACTAGATACAAGAGAAGCTGGTCTCATCGGGGGCATAAGAAATGCTTCAGGTGTCGCCATAGACCACGTTAGAAATAAGGTTTATGTCGGCGGTATGGATGGTCTATTCGTTTTGAACAAAGAAGGCTACCCCGAACACTATCCTCTTTACGATAGCATAGACAAATTATTCTTCAAAGATGTTCTGTTCTTTGTCAATTCAAAAAAGGAAGTCCATGTGTTCGATAACGGTATTATAACTCCTGTTATCGAATTACAACATGAAAAAGTTGATGATGTGATTGTCGATGACGATGATAACATATTCTTTTTGCAAAACGGAACGTTATTCAGAGTAAAAATAGGTACCCGAGCTATTAATATCCATGAGAGGTACAAAGTCAATTTTATTACCGTAGATCCATATTACAGAGCTTTTATAGGCACTACTGAAGGTGTGTTCGTGTATAATAAATATAAGTTCGCTTTAGATAAAGTATCTAATATAAGAGACTTGAGGGCACTTTCTTTTAATAAGAACTTGGAACCTGTATACGTAGTAGTTGATTTGTTAATAAAATTAAATATAAACCCGATGAAATGTGTCGAGTTTTAGATACGTAAGAAATTTGTGATGTACCTAGTAATAGTTATTTATTCCTGATTATTATGTGATGCTCTTTAGATGATAAATATTTATTCGAAATTATGATACCTATTGTTTTATTATCTCTTACCAACAAAAAATATTAGTTTTAAAAATATTCCAACAAATAAAACATTATTAAAGTACAATATTATTTATTTTCTTATTTTATGTATCACGCACCAAATTCTAAACTTACACAGTTAACAAAAAAACTAAATTAAGTTATTTATATAAATTATCACAAAATCTAACTTAATTTTTTTATGACTATTTTTAAAACAATATAACTAACTGCAAAAGAATTGTATTTTTAAACAAAAGAAAAATTATAAAAATATCGAGCACACTAGAGATTCAATGAAATAGGAAAATACAAAAAAACTCTTTAAAATACTATGCCAGTAGTACTTGAATGAAGAAATTTTTTATATTAAAATAAAAATTTATGTAACACCTAATTATGTGGTACAAACAAAATATAGATACATTTAAAGTAACAAAGGAAACGGACGACCCGCCATACATTGCTTGCCCCAAAAGTAGAAATCCATGCGTCACGACCAAAACTAATTTTATGGGTTCGTTTCTTCGCCTTTTAAAATAATATAAAGTAATATAAGCCGTAAATAGCGGGGTTTTTACATAAAACGAAATAAAATGTGTGGGGTCAATATCTTGCACAGGTCTTTCTAGATCATAGCGCCATCTGTGTTGAAAACCCGCAATCTAGGTCACCAAAACTAAAACATAGAAAACTGCCCCGCTAGGGTGCGCAACACGTGAAAATTACGATGACGCAAACAATAGCCAACGAAAAGAAGTTCCTTGTCACAGTTTTTTTTTCAAGTTTTAGGAAGAGGTTGGTAGGTTTAATAAAGGTTAGTACCCATGGGAGGCAAACGTCATCTTCCTTCTTAAAATAGCGATTGCGAGCGCTTACTTATTTAACTAACTGCCAATTCTATGACACAATATGCCATTTCGTTAAGCGGTCGTCAGTTTGCTTATAAGAGCTCGAAACCGCTATTTTCTGCCAAACACAACAATTGTGGGGACAGGAAATTGTATTCAATCGCTGTCCTATTTTTTTGTAGATTTATATGCCGCTAGATAAAAGCAAAGTAAATTTACAATATTGTATTAAAAATTCAATATATTTTTTGCAAAATGATATAGTCAAGTCTCTTAATGCTTTTCTGTAATCAAACATAAAACGACTCTGGGGCAATTTACGACCGTGTCCTTTACACTCGGTATTGTGTATTTCTATACAGTAGGTATAAGTTAAGAAAATAGGTTTTAAAACGAAAAATATAATGGCAAAACGAAAAATATTTTAATATCTAATTAAAATAATTTAACACTTTGGTGAGATACTACAAATGAAAATTATGTACAAAAGTTTTATTTTAACTGCCTTACCACAAATAAATAAACAAGGTTTCGAACACTGTTTAAATATAATATGGCTTGTATGAAATCAACGTCAATCAAGTCAAATGACTTATGGGTGACATACATTTTATTTTAGCCGCATAACATTTAAACAGTTGTTCAAACCTTGTTTATTTATTTGTGGTAAGGCCGTAAGTTTATTATTTAATCACCACACTTTCTCCTGCCAGCCTTTTTTAGGTTTTTATCAGACTTTTAAAAGTCTGATTTTGTCAGAATACATTCTCGAAGAAGGCTAATTTGTGCGTCTTTAAGTACAAAATAAAATAAATTATGCTTTTTTATGATTGCATTTTTGCAACTTGAACCATAGATAAAATAAAAGTAAAAAAATATTAGTAACACATTTTTGTTCCAATACTTCCATGTGAAGAACAAATCACTCAAAAATTTATAATAAATACCTGAAAAATACAAAGTTTTTTGGTGTCCAAGGCCAAAAGGTTGTAAGCCTAAAATAATACTTCCCATACAATACAATAATAATTAATAACATAACTCAAATAGTTAGTGTGCAGAATATAGAAAGAAATAATTTGATAGGCACTTAAAATATGAGAAATCATTGTAATGTTCTTTTACAGCCACACATAAATACAACGACATTTAAGTTTTAACAAATAGTTGTAAGCAAAATGAAAAAATATAATTCTCCACAACACACATCACTATACTATTATAATGTCTACAACTACAAAAATATGTGTAACATATTAATGAGACACTAGACACATTTAGGTTTAGATTCAAGGTCTCAAATACAATAGTAACTCGTATGGAACCATCAACAAGAGCAAAATGGCAAAAGGTAACTATGAAAAGTATTTTTTATTGCATCCCATACATTTATTTATTTATTTGAGGACTAGAATCATCCCCATAGATTTTTTTCTAGTATACTTATGTAATATATGAACATTTTCGAGACAAATAAGAGTACTAAAAAGTTCTTAAAAGTATAAAAAATACAGGATGACTTTCCAAGGGGGTGCCAAATTTTTGGAGGTGAATGAGACCATTAATATGAACAACTCTTACTATGGGGTCATGGTCAAAATCATAATTAAATTTCAGGTGCCCCCTACAAAATCGTTCAGCTATTTACATTGACGATAATTGTATGGAGGTAGAAAAATATTAAGGTTTGAACGATGGCCCCATAGTAAAAGATGTTCATATTGATGGTCTGATTCACCTCCAAAAGTTTGGCACCCTCTTGCAAAGTCACCCTGTATAATCATTGAAAAATATCGATATCGAGACATGAGTTTTTTTATAAAGGATAAATGCATTTATTCTCCCATAACCTTCGTCAAATGTTATCTTATTAATCAGTCAGGTATCAAACGAATGCCGAGAGTCGCATAACAATGGAATTTTTATTGTGTCTCGTTTACACATACTTGACGAGTTAAGACATTTTTAATGTGAAATTTTGGCAACATTAAACATTCTGTTCTCATACTAAAATTTTAACATAATTAATATTCAAATTAAAATAATACCCGAATGTTTTATTATCCAAGCACCGCCTCCAACCGTTCTTAATAAATTATTACTTATTAAATCTAACTAGAAAATTTGGTAATTTCGTATTTAATGCCCTAGTTTTTTTTTTTACTTCTACATCTTAAGAATACTTTAGGTAACTTTTACAGATATACGAATTAAGTAAGAGCACTATTTGTTATTATTTTTGGAATGAGTTATTTTTCTATGACTCCATACAGTCCTATGTAAAACTGCAGTTATTTTTTTAATATTGAGTTAGGTCACTTTCGTACTTCAGGATTCTGTCTACTCATCCGTAGCATAACATGACCGTGCTAGAAACTTGTCAGGCAAAAAAAATATCTTTGTTTTGAAACACTTAACCGTTCCGTCACCGACCAACATCGTCACGTGTCATGCATGGAGCGTGTCATCACCGGCAAAATACGCTCTCGCTCGTTCTTGCTCAATCTAACGGTGAGACAGAACGCTGTAGATCCGTTCAGTGGGCATAGTAGAGCGAATCGTGTTACTTTTCGTGTCTGATACGCTCCTAGCACGGTCATTGCATGATACGGTGTAGTAGGCCCAGACCTTTATTCGTAAATAATGCGAATTTGATTCGAATCAATCACGTAAAAAAGTAATTATTGACTTCAAAGACTACATTGTTTTAAGGAATCAATAGTTGATTTTTTGTTTTTATAGTGTTTTGTCACTATACAAACTTAATAATATAAATTGCACTTGTAAAAAGCAACTGCGACTCTGTGACAGACGAGGAATCGAACCCCGTTTCGTGCATAGGCGTAGGATGAGGTCACGCAGCCTACGCGTTAAAAAGCACTTGCAAAATTCAACAGGCTTGTTAATGTGACGGAGGCCGAGTGGTATAGGCATACGCCCGGATAGCGTAAGACACGGGGTTCGATTCCTCGTCTGTCACAGAGTCACAGTTGCTTTTTACAAGTGCAATTTATATTAAGGAAACAATATTTTTTGGTCAATTTTAATTCTGTTATGTTATAAAATATATTTTTTGAGTATTGATACAGAACCGTGTCAAATAAGGGAACAATAATTATATAAGCTACTTTTTCATGACGTTTTGGTAGTATTAAGAAGCTAACGAACTCGAATAAAAATGTAACTACAGTTTGGAATTATTAAATTGACTTTAACTAACTGGAAAAAATTGGATTGTACCATTTAACTAAATAATTTTTTATTCGGTATGTTTCAAAGAATAAAAAAAGTTGTGTAAATCTAAGAAAACCTTTTTTTCTAAATATAAATAATGAAATGAAGTTTATAGTAAATAGTACAACCGAATTGATCATAAAATATTATACACTAGACTTTATTAAAGCACGCGTTTCTTTGAGAAAATGTAATGATGAGTAGGCAGGAAAATACAGGGTTATTAGTTAAATATAAATAACTATTCTATTAAATAATTATTCTGTTACTCAAAGAATTTACTCTACGGAACTGTTACTGTTGTTAAGTCAAAATATCATAAATAAAATAAAACCGTTTAAGAAAAACGGTCTTATTTTATTTTTAAAATTTATTTTATTAAAAGTTAGGACTATTAAAGAAGCTCGAAATCACACAACGAGCGATGGAGAGGGCTATGCTCGGTGTTTCTCTACGAGATACGTAGAAGAACTAATGTAACGGACATAGCCCTGAGAATCAGTAAGCTCAAGGCAGGGCACATGGTGCGAAAAACGGATGACCGTTGGCGCAGAAAAGTTCTAGATTGAAGACCCTTCGAGCAAAGGCGCAGCGTAGGACGTCCACCAATAAGATGGACAGAAGGACCTTGTATAGATCGCAGTATCGCCCACAACCGGTCGCTGCGGAAAATTGAGAGGGAGGCGTGTGTTCAGTAATGGACGTCCTTTGTCTGATAATGATGATGATTACAAAGTTGTTACATTGAAAATCTAAAATCATTAAAATTACTAGTCTTTCACTAATAACCCTGTATATGTATACTACAAAATACGAGCAAAGTATACAGGGTCTCTTCCAAAACTATAATCCCTTCAAAGTAAACATCTTATTCATTTCACCTCTTAAAATAAGGTGGCTTCTTAAAGCAACACCCTGTATACAACTACTCATAGACAAACAAAAAGGTCCACTCACTGGTATGTTAATTCAATCGTCGGAATGTGAAACGTGGTTCTTGCAATAACAATACATGTTTAGATGCGGGTGTGTGAGGTGTATGCAGTTCGGTTCGTCGTGGTACCTGAAAATTCAAGAACAAAAGTTACAATTTATTTATAGGTACTTCACCGTAGCATAGATCTGTCTAGGCTAGAGCATATTAGTATATTAATCTTAGTTTATCAGGCTCCCAGTTTCATGTAATAATAATTTTATGCTGTTATTGTATTTTTTGCTGCTTTTCTCGCATTTGTCACCATTTGGCAAAATTGAATTAATTATCTTTGAAAACTTTAAATGATTATGCGTGATTTTCTTAATGTTAAGCCAAATGTAATATTGTAAAGCTGTTTGTTTCTATAATAAATAAAAATAAAATAAAATAAAATACCATAACCGTGCTAGGAACGTCTTATCTTTTTAAATAAAATGGTTAATAAATAATTTGACTGATGTTCTTTTGAAAGTTAAAAAAAATGTTTACAATATAAGACAGACAAGTAAAGAAAAACTGACTTAACTTATGTTCTTACTAACTTATAAGTAACTAGCGGACCCAGCGAACTTTGTTTCGCCCCATCCCCGTCCCACCCAGCCCCGTAATTCTAAAAATTAAGGGGTCCCAGCCAACATTATTTCGCCCCGGCCCCGTCCCACCCCAGCCCCGGCCCTGTCAAACGGAATAAAAAGTATCCTATCCTTTTTCTGGTTCTAAGCTACCTCCCCACCGTTTCGCCCCGGCCCCGTCCTATCCCAGCCCCGGTCCCGTCTAACGGGATAAAAAGTATCCTATGTCCTTCTCCTTGTTCTAAGCTACCTCCCCACGAATTTTCAGCCAAATCGGTTCAGCCGTTCTTGAGTTATAAATAGTGTAACTAACACGACTTTCTTTTATTTAAATAGATAATGTTACCAACTGTTGAGTGGTGAGACAAGTCCGTTTTTACATATGTGAAATAATATTTAGTTGCTATAAAATTATTAAACAGTATACTCACATACAATATTCGAAGGAAAATATTTTTACAAATATTTTAACAATCAGTTAAGATTATGAAAGCCAATTTATAGTTTATTTTTGTTTTTATAGTGTTTTGTCACCATACAAACTTAATAATATAAATTGCACTTGTAAAAAGACAACTGTGAACCTGTGACAGACGAGGAGAGAGTGTGTTCACAGTTGTCTTTTTACAAGTGCAATTTATATTATTAAGTTTGTATGGTGACAAAACACTATAAAAACAAAAATAAAGTATACTCACATGTTGGTCCTAGAAATGTCTCTGGTCTCAACGGCAAAACTGTCAGTCTTCGATATGTAAGTGAGAGTCGCCTCGTACACGCCCGTGCCGGGACCCACCGTCATCTGTAACGTAATTATATTACTAATCATAATTAGAATAGTTAGAAACGTCATTGCTACCATGTACTTTATTATTTATGAGCAATCTCGTACCAAACTATTCTAATGTTAGTGACCATGAAAGTTTTAAAAAATAATCATAATTAATTTAACTTATTTTTTGCCTTTTGTTGTGAACTCGTGTGTGCGTTTGTTTGTATGTATTTGTATGTGTGTATGTATGTATGTGTGTATGTGTGTGTAATATCCTTAATCAATAAACGCTTCTTACTTTCTTTCTAACTGCAGAAAATGTTTAACTGTTAAGTAGTAATGTTTAGTAGCTTATTTTAAACTCTATGCTTGTAGCCTTAAGGCGTTAAGTAAAAAATATGGCGTCGACTGTAAATAAGTTTCTTGTTTCCCCTATTTTTACGGTATGAGCTGCTTATTAACCTTTAGCAATAATAAAAGTTCGCGAAGCGCGAAAAACTGATGGCCGCTGGGGTAGATAAGTTCAAGATTGGAGATCCTTCGACCAAAGGCGCAGCGTAGGACGTCCATCGTCACGATGGACAGACGTTGACCTACGACGAAGACCTTGTAAAGATCGCAGTATCACACTGGATGCAGACCGCTCATAACTTTGGAAAGCCGTGGGGGAGGCCTATGTTCAGCAGTAGACGTCCTTTGGCTGATAATAATGATGATTATGAATAAACGTGCGAAATACTGGTATAAATAAAAGAATTGGTGATATGGTTTAGAATGTTTCTTAACACTCACAGTGTCATATTTGAATTCTTAAAGCTGAAATAAGAAACCAAAAATTGCGCACGGGCGGGACTCGAACCAGCACCTTTCAGGCTTACCGGACCAACTGTTCTTCCAATTGAGCTACCGTGCGTACGGGTAGATGGCGCTAACGTCACGCAATGACGTATCACTAAGAGACCAAGAATTTCGCGCGGTCGGACCGACAGCACGGTAGCTCAATTGGAAGAGCAGTTGGCCCGGTAAGCCAGAAAGATGCTGGTTCGAGTTCCGCCCGTTCGCAATTTTTGGTTTCTTATTTCATCTTTAAGAATTGGTGATGTTTAAATAAATTACCTTGACTTGATAATTCTCCTTTTCTGGTTTTATAGACGGCCCGAAAGCTCCGACATAACCATCGACGTCTTTGGCCTGAAAAAATAATAAAAATAATTAACTCATTAAAGCCCACTTCCATATGACAGGGTTAACTTAAACTCCGTTTTTCTTCGGTTGTCGAATATTGTAAACAATCTTTTATTATCTTCTCAAATAATATCAGTGAATATACTAATTGAATGTTTGATTAAAAAGATCTCGATATTTAACGTCAAATTATCCATGTGGGTTGTAAATTATGTGTTTATTTTATTTTAAACTAGCGGTCCCAGCGAATTTCGTTTTATTTGAGTTTTCATTGTTTTTAAGACGTTTCTGTTATTCGGGACGGAAAGAAATCCAACAAATAAAAAACAATGGCAATCGGTCCAGCCGTTCTCGAGTTATAAGTGTTGTAACATACACGACTTTCTTTTATATATAGAATTGAATCATTTCGTTAAAAAGAGCATGTCAAGATTGTTAGCATTATTGGACTAGCAAAAAGAACTGACTGTATATCTGAATTAAATCACTATTGATGATGATTTTATCGAGGACTAAGCTTCTTTATGACCTCATAAAGAAGCTCAAAATGACACAACGAGAGATGGAGAGGGCTAAGCTCGGTGTTTCTCTACGAGATCGAATCAGAAACGAGGTTTTTCTACGTATCTACGTAGAAGAACTGAGGCAACGGACATAGCTCTACGAATCAGTAAGCTCAAGTGGCAGTGGGCAGGGCACATAGCGCGTAGAACCGATGGCCGGTGGGGCAGATAAGTTCTAGATTGGAGACCTTTCGACCATTAGAGCAGAGTAGGACGTCCACCGACAAGATGGACAGACGACCTTGTAGAGATCGCAGGATATGCAGACCGCTCAAAACCGGTCGCTGTGGAAAGCCGTGGGGAGGCCTATGTTCAGCAGTGGACGTCCTTTGGCTGACATTGATGATGATGATGATGAAACTATATTAATTTAAAATGGCTTCTTACCTCTTTGAACTCCATGACACCTTTTCTTAGTTGCTGCTTCATCACCCACGATATACTTTTCAATGTTCGGGGCACGCATTGCGATCTGTAAGAAAGAATACAGCACATAAATATACATAACAAAAATCGGCCAAGTGCGAGTCGGACTCACGCACGAAGGGTTCTATACCATTGAATAGGTGTACATTTCAAGTGCCTACCTGTTGCCTTTATTAATATCGAGAAAAAAGGGGCAAAAAAGCGCATTTGTTGTATGGGAGCTCCCTTAAAAATTTAATTTATTTTGTTTTTAGTATTTGTTGTTATAGCCTCACCAGAAATACATATTTAATGAAAATTTCAACTGTCTCGCTATCGCGGTTTTCGAGATAAACGTAAACGTAGATAAATGATGCTTTTTTATTTAAGGGTCCGTTTCACAATGTCTAAGGCTTTTTTATTTAAGGGTCCGCTTCACAACGTCTAAGGTTTCACCATCGACAAGTAAGCACTATCCAACGAAAAATCTAAAATGGAACGTCATTGCGTATGAAGTATTAGACAAACGCTAACTAAAAACTTATTAGGACGCTGTTAAATTGTCCGAAAGTAAGATCCGGTTAGTGATAGCTACCAAATACATTATACAAAACGACGTTCTCTATTTATTTATTGGGTATGCATACTTTTCAATCGTGAAACCGGTCCGATGAGATGCATGCTTTCTGTAGTGACGAAGTCCCTTTGAATAAATCGTCCATCTAAAAGACTCTCCAAGGAGAGCTTGCTAGCCTCGGAACCCAAGGCATACTTTAGTCTTACCTCACCGGCTCACTGGTGCCACAAGATGGCGCTGACTATGCAGCGCCATCTTGTGGCCTATATGTAGAACCAGTTTTACTGATTATTGATGTTCCGTGCGACGCTTATTAGAATTTAAATTATTTATTTTGTATAAGGCATGTTATAGACGGGGTTGTCTGTGTTTGAAGTAATAGATGATGTTTTTAAAGTAATAGATGCGTTACCCGGGCGCGCTATGTGAAGACGCGAAAAGATCCTAATTAGGATCTCTTACCCCCAGTCCGCGAAAAGCGATACAACGAGTGTGACGTCTCGGTTTGTGATTGTGAATTGGTTTAAATCCATCAAAATGCCATCATCTGTGTTTCGACGGTGTACGAAATATGTCAAAAAAGTTAAAAAAAGCTCAGGGCAACTCGTATCACAAGTAAGTAAACAAGAATAATGCATAAATCATTACATTTATTTATTTTTTACTATTTCACAATACGATTACAAAGGCGAAAGAGAAAGTGAATAGTTTTTCTACAAGTGTGTAAAGTACGCAATGTCCTGCATGGTACCTCGATTATTGAAGTGGGCAGTGCAGTGCCGTGATTGGTCAATAGTGACATTTGGCTGACACTTGTACGTAGCAGAGAGTTACCAACTATCTCATTCGTTCTTACTGTTTCAATTATGCTATCTATTTCACCTCAGTCTAGGAATGTGGTTAA
Source organism: Pyrausta aurata (assembly GCA_963584085.1). Lineage (NCBI taxonomy): Eukaryota > Metazoa > Arthropoda > Insecta > Lepidoptera > Crambidae > Pyrausta > Pyrausta aurata. The sequence goes on from OY757277.1 coordinate 8,078,028, forward strand.
TAAGAATTGCGCATGTGTGCAGTCACTCGCGACCAGCACAGATTTGCCGTTTGTTTTGTGAGCGTATAGCGTATCTATTACTTTTAAAACATCATTGGTCTCATGCCTAAATAATAAAATTCGTCGGTGAAGGGAATTCTAATATCTCTTAGAATATTTGAGGCTCACCTCACTGGCTCAGTGAGTCCATTGATATAGTCGAGCAGCGCTTGCGCAGTTCTATGGTACATAACGTCGTCTTCGGCGATGTTCTTCATACGGTACGGATAATTTCGCGATAATTTATTAGATTTTTCATCCCGACTGTTGACGACGCGCTCATTTGTTTAGGTTTATTTTATGTTGTAAATTAAATACATTATCTGTAGTGTGTATCCGATCTTGAGATCTCAATATTGGTAAAATTGTCGGTATTTCGATTTAATATTTTGTAAAGAAAAAGAGGGTACGCGCGGGCGATGTGGCCATCGGCCTCGTTCATTTCAAAAATCTAGTCTGCTTCCGTACGACCGCGACACCGCACGCGCACCCTCCGCTACTAGAAACTGTTTTACTGTACGTGTGTCGTGTGTTTGCAATAAATCTTTTATTTCTTCGTATCTCCGATCGTTTTCCTACTGCAAAGTGCCACCTATAACTGCACCTTCTACAAGTTCGAGCCGGATCATCAGCGAGATTTCATGTTCCACACCCCGCCATCATCGAAAATGGTTAACACACGCAGCGCAGCTCAGAGGGAGCGTTTGGAGATTGAAGAAAGGATAGATGCTCCCCAGCCTCCGCAGGAATCTTCAGAGCCTACATACGTAACAAATAAACCACAGAAAGACATTTTGCCGACCGTTAACATCGGGAGTAGTGCGGTTGAATTTGAAAATAAACCGCAGACGTCCGTTAGGAATTCAAAATGCAAACGGTCAACTTCGTCATCTGTGCTGGCTCGAAGAAAACAGCTGGAACTGGAAGCAGCTCGCGAAAAGGCTAAAATTCAAATGGAGCTCATCGACAAGAAATTAGAAGCAGATTTAGCTGAGTTAGAGGACGAAGAAAGTTGTTCTCACCTTGATGAGCGCACTTGTACCGATGGAGAAGTGGAGAAGTGGCTAGAACGCAGCGAGCAAGAACTGGAACGAGCACAGGTTGCCCCTGTTCTGAGTACAGGGCGTCCGTGCCCGCCGGCGGCAGTTGACTCCGGCACTGAAGGGACGATCCAGGCACTAGCCTCTGCACTTAAGGACCTAGCTTCCTCCTCCGCTGCTAAAAGTGACCAAAATACTCACCTGCTGAGTCGCTTATGTACGCCGAAGGAGCTACCGACCTTCTCAGGCGATCCAATGGAATGGTTGGAATTTAAGCAGTCGTATGATGAGTCGACACAAGTGTGCAACTTCAGCCCTAAAGAAAACCTGTGGAGACTAAGAAAGTGTCTGCGTGGACCTGCAAAAGATGCTGTTGCGTCTCTGTTAATCACTGCTAACGAGCCTGATAAGATAATCTCCACGCTGGCATTAAGATTTGGCGACCCTGATATACTTATAGACAGAGTTATGCAAGACATAAAGAAAATGCATCCCATGTCGCTGGAATATCACAAAGATATCGTATCGTTCTCAGTAAAGGTACAAAACTTCGTAGCTGCCGTACAAGCCGTCGGTCGGAATGAATACCTACAAGGAATAAATGTAGTGTCAACTATATTGGCCAAACTTCCACCATTACTAATCTCTAAATGGTCAGATTATAGTTATTCTTTGATTTCCGAAGGCAAGAAGTCACGAATGGAAATTTTAGCCGACTTTCTGCACGAAGAAGCCGTGAAAATATCGACAACATCAAGATGTATCAACATTACGAGTACGCGAAATGATCATCACTACAAAAGGACCGGCGAGATCTTCAGTAAACGTCAACAAACTGTTTTAGTGAACGCGGACCTAAGTGAAAAGTGCCTTTACTGTCGTGTCGCAAATCATAAACTCACGGAGTGTAAAAAGTTCAAAAAGGCATTGTTTAAAGACAGATGGCGTTATGTGAAACGTTACGGTGTGTGTTTTAAGTGTCTTGTATCGCGTCACGAACGGGAAACCTGTTCCGCGGCCGCCTGTGACATGGAAGGCTGCGGGCGGGCACATCATCGGCTACTTCATTACGTGGTAAACAAAACTAACGTAAGCCACGACGCTGGCGACGCATCAGAGGCCGTAACTACTCCTACGGAAACGGTAACTCATCTGAACGTGAGTACAAAGACAGTTTATCTCAAAGTGTTACCGATTAAAATACACGGACCTAACGGAATAATTGATGCGACCGCTTTGCTAGACGACGGGTCGACTGTGTCGCTGATAAGTAACCGGTTAGTTGAGCGCGCAGGGCTGCGCGGCCGCCGCGAGTCTATGCGTGTGAGTGGTGCGTGGGACAACACTGAGCTTGTGCGCGATACAACTGTTTTGAACTTTAACGTTTCGGGCGTAGATAATAAGGTCTATTCAATTGTTGCTCGTGGTGTAAACAATTTAAACTTACCTGTACAAGATTTATCAGCTGTTGATGTGAATATGTATGCTAACTTGCAATTGCTGCAAGATAAGTTGTGTATTACTAAAATGAAACCTGATGTACTTATAGGGCAGGATAATTATCATTTATTGTTACCAATTGAAACAAGCTTAGGAAAGCATAATGAGCCGTCAGCAACGCGTACCCCCCTAGGCTGGTGTTTACATGGTAGCGTAAGCATTAAGCAAAATTGTAGGGCTACTCTGTCTCACTCGACCCTTCTTACCTGCCAGACACACGATGACGCACAGGATCACAAAGAGTACAGTCTTCAGGATCTTCATGATGAGGTAAAACGTTCGTTTTCGATCGAGGCAATGGGCGTCTCAGGTAAGCCACGACAAAATGCTGACGACTTGAAAGCTCAGGTTATTCTTGAGAAGACAGCTGTTCTGGTCGATGGTAGGTGGCATGTAGGGCTGCCGTGGAAGGACGAAAACTGTAGAATGCCGGACAGTTATTCTAATGCTTTGTCTAGGTTGAAAGGGGTAGAAAAGAAAATGTCTGCCAACGAAGGTTTCGCACAAAGGTATGCTGAGCGGGTAAGTCATTTATTTGAAAATGATTTTGCTGAAGTACAAAAGGAGAAGTACCTGTCTTCACCGCGATCATGGTTCTTACCACATTTTGGTGTGGATAATCCAAATAAAAAGAAACTTCGTTTAGTGTTCGATGCCGCTGCAAAAACTAATAATTTGTGCTTAAATGACTACTTATATAAAGGACCAGACTTATTAGTGTCATTGCTAGGTATTATGATGAGATTTCGTGAAAACGCATTTGGCGTAACAGGTGATATAAAAGACATGTTTTTGAGGGTAAAAATAAGGGAAGAAGATCAAAATGCCTTCCAGTTTCTATGGAGAGAAAACCCATCTCAACCAGTCAAGGTACATAAAATGACGTCTTTGATATTTGGTGCTAACTGTTCTCCTTTTATTGCTCAATTCGTCAAAAATAAAAATGCTCAAAGGTTTGAATCGACGATGCCGGATGCTGTTGAGGCTGTGTACAGGCAGCACTATATGGATGATTACATCGACAGTTTTTCGGATGAGAGCAGTGCTATTTTAATGGTAAAAAATATTTCAGATATACATAAGTCAGGTGGGTTCGAGATTCGAAACTGGACTAGCAACAGCGAAGCTGTGTTGGACAGCATGCCGAAAGAAACGTTAGGCACTGTAGCCATAAGGTTTAAACTCGATCAGCAGTACGAAGGCGAGCGAGCTCTCGGTTTGTTGTGGTATCCGAATGAAGATAGACTCGGGTTTGACGTTTCATTAAAGCGCGTACCTGAAGACATAGTAAATGGTAAGGAAAAACCTACGAAAAGAATTTTGCTGAAGGTTGTCATGTCCATATTTGATGTGTTTGGGTTTTTAGCTCCATTTACAGTACAGGGTAAAATACTTCTGCAAGATACTTGGCGCGCAAACATCGACTGGGATGACGTCATTCCTGATAACATATTTATAAAATGGCAGGAATGGCTCGCGCTGCTACAGCTGATTAAAAACATACGCATACCTAGGTGGTATCAAGCGCCTACGACAGGTAAGGGAACGATCACGCGCGACCTGCGTGACACTGATGCACCTGCGATAAATAGCCAATCTGAGTGCTACGAAGCCGCTACATCGCGTGCTACGAAGGACTACGAGTTATTGGAGTCATCCAGTTGTTCTAGTAATAATGACTATGTGTGTGTAGGCAGTGCTACGAAACCGAATCAATACAGGAATTTGCAATTACATTTATTTAGCGATGCGTCTACAAAGGCAATGTGTGCAGTTGCCTACTGGCGTTGGATAGACGACGATAATAATGTACGTATAGCATTTATAGGTAGTAAATGCAGAGTGGCGCCGGTTAATTTTGTTACAGTACCGCGATTGGAGCTGCAAGCCGCTTTGCTGGCCTGTAGATTGGCAGATACGATAATGAAGGAGCACAGACTCGACGTTACAAGGCGTTATTTTTGGTGCGATTCCACAACAGTCTTACATTGGATATGTAATGACGCGCGTAACTACAAGACGTTTGTAGCTAATCGATTAGGCGAGATTGACGAGTTAACACAAATAAGGGAGTGGCGGTACGTACCCACAAAGTTAAATGTTGCTGACTGTGCCACAAGAGAAGTGTACGACGGCTCAGTCTTTGAAAATGATTGGCTAAAGGGGCCTGGATTATTATATCACAATGAGTCTGCTTGGCCAAAGCATATATTAAATCCAGTGAATCAGTTGGATCTTGAGCAGGTTACTGTAGTATTTACACATAGCGGCGACTTACCTGTTCCGGATCCTGGTCGTTTTTCATCTTGGTTGCGGCTCGTCAGAGCAACTGCCATGGTGCTGAAATTTATAAATAGATGCAGGAGGAGGGATGAGTCAGACCTATCATTAAGAGAACGAGCTGAGCGTTTGCTTCTGTTACAGGCACAAAGTGATTCTTTTCAGAGTGAAGTTGCTGCAATAAAAAATGGAAGGCACTTAGATAGGGATAGTAGGCTACTTACCTTATCACCTGTTATTGACGACCAGGGACTGCTGCACGTTGGTGGTCGAATAAATTCTGCCACAGGAATTACTTCTGAAATGAAGCGACCAGTTATACTTGACGGTAAGCACCATATATCCAAGTTGATCATCCAACATCACCACGTCAAGGCCGCTCACGGTAACCAGGAAACTGTAGTCAACAACCTGAAACAAAAATACTGGATTATTAGACTGCGTCCTTCTGTTAAATATGTCGTTTCCAGATGCATGCTATGCAGGTTAAGAAAAGCTAAGACGGAGGTACCACGAATGGGAGACTTACCTGAGGCTCGCTTAGCTCACCACCAGCGTCCTTTCACTCACTGCGGCGTGGACTTATTTGGGCCCATGGAGGTGGCAGTAGGTAGACATAGGGAGAAAAGGTATGGAGTTTTATTCACCTGCCTTACCGTTAGAGCCATACATTTGGAAATCGTGCCATCACTCACCTCCGATTCTCTTATCATGGCGCTGCGACGCATGGCCGCCAGAAGAGGATGGCCATATCATCTGTATTCTGATAACGGAACTAACCTGAGGGGTGCGGATACCGAACTGAAAAAATCAATCCAGGAGCTAGATGATGGCGCCCTCAATGACGAGGCTGTAAACAACGGAGCACAATGGACCTTTATTCCACCGGCTAGCCCTCACTGGGGTGGGGCCTGGGAGCGGCTGATTCGCAGTGTGAAGACTTCACTGAAAGTGGTACTCAAGGAACGTGCTCCACGAGAAGAAGTCCTTAGCACGCTCTTCGCAGAAGTCGAGAGCATCGTGAATAGCCGTCCACTGACACACGTTTCAGTCGAGCCGGGCAGTTCAGAGTCCTTGACTCCGAACCATTTTCTTTTAGGTTCATCATCGAATTTGCCTACTATTGGAGCGTTTGACTACTCTGACTTGTACCTCCGCAAGCAGTGGCGTAAAGCACAATTGCTAGCAGATATGTTCTGGAAGCGGTGGGTCAAGGAGGTCTTACCAGAGCTACTGCCCAGGAAAAAGTGGACACAGGAACAAAAACCACTGCAGGTGGGTGATCTTGTATTAATCGTGGATCCAGATTCCCCTAGAAATGTTTGGCCTAAGGGCATTATAGAGAGTGTCTTTCCAGGTAGGGATGGCCGAGTGAGACTGGTTGAGATTAAAACTAAAGCAGGTACTCTAAAGAGATCTGCAGCGCGCGTCGCTCGTGTTCCATTTGTTGAGTAGTGCTGAGGCAGCACTGGGGTGGGATGTGTTGACGACGCGCTCATTTGTTTAGGTTTATTTTATGTTGTAAATTAAATACATTATCTGTAGTGTGTATCCGATCTTGAGATCTCAATATTGGTAAAATTGTCGGTATTTCGATTTAATATTTTGTAAAGAAAAAGAGGGTACGCGCGGGCGATGTGGCCATCGGCCTCGTTCATTTCAAAAATCTAGTCTGCTTCCGTACGACCGCGACACCGCACGCGCACCCTCCGCTACTAGAAACTGTTTTACTGTACGTGTGTCGTGTGTTTGCAATAAATCTTTTATTTCTTCGTATCTCCGATCGTTTTCCTACTGCAAAGTGCCACCTATAACTGCACCTTCTACACCGACGTTTCGAACACTTTACAGCGCCCGTGGTCACGGGGTAGACTAAGATGTTATTTGTCATTTACATAGTTATGAAAAATATTAAACTACCATCACTCATAATTAATTAACGTTCCTATCCACGCAGAAAGAGCTAACCGTGTCTTGAGTTTAATATATAGTATATTATTTATTATAGTTTAATATTTTTCAAAACTATGTCAATGACAAATAACATCTTAGTCTACCCCTTGACCACGAGCGCTGTAAAGTGTTCGACACGTCGGGATGAAAAATCTAATAAATTATCGCAAAATTATCCGTAAATTTTGTTTTAATTAACACGTTCCGGGACAGTGCCCGCCTACAGGCGTGAAAACAATAAAACATCTATTGTGTCTGGAGTAGTGTCCCGGAACGTGTTAAATGTGTAGTATTCGCGTAAATCTCTTAGAATATTTAAGGCTCACCTCACTGGCTCAGTGAGTCCATTGATATAGTCGAGCAGCGCTTGCGCAGTTCTCTGGTACATAGCGTCGACTTCGGCGATGTTCTTCCACGACACGCACGCACACCAGTGAGGCTCAATGCCCGCTTCGCTGCATGATCGGTTCTTTGGTACCTGGGGAAAGAGAGATGGTTGTATTTAAGGGGCAATTATTAGGATTTAGACCGAGAGGCCGCAGTCCAAAACGATGGTCGGATCAGATCTCCGAGCGATTGGCAACACCGATCAACGACGCACTGCACCAAGCGACAGATCGCAGCCGATGGAAACTGTTGGTTGACAGAATACGGAGTCACGATACTCAGCAATGAGCGACCGATTAAGAAGAAGAAGAATTAGGATTTAATAAGAGACGATTACTAATGAGGGCTTCCGTTTTCGTGCTCACTAGTTGGCGCTACTGTCGCGTGAGGTTCAAAATATAGCCTTTATGGTGTGTAAATTGACATGATGGAGAGATAAAAAATCAAGTTTGCCATTAGTCTTAATATTACAATACATCGGGCATGCCACAGTCTAGCTTTGTTAGGAAAATAGGAGTAAGTACACAAGTTATTAAAGATTTAACATTTATTTTCTTAGTTCCTCTTTTAAAATACTCTCATTCATTGATCCGTAACTAGTATTTGCCATAATTAATGGAAATTATTGTAAAATTTTCGAAACATTAATCTAAATAGAAATAAACCCAGACATCTAACCCACAAACAGTGAGATTTGTAATTTTTGGCACTTGTCATGTTTTAGGGAGTCAAAAGCGGGCTGTCAGTATAGGGAGCGTGATAAATATACTTTATCACGATATACGACAACTTTAACGAAGTGAATTGCGTTCACATAATTCGCTTGTCATAAATTAAGTTCATTTTACAGCGCTTCACATCTTTTGACAATGTTTTATGTTTTATCGTAATTAGCTTTCGTGACGACGATGTAAAAAAATTGGCACGCGTACTTTTCTTATACTTGGATTCACTTAAACTGTCTTACTAATGTTTGTAGTTGCTGCTAAATGATCTACAGACACAGACGCCAGCTGAAATGGTACCATATCTCCAACTAATAAGGTCTATATCTCACTCACCGGCTCCAAAAGCGACATGGCTCGTGAGCACTCGCGCGTTGTGCTCGAGCGCTCGGGCCGCGTTCGGGCGAGATCGGGAGCCGAATGAGGCGTGTATGCATATTGCTTGCTACGCGGGTAATGCTACCTTATGCTTAAACTTCTAAGGTCGAGATTCTTTGACGTATTCCGACATATAGCCACTATAGGTACTTGTCATGTTTTAGGGAGCCAAAAAGGGTTGTCAGTATAGGAAGCGTGCTAAATGTTCTTTATCATGATGTACGACGACTTTATCGGGCGAGATCGGGTGAGATCGGGAGCCGAATGAGACGTGTATGTATGTTGCTTGCTACGTGGTAAATGCTATCTTGTGTTCATACATGTAAGGTTAAGATTATTTTGACGTACACAAATTTGTAGCCATTTAGGGAGCCAAAGGGGCTGACAATATATAAAGCGCGCTAAATGCTTCTTTATCTCGACATAATAGAGACTACTTTATTCTCAGTGAATCAGCAGGTGCTTTCTATACTCTCTGTATAACACTCACGCACAGTATCTAATTAAAAGACACAAGTGTATTACTTTGCGTGTCAATACGAAGTACATTGCACGGCGTTTCACATCTTTTGACTCTGTTTAATTTTTAACAATTGTAGAATTTTGCATCATAATATCACTTTGTGACGACGTCAAAAATTGGCACGCGTAATTTTCTTACATTTAGAGTCACACGCGTGCTGCTAAATAACCAACAGACACTGACGCCAGCTGAAATGTGCTAAATGGTACTTTAACTCGTACTAATAAGGTCTATATCTCACTCACCGGCTCCAAAAGCGACATGGCTCTAGGCAGATCAGCTCCCGGCACAGTCACTTTGGGTATATCCTCTCTCAAGCCCAAGGCATCCAGCACAGTGGCGTGTACGTCGTGCGGGGTCGTGAGCACTCGCGCGTTGTGATCGAGCGCTCGGGCCGCGCTCGGGCGAGATCGGGTGAGATCGGGAGCCGAATGAGGCGTGTATGTATGCTTGCTTGCTACGTGGTAAATGCTAGCTTGTGCTCATACGTATAAGGTCAAGATTATTTTGATGCACACCAATTTGTAGCCATTTAGGGAGCCAAAGGGGCTGACACTATATAAAGCGCGCTAAATGATTCTTTATCTCGACATAATAGGGACTATTTTATTCTCAGTGAATCAGCGAGTGCTTTCTACACTCTCTGTATACCACTTGGAGTATCTAATTAGAAGACACAAGTGTATTACGTCACACACATCTTTTGACTCTGTTTTATTTTTAATAATTGTAGAATTTTGCATCATAATATCACTTTGTGACGACGTCAAAAATTGGCACGCGTAATTTTCTTACATTTAGAGTCACGCGCGTGCTGCTAAATAACCAACAGACACTGACGCCAGCTGAAATGTGCTAAATGGTACTTTAACTCGTACTAATAAGGTCTATATCTCACTCACCGGCTCCAAAAGCGACATGGCTCTAGGCAGATCCGCTCCCGGCACAGTCACTCTAGATATGTCCTCTCTCAAGCCCAGGGCGTCCAGCACAGTGGCGTGCACGTCGTGCGGGGTCGTGAGCACTCGCGCGTTGTGCTCGAGCGCTCGGGCCGCGCTCGGGCGAGATCGGGTGAGATCGGTGGGGAGATGGATGGCCATTAGTGGGAGACGCTCTTCTAAGCGGCCTTGGAGTGTTTTGCGGACGGTGGCGTATCTGGAATTGAGATTTAGAGGGTTATTGTACATTTGAATAATATGGATAGCGTTGCCGAACTATCGATAGTTGGCCTCGGAAATCATATTTACTATCGATAGTGGTAACAATAGTCAGAGCCGACTATAGATAGTGCATTCAATTGTAACCTTTTGGCTGAGGGTGTTGCATTTTCCACCTCTTCCATAATGTTTTGCTATAGCTCCCCATTAACTGTCAGTGTGCAATCACTGTTCTCATTTCCGCTACAGATAGGGCAGACATTAATTGATTATTTTTAAAATATATTTTTTTCCGGTATCTGTTGGGAACTGAACTCTCGAAGTTGTCGACGATTACAAAGTTTTTTTTGTCAATTTTTTGAGAAAGAGGTCAATCGACGAATCCAACTCGGCTGGCCAGCGTTCGGAAAATTGCGCAAGAGCGTCTTCTTGTCTCAATGTCTGAAGACGAAAGTCTTCAAACCAGTGTGTGTTACCAGTGATGACATACGGATCCGAAACGTGGTCTCTAACTATGGGCGTTATATAGAAGCTCAAAATCACATAACGAGCGATGGAGAGAGCTATGCGAGGTGTTTTTTTGAGAGGTCGAATCAGAAACGAGGAGATACGTAGAAGAACTAAGGTAACGGACATAGCCCTGCGAATCAGTTTGCTCAAGTGGCAGTGGGCAGGGCACATAGCGCGAAGAACTGATGGCCGTTGGGGCATAAAAGTTATAGATTGGAGACCCTTCGACCAAAGGCGCAGCGTAGGACGTCCACCGACAAGATGGACAGACGACCTTGTAAAGATAGCAGGATCACACTGGATGCAGACCGCTCACAACCGGTTGCTGTGGAAATCCATGATCCCTCATGCCTATGTTCAGCATTGGACGTCCTTTGGCAATGATGATTGCATCTTGTGAATAAAAAAAATACCAACCAAAAGCACAAAATAAATGTAATGTCTTGACGTCTCAGTTTTACATGACAGTTACAGGAGAACCTTTTGACAGTTTTCAAAAAGTACGTACACGATTGTTAAGGTCAATAAAACTGATTCAATCGTTATGTGATTATTTAAGGTCCTCACCTAGTCCCATGATCGCCCATAAACATCAGCATCGTATCCTTCAACCTTCCCTTCTCCTTGAAAGCCTTAAAGAATTCCACCGTCGCTTCATCAGCGGTTGATATCATGTTGAAATCGTTGTGAGTTATGTCTGCTATGAACGTGAAGATGAAACGCTTCTTGTCTTGCATACTCAAGAACTGTAACGGGAGAAAATCTATAATATAAAAATGAATCGCAAAATATGTTGGTAAACGCATAACTCAACAACTCCTGGACCAATTTGGCCAATTCTTTTTTTTTAAAATATTTGTTGAAGTTCAAGGATGGTTTTTACGGCGAGAAAAATTCGAATAATTTCTGGAAACACCCTTAAAAAAGCCCTTTTCTTTTTCCCATACTAACGTTTTCTAACTAAAACGTTAAGTCAAGAATGACAATAATTGTCCATAAAACGGGGCCGCGGCGGGACGGGGCTGGGGGATTTTTCTTTCTATACTAATACTAAAATACATATAACATCTATGACTTAGTTACAAATGTTCATGCTCATCACACAAACATTTGCCCCTTGCGGGATTCGAACCCGCGACGGCTGGCGTAATAGTCAAGAGCGCTAACCAATACACCAGACGCGTCGTCAAATTAATTGCAGCATTTAATTAATTTGTAAAAATGTGTACTGTACACATGTTTTTAAGTAAATAAATATATCTTATCTTATCTCTAGCAGGCTTGTTATCTGTCATTTTGAAAACATAAATGAAGGTGGCCTATGCACAGCAAAAATCTTCGATTTGAAGCTGCTGATTATAATGGCGACACGTTTGGTGCAGTGGTTAGCGCTTCGGCTGACTGAACCAGCGATCGCGAGTTCGAATCCCGCAAGGGGCAAATGTTCTTGTGATGAGTATGAAAACACTGCGACTTTCAGCATCGATACTAACGCGCGTTCTGAAAATGCGCGACAAAATCGCGACTCACGCAATGAACAGATTTAATTTGTAATGCAGCCGCGCTTTAGTATCGATGCAGAATACATAATGTCAACGTCCAGATTCTGCATTGCGACTGCATCGATACTAACGCGCGTTAGCATCACGACTGCATTCATGCTGCATCGCGACTGCATCGCTGCTAGAAGTCGCAGTGTGCCAAGAGTCTTATATGTATTTAAGTATTTAAGGGAGACGTCCCCGTCATAATCGTTGTGGTATATAAAACGTACCTGATCAGTGATATTCATCATGATCCTATGTCTTGGAGTATCCCCAACGCAGTAAGTTTGATAAGACGTCTTCAAGTCTTCCTGGTAGAACGCTCTGAGATAGTGGTCCGCCGGTTGCGCACTGAATCCGTTGAAACGGTATTGGAACGTGCCTATGAAGGGCATGTCTTCGAAATAGGCTGTCTGGTACCTGTAAAATAGATAGATACATACATTTTGTTGAAGAAAAAACAGAAGAAGGAATATTGATATCATTTATATTTAAAAAATACTAAAAAACCATACATATTTGAATCCTGTTAACTCTTAATAGGACAGAACTATACAATTTTTTTTAAATTATTTTAATGAAAGTACCAAAGTTCTTATGTGTGATTTTTTAGGTAAAAAGTATTATTGGAATTTCTCCGTTTTTGTAGTTTTTATCTAAATCAATTACTAAGAAAGTGTTCCTTATACGAAATAAATATGACACTGTGAGTGTTAAAAAAACAATGTAAACCATACGAAGTAACGATTTTCGGAATAAACAACTTTTCTGATTTGGTCAGAGACTGAAACTAACTTCTTTTTAACAAAGAAAGAAAGAAAGAAAGAAAATACATTTATTCGACTCACAAACACATATACAATACTCGTAAACACAAATACAATAAACAGACACACACATAATTACATAAATTTACATTAAGAATGAGCCGAAAAGGCACCCTCTCAGCATTCATCGTGGCAGCAAGATGCGCATGCCACGACACTGATTTTCAGAGGGTGCCTTGTGGGTATAGAAGAAACACAAACAAGAAAAACGTAAAATGAAAGAAAGGAACAAAAACAAAAATAAAAGACAAAAATAAACACAACAACAAACAATATAAAATCACAGAAATATATAAAATAATAATAAAAACATATATATAAAGGCTTCGCAAGCGCTTAAAAAAGTTGCAAGCGCCTACGACAGTCGCTGAACTTTGATGTACAAAGCGAAACGAAACGCACCGGCGCGGGCGAGTATGCAAAAAAGGAAAAAAAATAAAAAAGAATACGTCATTACGTCCCGTCCGGTGCGACCGCCACGCCCTGTCTTTTTACTAAAGATTTCGTTATTGCCACGTTAATGGAGGACACATTGACGTCGGTTAGATTGGGAAAGCGGAGTAACTGGGTGCAGCTAAGGTGACGGACCGTTCTGTTCGCTTAGCGACAATGCAGAGAAAAAAGCAGCAGCAACGCAACATGGAATCCCTACGCGACGCCGGCCCTGCAAAACGCAACTCATGTGCGAGGATGGCTCCTTTGTGCGAGGAGGGCTGCCTATGCCGATCACCCTACCCGGAATCGTTGTCCCCTGGCTTGACGCGCATTCCTTGTCAGTGAGTGTACCTGTGCTTTTCATCGTCACATTGGATTATCAGAAGGAGTTTTTTGAGGTTGTTTTTTAGGGTTCCGTAGCCGAATGGCAAAAAACGGAACCCTTATAGTTTCGTCAAGTCTGTCTGTCTGTCTGTCTGTCTGTCTGTCTGTCTGTCTGTCTGTCTGTCTGTCTGTCCGTCCGTATGTCACAGCCACTTTATTCTGAAACTATAAGCATCACATAGCTGAAACTTGGTAGGTAGGTGTATTTTGTTCACCGCTTTCCGATTCAGATACAAAAAGTAAGAAAAAATAATATTTAAGGGGGGCTCCCATACATGAAACTAAAACCTAAAATTTTTTTTTTACTCGAACCTATGCGTGTGGGGTGTCTATGGATAGGTCTTTCAAAATGACATTGAGGTTCCTTAACCCATTTTTTCTAAAAGTGTAAGGTTTGAGATATAGACGCTTCCAAAGTGATAAAATGGGCGTCCCCCCCCATTTAACTTTTGAACTAAGAAAGTGAAAATTTTGAAAAAAATATATGATGTAGATCTCAACAAAAACTTGCAACGAAAATTGGTTTGAAGGAGATTGAACCAGTAGTTTTTGAGATATTGCACATTTTTATCAACCGCAAATATAACTTTGTCTTTCATACAAACACTATGAAAAACAAAGTTATTTTTGCTGTCGCAATATATTGTGATGTTTTCGTTAAGTGAAAGTAAGTGGACCCTGAATTCAGTTAAGGGTGGCACGGAACCCTCAGTGCGCGGGTCCGACACGCACTTAACCGGTTTTTTAAACGTTTGTTTTGTCTTTAGGGCGCGCAACGGCGGGGGCAGAGTGTTCCAGCATCGACTAGCGGCGAATTTAAAGGAACCCCGGAATGCGACTGTACGGTGGTATTAACACGTTCCGGGAAACTTTTCCAGACTCAATAGATGTTTTATTGTTTTCACGCCTGTAGGCGTTCACAGTCCCGGAACGTGTTAAATATTTTTGCCACTCACAGTGTTATTTTTATAATAAGAATAACTTTGTTTTGGTGTATTTGTTGTTTTAGTCGGAAATATTTAGGTACATTGTTTTCATTTATTGGTACATTACGTACCCATAATTCTTCAGTTTGTTGAAAATGAATTTGTTCACATCCAGCGTGTTTTTATTCCTCATCTTCTTCCTCACATCGGGAAATTCTAATTCAGTCGACCCGCTGAGTATTGGGAACAAAGCTGCAGGCGTGCCGTCACCTACTATATTGTATCTGTAAGTAGAGATAAAATAGTAGATTGGATAATAAATAATTAAAAAGGTTTCTGCCTACTAACACCGTAGCATCCCATGATCGACCTAAGAACGTGTTAGGCAAAAAATATATATTTTTTAAAACAGCACCCTGACAATTTAAAAAGTTATCTACTTCATCGACTTCGCCTTTCTCAATTATCTCTCTTTTTCTTGGGCTCATTGGATATTGGCACCCTTCAAAAAGTTTATACTATTATATTGCCCAACCTTTTTTCTTTGCTAGTCAAACATTATAAACAATGTTTTTGTAACTTTAAAAATGATATCGGCGAATAAAAAAACACTATTTAATTCAAAAAGATATCAGTGTTCAACGATGTATTACCTATGTATGTTTCAAGTTTTGTGTTTATCTTGTTTTAAAAGGAATAATTTCGCTAAAAAAGAATGTCATGATTGTTTGCAATAATCGACTAGCGAAGAAAAACAGGATGTAGATAGAGATATCACAATCTACCTATTAATTATTAAGTAGTCGAGTATCGCAATATCCGGCTCGGTAATCAATGTAACTATTTATAGACCGACGAACAATACAGAATAGCGCTTTGGTTTTATATCAGATAACAGAAACATTTGGTAGATAAAATCAATTTTTACCGAGTCACCAGAAATCAATAACTAATGCTATGCAGCGATAAAGATAAACTTTTTAGCTATGTAGTATAGATAGTGCCATCCACGAAGGCGCCCCCCCCCCCTCTTTTTTTGATTGAGGAAGGTGCGGGGCGCGGGGTGCGTCAATTGCGAGCTGGCCGTCATTCAAAAATTCAGACTCGTCACGAAAGTGGCTCTACTTAAATTATTTTTAAAATGTCAAGGAAAACCCATTGTGTTGTACTAAAAAATAAACCTGGTATAATCTTCTGTTATTATTAAATTTACTAAATAATTAGTAAAATGGTAACTTAAACATCATAAACAATTTCAAAAATAAAAAGCATGTGGTACTTATAAAATTACCGGAGTGTACTCTATCGGGGAAGGCTACAAAACATCACGCTAGGACCAACGTGTACGAAGAAAAAACAATTCACGCATATGAAGTCCCGGTGGACCGACAGTTCTCTTATAAAGAAACTTTTTAAATGTTATAAAACGGTCTTACGTGTTTCGTTTAATTCAATAGTAAAAATGTTACTGGTGCAATTTAAAAAAAATATTACTCGTCTAGTAGTTAACCATACCTACTTGAAACTATATCTAAGTAGAGTATCTTTTCCTTTAAGTGTATTTTTTGTAGTGTGCTTGTCATTCATAAAAGTCATTCATTATGATGTTCCAAATTCAATTCAAATGTTGGAAAAAGCTTGCACACATGTACTATAAACGATTTGGACGAGTGGAGGGGCGCGCCGTCGTGGATGGCACTATCTATACCACACGCACACCTGTACCATTACCATGAGTTTACGTCGGTTTTACTCGCTAGCGGCGACGTAACTTTTTGTATGGAAAATTTCAGTTCTGCAAGTGACCGCTAGAGGCGCTGTGCAATTTTCCTTTTTGTAACTTTTAAAACAATATCGGCAAGTAAAATCATTTTACTATTTAATTTAAAAAGATCTCAGCGTTGAACTAGGAATTAGCTATGTATGTTGTTTGTTTTCAAGTTTTGTTTTCATTTTGTTTTAAAAGGAATATTTTCGCTAAAAAGTAATGTCAAGATTGTTTACAAAATTGGACTAGCAAAGATGAATGGACTTTAAAAATAAACATACCCATGTAAAATTGTGAGTTTCAATTCCTCCGTAATATACTTGTGAGTCTTGGGCATGCGGCGTATAAAACCGTTCTTTGACATGGAATCGAACCCGAATATTAGTACGTTGATCGTGTCTTTGTAATCTGGGGGAGGGTCCTTTGTAGGTACGCCTTTTCTGAAGCCTGTTGCCACACCTACCCATTTTGAAGGTAGAAAGCTGAAAGACAAATGTGCAATAAGTTAGTTTGTGAAAGAAAATTTTAATTAAAATAGTGAACGTTAGGAAAAATTTGCTCTAAGGGCGGTTTTGTACTGTTACGTATGCGATTTGAATCCGAATTTGATCCGGTTTAGGTATGTTTTACGTGAATTCTTGAATAGAATTCGGGTAAATGCAAAAACATCCGATAAAATATTCCAAAAATATTTTTGAGACAATTTCATAGTGCGTATTTTTTTTATAACTAAATAAAATAATTGTGGTTCGGAAGTATTCTGATATTAGAATTTTTATGAGTTTTTCTAATATGTTTTTAATGTTGAAATTGATATTTATTTAAGCATTATCAATTATGAAGTAATTGTGTCCGATTAAACTAAGATAAAGTTCGGAACATGATATCAGTAAACTTTTACACACCCAATTTATTGTTATCAATGAAAATGAGTCAACGAATTGTTGAAGAAACAATTAAATGGCTTGGGATTTTCCCCGTTATAAACCACCATATTATTTCAAAATATCAATGGATCACATGATTACATTAATTGATTTTTGAGGTCCGCCTTCTATACACTTAAATTAGGGCAAAAAAGTTTTCAAATTGATTTAATCATTATATAATATGAATCGAAATTATAACTACGTTTCTCATGAGTTTGGCGTACACGGCTTGTGCGATGCCAATTTCAAGAAAAAAACGAGGAAACGGGATAAAAATTGCGTCAAAACATTGTCCTCATAAATCATAACATTTTGACGACTCGTTTAGTGCAGTGGTTAGTGCTCCTGACTATTACCAGCGGTAACGGGTTCGAATCCCGCTAGGGGCAAATGTTTGTGTGATGAGCATGAACATTTGTACCTAAGTCATGGATGTTATAGTACGTGCCATCCACGAAGGCGCGCGCCACCTTTCGTCCTAATCTTTTATAACACATTTGTGCAAGCTTTTGGCAATATTTGATGATGTAATATTTATTATAATTATTTAATGTTTAATTATTTCATATTTTAATATTTGCCACACACCCCGCACCCCGCGCTTTTCTCAATCAAAAATGAACGGCGCGCGCCTTCGTGGATGGCACTATCTATATATGTAGTATTTATGGGAGACGCCCCCGTCATTATCGTTGTCTGGTACTTCGTAATTCGTAACACTAGGAAGAATTCCTAACCTTACTACGATTGGTGTGTTATCTGGCGCATATTATACATTTATTTATAGCTTTGTTTAAAAAAATACTCACGAGTGTGTATGCACTCCCATACATTTCACTTTGACGTGGTCACTTTTAGTCAGTATGTACGGTTGGTCGTTATAAACGTCCACCGAGGACCCCAAATAATATTTAAGGTCTGTCTCGTATATTATATCTCGGTACGAACAGACAACATCTTTCGTCGTGTCTAATATTTCTTTTACTACCCTACATTCTGAGTCCTGGAACAGATAAAGATTTATATTAGATATCTTCCTATCTATAGATCTCTATCTCATTTGTATATGCAACATTGATTACTACTGGTGAACAGCGAGTCCAATTAAACGAAAGGATCCGAAACAACTAACAATATATAGGTAATAATAAAAGTCTGATTCATAATCATGACAGAAAAAATGTAACAGTTTTTAACATATTTATTAGCATCTATTTTCCTAAAATTTTTTTTTTCACAAAATAACTTGTAATTCAAGAAACTATATTTATTATTTTTTCAACAAAAATATTTAAAAAAAAAATTTTTTTAGAAAAATAGCTAGTAATTTTTATTACCTGATTTTAATTAGCTTTCATCCTATTTTCTTTGATCGTTAGCCATAAAAACCAATAATATACACTAAATTATTTTTATTTTAATACTTACATAGCATCTAACCCAATCATGGCCCTTGCATGTTATTGGTTCTATGTCCTTGTCAAATTGTGTTACTTCAGCATTAAAAGGATCTAAGTCGGGTATTTCACATCCCGTGCCTTTATCATATTTCAGTGCCTCTTGTAATTTTTTTTCTATAAATCTGAGAAAATAAACAGTAAATTAATAAAAAAAAATTTTTTTGTATAAAAAGTAATATTTTACCTTTTATTCACTAGGCCCAGGGTTGCGCCATCCTAATTTTACTACGAAAGAAAGGGAAAAGAGTCACGAGTCGACGCATAGTATTTTTTCTAATGTGTCGCCACGCATAACTCCGGATTTGATAATTAATTTTTATTAGAAACGACAAATTTCTGTCTGACTATACGAAAAACACGAGCGACAGTTGTTAGCTAGTAAGATAGTGCAACCGAACCTTAGTATTTTTTAAAGTATCAAAAAAGCAAAGCATTCATTTCATTACAAAGCACTACCTAAAAAAGTATCAAAACTACTTACTCAATTATCGAACTTCTGCAAAGGAAAAAAAGCAAAAATACACTTTAATCTCATTCGACATGCTTTGATCAAACAATAAAATAATTCAAGGCTACTATGGCGTGTAATTGTACAATGTACACTACTATAACTACTTGACAGAGTACTCACTATAGCTATCGTAATAACGTGAAACCGAAAACAGCGCTTACTTAGTCTTAGTTGATAGCGCTGATGAGAGCTGACCGTCAGCATGTCTTAATTATAGGAAGCGAGAAGAAGAGTATAGGCAGACCGCTTCATTGAGACCTCGCCTGCGGGGCAAAAGGGTGCGGGGGGAGACAAGAGCGCGGTTAGTGAGCGGCGCGGGCGGGTGTTTCCACGCCGCCCGCACCCCTCGCGCGACCCGCTATCGCCTGTATCGCAGGCGAAGTCTCAATGAAGCGGTTTACCGATAGCATTTTGGCTTCAATTTATTAATTTACAAGACAAGATGGTGTACAAGAAGAAGATAGAGAGTAGAAGCACTTCACTTTTGGATTTTATTTTATTTCCAAAATACTTTCATTCAAGCTGAAAGCTAACTTTGAATTTAACAGAAAAAGCTGACCGAAAGCCATTTTGATTTAAAGCGCTATTTTCGGTTGCACGCAGCACATTTAGAATTTCTGCATTTCTTAAATCACGCGTGCAGGTATAGGAGATTTGCAACTGTAACGAAACTGAACCGCAATTGTTAATAGCTATATTGAGTATATTATAAACAGCTTCGCGATGCGAAAATCAAGCCTAATTCCCTTTAAATTTTTCTCAAATACTAATTAAAATTGAGGTTGATTCAAAGATAAATAAATTTTGGTACCCGTAAACGGGTTAACACTTTGGTGCGGTCCGTGTTTTGAGTGGGAGTGGTATTTCCACATTTTGAAGCAATAAGAAAAGTACTGATCACAACAAAACTTTATTAGCCAATGATATAATTCACGATTGCATTTCAAATGGGGAAAAATCCATCGATCATTTTTCACTGAATTTACCTACACAATTATGAAACGCAAGTAATAATAAGTATTTTCTAAGCATACATATTTACCCATTACCACCATACACATAGTAACACAAAGAGAAAGAAAAGTCACACAAAGAGAAAGAAAAGACATGCAAAAACAAGGATATTTATAATATTATTTTCACACCACCTGCTCGGCAATATAATATACGTTTGTATATTGTAAAACTTATTATTGTCACGTTTTGTGAACAAGAGGAATACTCCCCTATAAAACTTAGTCACAGACTTCGTACAAATCTTAGAACCGTACTAAGATATTAACCAACTAATTTAAAAAGGATATCAAAATGACAGCATTCGATAGAGGTATTCTTTTCTAATTGGTTGGGTAGCCATATTCATGGTTTAAAACTGGTACTATCTTTTTGTAAGAATAGAAATAGAGTCTAATGTATTTGCAACTATAAGTTACGAACATACGTTTATTATGAATCAATTATTGACATTATACATTTACATGGCGAATTTCGGTAAATCATGTTAATATCAACGAAATGTAATTAATTAAGTTAACTTCTACTGCTTCTGTATTTGTAAAAACTATGTACTGTACACATGTTTACGTAAATAAATAGATCTTATCTTATCTTATCTGTTACAGACTTCGCACCGGGCGTTTTTCAATAGCCATATTTCAAGCCACAAGCTTTGAGGTATACGTCCCAATTTTCGGTCATGAACCATCTTTATTTTTAAGGAACTTTGGGTCACGATTGGTGGGGCTGCATAATCCGACAAATTTAATTTTGTGTATGATATAATTGTTGTTATTTCTTTGAAATAAACCGTAGAAGTGATTACAGTATTCAGGCGAATACTGAAATTAATTGTATTTATAAAAAATTGGGAAGGTGGCATAAATTAACTAGATTTTGATTAATGTTATTACGGATAGCTATATTTTGAGGAGAAAGTTTGTGTCTAGTCACATTAATTTCAAATTCTTATTTAGTAATGTTATAGGCATGTTTACAGGATGCACCCGGACAGATGGGCCCAAGTCGTCACGCGTTGGATACCACCAGACGGCTTCCGACGAAGAGGTAGACCCAAAAAGAGGTGGTGTGACGACTTGGACAACTTAGCGACCGATTGGGTGTCATTAGCAGCTGACAGGGATCAATGGAAGGTGTTGGGGGAGACCTTTGCCCAGCAGTGGGATGATATAGGTTAATAAAAAAAAATAGTAATGAGATAAATACCCAACGGATTAGATATCTTTATTTTAAAGGAAATATGATAATATTGAAGTGGTCTTTATTCGATCTTAAGCCTATGTATCCCCTAGGTATTTGAAAGTAAAGGAAAGTTCATGGGTCCAAAACCAACAAGAAAAGCTTGACGGCACGTAGCATACACAAAATATTATTAAACAGTTAGGGTGTTAATTTGAAGTTTTAACCTATGTTAGTGTCAAATTAGTTAGTTACCTCTTCAGATCACCATTAAAAAACACTGATTCTTTGAAGTCACCCAAAACCGGGCCGTGAAACTTGTCAATTCCCTTGTCTACTACTGAACTAAAAACAGAGTGTGAAAAGAATAGCAATATTAAAGAGTTAAATGCGAGTGAAAGAGAGCAAAAGTGTTACAGCCAGTGGCAAGGAAAATTTATGCGTGGAAGTTAAATTAGTATCTATAAGTACATTTAGCGTCAAAAAATTTTTTTTTTAAATAGTCAGAAGAAGAAAAATCCGGGCAAGTGCGAGTCGGACTCATGCACGAAGGGTTCCATACCATCGACTAGGTAAACAACACAGATGAATATTTCAAGTGCCTACCTGCCGCCATTATTGATATCGAGCAAAAAGGGCAACAAAAAACGTTTGTTGTATGGTAAATGCCCCCTTAAATATTTATTTTGCTTTTTGTTTGTTATAGCGGCAACAGAAAAACATAATTTGTGCAAATTTCAACAGTCTAGCTAACGCGGTTCTTGAGATACAGCCTAGTGTTAGACAGACAGACAGCAGAAGTCTTAGGAAAAGGGTTCCTTTTTTACCCTTTTACCCAAATGGTAAAAACGGAACCCTAAAAAAATTTTTTTGAACTCTCAGTAGTATTTTAGTAGAAATTATCAAGAATTATAAATTTTTGACACCACCTGCACTTTGTTGTTGGCTACTGTAATGATATTTTGTGGCTATACTATAGGTAAAAATAACAGGAAAACTTTCAGATTTAATTACACTATCAACCATTTTGTAACCAAGATATAATTTCAAAATAGGTAGAGGCGTAACACTATCCTCATGAAGTACAATGCAGTTTGATTGTAACCGACCATATAGTTTTTCTTGCGTATTTTTTCAGTGACATATTTTTTAGGTAATATACCAATCCCGCATATGAAATTATATTACTCGTAGCGGTCCCATAGAACTTAATTTCGCCCTCAGCCCTACAATTTTAATAGCTATTAACTAATTCGGGGCGACCACGAATCCAACAAAGTAAAAATTATGAAAATCGGTCCACCCGTTTTTGTGTTATAAGTGGTGTAACTAACACGACTTTCGTCTACGTATAAAGATAAGTTGTGTAAGTTTTGATGAATAATATAAATATCACAAAATATGGAGCGATTGTGTGAAAGATAAGACACAAACCATTCGTACATAAACAATGGCCAGAACTAAAAACATTAGTTCTTCTCACTGGCTGCTCTAACAATAATATTTACGAATACTTTATAAGAAGTGTGTCACCAAAGTGTAGCAATACGGTCATTGTACATTAAAGGTGGCTGCACACATATTCGAGTCAAACGCGTCGAACGAATCGAAGTCAAGGAGGCCTCGCACACATATCTATCCGCACCAGACAAATCAACCGCGCCAGACGAATCAAACAAAGAATCGACCGCGTCCAAGAAATCGATTTTGTATTATAAAATAGCGCTATGAGTGACAGCTAAAGATGGGAGTGAGTAAGATTTTACATTGAACACCCCGCGAGTCGTCTGAGTCGACCGCATAATCCGCACCGAATCTGATGACGTCATCCGAATTCATCTAGGATTTTTGGCGTTCTTCCAGATTCAGACGACTCGACGCGGGGAAGTGTGCAAGGTTTCATGAAATTTCATATACAAAAGTCTGAAATTCGTTCCGTTCGACTCGTTCGACGCGTTCGGCTCGGATACGTGTGCGTTCACCTTAAAATAAAATATATACCTTGAAAAATCCTTGAAATGGTTCATTTTTGTATGGAATTGTTCATTTTAATATGAAAGATCTTGTCAGAAGCATACCTGATTGAGCTTGAAGAGTGTTCTTTGACTTAGGTATTTTATTAATAGGTAAAAAACAAACAGTACAAAAAAAGATGAGATCTAATTCTTTTTAGTAATAGGTAAAAAACATACAGAACAAAAAAAGGATGAGTTCTAATTCCGACTGGTTTCGTATTTTTTTCTTTCTAAAAAAGGTATTGATGTAGATGGAAATGAAATAAGTATAGCCACAAAATAGTGCCACAGCCCATACAGTCAGCAACATATCGAACTATTTTTTTTATCGAACTATTACTAACTTATCAACCCCAACCTAATGTTGATCGCATAGGTATAGTTTGACAAGTATGAAAAGGTTGATTTGGCGCCGAATTTACTGTCGAGGACTCTGGCGCCTAACCACATTAAGAGCTCAAATCGCTTGCAACTCGCGTCGACTTTAGTTTGAAGTGACGCCCTTTTTTTTAATCGTGTGTCCAAGGGATTTTCGTTGCAAAGTGTTTAGGAGCAAGAGCCTTCAACCGAACATTTTCAAATAAAACTTAATGATCATTTAGCTTAGTTTGAAGGTATTTATAGTGAGTTATAATAAAATAGTGCTAAATAAGAAAAATATTAAATTAATTTTGTGTGCACCATTATTCGTCAATCGTCCAAGGCCCGTATTTAGAGTCAAGTTTGTTTTAATTATGCATTGCTCATGAAAAAAAACGAAATATTGCCTTAACAGATTGAGAACCACTGGCATAGATTTGGTTTAGTTTTAAAGCCACACACCAATCACACACCACCATCAAAGCTTCGTTATCAACAAAATGCTAATACTGATTCAAAATAAGTTAAAAATTCATAAGGATATCAATGAGAAGAAATATCTTCACATTTTCTTGATTTTTTCGTCTATTTTTATGGTGGTTTAATTATAAAAATTTGCGTAGTAAAATAAATATTAAACCAAAAATACAAGTAAAGCTGGGCAACATCTAGCCTGCAAAAACAATTCTACTTCTAAATTACTTGATCTATTTGGCATCAAAACATCCACACAGGGAAATCTATCAATCTACTAAATAAATAAAAATAACTCTTACACAGCATGTCCGAACAGATAATTAGAAAAAAAGTAAACACTATCTGGCACTTTCCGGTATAAAGCTACAGATAGAGCCAAACAAATCTATTGGTAAACATAATGTAGGTTTTAAGACACAAAATGTTTCGAATATGAAATGTGTAGAGTTCAAAAACAACAAAGCTTTTTAAATTTTTTTACTGACCTCCTAGTAAGATCAAGATTTTGCTCCATTGGTGCACTGTTACAAAACATCGCGTAGTATATCAGACACGATGTAAGTAATATTGTTATGACAACTTGATTTTTTCGAGAACGGTACCATCTTTTTGCTGAGACTGCCATCTGGAAGAGCATAAATAATTTATGTTGGTAAAAAAAATATGTGGGTAAAAAGTTATTTATCTGGGTAAAAAATGATTTTATGCAGGGAAAATAACTATTTATGTAGAAAAAAAGTATTTATGATGGTAAAAAAGTAATATAAATATCCTTTGACATCATGTGTAGTGGCTCTCTAAGCAAGAGTCCAAAAAGCATTAAGATAAGCAGTGAGTTGTTACTACTACATATAGAGAAGCTATGCCAAGCAAAAAATGAGTTGCAAAAACGATTAACGATTATCTTTGACAATTTGAATTTCAAATTATGATTTGTACTACGAATTGATGACCGTGTCATCAATTCATGGAGCACAAAATTTGTTCATGATGTCAGTTCCATAGTTCCATACGCTAGTAATAGTAGTTCAATGAAGATAAGATACATTTATTTACCCATAAGGAATTATTACATTGGGTAAAAGGTACACTGGTTCCCACTCTAGGATTCCCTTCATTGAACCATTTGTTACAAAATGTACATGAATATTTTCATTTATCATTTAAATAATAATCTAGAACAAACTTATACTGAACTGTGTCACAATTAAGCAGATATCAGGACAGGACATAGTTAGAACAATGAAAGGGAGCTGAGTAGTTATGGAAAATAAAAATATTTTTCAAGTTAATAAGCTTCAGGTTATTTCAGATTAAAATTCTGAGCCCACTACATTTTATCATACCATGAACGGTGCTAGGAGCGTATCAGACACAATACGCTCTACTATGCCCAATAAACGAATCCACAGCATTCTGTTTCACTTTTTATATGGAGAGCATATTTTGCCGATGCTGGTACGCTCCGAGATGGAACGGTCTAGTGGGAACAGTATTATAGGTAGGAATATATATCACATTACACATTCTTAGCATGGTCATGGTTTGCTACAGTGCAGTAGGCAGAAACCTTAAAAGTGAAACTTTATTACTTTTAATTCAACTGAAAATCTTAATTTTAAGATAAGATAAGATAAGTCAGTTCCAAAATTAGGTATTACTCATCATAACATATATTATTATCTTGTGATTCAATAAATTTTTTTGGCATAGCACCTCGTAATCTTATCTTTGTCCTTGACTGTATCTTGCAATCAGAGCTTAATATTTGCTATAGGAACCTAGGTGCGAAGCTACAGTAAATTTTGATGATAATGCGACCACTTAGGGCCCGAATTTAGGTGAACATTATCAGTGCATTTTCTATAGCTGCAGCTCCTGTTTTATCAAGGTGTACAAGGCAAGGTGTCTATGGCTCAGACAAAGAAATGTTATTTGCTAGAAACATACATGATATAAAGGTCAGGGAGTCCAAGAAAAATATCTATTCGAAAATTTAGAAGTCTGGTATCAGATTTATGATATTGTCCATAGTTTAGTATGATTGTTAAACAATAATGTGATGAATTAAATTTAAAAATAGCAGGGATAACATTTATTATATAATGTTACATATGTTACTATAAGCAGGAAGCACAAGGTAAAAAAAATAAACTTTAATTCTGTTTGATAGGTAGCGAGATTGAATTTCGCAAATCTTTAAATACTATTGCTGTACTATTTTGCATAAGTATATCTCAATGTTACAATTAGATAGGGGATTATAAATCGTAAATAAATGTAATGCACTCTTAAGATAGAGTTATTGTTGTGTTTCATAGGACATGTCTTCAATTTACAAATTCTAATGTTCTGAGATTTCAAATAATTCTTACTCTACTCTAGAAATGAGATCTAGTTCAAAGATCTGCTTTTAATGCAGTTAAGACTATCACATCTACATTTTTATTGCTCATTTAAAATTAAATTGTGATGGAAAAACAGACGGGAAATGCAGCGAGTTTCAACAGATAAACAAATAAATCCTTACCGTATAATAGCACCGGTCCAAATATATGAGAACACGAAAAACTCTGTACGACGATATCATCAAAAAATATAGCTAAAAGTATCGATTGACAAAACGTTTTCGTAAAATTGCATTTTAACACCACTAGATACACACGCACTCCTACGCCCACTTCTGCCGCCACTAATACATATATCGGAGCAAATAATAAGCAGGCGACTAGTAAAACTGATAAGAAGACGATAGCATTCGTATTTTTAACGCACACCAACACCAACAGCTCTGCTTCTCATTTATTTATTTTATTTGTCCTCCCCTCGAGTCGCTCCTGTCAGTTGTAAAAATTTCGTTCAATGCACACAGGGAAACTACCGCCACCGAAGATATTGCACTGCTGACAGCGTTGAGCACAGACACAGAATATCAGATTAGTAAGAGTATGTCTAGCGTTGAGCGTGGTAAAAAATATGTAGTACCTTGTCCGTTGATTTTGGCAACCGCAATTTTTTTTTTGGAGAAAGGTCTTCCTGCCAAATTTCAGCATCAACGAACCCATAGCTTTTTCACATATTTTTTTGAAATTTCGATATTTGTATGGGCTGAAAAGAAGTTATTTTTACGTCAATTTACCTTTTACCTTGACTGGCCTTCTACTGCTTTCTTTACTTCTGTCAAATCAGGGGGAGAGGAGCAATGAGGAGCTCTGCCCCACTGCTGCTGTGCCTTAACTTATGGACTGGGGCCTATTTTTTACTGGGTTTTTTAAAGTTCTAACCTAACCTAAACCAAGCAAGAGCAAAGCAATTAGATATAGTTGTTTGTATAGCGGGGGGCGGAGCCCCCCTAACCCCTAATGTTTTTTTAGGGTCGTTGAAGCTGAAACTTTGCATAAAATTTATTTAGCCCAAGACCTTTCTCCAAAAAAAAAATCGGTCTCGGTCGCCGGAATGAGCGGACAACGTATTGTGTGTGATTGCTTGTATGTAAATATTTTAATCAAATCCGTGCTTAGAGCCAACCGGTTTGGAGAAGCTTTGCTCTTTGTTTTTTTATATGACTGCCATATCCACAGGTGTAGTTTATCAATGTGCAAACTACTACTAACTACTAACTTCACTCGGTTGGTGGCGCTAGTGTCTTGACGTTTGACAACTGTCACTTCGGCCGCAGCGTAAAAGTTCATAGGTAGCGATTTGGCGAAAACTCTCAATCTGATTTTTTATGCCAATATTTTTAAAGATCTTATTTACTACAACTATTACAGGGTGTCCTTGGATAAAGTAAAATATATATCTAAAGCCTAGTTTCTTGAAAAACGAATTGTATTTTAGGTTTAAAACTTAAAACTATTAGGATAACAATCACATGTTATTCTTTCTTAATTAATTATTTTGTTGCAAACATCTTAATACCCAGTTGATTATAATTATTATTTTTTGCACACAAAATCTACGCAGTATTTTTCCCATACCCCATTGCCCCATTTTGACATCATTAATTTAAGCTTGATACAAATAATTTTTAACAGTTTTTTTCTTGTGCCTACAAATAGGATTGAAACTTAAAAAAAGAACAAAATAATTCATAAAATTCGTTTATTTGTAGTTTATTTATTTACAACTTTTTATTTGCATTGCTAGGTACTTGACTAAATAATAGTAAAGAGTTTAGAAAGCTAATAATATATAAAAGAAAAAATAAACATAAAATAAGGTATCACACCCTAACTAGTAAAAGGTGGGTTTGTGCTAATTATAAATGAATAAAAAATATTATAAAAGATTTCAAAAAATAATATAGGATAGTATAGAAAAATCTTCAGTATACTTAAATAATATTAATAGTACTAGTACCTACACTAAATATGCATTAAATACATAAATATGGCCAAAATCCTTTATACAGCCCGAAGTCGTCGTAAAAACATCTTAAAATTAAATCCGTATTTTAATATAAAATTAAATCCATCAATATTTTGTAAAAACGTAACATATCTAGCCTCTTTTAATGACTGAATACACTATGCTCCGTCTGTAAATGTACGAACCGTTTAAATCTTCACTTATCTACTGGCCATTATATATATCTAGTTTGATAAACTACGAATTACAAGCAATTGACGGTTTCCATTGACTTTGAACACAGCAGGTATTATTATAATATTAGGGGTAGGTATTTAGTAAGGGCCTCCTTGGTTGAAACCACCTTGCGAACCTTGGGCGTTTCTGTCATAGCCTCCTAAGCCAAGGCCGGTGTCTTCATAGGAGATCCTGGGTTTGTAGCCGTCTTGGTCAGCTTCGTATTCGACAGTCTGAAAAAAAAATATTTACACTTATAAGTTATGGAGGGGAGGAGTCAAATCTGTTTAAGGACGCCACCTTGGTCGACTGTAGGTATCTTGTTGCCAGACATATTAAGTAAGGCTTTCTGATCTACCAGATATAAAAAAATACAGTCAAATTAAATTCCTACCTCGCTATGAAGGGCGAGACTCCAAAACATTTTTTTTTTTCATAAAAATAAGAGGAGTTTTTTTCGTAATCTTACCTGTTTCCTGCCATCAGGCAAGAGCACGTAGTACAATCCTTCAGCGCGGTCACCCTGCCTGGACTCACGGTGGCCGAAGTCGTTGCCCGACTGCTCGTCTTTCACCATGTATTCAAAGCTGTAGTTTGCTGGCTCCTAGAGGGGTGAAAATACAGGGTGTTTTTTTAAATACTCGGCTTTTTATGCAATTATTTTTAAAGAATAAGATATTGTACGTAGTTTTTGAGCGATAGATTAAGTCAAGAAGCCAAGAACTCAACAATCAGGATGGATTTTATATTTGATATCAGTGACATCTTTCTGTGTTAAAGAATAATAAAAAAACGAAACGTAGGCGCTATTTGGAGTGGCTGACTGCTTATGTTGCCCGTAAAAACTTTGACCTTTATTTCACCCCTTCGAAGAATAAGTTCTGGGCTGAAAACTATCCTACTTTATTGGAACTAAAACTATGTTTACCTAAACCTCACCAAACATCTAAATCAGTTCAGCCGGGAGATAAAAACTACTCACTCCATCGCTACCATCGTCTCCAGCGTATCCTCCTCTGCTTCCGGTTCCGGGGGGAAGGTATCCTCTGTTCTGGTCGGGCTTAAAGCCGTTGCCTGATCCAAAACCGTTCTGGTACTGCTGGCCACCTGGAAATTAAGAACTTCGAATTGTTGGGAAAAAAAATAATGTGAACGTTTTTGAAGAATTCGAGAGAAGCCATGAGAGTATTGAAGCTTTTCGGTTGATATGCTATTAATGAACAAAAATATGAGTAAGACACACATTTTGTGAAAAATATGTTGGATTAACACAAATATTATCAGGCAGCCCTGTATTTTTTTCGTCGGGTATCTTTTTCTAGTAAAGTGATGTGTTAAAAAAAAAACAAAGTTTTTACACATAGACGGTTTGACTCCAAAGGTTCAACCAATATCCAAAAACATTAATCTAAATGAAAAAAACACATTTTGCCACTTAATAACTCACCTCCAACACCACCAAACCCAGGGGCGCCATATTGTTGAGACGGCTGACGAGCAAATCCATTAGGAGCACCATACTGGCTCGACGGGCTGACACCCTGGGCACTTGGGGCGCCATACTGAGTCGAAGGGGCGCCAAACCCGCTCTGAGCGTTAGGGGCGCCATACTGAGTCGAAGCGGCGCCAAACCCGCTCTGAGCGTTAGGGGCGCCATACTGAGTCGACGGGGCGGCAAAGCTTTGAGCACCACCAAATCCAGGGGCACCATATTGCGAAGACGGGGCTTGATTTTGAGATCCAGGGGCGCGGTATTGAGGCGACGGAGCATTATATTGGCTGTTAAACCCGTTCTGAGCTGGGGCTCCATATTGGGATGAAGGGGCTTGAAGACCTTGGCTAGCAGGTAAGTACTGGGTGGAAGGAGTTTGAGCGCCAAAAGAGTTAGGAGCGCCATATTGGGAGGAAGGGCGGTTAGGGCGTGAGTTAAAGGATGGGGCGCCGTAGGAAGAGGAGGGTCGGCCTCTGAAAAATTAAGGAAAAGAGGTATATTTTATGTTACTCACCTACATTTGAGTAAACTATTCTTTACATTAGTAGGACATAAATTTTCTGACTCTCGAAGTCACACACTCTTGAGAATTAGGTTTAAAATTCGTCATTATCTTTAACATAGCTGTCTCCGATCACTGATTTATTGTTCAAAATATTCAACAAGATACCGAGTACTGTTATTTATTTTTACAAAAAACTTGGAAACCCTATCTAAATCTTTATAAGCTAAGTCGAAGGTAGGCAAACAATTGCTTGGCTGTGACCCTCCCAAATATACTACCAAGTTAAAAAAAATAATTTTTGCTTGTGCCACATAAATAACTTATTTCTAGTGAGTTTTAAGTGATGTGTAAGTAATTTCGAACGCTATAAGACCTAAAAAATACCTCATTTATTTTATTTTATGTGTGTGAATAAAAATAAGTGATCCACAAGAATTTTTAGTGTAATTAATGAGTGAATCTTCCTCACCTAAACACAGCATCAGTCTGCCGTTGCCCGAAGCCAGAACCTGCACCAGGGGGTCCATACGTGTTGGATGGGGTCCCGAATCCGTTCCCGAAGCCTTGCTGAGGAGGTAGGTATCTGAAATATTATTTATTTGTTGTTTTATTATATTTTATATTAAAAGTGATATTGAAACCATGTAGCTTTCGCTTATTCGCACGGCAAAAAAAGTTTCCAGTTTCAATTAAGTTACGTACGTTATTACGAATGAAATATGTCTACCTGCCTGAGCAATTTCATTAGCAATGGTGATAGAATGTCCTTTTGCTATAAAAAACAGTCAGGCGCGTCGTTCAACTCAAACTCAAACTCAAAAATATTTATTTGCAATCATTTGGGTTGTTCATTCAGATGTTCTTAAATGTCATAAAAGGTGCGCCAAAATATGCTATAATGTAGCGTACAAATATTTAAATAATTTAAACAGTTCTTAAGTGACTACAAATAAAGTTCTATTAATTATTATTATTAGTCATTAATTAAGGAACTATTACCTACTACTACTATACTTTACATTATTGCACAAAACATTAAGTTTACTATATACATATTAAAACACCATACAAATTAGTATCACATTATAAAACTAAAACTAGAAACGAAATATTTAAATGGTTTCGTAAGTAAAATATTCATTTAAGGAGTAAAAAGTACGTTCTATTAGCCACGAGTGCAATTTGTTTTTAAAAGTTGTTCCCGAGAGTTTTCTTATGTCCTCAGGCAAAGCATTGAATATTTTTATAGCCATTGCATAAGCACTGTTTTTGAATAAAGATAGTCTGCCAGATGGAAGTTCTAATAGGTTCGTAGGCCGTCTTCGGAGGGATTTCTCAGTAAAAATTGGCCTGATCTGAAAGAACTGAGGATGTTGTTTTACGAATATACTGATTTGTTTAATATAAAGGCCGGTGAGTGTTAGTATTTTAAGGTTTTTGAACAGGGGTCTACAAGAATCTGTACAGTCAGCACCACAGATTGCTCGAAAACATTTTTTTTGAATTTTGAACGCAATATTGACATCATCGTTTTTTGCCGATTTTGAAAAAGTGCTGTGAGTTCCTATTTACCAATGAACTACTATTACTGGCGTATGGAACTGACATCACGAATAAATTTTGTGCTCCATGAATTGATAACACGGTCATCAACTTGTAGTACAAATCGTAATTCGAAATTCAAATTTTAAAAGAAAACGTCACAATCTTGTCGTTGTTATTGCGACATAATATTTTTTGCTTGGAATAGCTTCTCTATACGTAGAAGTAACAACTCCTTGCTATTCACAGGCTTATTTTTATCGTTTAAATTGAGATTTTTGAAATTTATTTGTTACCTGTTGTTTACTGGAGGCTCTGCCAGAGTCGCGATGACGAACGAACAAAGTATGAGGATCTGTAATAAAAAATGAAGTGTTTTAGATATTTTCAAGCCTGAACTTTTAGCTTAAAACCAATTTATTTTATGTAAGTTTTCACAGACTAGATTTGTAAATGCAGTAATAAGTCATAGCTGACTACAACTTTATAACGAAACAAAGTTTTTAAAAGTTTAAGAAGAATGAACTTATGCATTATAGGTATTTATGCCATGGCTAGCCCAGGAATCGAAATAGGGACTTTATTGTTGACAGTATAAAATATGTAGACTCACCTTCATTGTGCTGTTTTTATCCTTGTTTAAATAACTTAAACCTGTAAAAACCAATTAATAGTATTACGAAATCAAATTTTAAATCACAAATTTTAAAACTTTTAATGACTTTTTTTTCTTTATTGCACATAGAGTTTGAATTCTTTAATTAAAACCCTTAAAGAGTGACTCTATCTACTAAGATAACGCTAAAATGGAAAACACTTTTCAGTCAAACATGTTCATGTTAAGATTTGATGGAAAAGTGTTTTCTAAGAAATTTCTAGGAAATCTCCTGTGTTTTACACAATTTTCAACTAATGTCTTGTTGGAATATACCTAGTTTCAAGAATTTCAGAAACTTATATTGTTTTCATAATACTTATTTAAAAATACATAAGGTACTATATCGACAAATCACAAAGACCGTTATCCTTTTCGGTACCTCAATTAAACTACACATTTACGAATTGTATCACAAAATACCTTTAAACAACCCACTTCACCTATCTCCAAAGATGTTTAGACTGTGCTGAGATCTCATTCGCCCTAAGTTTATATACTAGAGTGATTATAAGTGATGTGCGTCTGTGTGTGTTATGTAGTGCAGTTGGCTCATCTTCGCGGGATAAGGCACTCTAGTTCGGCAAAGGAGAATGGGCGAAGAGGACCGGCCCAAGGATCAATGTTTTGCTATAGATAGTGCACGAAGGCGCGCGCCACCTTTCGTTCTAATTGTTTTAACTCGTCAAGTACGAGTATGTGTGAACGAGACACAATAGAAATTCCATTATTATGCGACTCCCGGCAGTCGTTTGATACCTGACTGATTACGTACATGTGTGCAAGTTTTTGCCAATATTTGATGATGCTATAATGAATATAATTATTACATATTTATTATATGATATTAAAATATTTGCTACACACACACCCCGCACCCCGCGCTTTCCTTAATCAAAAATGAACGGCGCGCGCCTTCGTGGATGGCACTATCTATAGATTGCTATTAAGTGTAGTATTTTAGGTATAGCTTTAATCTCCAATAACAGTGTAAACACAATCAAGTAAGGTCATTCCTGAATAAAACTATTTAGGTGTGGACAACGACACGGACTGCGTTTATAAAATATTGTTGGTAAACAACGACGTTAGGGGTTAGTTCTTTGAGTATGTACATTTTAGACTGATAGCGACTTGGCATTTGTTGTTTTGTTCACATCTCAATAAGTAGTTTTTTTTCAGCAAATATCTTAATTAATACCATTAGACCCTGTAGAATTTAAATACAATGAGATCATTTATAGATACACTAAGTTTAAGTAACTAAACAATTGATTTTTTTAACAATTATAGTTTACATGATAATCAAACAAACTATCACTAAATTGCTGCCTTATTGGCGAATAATCTGTTTTTGCCCAATCTCCCCTAACTGATAATAATTTATAAGTAATAGGCGGTTTGGATTAATGCGTATTATGATATTCGGCATAATGAATGTGTTAGTCACGACCACACTTGCTACTTGGGTATGTCCGTGAAAAATATTTGGAGCATTTTTAATTATAACGAACGATGTGCTTCATTGCTTTTACAAAAAAATAAAAAAAACACAATACTTTGTAACAAAAAAACTATATTCACGAATTTTTACAAACTAAGGATCTAAGTTTATTTTTTTTCTTACTGACGTTAACTTATCTCTTTAGCATTACGATAAACCTCTGTGGTTTTTAGATGTTAATATTTCCTATATCTTGTAATTTTTGTTAATACGATAAATAAATTAAAAAAAAATACCTGTGTTATTAATTTAGTTCAAAAGTATTCGTACCGAAATGTGTCACATAACATCAAAGTGTAGGTAGGTAGGTATAAAGCCAATTTGTAAGATATCTGGGCTAAAGCACTAAAAAAGGTCACAAATCACCTCTTTTGTAATACATCCAGTTGATTAGATCTATTCCAAAACTTATCAAATTGGCAGTGAGGTTTACTACCAAATATCAGTTTTATTGTATAATGGATTAATAACTAATATAACTCTAAATGTTGTTGAAAGGCGCCTATAAAAACAAATAAATGAGTGATTCTTATAAAAAGTAATTAAATCGCGAAATCGATCACATTTACGTCATGTAATTCATATTGTTTAGTGAAATAAATATAGTTAAGTATCTTGTCACGAGTGTACTAATAAAAAAAATAAAAAAAAATATCAAAAGGTTCTGAAATCCGCAATTTCAAAATATTCACAAAATGTATCCTTGTTTTTTGTTAATTTAGGAAAAACTTTATTTAACTATTCTGATTAATTCAAAAAACATGATTACATCTCTCGTTCCAAATGATCATTAAAAATCTAACATCTCTATAAGTTAAGGAGTCAAACTATTAGCTGTGTAAGAAATTATTTTGATTTCTAAAAGTTGGCTTTCAATAGTAAAATCAAACAACAGTACTGAAAAATATATTCTAACCAAACTAACAACTAAAGTACGGTTATACCATTATATCTATTAAGCTTTATAAAAAAACAGGCGCAGTTTTAGTTAAGTTAAAACACGTTTGATGGTTATAGTTAGGTTAAAGTAATATTGTGCAACCGATAAGTTAGAAAGGATTTATCAAGTAGAGTATCCATCGCCATCGTAAATCGCAGGCGTGATCAACGCACGCGCAGGACTACATAAATAAATAGCTATGACAAGCGATTGTCAAAGAAAATTGTTAGAAAGGACCAGCGGTCCCGACTTGATTTGGTACTAATACTTATTATAAAATATTATTTTTTTGAATAGCCTTGAAGTATGACTGGTAGAGAAGCAGCCCTTTATTCTGAAACTATTTACATCAGACAGCTTAAACTTGGTAGGTAGGTTTTTTCTTTCTTTAATAAGTATGCTGTTAACGGTTTTACGATTATTATACAAAACATTGGGTTCATTAAACCATTTTTTCTAAAACCTAACATTTCAGAGAAACATGCTTTCAAGTGGTAAATTAGGCTCTAACTTTTGAGTATTATTATTCATGCTTTTGAACTACGCAAGCGAAATTTTTAAAATAAAGTCTTTAAAGAAAATTGGTTTGAACGATCGAACGGGTAGTTTTTAGATGAAGAACATTTTCAATAACCGCAAATATAACTTTGTACTTCGATACAGACACCATGAAAAAAAGAGATATTTTGCTGTCAACAAAATATCATAACCAAAATTGGTCCTATTTTGGTTAAAAGATTCCTAGTTGATAAGTGTTACTATAATATAAATGACTTTCTAGAAGATAAATTTTGACAATTAGAATTGATTAATATCTATTATTATTACTGACTTAGTTACTATAATATATTATTTGCCCAAATTTAATACTAAAATTGACATTATATATTTACATGCCGAATTTCGGTAAAACATGTTGATATCAATGAAAAGTTTTTAACATCTCTGCTAATGTGTTTGTAAAAACTATGCACTGTACACATGTTTAAGTAAATAAATATATCTTATCTTATCTTATCTTATCTTATCTTATCTTATCTTATCTTATCTTATCTTATCTTATCTTATCTTATCTTAAGTTAAAGTAGGTGGCCCCTAATTCAGTAAAGTTGGCCCGGAACCGACTCGCACATGGCCGGTTTTCTTTCTTAGCAAAGTAATCGCCAATATTATCTCCTAATATCTCTTTATCAACAGATCAATACCAAACGTGTCAGTCTAACACGACCGATCACTATAAAACATTATGTCAATGATAGTAACCTCTAATCAGCCTCTGCTATTGGCCATTGTGTGTCAACAAAGCCCCAAGAGCAAGGACGTACAGTCGCCAGCACATCATACTACACATTTTTGTCGAAAAATAGCCCTTATTCCAACAGCATAAGATGCCGCAGTGTTTAGCTTGACGTGCTGTCGTCTGTACAAGAAAGCTTGACTTTGAGACAACTTGTCTGGAGCTTAACAAAAGATCTTTGTTTAATATAATTGGTAGGTATAAAGCCAATTTGTAAGATATCTGGGCTAAAGCACTAAAAAAGGTCACAAATCACCTCTTTTGTAATACATCCAGTTGATTAGATCTATTCCAAAACTTATCAAATTGGCAGTGAGGTTTACTACCAAATATCAGTTTTATTGTATAATGGATTAATAACTAATATAACTCTAAATGTTGTTGAAAGGCGCCTATAAAAACAAATAAATGAGTGATTCTTATAAAAAGTAATTAAATCGCGAAATCGATCACATTTACGTCATGTAATTCATATTGTTTAGTGAAATAAATATAGTTAAGTATCTTGTCACGAGTGTACTAATAAAAAAAATAAAAAAAAATATCAAAAGGTTCTGAAATCCGCAATTTCAAAATATTCACAAAATGTATCCTTGTTTTTTGTTAATTTAGGAAAAACTTTATTTAACTATTCTGATTAATTCAAAAAACATGATTACATCTCTCGTTCCAAATGATCATTAAAAATCTAACATCTCTATAAGTTAAGGAGTCAAACTATTAGCTGTGTAAGAAATTATTTTGATTTCTAAAAGTTGGCTTTCAATAGTAAAATCAAACAACAGTACTGAAAAATATATTCTAACCAAACTAACAACTAAAGTACGGTTATACCATTATATCTATTAAGCTTTATAAAAAAACAGGCGCAGTTTTAGTTAAGTTAAAACACGTTTGATGGTTATAGTTAGGTTAAAGTAATATTGTGCAACCGATAAGTTAGAAAGGATTTATCAAGTAGAGTATCCATCGCCATCGTAAATCGCAGGCGTGATCAACGCACGCGCAGGACTACATAAATAAATAGCTATGACAAGCGATTGTCAAAGAAAATTGTTAGAAAGGACCAGCGGTCCCGACTTGATTTGGTACTAATACTTATTATAAAATATTATTTTTTTGAATAGCCTTGAAGTATGACTGGTAGAGAAGCAGCCCTTTATTCTGAAACTATTTACATCAGACAGCTTAAACTTGGTAGGTAGGTTTTTTCTTTCTTTAATAAGTATGCTGTTAACGGTTTTACGATTATTATACAAAACATTGGGTTCATTAAACCATTTTTTCTAAAACCTAACATTTCAGAGAAACATGCTTTCAAGTGGTAAATTAGGCTCTAACTTTTGAGTATTATTATTCATGCTTTTGAACTACGCAAGCGAAATTTTTAAAATAAAGTCTTTAAAGAAAATTGGTTTGAACGATCGAACGGGTAGTTTTTAGATGAAGAACATTTTCAATAACCGCAAATATAACTTTGTACTTCGATACAGACACCATGAAAAAAAGAGATATTTTGCTGTCAACAAAATATCATAACCAAAATTGGTCCTATTTTGGTTAAAAGATTCCTAGTTGATAAGTGTTACTATAATATAAATGACTTTCTAGAAGATAAATTTTGACAATTAGAATTGATTAATATCTATTATTATTACTGACTTAGTTACTATAATATATTATTTGCCCAAATTTAATACTAAAATTGACATTATATATTTACATGCCGAATTTCGGTAAAACATGTTGATATCAATGAAAAGTTTTTAACATCTCTGCTAATGTGTTTGTAAAAACTATGCACTGTACACATGTTTAAGTAAATAAATATATCTTATCTTATCTTATCTTATCTTATCTTATCTTATCTTATCTTATCTTATCTTATCTTATCTTATCTTATCTTATCTTAAGTTAAAGTAGGTGGCCCCTAATTCAGTAAAGTTGGCCCGGAACCGACTCGCACATGGCCGGTTTTCTTTCTTAGCAAAGTAATCGCCAATATTATCTCCTAATATCTCTTTATCAACAGATCAATACCAAACGTGTCAGTCTAACACGACCGATCACTATAAAACATTATGTCAATGATAGTAACCTCTAATCAGCCTCTGCTATTGGCCATTGTGTGTCAACAAAGCCCCAAGAGCAAGGACGTACAGTCGCCAGCACATCATACTACACATTTTTGTCGAAAAATAGCCCTTATTCCAACAGCATAAGATGCCGCAGTGTTTAGCTTGACGTGCTGTCGTCTGTACAAGAAAGCTTGACTTTGAGACAACTTGTCTGGAGCTTAACAAAAGATATGTAATGTTTTGTTTCGGTAATGCACAGGAACATATACAGTGCGGTCTGTAATAGGAGCAAAAATTTTAATAAATGATTCTACAGAGTGTACTTAGTTACCGACCTGGAGCTCTATTTTTGAATCACTCGCTTCGAGATGGCTAGTGATTTTCGTTCGACGTAATGTCAAAAGTCATAGAAAAAAAATCGTTTTCGAACGAAAATCACTCGCCATATCCAAGCGAGTGATTCAAAAAAAGGGGCCCAGGACCCCTATTTTTGAATCACTCGCTTGCTCGCGTGAGTACTCACGTCTAGATTTTGAGTGATTTCCGTTAATTTTTAATGTGTTTTCGAATGAAAATCACACGCCATATCCAAGCGAGTGATTCAAAATAGGGGCCCCTGGACATAGTGCTCTAAAATGCTTTAACTCAAAGATATAGTAATCCCAAGTTACTAATCCTAATCATTGTGTGTATACCAAAATAAACTAAAAAATTACAATATCAAGTTCTATGAATGGACACATTGGTTTGCAATTCATTGCTGGTTCGATTTATTATCTTAGAAAATAACAATGAATTAATTTTTCATTATAATAAATTAAACCCATTTAGAATGGATTTGTGTCCATTTTATTTTTTTTGCTCCCATTACAAGCCACACCCTGTATTTTATCACATTCGAAGGAAAAAAGACGAATTTCCGGCCATACTACTAACTAAGATCTATCTAACGCTATCTAGATTTTAGAGACTATCTGCTGAAATTTCGAAACCTTTTTTAATTGGTTCTAAATAAGATTCCATTCATAGCTTTAATTCAATACAATCAATTAAAACTCAAACAGTGTAGCTGATCCTCATTGCCACCGCCTACCTCGCCTAATTAGTTTATGAGATATAGTCCAATAATTCAAATGCTACAATTTGGGTTGCGATTTCAAAACAGTTTAACAGCCAAATAATAACTGAGAATCTTTATTGTTACCATAAACCTTACCGTTCACTTGTGATGGATCACAATCTTAATCGAGTTTTATGTTACTGTTAGCAAAATATTTAAGCTTCATACATTTTCTTTCTTTAATAAGCATTATACAGGGTGTAACATAATACATGCATTTCATTCTTCAGGGATGGTGTCCAAACAGTTTAATAGATCAGCGAGCGTAGTCTAAAGCAATTTTTTGACATTTCGCGTAGACAGTGTATTTGTAATTTTTAAGCTTCATTAAAAAAAATCTTCTCAATCAATAAATACACGAAAACACTAATTTTTCCTCAACAGTGTCTACGCGAAATGTCAAAAATTTTGCTTCTGACTAAGTACGCCCGCCTGATATGCCCAAATGTAAATAGGTAATACTACTTTCTATAAAAGTATCATAAGCATCGGTAATCTTATTTTATATCTTTCGTATTGTCTTCTTCTTCTCTTCTTTTTTTTATCATAAAAAGCAGTTGTGTTATTTACATCACTCGAGAACGGGTAGGCCGATTTTCATTATTTTAACTTTGTTGGATTTGTTTTGGCCCCGAATAGGATAATAAATTAACCATAGAACGGGGCCGGTGCGCGACGGGGACGAAGGCGAAACTTCGTAATAATGACTTTTAAAAAACAAAAATACGTAGGAATGACTGGGAGATAATGCTTCCAGCATTGAGTCCACCTTTTCTACACTGGTCTCTGTGCAATAAAGTTTTAATTGTGAAAAAAAATGTCTTACACTATTAACGTTCCTATAGCTCCTTTATGCTATGATGCGTAGTCAGAAGCATAAGAACAAGCCAATTATAATATTGATTAAGTCATATACAATCCAAATAAAATCAGAAACCAGCCATGTTAAATACAATCCCATTTTAAACGGAACTCTTACAATAAGAATAGTATTTAAAATGAGAGATCAATCTTTAGTGGTTGTGTGTAGATTGATGGTGATACGGGTCATTTATTACAAGGTCAATAGTGCAATTCCTACTTCAATAAATAAATCGTAACAGTTCGTGGGTTTTTGACGGTCTTAAGTCACTATAAAGAATACTGGCTGGCTGATTGCTATCTTTTTTCTCAGAAGTCAATTTTAACAATAAGAAGAAAAACAGACCATCTAAGAAGTAGGTTTAGATTAAAGGATTAATTAGTATTTTTAAGACCAGTATTACTCTAGAAACTGAATCACTTTTAAATAAATTCGTTATACTGAATATGGCTTTCCATTTTTGAATGAAAATTAACGGAAACCTACACCGGAGGGTTAAAAAAATATAAAGCTCAATTGTGTATGTCAATTGCGCTGGCTTTTAATTGATTTCCAAAAGAAACTGAAGGAATATTGACTCGATTTATTGAAAACTAGAGCTCTTGGTACATTAGGACACCCTGTATAAGAAGCTAAAACCCATTAAAATTATAATATAAATTGCACTTGTAAAAAGCAACTGTGACTCTGTGACAGACGAGGAATTG
The DNA here is from genome assembly GCA_963584085.1 of Pyrausta aurata. Lineage (NCBI taxonomy): Eukaryota > Metazoa > Arthropoda > Insecta > Lepidoptera > Crambidae > Pyrausta > Pyrausta aurata. Next base: position 8,119,641 of record OY757277.1, read on the forward strand.
AACCCCGTGTCTTACGCTATCCGGGCGTATGCCTATACCACTCGGCCACCGTCACATTAACAAGCCTGTTGAATTTTGCAAGTGCTTTTTAACGCGTAGGCTCAAAATTATCAATTATAAAAATTATATTTAAAATAGGTATGATATGATTATTATCGGTACGCTTGTTGAAGTTTAAAGGATTGAGGTACCTGCGTAGTTTCATAATTTACAATTCAGATATTATTTGGACGGTAAAATGATTATCTTTTTTTTATTGATATAAAATTTACAGCTCTTATTACAAAAAATAAGCTAATCTTACATTCTAAACTTACAGCCAATAACGAATTTACTTTATATAAATAAGCTAGTAAAAACAAAAGTTGACACTTCTCTTTTTTTAATTAACTTTTAATTTACATATGAGGCATTCCATTACCTACTAAACATCTTTACACCGGCAGACGGCGATCTATCTATCTAAGAAATCGTGTTCGTGAATAGGTATGTAGCACATTGGATCAGAAGATCTAAATCTGTTACATACAACATTATGTAAAACTAATAAGTTCGACCTGTCGTATTCGGTAGCGAGTCACGGAAAGCCCTCACGAGCGATGCCGTGTTGCTACACTTGTTCTATTAAGTATGTCTTCTTCAGGATTTGCTTTTGAGCTCGATATTTTAATATATGAGTGTAAAAAAATGAAAAATGTGTTGTTTGTGAAAATGCCCAAAAAAATAGAACGAAGGCAAAAAATCAACTTAAAACCTAAGTTTCTATTCAAAAGCAAAACCGTTTTCTTGAGGCAAGGAGGCAAATATGCTGGTTGCGTTGCTGCGTTAGGCCCGCCATGCACGGACAGCTCGAGCAGTTACCAGTTAGCCAGTGATTATCATACTCGGACTGCTCTTGCAGTCATAGACATAAACTTGATAAAGGCTCGCATCGTGCTGCTAACTGCAAGGCGCAGTCACAACTGCTCGAGCGGTTCCGTGTGTATTATGTACTTAAAATCTGTAGTTCACCATGCAGTCGCAGCTTGAAGCATTCCGTCCTGTCCTGGGTGCGTATTGCGATGCAGTTTTGACAGTTAAAACGCTCAGCTTTACTGTCAAATTGTCAATTCCTTGTAATCAGTCAGGTATCAAACGAATGCCTGGAGTCGCATAACAATGGAATTTTTATTGTGTCTCGTTTACACATACTTGACGAGTTAATTTCGCATTATATTGATAATATTACTATAATATAACAATATAAATGTTAATATTCATACCATTGTAGTATTATTATTATGTTGTGTCTTTTCCATTCTCGGGACCATGGGGCCCCGGACCTTTGGAAGGCGTACATGGGGCCGAAGCCAACACGCAGAGGCCCGTTTGACAACATTGATCTAAAAGCTGTGTGACACAAACCGGCGATTATCCTTGTATGCACTATACAAGTGCACCCAAGGACAACCTCCGGTTCATGTAGGGCTATTGCAAGATATGGATACAATAGATACTGGGTTATGGGTGTGGGTGTTAGTTGGACCGGGTATCTGGGACTATAGAAGAACTATGGCCCCTGCCCGACGTATGTTTCTCACACGGTTAAAATGGCAGGGGGTGACTTGCACACTCAGTCGATGGGCCCCCCAAATAGGTTGCTAGCACTAAGTGACGTAGACAACAAGGGGGCAACACCAGTTGAGGTGCTAGGGGAGTGGAGAGGTGTACCACGGCTCTCAGGACAATTCCGGTAATCGTTCAAGATCCCTACAAGCACCTTACTGGCACACTTCCTTCCCCCGAGCATCTCTGCTCTAGCGAGTCTCCACTCAAGCCAGCCAATGAAGGCAAGCAAGAGGTGGGAGATCCTGTCCCTCGTCAGTGCTCACTCTGCCCGGCCAGTGAAGGCAAGGCAGAGATGAAGAACAGGGGTTCTCCCAGGAGCAATCAGGTACGTGGGGTCGCTACTGCCCAACAGCTCGCCGCAACATTATTATTATTACATTGACAATATTCGTTTACACTTAGTGGGAATTGAAAGGAGTAAGTTGGATCGCAATACGCCCCCTGACTGCTTGAAGCTGTCCGTGTATGGCGGGCCTAACGCAGCAACGCAACCAGCATCAGCTCTTAGAGCGTAGATACAGCGTGTGGCTTGTCACGAATTAGAGTTGGAACTGTTTAGAATGTTGCTACATATTAATTATTAGCAATTTGGAGACGGGATGGATTTAATGGATCTCGGATCCGAAGCTTGACACTGATGTGTGAGATGCACCTGTGAGTGGGGTGACCATGACTCCGACTATGGTTTCTATGGCCTATTTATAATACATAGGAAAATAGCAGTATATAATCTTTATTAATATTGAACAAGAAAAAATTAAAAATAAGTAAGTAGCTATTCAAAAACGAAACCATTTCTTTGTGGCAAGGAGACTATGATGCTGGCTGCGTTCGATAGCTGAGCTAGGAACCAGCCAGCTTTAATATTAGCCGTAACAGAATTTGGTTTAGGAGCAATTTTTGTAAACAGCAATTTAGCAGAAGGTCCTGACGGCTCAAATGTTTCAACGCCAAACGGTGCAAATATATAATCACTTGCAAGTGAGACGCACTTGCGACGCTGCTGATGTATCGACACAAGTTGCATCCCAAAATAACAGTTGGCCAATTTAAATATGGAATTCCCCGTGTAAGCCATCATCTTTCATTTTCATAAAGATATATATGTGCATCAGAATTTTAAAAATACCACAACAAATAAAAACAGGTTCAACAGGTTAGGCGGGTATAGGTATTAGGCTGGAAATTCATATGCAGATTACTAATGTTGTATTAAGCACTCGCTTTCTCTGTGACCATTATTCAATCACACGCTAGGAAGTGAGCCAGCCCCCTTCTTCCATCGTTCTTCAATGCGATATCCCGCTGTTTAGAACTAAGCGCTTCTCATCAACATTTATAATGCGTACGGCAAAAGAGTGGAACTCGCTGCCCGCGTCGGTGTTTCCTAGTGACTATAATCCGAATCTATTCAAAGTTAGAGTGAACAGACTTCAATTCCTTGTCTGTCACAAAGTAACAGTTTGCTTTTTTTATTTTTAAGTTTGTTAGTGACAAAACACTATAAAAACAAAAAACAACTATAAAGAGGTCATACTTAATTTTTTTTACTCATTTTCCTGAATTGCAGTCACTCCTATTCTATACTATACTAATTTAGCAGTGCATCGAATCGTGAAGGAGACGTCAACGTAGGATTCCATAAAACGCATAAAATATCAGATATTTGACAGAATCATTGATGATCTCGTCAGCCTTGTTGCCTTCCATAAACTTCAGTTTTAGAACTAACTTTCAAAAGCTGTTATCTGAATCACTTTACAAAACAATAAAAAAGATTATTATCTTTTTTTTAATGAAGTTGCAATAAGAAATAAATACACACTATACATCTAATGCATGCAAGTTAGTAACTACTTATGACAATTTTATCATATTCATTTCTCAAAGTTTCCAGTGTCTAACAGTTTCTTCACACGATGTTTTCTTTGACCGCTACTACTATTTATGCTTTGACTTATTGTAGACACTTTCTTCGTTTGTTGCACAGTTGCACCTACATACAATATCTGTAACGACCATAATATACAGGGTGTGGCTTGAATTAGGATCAAAAATTTTAAAAATTTGCCCTATAAGTAACCAATCCTAAATGGATTTAATTTATTTATTGTTATTTTCTAACAATAAAAATCGAATCAGCAATGTATCGCAAACTAATGTGTCCAGCCATTGAACTTGACATTGTCATTTACTACAACGAGTTAGCCATACACATTGATTAGGGATTTTAACTTTGGATTACTATATTTCTGAGTTAAAGCATTTTACAGCAGGTAAAGGTAACTACGTATACTCTGTAGAATCGTTGATTAAAATTTTTGCTAATATAACAGGCCACACGCTGTATATAATTTTAAAATACGCTGCTTTTTCTCAGCACTAGCCCACAAATTGCCCCGAAGCACTGGTAGAGTTTATATTGGGACGTGTATAGTTGCAGAAATAAATTATTTTTATGACGATTAAAAGAAACCAAAACCAATGGATGGAGTTTAATAAAAAAATAAAGTCATATGCGCGAACTAAGTAAGATAACGTTAACTAGAGGTAAATATATTTTACCAGTAAAAATAAAAAAATCTCATAGGAAAACTAGCTTAGAATACATTTACCGCTCTAATTCTGAGCGAGGTGATATCATAGCTTATTGAATTAATGTACAAAGTTGCGGAATCCTCTTCGATCGTTTTTCTGCGTTCTCACGATATTTTGTTGATAGGCAATTGCACTTCTGGGTCTCAATTCTCATGCAGTTCAGATAGACAAAAGTTCACCGATCGAATTTTCTTTGTGAATAAAAAATATTTCTTGAAGGGTCAAGATTTCTATGCATTTCGATTTCTTTTATGCGCTAGTTTTTTTTACGTGTGGACATATTACTTGGTTATTTAAGGTAAAACGGTAAAACTTGTAATCGAATTACCACTCGGAAAAGTTCGATTGACGCGAGTATCGCCACCCTGCACTATGGCTCGATGGGTCGACACGTAGAGATCTTGCTTGATTGTATCGCCTAAAGTGTTAGATGTAATCTTACTTCTGCCATTCCCATCTCCATCATCCAGGTATGCGTCCTTGCTCCGCTTATGTTCGTCATAATAGCTGTAATCACAGATATGCGAGTGAATAGATGACACCGGTGCATTTTTTTAGCATGGCAAATAATGGTGTGGGCGAAGAACATTTACCTACTTATGTGACATCTTTGGCTTCATTTACTTAACACGTTTCGGGACAGTGAACGCCTACAGGCGTGAAAACAATAAAACATGTATTGTGTCTGGAGTAGTGTCCCGGAACGTGTTAACGTAAAATTTTAGTGAATTAATGTGAGTCGAATAAATAAATAAAAAAAAATATCAATAGTAAAAAAGACGTAAATAAATTCAATAATATTACGGAGATTTTATAGCATGAAATCCCACTTCAAGTACCTACCTTATATGGCGACGAAAGATGTCGACGAACCTTTGCGTTCTACGAGCAGAAATAGTTGGAGGATTCGCAAGACTAAACTAACTTAGGGGCGTATTGCGATCTTGTTTTAGTCCGTTCAAGTTCTAGGCAGTTCAATTTTCACTCTGCTAGCTGTCAGTAGCCAAATTGGTATTATGATCCCACACAAGAAAGGTTAAAAGTAACTATTTCTAATTATTCATAAGGTCGAGGACATGGAAATTGGCTGGAATGAGGACATCACAATAAGAAATTTGCTTATCCATTCAAAAGCATAGCAGCTTAACTGTCAACGCAAGAGGGCAATACGCATGTTTTAATTTACTAAGTAGTAAAATATTGCTTAATTTTTTTATCGTTTTATTTTCTTATTCCGTGAAATCAGAACATGAGTCTATACAGAAAAGCGCGAGCCTCCTACTCTAGACTGACCAACACTTATTTTACCTGTGAATTGCCGTCACACAGTGACCCTTCGCGCGTCATCGACTAAGATACATGTCTGTGACGGTAATAGTAGGCGCGTGCGCACCGTTGCGCAATGCGCTTTGATTTAGTGCGGATTGTTTGTTTGTTGCTAACCTTAACTTTAACTGCGGGTTATCATTTGTTAGCCATTACTTGGGCAGAAATTCGGGCGTTAAATTGAATCGGGCTTTAGAGGTTTTCTACCTTTTTGAGAAAAATGAGGTAAAGTCTGTGTTTTACTAAAATTTATTAAACTTTAAGTACTCATAACATTACTTCTTCATTAGTAATATAGTGTCTACGTTAAACATGTAATCAGTCAGGTATCAAACGACTCCAGGGAGTCGCATAACAATGGAATTTCTATTGTGTCTCGTTCACACATACTTGACGAGTTAATATCGAATAGCTGTCGCGGTTATTTCCAACAAAAGCAAAAAAATAATTAAAATCGGTCCACTCGTTTTCGAGTTATTAGTGGTGTAACACAACTAACGCTGTTTTCTTTTGTGTTTATGTACTTATAGACAAATAGAGTACTTAGATGATCATCGTATTTGCATAACCCAAGTGCATTAGCTACTTACTTTGGGATCAGAGCAATGTACGCAATTGGTGTCCAATATTTATTATTGTAATAATGAACCTCTCGAGGCTACAAATAAGTAATATTGATAATCTGAACCAAGATCAAACCGCGATCGTAATCTTTCGAAAATTGCCCATGAGTACTTATTTAACCTTTCACTCGCTCATCTCAATTGATACACATAAAAACATAATTCTGACCTTGCCATCAATTTGTACAATACTTTGTTACAAAAGAAAATTAGAAGTGTAGGTAACATGCAGCTGGTAAATTGTTGATATAGACATACAACCAAGTGGCTGTACAACTTAGAGTGCAAGCAAGCGCTGACTGATTCTATCTACATTACATAATAATATACACTATGTACATAAAGTATGTTTTTTGTTATGTAGAACTAGGATGTTTATTTATTTTATCTCTTTCTTTTGTATAATTAGTAAGTATTTCATTAACTAAGCTTTTGCCTACCAAAAATGTATTCTCTTAACTATTCAGGTAACAAATGCATACTTGGCTATCATTACGCCTAATGGCATTATCTACCAGTTAAAATTGAATGGGAATGGGAAAAACTCCTTCACCACTATTTTTATTTACTTAGTAATTTCTTCAAAAAACATATTTTGTATTCTACCAGCAACGTCCAATATAGTTTGACTTAGGTATGTAATTAAACTAGCGATTTTGCAATGTTTATCTGCTTGTCGATCGATTCGATCATACTCATCATAGATCATAGATCTTTAACTGTTAATGTATCTACTGCAAACCTGTTTATTGTGAGTGCTATAATTATGTTTTGTAATTAACTAATTAGGTATAAGCTATCATTTGTGAGTATCTTTTAGCTACTTCATTGGCTAAAAGCAAAAAAATTGAATGTTATATTTTTATCACTTATATTTTGTTGGCATGCTCGTAGCGCAGTGGTGGCAGCATTTTGGTAGTAATACCGAAGTTAAGCAACCTAACGGCGCGGTCGGTGTTTGGATGGGTGACCATTCCGATCATCTAAGTGACGTATATCACGAGCATCTCCGTGCTTCGGAAGGCACGTTAAGGGCCCTTAGTAGGTGAAAACGGCAAAATGGACTGTTATCTATGAGCTATAATTGAAAATATTGAATGTTTTTCGCACTGAAATTTCTAATATGGATTACAGAACGTATGTGTGATGGGATGACTGTTTCCAAAACACGATTGGAAAAATTTTGCTCGATAAAAAAAAATCCTGAAGTTACCTCTAAAATATCATATAAATGCTCATTACAATCGCATTTTACCATAATAATTCGTATAAAATCACAAATACATAGGTATTTACCTTCTCGATTTCTTGACTGTTTTAGATTTAGAAAATACTCAATATTTCCATTCACTTTTTGATAAAAATGTGGATGGCGCTTACGATTTTTAGTTTCGAGCACGTTGATTCCATACTAAACGCGGACCCCGACCCGCGCGCCACCCGTGAGGCCCAGTCTCGCTTTGACGTTCGTACGCGGGGGCTGTGTCGCTTAGCTTGCCACTCTGAACGCGCGAAAATTACGAGTCCAAAGCACGAGTTGAACTAACTTTACCATGGGAAATAAAAAAAACATTATCGAAATTGAGTAGTTGCAGAAAAAGGTCGGCTAAAGCTCTGAATGAATTGATGAGGTATGTACCCTATTTTGATTATTTCATTCAACTACCATTATGTACTATTATTATTTATAATTATTATATAGTGTGGTGGACGAAGGGCAGTGCCAGACAGTAATTACTTCGATACTGTTTGGCACTGCAGCTGTCCATGGGCAGACGTAGCACTTACCATCAAGTGCACGATCTGCTCGTCCCGTCACACAATGGCATAAAAAATGTAGTTAATTTAATTGATTGCAGTTTTACTTTTCTAATTAGCTAGGTATTATCTATTGTTTATATAATTTCAGAAAACGACGATGCATGACAACTATAGATGGGCGCCTACCCGGATGAAAACCCAGCCACTCACTGGATAAATATTCAATATACGCAATTTAATTAACCCACCCGATTCGAATTTATACCGGGTATTAATAAAAGCCTGTTTTTAAAAATTACAGAAGTATTTTTATTAAAGTTTGTCACATTTATGGTGCGATTCAATTTATTTTCAAGTAGTTTATAATACTGAACTATAACAATGTTTTTTTTTTAATCTAATAAAAACTGTCATGTCACGTCAACGAGTTATTCTGAAACTATCACGAGAGTATTTTACAAATTAAAAAGAAAATGAAGTGCTTAGTGTATTCATTACTTGTCAGCTCTACGATCACACAATGGCCATAGTCACACAAGCGATAAATACGCAAACAAAAACAATACCTTTCCAACCCTTCCCTTTATCTTTTTATCTACCTGGGATTGCCACCTTGACCTTTTTAAAAAAAATAACTGTTGTCATACTACTCAACATATTAGATTTTGATGAAACGAATAATATAATTTATAATTGACTATAGATGGGCGCCTAAAAAATATCCAATACACGCTATTTTTACCCACCCGATTCGAATTGATACCGGGTATAAATAATAAATATAAAATATATAACCGGGTATAAATTAAAGCCTGTTTTTAAAAATTTTATGAAATATTTTTATTGAAGTTTGTCACTTTTATGGTGCGATTAAATTTCTGTTCAAGTAGTTTATAATACTGAACTATAAATATGGTTCATTTTATTTAAATCCAATAAAAACTGTCATTTAGTTGAAAATACAGTGCGTACCTGCATTTTGGCAATCCCAAAGGGGAAGACGGAGACTGTGTAAGGTTTAACAGTTTTACAGGACAACATTTTATTCAGTGCAGTACATTATGCGTATTTGTTGATCTCAGAAATAAGTACGAACAATTTTATAAATACAAATATTTAATGTGGTATGATGTGTAAACCATAAAGCATTTTACGAAAGGTCACGTCAACGAGTAATTCTGAACACAATCACACAATGGCCATAGTCACACAAGCGATAAGTATGCAAACAAAAACAATACCTTTCCAACCCTTCCCTTTATCTTTTTATCTACCTGGGATTGCCACGTGCGCAGTTCTATCGCCGTTGGCTATAACTTGCCAGTTTTGAATGTAATGTCACTGCGCGTAGTCTTTCTTATAACTTTTTTTACAACTCCTCGACCGACGACGGATTTAAGGTAGATTGTCAAACATTGAGTGACAAATCTTACAAAAATCACGTAGAGTGCATTTAATGTTATGTAATACTTATAACACAAGAATGCTTTAGCAATTAAAGAACAATATGTCAAAGTGTTAAAAGTGCTCAAAATATATTAAACTCAAATACTGATGCAAAACAAAAAAAAATACGACGAGATGCAGATTTACCTTGAGTGCTGTCACCGCTACCAAGTATCCCGTCATCAAGTGAAATATTGTAAAGTTGAGATAACTTCTTTTGTCTCTGAAATGAAATGAAATGAAATGAAATGAAATGAAATGAAATGAAATGAAATGAAATGAAATGCATTTATTATGTCCTGTCCTTTTGTATGTTATACTCATTTTAAAAAAAAAACGGTTGTTCATACTACTCAACATTATCCGATCATGTTGAAACGAATAATATAATTTATGATTTTAAGTGAATATGATGACTGACTTTATAACATAAACGATATTTCTAATCATATTGTAGGTCTAGGTGTTCATACACAGCCAATTGATACTCAAAACAATGAGTTTTCAAATAAATACCCAGCATTCTTAATAAACATCTGGGTAAATTAGGTAAAAATCAATTTTTACCTACCGGGTGGGAATTAATTTGATAAATATCCACTGGATTTCTACCCACCCGCCCATCTATAATGATGACTGACTGTATAACATAAACAATATTTCTAATCATATCGTAAGTCTAGGTATTCATACACAGCCAACTGATACTCAAAACAATGAATATTCAACGTTAATTTAATAAATACCCAGCATTCTTAATAAACACCTGGGTAAATTAGGTAAAAAAACAATTTTTACCTACCGGGTGGAAATAAATTGAATAAATATCCACCCAATTTCTACCCACCCGCCCATCTATAATGAGAACCGATCAAGATTTAGAACTTGAAGCTAATGAGATATTACGGTTAGTAGATGCCTACGCTATTTTATTTGTTATATCTATACTTATTTTTTTCTTGTGATTTCATAAAAAAAAGTTATTTGATGCTTTCATGTGTTTGAATTGTAGATGCGTTGTATATTATATAGTGGTAGGTAGACTATTATGGTTTTCTTCTTGTAATACTTTTAAAACAATACTGAAATAAAATCTTTAATACTTACAATGAGTTCTTATTATTTGTTGTCATTTATTATTTATATACTTGAATTTAAACATCACATTATTTCACTGACTGGTCGGCGTAGCCGGCCGCCTCGCATCCGCGTGCCCCCGCGCTGCCGAGCGGGACGTCCCCCCTCACCTCAGGTGCGAATAGCTACGAAATCTGAATTTTCGCTGACCGCCTAACCCCTCTTAAGCCGTTGGTCCCGGCTAATATCGGTTGATATTACTTAGTCGTTAAGCCAAGTCAGAGGCCCTGTAGGCGGCTTAATAAAATCTGACAGCAAGGTTGGTCGCTTGCCTTGCAAACACCCCTCCGCCAATTCGCACTGAGCCCGCGTGGTGGAGTTTGGCTCATACTACCTCACATTTGGGTAAATTTCAACAAAGTCGATTTCTTTATCACTTCGGTGAACTTTTTTATTTTTAACATTTTTCGAATTCAAACTATGGTTTATGATACTTCTTGATGTTGTTTAGATCAATACGTAACGCCATCAAAATATCTTGATAAACTAAAAAGAAACATTACTTCAAAGTTTTGATGCCACCGAAATGAAAAAACGATTCATCGAAATGAAATAACTCGCCCACCGAAATGACAACACTTATCCACCCACCGAAAACCTTTAACAAAATTACTTCTATACACTAAAACACGTGGTTCGTCGTGACTGCATCCGTTCGTTTTGATTTCACTCCATTCCCGTAGGTCGTAGCGTGATGTTTTACAGTATCCCGTATGTAGAAGTTAACCTTCTTTCAGGGCTCATATATTATTATAACGGAAAAACAGCAATTCTCCCCGCGAAATTTAAGCGCCGTGCGCTGCACACAATACGGGTAACAAGCTAGACTTCTGTGACTACAAATTTTCACTTTTTTATTGACTATTTATTATTAAATGTAACCTGATTTACAAATAAAATAGGCCTTCGGCTATATAAACTCGCATCGCAAAATAAACAAGTAAAAAAAGTATTTGTATTAACAGTAGTCGAAAACCAATCACTAGATGACAATTTGGTAGATTTTCTAATGTACACAACTTGAAAAGGACATAACTTACATTTTTTATATATTTTCTAATGACTGTCATTGTCTAGCCTATCACCTATTTTAGGCTGGACCTCTATTTAAAGGACACCAAGTATAGCCAATAACCTTTTCCGATAAATGAGCTATCTAACCCTTTTTTTTTAAATCGGAGCAGTAGTTCCTGAGATTAGCGCGTTTAAAAAGTTTTCGAACTAAGCGCTTCTCGTCAACTTTCATAATGCGCACAGCAAAAGAGTGGAATTCTCTACCCGCATATGTGTTTCCATCGGGCTACAACCCTGTTATTTTCAGAAAAAGAGTGAACAGGCTTCTTCTGGGTGAGCTCGCTTCATCGTCGTCCATGTCTGTGCCTCGTCTGGTATAGTTTAGAGACAAAAGTAAACCCATATCATATTAAAAAAACTTTTTAGCTTAACAACACTACTAGCGGTCCTCTTCGACATTTTCTGTGCGTTTTGCCTTTACTCCGTTCCCGTAGGTTCCAGCGTGATGTTGGCATGCCTTAAAGCAGTTGCAAAACCTGAATCTGGTGCTTGGCTGCATGCTTTGCCGTCTCCACAGTTGGGTACGCTTCTCGACGACAATTCCTTAAGAATTGCAGTAGCTTTAAGACTGGGCAGCAAAGTTTGTGAACCTCATCGCTGTATTTGTGGTGTGATGGTAGATGAAAACGGCCACCATGGACTGAGTTGCCAAAGATGTGCGGGGCGGTTCCCGAAGCACCATTCTACTATAGTTTATTTTTGTTTTTATAGTGTTTTGTCACCATACAAACTTAATTGCCTGGATTGCATAAGACACGGGATTCAATTCCTCGTCTGTCACAGGTTCACAGTTGCTTTTTACAAGTGCAATTTATACCATTCTATTAATGAATTTGTGCGTCGGGCCACGGTTTCCGTAAATATTCCTTGCGTCCTAGAGCCACCAGGCTTGTCCCGCATGGATGGTAAGAGACCAGATGGCCTAACGTTGGTTCCATGGCGAAGAGGGCGTAGCCTCTTATGGGACGCAACATGCGTTAGACACATTTACTGAACCTGTTGAAGTTACAGTATGCCTGTTACTTTAGCAGGTTCAGCGGCGGAAAATGCTGCCAAGTTAAAACATACTTAGTATGCTGAGCTAAAGTCTGAGTATGATTTTGTTCCAATCGCTGTGGAGACGGCTGGGCCCTGGGGAGATGAGGCAAGCGAGCTTTTCAAAGAGTTGGGACAACGACTGAGGTATAAGGGTAATGATCCCCACTCTGGCTGGTTCAACAAGTTTCCATTGCTTTCAGCGAGGCAATGCTGCTAGCATTATGGGAACCTTTGGATCGGTCAGAGCGCAGAGTGGGAATCAATAGTAGTTATATGGAAATTTAAAGCGTCTTTTTTTTCTGTGACATTTTGTAATAAAATGACGACGCTTTTCGCTGAATGAATAATTTGTATCTTAATTATAGTTCATTATGTATGTCATTGTAATTTTCATTTAACACTTTAACGCGTTCATGAAGAAAGGGGCAGTAAGTTTTGTTTTTATATGATATAACAAAAAAATACAGTTTTCGCAATTATTCCTGTATCTGTACTCTAAATGACATTGCTTTGTACCAAATTTCAAGATTCTAAGTTCACGGGAAGTACCCTGTAGGTAGGTTTTGATTCCTTTTCGAGTGTTGAAAATTTGCGGAAAATTGCTGATATTTACGGCAATAACGGCTGTATCTTTTTATTGGGTTGGCTTAGAAGTTTGATTTTTTTACAGCTTTAAGGGACTGCAGAGCTTTTGATTAAATTTTAGCTTGATACCTCCACGTGTTCCTGAAAAAAAGGGTAGGGACAGACAAACGGACGAACAACGAAGTGATCCTATAAGGGTTCCGTTTTTTACCTTTCAAGGTACGGAATCCTAAAAAGGAAGTCACAACAAAAATATTCTTTCAAATTGAACCAGTAGTTCCTGAGATTACCGCGTTCAAATAAAAAACAAACAAACAAACTCTTCAGCTGTATAATATAGTATAGATTTCACCGGAATGATATAATGAAGTCATCGAAATGAGAAAAACAATCACCGATATGAACAATTTACGCACCGGAATTAATAAAATTCACCGAAATGAAATTTTTTATCATTTCGGTGAATTTTGTTTCATTTCGGTGGTCAATCTAAGCCACCGAATCAACCGAAATGAAAACACCGATATTAAAATCAATGACAAAATTTAACATAACAATAAAAGTTTTAAAGTCACAACTTCATTAATACCACACTAATAAACGTAGTTTGGGAAGGATACCAATAAATAATTCATACATTTTATGGAACATTGGATGACAATATATTCCAACCTGCGGAAATGAAAAATAAAATATCCCATGTCACCGAAACCAACTACTTACTTTTTTGGCGGGAACACGGAGCAAGCGGCGCACGTCTATTTACTTTAAGCATTGAGGCGGCACTAGTATGTAGCGTGTTAGCGCGGGGGCAAGGAGCTAGAGTTGTCCCACGCAAAAATATTCTCAACAAACTAAAATTCACCGATATGAAAAGTCTTATTTGACCACATGCATTTTTACTTATAAGTCATTTAATTAAATAGATTAAATTATAGAATTATTATGTGATAGTACTATAACTATTCACGATTTAAATGAAATAAGCAATAATACTAAATAACCAAAAGTTTTTACTATATAAGGGAAATTAAACAGAAAAATGGATTTGACCGCGCAACCGAAATGAAAAATATGGTGCTTTATCACTTTTTATTCCGAATTTAAAGTAGTCCTAATCAAAAAATATTTATGGTCTCGTATACGGGATAACGCCTTCTATAAATAAAAAAATAAATAAGCCTCATTGTATCACTCTGCACTGCCAATTTCACTCATGCCGCGTAAAATTTGCTGTTGGGAAATTCACCCATTTGAGGTAAGGCCTTTGCCCAGCAGTGGGATGCTTGTTTACAGGCTTACTTTACTTTTATTAGTTTTAACTATATTTTGTTATTTTATCAGATTAAAACTCTTCGTAACCAAACTCTTATTTTGTGTAATGTTTGGCAGATTTTGACGTTTTCTTTAGCTGTAGCACAATATATTAGTAGTAAGAGGTAGAATATATACAAATTTTACTCAATAAAAGCTAGTTTGACAGCTATTTGAAGATTAAACACAAAGATGATGCAATCGATAGTTTATGATTTGCTTCACTAAAATGCTTTCCTAATCCCAAATGATTTGACTTGTAACCTATAACCGCACGTCAATACATACTTATCGTACTTTTTAGATGTGGGTTAGTATACTGAACACCTGTTAGCGCTTCCTCGATCGACTTAGATCAGCGGTTCCCAAAGATCAGCAGTCGAGCCCCCCTGAGGTGTAAATAAAGTTGCCCACGCGCCAAGTTCCCGTCCTCTATACAAGAAGGATTTAAAACAGATTTTATATTCCGTAAAGACTAACCAAAATAAATTACCACTTTATATTGGCAGGGGTGCGTTTTTGGTTAAGGTTGTCTAAATAATAAAATCGCAGTAAAAATAGGCAAGCAAGCGCTAAAGATTGAGTGAATATGAGTATTACCACTGAAAATAACAAAAGAATGCAGATACTAGAACTAGTTGCAAAATAGGAAAGACCCTTTACATGAATGAAGTAATGAAGCAATTAAAATACTGTGTGTGCATCAACGCTCAAAGAGGCGAAGAAACCAAAAGAGAAGTAAAATCATGAACCAAACACACACATCCCTGGGGGCGCGCTCTCACTTTGAGAAGCCGTGATTAGATCATTTCTCCGTCGGTCTGTCTGTCTGTTGTAACGAGGATTTTCGTGCGCCCGCGCCTCTTACGACGTATCGATTAGTTTATTGGTTGGGTTAAGTTAGAAGCTTTTAGCGAAAATTGTGTTTCACGTTTAAGACAAAAATAAAAAAAAACAAATTTGAAGTACAGCATTGATTAGAAATAGGTCTTAGTATTCTTTAAGAGTAGCAAAATGGAAATAAAGCTTTTTAGTAATTCACCCTTCATGTAAATTCGTTACAAGCCAACGCCTTTATCATTATTGTTGCTTGCCCACAGTATTTATGATATCCATTTTGCTTCCACATGCCGAGGCGTGGGAAAGGAGTGGATGATACAGTTCTCAAACTGACAGTTCTTCAGTTCACAGCCATTGTTGTTTCACATACTTAGTTTTATCCTATTTTTCTTGGTCAGTCAATTCTCGCATTCCCTCCATTCATCAATGTTTGAATTACCACTTTTTTCATCATTTGATCTTTATCTCTTCAGATCCATTGCCCTAACTTTATGTATGTGACATAGTAAGTAAAGTCTTGATGGATTCCTCTCGTACTCGTTAGTGCGAACTTCTAGATGCGAAAAAATATTTAATATAAGTCTCACTAGCAAATACATAATATTTGCGCCGTTTGGTCACAGAATATATAATAAATGTATTGTTTGGTGTTAAAACATTTGGGCCCTGGGGACTTTCTGCTATATTGTTGTTTAGAAAAAAATCTCCAAAACCAAATTTTGTTACGGCCAATAATAAAGCTGGCTGGTTCCTAGCTCAAAGGATTAATAGCATAGCTTTCCAACGCGGCAACGCAGCCAGCATCATAGCCTCCTTGCCACAAGGAAATGGTTTCGTTTTTGAATAAGTAGGTCTTATTCTTTATGTTGCATGTCTTACTTGTAATTTTTTTTGTTTGTAAAAGAGTAGAATAAAGACAATTAAATATGAGAAATTCTCAAGTATCTTCTGATTTGTACCACACCCTTTGCCACACGGGTTGTCAGACGATCGCAGTGCACGAGTGAAGCATCGTGAACTATCTCATTTCATCCTAATGATAGAGCGATCGTTACAAAATTATCATTTTTGCAATTTTAATACGCCTTCTTAGCTCGCTCGTGAGCATAGTTCATTTGCGAAATTAAGTAGGCTTTCGTTTAGTTTAGGTAGTTAATATGTGAAGGCTCGATCACGATTTGTTGACCGAAGGTAGCTGAAGTTTTGTAATACTTACTCGTACATGTTGTAGATGAAATAACTCTTGAAGATGTGGTTGTCCGCCCATTCGCTGCGATGTCATGACGGCGTAGGCTATTGTTTTTCCAGTTATTTTTTATTTTTTTATCATCTCTCTTTTTCCAACATGAAAAGTATCGAAAAATATTTGTAAAGTTCTATATCAAAACAGTACTACTTGCCCTTACAGTATGATGAAACGACTGTACAAAAAAAAGAAAAAACTGGACTCTTTCAAATGATTTGAAATATATCAATTTTTGTTCCGGTACCATGCAACTTCGACTTGCTTCAACTTAATAAATAGTCAAAATGATGATGAAAGAAATAACTTTACCGGTAAACGATGGTTCGGTCGATCAATTTGTGTAATGACGTAAAAAACATGGTCTCATCATCATCATTATCAGCCGATGGACGTCCACTGCTGAACATAGGCCTCCCGCATGGCTTTCCACAACGACCGGTTGTGAGCGGTCTGCATCCAGTGCGATTCTGCGATCTTTACAAGGTCGTCTGTCCATCTTGTCGGTGGACGTCCTACGCTGCGCCTTTGGTCGAAGGGTCTCCAATCTAGAACTTTTCTGCCCCAACGTCCATCAGTTCTACGCGCTATGTGCCCTGTGCCACTTGAGCTTACTGATTCTCAGGGCTATGTCCGTTACCTTTTCTTCTACGTATCTCCTCGTTTCTGATTCGATCTCGTAGAGAAACACCGAAACACAAAAAACATGGTGTCACAGTTTATTATATGATGGTACTTTTAATTGCTACTCGTGTTCATTTATGATAATGGATTTTTTTGAGGCTGCGCACAAGGCTTAAAATATTTAGGTAGGTAGGTATACTTGACCTTTTTATGAGAAATGATCCAATTAGTTACTTTTTTATTTAGGTGGAAAACATTGTGCTAAGCGTGTATTTGCGCACTTACGGCCTGTTTTACGATGTCATAACAAGTTTCGTTAGATTTATCTGTCCAATACTTCATACTCGACGAAATGCCCTTCAACATTGATTCAATATTTGAATTATTCGTTGGATATAATTTGTCGATGGTGAAACAGCCCCTTATTCTTATCAGTAGGCCTAGCCAATATTTTAATTTCCTAAACTACATGCGGGACATGTGGGAAACCACATTTTTGAACTAGTTAGGCAATTATTATTGCTTTTGAAAACATAGAAGTACATTAAAATTGGTAATGGTAGATTATTCAACATGGGGATAAAGTAGTGTCTAGCGGCCCGGGCGCCATCTTGACCATTGTTGGAATGTGAAGTTTAATCATTGTCGACGTCGAGTGATAGTAAATGCATCTGCTCACGCGCACGTTTTGAAGCTTACGACACTTGCGCCTGCGTCGTGTTACAATTTATTACGATTATATTATATTTTATACATACTTTGGTGACGTGCTGCTTATTTATAGCTGATTGTCGATAACTATTGCGTCTTTACAATAACATCAAGATAAAAACCAAACTTATGTAAATTGTTACCGATGCCGGAGTACTTATGAATAAATAGTTCGTAAGAATACGTTAAGTAAAAAATATGACTTCTTAATATAGTTTCTTTTTTTTGGGAGCGTTATGGTAGCAACGCATGTATTTTGGCTTTACCTGGGATTCAGTCGGATACATTTTTGGCTCTAGCTGCGTAGCTTATTTAAAAGAAACGAACGAAGGGTTTAGACCAGTGACTAGGTAAGCAACACTATTTTTATTAGGTAGAAACAAACACATATTTTTTGAAAATTTCAACTGTCTAGCTATTGCGGTTCTTGAGATACAGCCTGCTGAACAGACGGATGGACAGACAGGCGGACGGACGGACGGACAGACAGCGAAGTCTAAGTAAGGTGGTAAGGTATTTTTACCCTTTGGGTACGGAACCCTTAAAATAACACATTTAAATTCAGTATGAAAAGCTCGGTCTTGCCACATTTTGCATGACAGCAAAATGACATGTTCATTTATTTAACTTCAAGCAATCAATCAATTGAGAAAGTTGGTCTCAGAATCAGCCGAGAGAAGACGGAATACTTTCACATGAAGAGATACAGGGACAGAAGGGAAAAGCGAAAAGACCTAGAAGTGAGTGGCTACACCTATAAAGGTGTCAACAAATACAAATATTTGGGATGTACCGTAACAGATACGAACCACAGAGAGGAAGAGATTGATATCCGTATCCAAAACGCTCTCAGATGCACGGCAGCTCTCCACAAGGTTCTGGTGTCAAAGCTGATACGCAGAAGAACTAAAATTCGTGTCTATAAAACTGTAATTAGACCAATTTTAATGTATGGATGCGAAGCTTGGACACTGACCTTGAAAGAAGAGAATAAGCTGTTAGTGGCGGAAAGGAAAATTTTGCGTAAGATTCTGGGGCCAAACAAACTGGGAGATGGGAGGTTGAGAGTCAGGAAGAACACGGAGATTGAAGACCTAGTGTCCGAACCTAATATTATTGGAGAGACCAAAGCAGCTAGGCTTCGATGGCTCGGACACTTAGAGAGGATGGAAGAGGATCGCGCCGTGAAGAGAGCGTACCTGGGACAACCAAATGGGAGACGCCCGGTTGGACGTCCTAGGTACCGCTGGAAGGATGTTGTAGCTCAAGACCTGCTCAACCTCGGCCATAGCGACTGGCAAGAACTATCGCAAGACCGAGAGGCATGGCGTGATCTGGTGTTGGAGGCCAAGACTCACTTTGGGTCGCTGAGTCACCCCAGTAAGTAAGTAAGTAATCAATCAATTAGCGTTGCAGTCCACTGCTGGACGTAGGCCTCCCCAAGGGCACGCCAAAGTACAACAAATACTTCAAGTAAACTTATCCTAAAAAAAATATAAGTTTTTGATCAGAACTATCGACAAAGTATCGATTCGTTTACATCACTACATCGTCGTACATTATATTAGGTACATTGTAAACAATCGTGATTTCAGATGTGACGGTTTGCGATGTGTTGCGATTATAAATTGGTGCAATAAATATGCAAGACTTAAATCGTTTATTAATCCTTCAAGAAATTGATACTTTCGTTTCGGAATCTCTTATTTTTTATTCTGGGAATCAAACCCGGGGTCTTCTTAAATCTTAGGGTTTCAATACTGGAGGACAAGTACCAAATAGGATCCTGGTGAAATTGTTTTTTCTGCAACTAAATCACGTTCGATCGAAATTATTTTTCAATATTTTGCTCTTGTAAGCTTTTTATTAGCAAAAATATAAAAATTTGGGTAGCCACTTTTAACAGAGATAGGCCAGGTTATCCAGGAGATATTATTTAGTGCTCAGATGTAATGTAAATAGTGCGCAATACGTGCACTCTCTGTTCCTTCACTCTCATTAATCGGTAAGGTTCTGACATGACCGATGAGAGATCAGGCGCAGGACCAATGACTTAACGTGCTTTCCGAGGCACGAGGGTGTATCACCAACTTACTGACTCCGAACTATTTCCGAGTATTTTCACGACGAAAAAATCCCAGAAAATTTCGACCTGACCCGGGATTCGAACCCGGGACCTCTAGGGTGTGACCAACGAACTAACCACTACACCAACGAGCCAGTCAAAAGTGGTAGTATAACGCTGCAACCAGCCACCAGCGATCACTACTGTGTCTATAAAGGTGGGTTTAGACCATACGAACAAAGAACTAGAGATAGAACAAGAACATTATTTCTTGTTCTTTTGTTCTACACGTAAGCTCGATTTCAACGTTTACACCCAAATATCAAGCGAGCGTTCTTAGAATATTCTATAGAACGCAATAGAACAACGAACGAATGCTCTGAGTCTGGTAAAAGCCTATTTAAATCAGACGAGCGAATGCTAATTCTATGCCCATTTAATTAAATTCTTCTACTCAGAGCATTCGTTCGTTGTTCAATTGCGTTCTATAGAATATTCTAAAAACGCTCGGTCGATATTTAGGTGTAAAACGCTGAAATCGAGCTTCCTTGAAGAACAAAAGAACAAGAAAGTACCTCTATGTTCTTGTTCTAGCTCTAGTTCTTTGTTCGTTTAGTCTAAACCCACCTTTAAATAAGAAGAATTTAATGAAGTGGGGATAGAATGAGCATTCGCTCGTCTGATGTAAGGCCTTAAAACAAACACACAGCAATCATCGAACGATTTGCGGGTGTCGAAATAAAAACACTTTGAAATCGTGATCTGGACTAAATGAGCTACATCTTGCCTTCGGCTAAACATGTGTGAGCTATTTGTGTTGTGCTGAGCTATTATTTGAGATACAGAGTATAGGGGGGCGATATGGATAATTTTTCTGGTGCGAGCTTCGGTGTCTGTTGCCTAAATCAATGGCAGCAGCTTCAGAGATTATTTGTGAGGTTTATTTTTAACTAGCCCTTAGCCTTTCCTCCTTCTTCTCTCGTAACAGCATGATGTTTTATAGTCTTAAGCTTTCCTCGATAAATATAAAGCTATTCAACACAAAAATATATTATCAAATAGGTCTAGCAGTTCCTGAGTTTAGCGCGTTAAAAAAAAACAAACAATTTTTTCAGCTTTATGACATAGATTGTACTTCGTACTTATTTATGATGCACTCTTATATCTATCTGATAAAAGTAATATAAAAAATTGGTTTTACTTTTGATTCTTTTTATATATTTATATTTTAGCTATATAAAAATAAGTGTTTCTTAGATTCAGATTAATTTATTTTACCCTTTCTTATAATCAAATAATCTAAACCCTACGATGACCCTTAAACCCTTTATAATTCTGAATTTAGGTTTTACTTATATTTATAGATGAATCACACAACACTGTTTTGCATTGAAATCATAATCTCGATCAATCCTTTCGCGAATCATTATACATTCGTGACGCGGCGAGCGCAACATGAATTATTCTCACAGGCCAAAGGTTACAGAGCTAAACGGTTTTTGATAAATCACCCATTTAAACAAGGTTGATTTGTTTAAATAGGGAGTTGACTTTGAACTTAAGAGATGCGGGCCCCGCGGCTACGCTTGTACTGTAAATTGTTTTTTTTCTGCTGCTCTTTAAAACTGATGCATAGCTTTTGCCCCACCCTGTGTTTTAGTTTAATAATAATATTGTTTATTTCAAAAATTTATTGCACAAAAAAGGCTTGATAAAAGTTGGACTAAAGCATTCTCTCTCAGTCATACGCTTACAAGATTGTAATGGGTAGCTAGCAGGAACAGCTATCTAGCTAGCGCCCGTATCGGTTGAGCAATATTAATTAGCTTATTATTCATAATTTTCTAATCATAACTATAGGACATCCACGGACAAGATGGACAGACGACCTTGTAAAGATCGCAGGATCACACTGGATGCAGACCGCTCACAATCGTTCGCTGTGGAAAACCGTGGGGGGGGGGGGGGGGGGGGGGTTATTTTCAGCAGTGGACGTCCTTTGGCTGATAATGATGATGATGATGATGATGAATCATAACTGCTGCGTCCCCGTCGCTCTGACATAACCTACCATTTTATCGTTATCTATTTTGTGTGAAATGTGAGGGACATTTCCCTAACACAAGCGCTAAGGGACTCAAAAAAAGCCAAATACTGAGGGCCTACTACGAAAATCGAAATCCGTCAATATGATCATCGTTTTGCGGATACGTAGCATTTTTAGTATGCAATCCGTACTCACTTTACTTCACTTACTGTGAATCAGTAAGCTTAAGTGGCAGTGGGCAGGGCACATAGCGCGAAGAACTGATGGCTGTTGGGGCAGAAAGGTTCTGGATTGGAGACCCTTTGACCAAAGATGCAGCGTAGGACGTCCACCGACAAGATGGTCAGACGACCTTGTAAGGATCGCAGGATCAAACTGGATGCAGACCGCTAGTGATCAGTCGCTGTGGAAAGCTATGGGGAGGAGGCCTATGTTCATCATTTGACGTCCTTTGGCTGATAATGATGATGATGATGATGAATCCTTACTCCGAAATGCTTCGGATCCGACGATAATCGTATTGTCGGATTTAGTTTAAGGGTCCGGGCCCACTTCGCCGTACCATAGCATGACCGTGCTAGGAGCGTATCAGACACGATACACTCTACTTTGCCCACAGAATCTACAGCGTATATGAAGTGAGAGCGTATTTTGCCGGTGCTGACCCTCTCCGTGCATGACACGCGACGGTGTTGGTCGGTGACGGAACGGTCTAGTGGAACAGTGTCATGGTTTTATAATACAAGGAATATTTTTTGCCCGACACGTTCTTAGCATGGTCATTGTATGCTACGGTGTAGTAGGTAGACATTTTTAGGTCTCCCTGTAACTTTTTGTTGTAGGTTTCAAAAATTCAAAATCTTTATTTCAATTTAGGTCATGTAATGACACTTATGAACGTCAAATATACAGTGAAAGTGAGCTGAGTTTGTCTATAAATATGTGGAGCAATTAACATATAACTAAATAAGCTGTTAAGTTAAGCCAGAAATATTGTATCAACAGTTGACAAACCTAATAAAAAAAGAAAGAAATAAATAAAAGTGCCGAAACATGTCTCCTTATCTTTAGGGACCTACCAGCGCTTCGAGACAGAACACAGACAATTAGGCAAGTGCTGAGAAGAAACACCGGAACAAACTCAGTCACCACTAGCTGCCGTAAAATCAAAATCATCAAAGGTATTTAATCAGAATCATTAAAGTTTAAAATAAAGAAATTTTGAATTTGTTTTTCTTTTGATTCTGTGATATTCTGCGATGGCAACTTTAATACTAAATTGCTATTAGATAGCAATGAAATGTATCCAAGGTTAATATACCTCTACATTCTTGCCAAAACATACGGGCTCTTTAATGGCAAAGTAATAAATAACATATTTAATTAATAAAAATTGCAAACCGCCTTTGGCCTGTACTTCATACTATAAATGCTCAACCTTAATACCAAATTAATAACACACGGATGATTTAATTAAAGTATGTAATTATAGAACTTGTTAACTTATCATAAATCAGTAAGACTCCTTCCAAAGTGAATGTTTCGAGATTTTATCTTTATCAGTATTTAACGAACATGTTAAAAATTACTTAATTACCAAAAGATTTTTAGTATGGAAACCCTACTACGAAATGCTACGGATGCGCAAAACGATTATCGTATTGACGGATTTCGTTTTTGGTAGCAGGCCATCTGATACCGTTTCTACCCCTCTTGATAGCAAAAAATTTCACCATGTATAGTTGTTATCCGCGAAATCATTCAGCATTGGAGTGAAAAACGGATTTAAGTAGGGTTTATTAGGGACAAAACTTTGTTTACTTACGATTCTTCTTAAATCAGTTAATTTCCTGCATTTATTTTTATTTACAAGAATATCTATATTCCATTTCATACTACAAGTATTCACGTCTAGTAGGTAGGTATTTTTAAAATAATATTTGTAAATTAAACCAGAAAACATGTTCTTCAACTTTATTTTTCGTATCAATTTATCCATTTCGATCACAGTCTACTAAATAATTATTAAAAAGTATTTTTTATTTCAAAATGATCACAATAATTATTTAATTCGTAGTAATACAGTGTTATACGGCTTTGAACCCATAGTATTGTTTCAATAATATAATTTAATACCATACATAACAAATAAAAATTAAATAGGCAGACTCAATTTAATTAAGGTTACACACTTGCTTTGAAAAACGCCAGCGTTTTTATTACCGCGCCAAAAAATATTAAAAGAAAAAACTGCATATGCTCTATTTTAATATGATTTATTCTGAGAGTTGCCATTATATTAATGATAAAAAATGAAACTAGTATAATCATATCTTAACCTTTTGTACTACTTTTTATTACGCTTTGATGTTCTGTACTTTTAAAACATTAAATTCGTTACATAAAAAATATCAATTTTCTTAGGCTCTATTTGATGCTTATCTATATAAAGAATAAACAAAAAAATAATACAAAAAAAATAATACAAAGATAGTGAGCCTTACATTTAGTACCGTATTTATATTATAATGTTTACTAAATAAAAAAGTATACTTGGGTAAACCAACAAAACCGCGGCGTTTTTCCAAACCAGTGTGCTTAGCAATTAACAATACAAACTTATATTAACAGGAACATAAAGGTTAAGTATTTACGCTTGATTGTTTGTCTGTTTATTAGATACTGGGTAGTTTATCCAGCCTGTAAAAGAAAAAAAAAACAGTTAGTTACTGGTGTGGTGTGGCTAAGTTGGATAACTGATATATTATGACGCGAACTGTTAAGTGGATATTTTCATTTAAATAAAATTAATTTGTTTTTTGGCCCTATTTTTCATAAAGCGTAACAGACTGATAAAGGGCACTGTTGGGGCTGCCGCGTTACTGTAGTGCCCCTAGCATGCTCGCGTGCGCTGGAGTCGACAGTTTCCCGGCCTTAGTACGCAAAAAAGCCGGCTCTCTTTTGCGGCGAGTACGCGGCAGCCGCAACAATTTCCTGAAGGTCATCGCCGACAGTGGGGACTGTCCACTGGTCTGGCATATGTGTCACATCACTAAATCGCTTTTAGATATTAAGTACTAACACTAGTTGATAAGTTTTCTGTATTTCCTTTACTAACACTTGAAATGGATCACGTTGTCCGATAAATAAACATTTTTTTTTAAATTAAATTATAAAGCGACAGAATAAATACAGTTACGTATGATTACTGACAATTAGATGACGTTTTCAAACTAGCCATATTGTATTTTTTTCGAAAAATATTTCTTATCTGACTATTGAAAAATTTGCCCTTAGTACGATAAATGTTATGAAAACTTAAAAATATAAATTTATCTTCAAAATAATTAACCACAAAATACGTGACTACTGTTTGTCAAGTAACTTTTAATTCTAATTTTGTTTTTTGAGTACACTTGAGAGAAGTTTAATTAACAAAGTAGTTAAAAATATATATTGTCAAAAATACTTACTAGTGCAGGATACAGGAACGTGGAAACTGTTTGCGTGCCGAAGCTATTCGATGCATGGCACGACCACCCGCCCATATCGCTCCAACGGAGTGAAGATATCACCAGCTCGCCTGATTTCAATACCTGAGAAAAAAAATGCGGTTTAAAAAACGCCGCGTTTCTTCTCGGCAGTGAGTATGACGCCTCATTGTTTAAATATTTTTTTGCATGTAAACTTCAAGGGCACAATTCTATATTTAACCCATTTCCAAAAGCTTTACTTTCCTTACTTTTTCCATTTTATTCTATTAATTGAGGAAATCAACGGCGAGACAATATTAAATTACATTCTGTTTCATAATAATTTTGATTATAATATTCATTTGATGACAGGCAGGTACTAAATCTATAAAAAAAAACAAAGGAAAGATTATGTAAAATCCTTAGTAGTCGGTAGGATTATATAACTTGTCTTGGTTTTTCATAATAAAGGAAAAGACCTGAGAGAAAATAAGCAATCACTAATCCCCTACATAAATTATATTAGCACTATTTTACACTGATGGGATTTTGCCCAGTAAATATTGTAAGGATTATTATTAAAAATATGACACAAAAATTCCGACTAGACCGTTCCATCACCGTCTTAAATCGTCACGTATCATGCACAGAGCGAGTCAGCACCGGCGAAAGACGCTTTCGCTCCATATAACGGTAAGACAGAACGCTGTAGATCCGTTCAGTGGGCAAAGTAGAGCGTTAAAACAAAACGCTGTAGATCCGTTCAGTGGGCAAAGTAGAGCGTATCGTGTTGTTTTTCATGTCTGATACGCTCCTAGCACGGTCATAGTATGACACTGTGTAGCGGGCCCTGGTTATAAACAGTTACTTTAAAGGGTAAAAAATATTTTGTTTTCTTACCTTTATCCTCGAATCCCTCCTCACAACAGTTCCGTTATTATCTCGCCACGTCACATGCGGTCTTGGGTGTCCTTTAGCCTTGCAAGGCAGCACCGCGTTGTTGCCGATTGTGTCCACGAAGGCTTTGTAGGAGACCACTATGCGAGGCGCGAAGGGGAGCAGTTTGGAGCGCTCGGTTAGGTCAGGAGCTGTTCCTGTAAAGAGGAGGATGTCTGTTTTAGGAATAATTTGAGCTTTTAAATCGTTACTACTAATATACGACACTTATTTGATGGCAGTTTCTACTCGCCATGGCACGGGATTGTCATTGATTATTGTAGCTTTTAATAGAGAAGTCCATCTCACTGGCCTCCCCACTACATTCTGGTAATCCTGCCGCTGTTTAGCTTATTCAATATATTCGCAGCTATCCACCATTTCTGGTGACCGTTCAGTATCCGCCACCTGAGTCTTCGCTAGTAGCCTACAGCTTAGCCTTAGCCTGGTGTTGGGTAACAGCAACATAGTGCTAGCAGAATGCTGTAGATTATAATAATAGTCCCCCTAGTCGATTTCGACTACGGTGGCCAGTCACAACGACTAACCGACTGCGCGGGACATATTATAGTGCACAAGTGTGTGCGCAAACACAGGTGCACTCTCTATTCCTTTCACTCTCATAGCCCGATGGGACAGCAATCCGACACGACCGGAGAGAGATCAGGCGCAGGACCAAGATTATGAAGATTATAGTATATCAGGAAAGGCTTTTGACTGGATATTAAAAGGTGTGCTACCCGGCTCTTAAACTGAGGTGTGGAAGGCAAGATGAAAACCACCACACAATCTTCCCGTATTTGGAGTTATTATGGAAAATACTCTACCGACAAGAGCCCAACTCTTAAATCTGATGATGAATAAACGACACACGATAATTTTTAAATGGCTCCATTTGAGGCATGTTACGGCGCATTCGAGCTCATCCGTGACTAATGAATATAAGCGGATATTGTAAATCGGTTCTTTCTTATCCGAATGTCATCAGGTTTATCCATCCTAGTGGTTGTATGATGACTTTCTATATATTTCTAATTCCCATTTTGTTGTATTATGGACATGGATGAGTACGTAAGCGCTTTAGAAATTTTGATGACATACTTTGTAAGTATGGATCTTTGATATCATTAGCAAAAACTTGATTAAATGTAGGGTAGCAAATCACCTACGGGCTGTTATTATTTTTTACAAGAGTCAAGTATGTATATGTTTTTACCAAAACTGCGTTTTAACACATCGTTTTGAGGCGGGTCTGTTTTTCGAGTTATTCTAGTAAGTATGTTAAGTCTGATTTTACTCTTCTTTTTAAAAGTTCACATTTCACACTAAACTACAATTGCTATTAAAACACCATAAGGCACTTACCCGTGCTATAAACAATAGTGCTGGCCCTCGCCACTTTGTTACCAGAAGAGGCAAGACAGGAATACTCATCGGAATCTTCCGTCCTTGTCACGAGGAGCGTGGACGAGACGCGTGCGAGCGAGGTGGGATTACTGTCGATTATTTCCGTTGATTCTGAATCGTGCTGAAATAGAAAGAGCATTGTTTTTTTAAGTTAAACGAGATAGAATTTGAAATTCTGTAACTGCTGGAAAAGAAACAACGTTGGATTTTAAGTAACTTATAGGTCATGGTTATTGAAAAAATGCCAACACCTTGTAAGTAGATGACATTTTAAAATATCATAGGTAGGTATGTGAACCATATGCTATTTTGGAATGTTTTTGTTTGAATAAATGTACGGTAATAAGTATTCGGAATAATAACGTATGGCAATATTCCATGATGTCCGATAATATATCAAATATTTCTCAGACATTCAGCTGATTCCCCCATAGGCCTAGGACGAGCTTATCTTCTCACGTTCGATTACATTTTGTATGGAAAAAAAAGATGAGGTCGGTACGTTACCTCGTATTTGCCCTCTGATTGTCTATTTATGGATCGGGGATCCCCTTTAGACACCAAAAGAAACCCATAACAAAGCGAATGGTACCATTAACGCAGCCGGAGCTACCATAAACGGAGCGGGTGGTACCACTAACGAAGCGGGTACCATTAACGACGCGGGTGGTACCACTAACGAAGCGGGTGATACCACTAACGAAGCGGGTGGTACCATTAACGAAGCGGATGGTACCATAAACAGAGCGGGTGGTACCACTAACGAAGCGGGTGGTACAACTAATTAAGCGGGTGGTACCATTAATTTACAAAGCGGGTGGTACCACTAACGAAGCGGGTGGTTACCATTAACAAAGCGGGTGGTACCATAAACGGAGCGGGTGGTACCACTAATTAAGCGGATAGTACCATTAACGAAGCGGGTGGTCATAAACGGGGCGGGTGGTACCACTAACAGGGCGGGTGGTATCACTAACGAAGCGGGTGGTACCATTAACAAAGCGGGTGGTACAATAAACCATTAACGAAGCGGGTGGTACCATTAACAAAGAGCCTTACCTCATAAACCGGTTTATCGTTCCTAAACCAGCGTATACTGGGCGCGGGTGATCCATACGCTTCACACGTGAGCGCGAGCACTGCGCCCGGCGCGTGCGCGTTGGAGGCGCGCGGTCGCGATGACAGAGAGAGGAAGCGGCGGCCGCTCGACTGTTTTGTGAGACCTGAGGATGAGAGGACGTGATTGAAAAGGTTGCCTTTCCGATGCCATCGATTTTGTATATGGCGCCCAATATCGCCTGGTCTGCAAGGGAAATTGAAGTGTTGCTAAAATTACAAAAAGCGCTATTTTTTCACTCTTACGCGTATAATTCAAAATATCCGCAATCTGACCGACATGATCCAAGAGGAAATTAGAAGCAAAACAGCTGTGCTTGACAGAGGGACTAATCCATACTTTTTGACCCTGACCTATTATTTATATCTGTTATTTGAAGTCAACATAAAATATTTACGTTAGTGAGAAAAACATGTTGAGAGATTGCTATACTTTAACATCTCTCAACCCCAATAGTATAATACGTAAGGCCAAGAAATTTTACACACAAGAGGGACGCAATTGTATTTACCTAGAAAAGGAACAGAAACGGCATTAAATATTTTTAATAGCAATTACGGGCACTCACCATTATTTTCTATACTGTTATCCAACTCTGGCAGCAATTTGAGGTGTCTGCTAACACCGGCGCGACAGCCCGAGCACAGCAGCGCCACCGCTAGGAACACCGCGTGGTACATTCTGGTACTAATAATACTGGTGAGATTCGTCAAGATAGGGACTCTGGAATGAGAAAGGAAGATTGGTTTTAAATATCATCAAGATAAATGAAAACTACACTTAGGTGCTCGTAGCGCAGTGGTGGCAGCGCTTTGGTAGTAATACCGAAGTTTAGCAACTTACGGCGCGGTCGGTGTTTGGATGGGTGACCATTCCGAAATGGTCGGAAGTGACGTATATCACGAGCATCTCCGTGCTTCAGAAGGCACGTTAAGCAGTTGGTCGCGGCTAATATCGGTTGATATTAGTCGTTAAGGCTAGTCAGAGGTCCTATGGGCGGCTTGATAAAATCTGACAGCAAGGTTGGTCGCTTGCCTTGCAAACACCCCTCCGCCAATTCGCACTGAGCCCGCGTGGTGGAGTATGGCTCATACTTCCACATATTTTATCTATTCAGTGCAAATAAGTACTTGTACCTCCAAGTGGTTTGAATTGGTCAATGTGCGAATTGGACTATTTGCGAATTGGACAATTTTAGATTTGGTTAATGTGATAATTGGATCATTTAATCAGTCAGGTATCAAACGACAGCCGGGCGCCGCATAACAATGGAATTTCTATTGTGTCTCGTTTACACATACTTAACGAGTTAAAATTTGTTGGACTTTGGGAGAATGTCATTTTGAGTGCACTGGACATTTTGTGAATTGGACAAAATGCACCCAACTGATTTGGGCGATAGGCGGCCTAAGTAGATAACAACCGAGTGTTAAAAAGTGCACGACCTATTATAGTGCATGTCAATACTCTCAATTGAACTCTCAATTCCTTTACTTCCATGAACCCAAGTGAGATCAGGGCGGCGATTCTCACGTCACACGAATATTTTTCGTGTGGTAATTCGATTGCGAGTTTAACCGTTTCATCTAAAAAAGCAAGTAATATATCCACAGGTAAATAAAACTACGGCACGGAAGAAATCGTAATGCATAGAAATTGTGACCCTGAGATATCAAGAATATTTTTTTCTTAGACAAAGAAATTTCGATCGGTGAACTTTTTTCGTATACGAACTGCACGAGAATAGACCCCCAGTAGCCCAATGTCGCGTCAATAGAACTTTTACTGTGTAATTATAATACCGGGTAATTCGATTACGAATTTCACTGTTCTACTGAAAAAAAATCAATTGATAAAAAAACTACCACATGGGAGATGGTCGATTGCATAGAATACCAAAACAGTAATTTCATCTAAAATAAATTCATTTGGTGGACGTTTAACGAATGTGAATTGCATGAGAATCGGGGCCTAGGCATAGGCCGGCTGTACTACAGGCACGGAGTCATCACCAGCAATTTCTTATTAATCCAATCTGTTTCTGTGTAATTTCAAGATTGAGAAACATAATGTTAATAATGGCCCGCCTACGCGCCTGGGTGTCGAGCCGAGGGTAGAAGAATAATCTATCTTAGAATATCATCATCAACATCATCACTGTCAGCCAAAGGACGTCCACTGCTGAACAAATGCCTCCCCCACGGTTTTCCACAACGACCGATCCCAAGCGCTCGCATCTAGTGTGATCCTGCGATCTTTACAAAGTCGTCTGTCTATCATTTCAGTGGATGTCCTACGCTGCGTCTTTGGTCAAAGGGTCTCCAATCTAGAACTTTCCTGTTCCAACTAATCTTTGAATATGGCGCACAAAAAAACCTCTAAACTTGATATTGAACGAAAGTTCTTTCTAGGACTAGTCTAGGAATGCACGACATGTTTTTTTTGGCGGCATTTCTGGTGATTCACCGTGCAAGAATTCGTTCGGGTGTAAAAACCACCCTGCTCCTTTATCTTTACCTCGGGGTGATAGAAAAAACAGATGACTTCGAGTTTGAAGCAATGTGATAAGAATTAATTGAAGGATTTTTTTGTAGCAAAATTGTAGCAAACAGCAACAAAAAAAAAAACTATGACATTGGTGACATGACGATTGGATGCCAAAGAGCATTAATTTTGCCAATTGTATATAGGTAACTCTCAGTAGAATTAATTTCAATAATTAATAAAAAAGGTAAAAGATTAAAAAGGTACTTACTACTTAAATAAAAAAAAACTTGAATTAT
Organism: Pyrausta aurata; assembly: GCA_963584085.1. Classification (NCBI taxonomy): domain Eukaryota; kingdom Metazoa; phylum Arthropoda; class Insecta; order Lepidoptera; family Crambidae; genus Pyrausta; species Pyrausta aurata. Next base: position 8,151,397 of record OY757277.1, read on the forward strand.
AAATATTTTTGATAAAAGTAACTTATTTTTCGCTTTTTTGACACACAACTACGCAACTACTAATCTCGTAATAATATTATTTCTTTATACATGTTACTATGTAATGTTAGAAGAATGCTAAATATTCGCGTAAAATCGTATCGTGTATAGAAAATAGGGCTGTTCATACAAAAAATATGAGCGAAATAATAAAACCTGGCGTGTGTTAAATAAATGATGATGAAAAAAAACTGTTAATTGATGGTTTAATAACCATTCTACGTGTGCGATTAGAAAATTGTTGGATTTTGATTGGTTCTTTATTATTTACTATAAACGGTCAAATTCTTATATCTTCTATCTATCTATCTTATATATATAAAAGGAAGTCGTGTTTGTTACAACACTTATAACTCGAGAACGGCTGAACCGATTTGGCTGAAAGTTGGTGGGGAAGTAGCTTAGAATCAAGAAAAGGATATAGGATACTTTTTATCCCGCTTGACGGGGCCGGGGACGGGGCTGGGGTAGCACGGGACCGGGGCGAAACGGTGGGGAGGTAGCTTAGTACCAGAAGAAGGACATAGGATTCTTTTTATCTCGTTCGATGGGGCCGGGGCTAGAGCGGGACGGGGCCGGGGCGAAACAAAGTTCGCTGGGTCCGCTAGTTATTTATAAAAAAAGAAAATACACTAGAAAATATTGTTACGGGAAATCACAATGTCAGTAATTCTTATCTAATAGCGGTCCCCCAAAAATACGTCTGCTCGTGTTTAATTTTACTCGATTTCATACCGTTCATAGCATATATTTTATAACCTTCCCATCTTCACGATAAATTACCTATGTAACACATTTTTTTTTCTACTCGGACTAGTAGTTCTTGAGATAAGCGCGTTCAAACAAATACTCAAACTATTCAGGTTTAATATATGGCATAGAATATTCTTTATTTTATAACTATTGCAAGCTATAAGCTTCCGTACGAAAAGTAAGCTATACGAAATAAATATATTATTATTAACTTTTAATATAAATGGCAACCCTATAAACTAATACTGTAGTGACCAGTGAGAGGCATGTAAAAACTAATTCACAAATTACATAACTCTGCGTTATCAGTCTATACGTGCAATGCTCGCATAACTACAATCTTCACACATTCCATGTTAAATACCTAATAATAATTTTAAGGTAAGTATTATTGATTATTCTAAGACGATGATTAATAGGTAGAACTGTATTTATTTTATTTTATAAATCTTTGTGTCTCTTAACACTACATATTATAAAACAAAGTGTGTTCACGATAAAATCAAACACATTTTACGAAACTAAAATTAGTATTTTCAAAAAAATAAACACTTAGAGAAAGTTTCAATAAAAAGGTACCGTTTTACAAAAAAAATACAAAAAAATAAATACCTTTTTGAATTCCCTTTTCGAAACACTTATTCCAACACCAAAGGAAGAAGATCAAAAATAAAACTAACTATCACTTGTGTATGAGAAAGAAGATCACAGATTGAATTTGAATTTTGTATTTAAAAGTTCCTACAGGCACGCTCAAAGTCCAGAACGAAATGGTCCGCCCAATGTAAAAACGACTGTTTTATATTGACAGGGAGACAGGGCCCTAACAAGGGATCGGGAATCGGGGCCTAGTTTTTTTTGCTTTAATAATTGGAGCCTTATAACGAGCGCTTTTACTGCCTACAAAAAATAAAATTTACAGACCGCAATTACCATAATCAAGTTAGTGATAATATCGACTGTTATGTAATAATCACACCTGTATGATAATATCCAATGCAACTCCTAGTTAAAGGCACTAATACTTGTGTATATAAAACAAATATATCAGTAAATTTCATTATTATGAGAAAAAAGTACACAGTGTATCTCAATAGACGAAATGTTTAAAACTGATGTTCTTTTTCTGAAAGTACGGAACAAAAGATAACAAAAATGCGATTCATACGGTGATACTCGTAAAATGACGCACTAAAGTTACGAATTCTTAACACTAGCTCATCCATATCTTTTTGGGATTAACCTATTTACGGTTACTACGCATTTACAACATGCGATATGAGTTACGCTAATATTATTGCATAAGCCTACGATATAAGTGTAACAGACAGAAAATCTTTCCTTATCAACCACCGGTAGTATTTTAGATAGTAGATAACTCGTATTGTGAGCAATATCGGTTTTTTCATGTATTTTTTATCTAACACTAAAGATTGCCTTAAATTTATGATAATTAACCAATTGTCGTAAATTACTATTAAGGGTGGTAAGTTTCATTATCAAAACATGTAGGCAACTAAATTTTCAGAAGCGTAAAACTATCAAACAGGTTTCAGTTTCTTCTGGCTAAGTTTCGTACTTATTGCTATTTGCCCGTTCCTTCCTTATTCGCAGACGGTATGTACTATATTTGCACTCTTGACGAAAAGTTTACACATACAATTTATAAATACTTTCAAAGAAAAAATGGGGCCCATCTGATACTAATCACTACCTGAGTCCGCGCCTGCCCCACTCCATACAAGCTTTCATGAAATTCAAATAAATTAAAATTCGCACGCACTAGAGCTCAGACTGAAGATGAAACAGGGCTATAAACGATCCCTTTGTTCTAAGAAACATTGTGATACGTAGAAAACTAGCGAGAATATTACTTTGTCCCGAATACTATGATTTTCGTGAGAAAGTGTAAGAAAGCTTTTTTGATTTTCTGAAAAATCCGAAAAATGAATATTTTTCAGTGATATTTTAAATTTATATCTCCTATTTTGTAGCGCCCGTTCCTAAGAATTTAGAAATCGTTATCTTTCACGCATCCAGTATCTATTAACAGGATCATAATAATTCGATTATATTTTGAAAGTAAAAATATCAAACCAACATAAAAAAAAACATTTATACACTTACAATAGAAGGTATTAACAGTGATATGAATCTACATAACAACTTAAATAGTCACAAAAATATTTACCCAGCAAAACATGTACATATTCCGAATTATATCAGCAAAAAAAAACACTTTTAACGAACATTCAAAAGCTTATTATTAAAAATAAGTATTTTACGTCTTTATTGGCTTCATTGAATGTATTTTAAAGAGTTTCAAAGTGAAAAGACGTAGGTAGGACTTCATCACTTTTCTATTCACGAATTTCTGACTCAGTGAAAACGTTTGAATTCCCAAGTTTTTTTTTAGTTCTAGTCTTATCTAATTAATCAATGCTACAAGGTATTTTTGGTATAAAATTGAGTTGCTAAAAGTTGCTACCTAACCGTGTCACATAAATTTAGTTTTGTTAGCTTTTGCTACACAATACTATTTCTTAAAAAATATTCTGTGTTTAAAAGGTTTCAGTTAATAAGTTGTGAAACATTGCCAAGGAGTTTTTGCTAAAAAAAAACCTTCCCCAATCATAAGGCAAAATAAATTAAAAAGTATTAAGATATAAAAGATATTGTGCAAAATTATTTACTTACTTGCTCTCACCCCAAAGTCGGCCACTTGTGCAATGGAAACCAGTAACAACATTCACACCCAAGAAATCTTAGAAAACTAAGTTTTTAAAGCGACTTTAGGTAACTTTTGTTATGATTTGGAAATACGCTTTTATCCTTGGTATGATTTTCCTTAACCTACAATTTTACAATACGTTTTAATCGACTTCAAAAAGGAGAAGGTTCTCAATTAATTATTTTATTGTATACCTATTGGATACCTCATATCATATCTCCGTCATTTGTGGACCGATTTGATTTTTTACGTCCTAAATAAAACGATTTACTCTTTGAAAGAAAGGACTCCTTTTTATGCGCTTTGACATTTAAGATTGCGACTATATTTCCTATTGTTTAAAATATACCTAAGTGCTATTTCAAATTGTTTTAAAAGCCTTGATAAGATGGAGTTTTTAGATCAAAATCGTAAGTGAGTCAAATCGAAATCGATTCAGATCTGAATAAAACATCTGAAAGGGATGGGTGGCCTTCTTAGTATGTTAACCAAAGAACGGTATTCAGACATTTGGTAATCCATCTACAGTTCTCTGGAAGGTGCTTGAATTATTTAAATCTACTATATAAAAATAAGTCGGGTTTTCCGTCCTGACGCTATAACTCCAGAACGCACGAACCGATTTCCACGGTTTTACATTCGTTGGGAAGGTCTTGGGCTCTGTGAGGTTTATAGCAAAGAATTATCCATAAAACGGGACCGGGGCGGGACGGGGCTGGGGGCAAAACGAAGTTCGCTGGGACCGCTAGTCTTATATAAAAGAAATATAGTTTGACTGTTTGGTTGAACGTGCTCATCTCAGGAACTACAGGGTTTGAATTGGAATTTTTACTCATATTTTTCATCGAAGAATGATATAAAACATTACGATACGACCAAAAGGAATGGAGCATTTATGAAATTTAAAATTGATTGTCAAACTCGCGGGAAAACACTATAGTTTAAAAATGAAACAAATTAAGGATGGGAGTTAAAATATTCAAGGTTTGTAAAATGCATCACATGATATTGACCTCTTCTAATAAATATTAAATACGCAATAAATTATGGAGTCAATGCACTATTTAAAAAAAATAAAAAATAAGTCGATACCCTATTATAAAACGGAAAAGATTTATAACTAGATTTAAAATTTTATGCACACATAAACCTAATTAATTAAAATCAATCACCTGAAAACAAATCTGTTGATGATAGTTTATTTAATAAACTGTTATGACGCAATATTAATCACAAGCGCATTTACACAAATGTTTGTAATTTTGGACAAATATTGCAAATGCGATTTTAGCGTCAATAATAATAATATCTTACAATTGCATCAGTGAAAGAACTCTATATTTGTTGTGAAAAATATTCATCACATATTTGGGACAGTATTTATATTACACCTATACTTGGGGTTCTCTGCAACTTTTAAGCCAAAAAGAGAATTTTCGGAAGATAATGCTCTTAGCATCAAGTCTACCTTTTGTACTTTTATCATTTGTGCATTTTTTAAAATAAAAATTTAACTTTAATGCGTGATATTTGTAATTAATTTAGGTAATGACATCATATACACTATAAAGTAGAGACTACTATTACAAAACGAATGAAGTAGGAAAAGTAATTGCTTCCTCAATCACACGTTTTTAATAATTGATGAAAATACGCATCAATTCTCAAAAACTGCGCAAATAGACATGTACCAAAAATAAATCTCGATGCTATTTTTGGAACAATTTCAATTTCATGAGTCTCAAGTAAATCGTCTTTTGTAGATACAATGTCAAATAACACGGCGACTGCAAAAATTCGTTTACTTTTTGTTTTCCAAAAAATGATAATGTCTTAGCATATCTAAAAATACGGATTTGCATTTAATATCGAAAATCAAATGCGAAAATGATGGTAAGAAAAATAACGAACTTTAATTTTTAGGGTACTTTGTATCAGTTTAGTGTATGAAACTGCCAGAAGCAGTATGTAATAAACTATAGGTAAACTGCTTCATTGAGACTTCGCCTGCGGGGTACAGGGGCGTGGGGGGAGGCGATAGCGGGTCGCGCGAGGGGTGCGGGCGGCGTGAAAACATCCGCCCGTGCCCTTGTCTCCCCCCGCACCCTTTTGCCCCGCAGGCGAGGTGTCAATTTCGCGGTCTGCCTATAGCGGTCCCCCGCAACTGTCTCCTCGCGTTTTGATGTTGGCTTTAAGGCTTCTCAGATAAATAAGCTATCCAATAAAAAAAAATGGGACCAGATCCTGTGACAAACAAACAAACTCTTCAGCTTTATCATCTTTTTCAGGTCTTATTTCCAGTTCATCTGGGGTCAGGTCTTCTAGTACATCTGCACCAGAGAGCTCTGTTCTGTTCTGTCTAGAAACTCTTCAGTTTTATAATATTAAGTATAGATCTACATTGCTCTTTAATATTTGGTCTTGTAGATATCACTAATTTGTATCTGGATAAAATATAGCCTTACGGTGTAACATTATTATGTATCACATAAGCCTTAGAACATTCCTCTGAAAAACTACACTCAAAACTCTAGAGTAAATATATTTGATCGGTTTCCCCAAGAGGCCTCGATTTTGAATTACAAAATCTGATACAGATGTGTTGTTTTACATTTCTATTTAGGTACTACAGACATTCAAAACATTAACCCGGTTCTTCCCTGATTTGGAGTTTTTATGGAAAAACTCCACCGATAGTTTACCATTACAGTTAATTCTGACGTCATTAAGAGTGCACCTAATTATTTTAACTGCCTCGGTGGCGCAGTGGTCAGATGGCTGACCAGAGGTCCCGGGTTCGATCACCGGGTCGGGCTAAAAATATATACCTGGGTTTTTCAGTTTAGAAATTCTCAGGGTAGCCCGGAGTTGGAAGTTGGCGGTGTTTTACCCCCGTGCCTCGGAAAGCACATAAAGCCGTTGGTCCTGCGCCTGACCTCTCTCCGGTCGTGACAAATTGCTGTCCCATCGGGCTATGAGAGTGTAAGGAAAAGAGAGTGCACTTGTGTTTGCGCCCACACTCGTGCACTATAATATTTCCCACGCAGTTGGTGTCCCTGGCCACCGTGGTCGAAATCAGCTAAGGGGAGTCTTTTGCTTTTGATGGGTTAAACTTTGACCTAATTTATTTAATTCTGAATTTCAAAAGAGTTTTGTGTATCTAAACAGTAGCCAACTAGCTAGATCCTTGTTAAACTTGCGGATATCGAGGTATCATGAGTTTGTGTGGAGAAGTATCATTTATGGTCTGTAGAACTTAGAAGGTAAGATATTGTTTTCATTTGCAATAAGTTTTCTTTCCGTTTGTCAAAATAAACACTCTGGGGAAACCCCTTTTTTAGGAACATAAAAAAAACATTAAAAACTTCTCCTTAATGTAACAGATACTTCACTGAGAACTAAAACTACTAAAATCGGTTCACCCAAACGCGAAATAATAGCGGACAAACATACATACATACAGGTCAAACTGAGAACCTCTTTTTTTAAGTCGGATGAAAATAAGTATCTAGTAGTAGGTAATAGAGCGGTAGGTAAAAAGCGCGATCGTCAAAAAGCATTGTATTAACACTAATTCAAAATGATGACCCAGGCAATGCAACTGTCAGTTCTAATTAGATCCTTCGAATGACTCAGAGGCAGTAAATTGTTCTTATAACATTGTTGCCAATTCTGAGTAGTGCAAACGTTTATTAATGATATGTGAATGGAATCAATGAATCAATGAATCCTGCTCCATTTCAATTCATATTGGTCAGTAATAATTGATTTTCAAGTGACAGTGCAGTGTTATGCCGGTTGTGTCTTGTCTTTTGATGGATGTTAATTAACACTTTTACTGTTCCGTTGATTTATGAAGCAGTTGATGATCATCGTCCGGTGGAATATTTGATATTCTTTTTTTAATTGACTGGTGAGTTCATTCCAACATCGAGAGGTGCTCGTAGCGCAGTGGTGGCAGCGCTTTGGTAGTGATATCAAAGTTAAGCAACCTACAGCGCGGTCGTGTTTGGATGGGTGACCATCATCATCATCATCATTATCAGCCAAAGGACGTCCACTGCTGAACATAGGCCTCCCCCATGGCTTTCCACAACGACCGGTTGTGAGCGGTCTGCATCCAGTGCGATCCTGCGATCTTTACAAGGTCGTCTGTCCATCTTGTCGGTGGACGTCCTACGCTGCGTCTTTGGTCGAAGGGTCTCCAATCTAGGACTTTTCTGCTTCAACGACTGGGTGACCATTCTGACCATAAGTGACGTATATCACGAGTCGGAAAGCACGTTAAGCAGTTGGACTCGGCTAATATCGGTTGATATTATGGCTATGCTTTAGCCAGAGGCCCTAATAGGGCCATATTCTACAGTCTAAAGGTGCAAGGGGTCGCTTGTAGCAAACACCTTTCCACCAATTCGCCTTCCGTGAGGCTTTTTACCCAGAAGTGGGATGTTTTACTCTATCTTTACTAACAATTTGATCTATATGTATGAATTTAATTATTTTTATTTATTACATTTCATGCACAAACAAAAGGTACATATGGCGGACTTAATGCTAAAATCATTCTCTACCAGTCAACCATTGGTCTATACAGAGAAAATACAGGCGGCGCGAAGGAAGTGATAGAGGGGTAAAAGAAAAAGCTTGACGATAAAAATTACAAAAGGTTTTTAAAACACAATAAACATACATACTACTTATTACATAAATACCGCATACATTAATACATAATACAAAGGTATAATAAACTTATACATAGTACTAGTAATGAATTTGATAATATTATATGAGTATGGCGATATATTTAGGCTAAGCACGTGAGTAAATTGTTTCTATGTTTTTATTTTCCTGGTCTTGACTAGACCACCATATAAAACAACTACGTTCTAATTTTCCTTCTGCATCATTATCAAAGACGAAGATATGATATTTTACCGCGACGAATAATTGAATAAACAATCTTGTGGATTCGACTCGCCTTTTCCAGGATCACGTTTTCCGAACTATTGAGGACAAGATATGAAAATATAGACTTATACTCGTACATATGTAGATCGCGGCCGCGTTGGTCATTTCACCTAAAACGTGACTTCGGTGTGTGCTAAGTACATTTATTTAGGCCAGGGGATGTTTTTTTTTTCTAAGATCTATATCTTAATGATATAAATTGGACTTTTAAATAGCATCTATGAGACGAGGAAACGAACTCCGCCACGTCAACGTCAGCCGGGCGATGGTCTATATAATTATTAAATTTTAGTAAGTGCAATTTGTATCAACTTAATGATACAAATTGCACTTACTAAAATTATATTTTATTGTATAGTGACAAAACACAATAAAATTATATATATTTTTTTATTAGTTCAAGTATTGATTTTGGCATTGGTACCTTTAAGGAATACAATTTTCCGTAGCACTGAAAATGTGAAATTATTTTCTCGAGTTACCAGAACGCGTACTACAAAAACAAAATCCGTCAATACAATTATCGTTGTTCCTTACCTTACTACAAAATGCTTCGGATTTGCAAAATCATTATCGGATTGACGGATTTTGTTTTTCGTAGTAGGTCTGCTGAATATTTTTTGAATATGTCCACATTCAATAACACGATATAAGCACAAAATAGTATATAAGCTCCTGGCCTAAAAGTAGGGTTGTCACAAAGCACGTGACATGCTGCTTTTAAAATTGTAATATTTTAGTGATTTCCTTAGCCACACTTTTTACTTTCATCATTTACATAAGTTGTCTTTCATCATTCACATTTATGTAGTAAGTGATGATTTAAAACATATTATTAATGTTTGTGTGATGAGCACGAACACTTGTACCTAAGTCATGGATGTTATACTTATGTATCTAAGTATTTATGGGAGACGCCCCCCTCATAATCGTTGTCTGGTACTTCGTAACACAAGGAAGAAAATTCCTTACCACGAAACCAGACAATTGGTGTGTTGTCTGGCGCATATTTATTTATTTATTTATTTATTTATTATTATAGACATACTTTGAAATATTTATGAGAAGAGTATATTTCCTTTATAAGAACTAGGTCCTTTATACAGTTACCAAAGTTTTATTTAAAAAAGCGAATTGTAGAATACTATGAGTAAAACTGAAATAAATGATTTGATATTTGGACTCAATAGAAAAAAATTAAATAAAGTTTAGCTTGCTACAAAAAAATCCTAAATTATTTTTTCCTCAATAAATTCCTTAGTAACGAACTTCATATTTACGAGTATAAATGAATGAATGAATGATATGAATGAATGAATGATATATTTTTTTGTCACAAAAGAGGTAAGAGGTAAGTAGGGAGTAAGAAACCTTCAAAGTACTTAAAACTTATGTACCCCACTTAACATTTATATAACAAAATTTTATGGACTTCAAGTACAAAATCCTTGAATTATCCATTGCTTTACATGATTTTTAAGCAATACATATGTTTTACATACTATATGTCAAGGTTGACATCTTTTCTGATTTAAAATTCTAAGGAAGTGTATTGCGCAATCATTATTCAATGTTGTACTAAGAAAGCATTTTTTGTATGTTATGGCTGAATGTTACATAACATCAAATCATCACGTGGACTTCAGGTTTTGCGCAGTTTTATACATTTTTCAGCAACGAATAGGTGACAAAACTAATCGTAGAAAAAAGTACTTTTATTATCTGACAAAACCATACAATGAATATCCCTATTAATTGTATGGTCAAAACGCAGCAACTCTAAACATTTTGCTATCGCTTAAACCGAAAACAAATGAATAAGGGTTTGGTTCACAATCGCTAAATAAGCACAATTCAACGAATAATTCAAATACCTACGTATTATATTAGACAAATAACACTAATGGGTCCTTTTTTGACGGTTTTTACACCTAATGGGAACTCATTCAGACATTGTGAAACAAGCCGTAAATATTTTAAACACCTTCTATTCTATTTGTAAATAAAATAGCGCACAAAATAAAGGATATTTTATTTCAAAACGAATATTTGTCGAGAACATTCGAAACCCGGCTAAACTCTTCAAAAAACGCTTATATAAAGGAAAATCACTTAACTAAAGTAGTTCAATGATTTTCTTAGAAAATTTCATTACTCAAATTGTACTTAAACTTTCGGCATTGTATTGTCAAGAACATAACCGTAGAAGTAGCCCCCGGGATTAGATCTTGTTCAATTTTTTTTTACAGAAACAAAATTATGGTCGTGTCAGTGGTGTGAAAGTGAAGGAAGGATTATTGTCCATCAAGAGAAAAAAGAAGTGTATTTACACAGAGTGTTTGTTTACAGTACACAACGCACAGATTACAGAATGAAATAATAAAGGCAATAGAAGACGAAAATAATAGCAGACGTTAAACTTGGATGCTAATTAAATAATTGTACAAATTAAATGTACAAAATTATCGATCAGATAGGTAGCTCACAAGAATTGTCGTTGTCAGAATAAAGAAGAATGAAGAGTAACGATAAAAAAGTTTTAAATGTTTAAAAAGTATGTACTTGTATTTACATAAACAGACATTTAGTTTCTCAACCAAACAGAAAAGTAGATTGACATCAAGATAGGTTTTTTTACCAGAAAAATGAGGTTTTCAGTTTGACCTGTATATTTTTTATCAACCGACTTTAAAAAAGGAGGTTAGGTATGCATATGAAATCGTTGCAATTGTTGATCTATTGAGGTAACCAAAGCACGTGTGTACATTTTCGTAAGTGTGTTTATGTTGATCCACAGAATTCTCAAACACCAGTCATTCTCGAATTGTCATTAAAAATTGTTCAGCACTGTAACTTTACTTGTTCAAACGAAATTTTCCCTGTGTCTACAATAAAGATTTTTGACAAATCTCCATATTTTTAGGGCAGCCATGTTGTATTTTATTAAATAAATATTTCTCAACTGTTTATTATCCTTGTTTGTTAAGTTTGACTATTATTTCTAGTTAATAATTTATTCACCCATTTGTAAAGCCGCTTCTACGCTTGTGTCGTTCTCCATTCCGCATAATTACTTTTAAGATTGTTCTTAGAATATTCCCTTATCTCAAAGTTTCGAGCTAATCTCTATGGACGGTAATTAAACTAGTTGCTACGTCAAACGTATAGAAAAGGATTTTAGATGGTTATTTCATACGAAACTAGCGGTCTCCCGCGAATTTGTTTGAGTGTTCTGATTTTACTCCGTTTCCATAGATTATAGAGTGATGTTTTTAGCCTATCTACATATAGTTTTCGCCGAAAAAAAACCTGTATAACTAAAAAAAAAACAAGCCAGTAGTTCCTGAAATTAGAAAGAAAGAAAAAAAACATAAATTTATTCGACCGAGAAAAAAAAACATTAAAAATACATGCAGAACGGGGTAGACTACTCGAATCGAAAAAGCACCCCCGCTCAAGCAATTAGAAGCTCTACCTTGAAATTTAGTAAATGTATATTTGATGTTCCCTATTTATTAATCCGTCACGCTACACCTAAACGACACGACATCGTTTCGAGACTTAAAGACGTAACAGAAGTATTTTGTTTCAAAAAAACTTTTTTGTTGCGAACAGTGGTCAAGAAGTATAGTAGTAACTAGCGGCCCGCCCGCGACTTCGTACGCGCGTTTTAGTTTAACTCCTTTCCCATAGATCGTAGCGAAAACTTATAAGCCTATACGCATTAAACTATAGCCTTCGCTATCTATCATATTTTATAACCTTACCAATAGTTCCTGTAAATAGCGCGTTCAAACAAACAAACAAAAACATCCAGTTTTAAAATATATACAAAGAAATTTCTAACCCCCTTAGGAAATGAATTTCAATAAAAGTAAGTTTTCCGTCAATTTTGTAAAAGAATGTGTATGCAAAATTTGTAGTAGATTGGACCAAGGGATCTGGTTGTCCCATACAAACTTTGCACCCCTTTTTGACCCCCTTAGAGGTGGAATTTCTGAAAATCCTTTCTTATCGGATGCCTTCGTCGTACAAAGAATACACCCTCCCAGTTTCAGGTCTCTGCAATCAGCGGTTTAGGCTGTGCGTTGATCCATCAGTCAGTCAGTCAGTCAGTCAGTCAATCAATAAGTCAGTCGTTCAGGACAAAGCATTTTATTGGTATAGATAATAGTCCTCCTAGCCGATTTCGACTACGGTGGCCAGTCACAACGACTAACCGACTGCGCGGGACATAATATTACAGTGCACAAGTGTGTGCGCAAACACAGCTGCACTCTCTATTCCTTTAGCTCTCATAGCCCGATGGGATAGCAATCTGACACGACCGGAGAGAGATCAGGCGCAGGACCAACGGCTTTACGTGCTTTCCGAGGCACGGGGGTGAAACACCACCAACTACCAAACTCCGGGCTTCCCTGAGAATTTCTGAACAGAAAAGAATTTCTGAAGTACCTAGGTACATATTTTTGGCCCGACCTGGGAATCGAATCCGGGACCTCTGTCGCAGCCGTCGCTTTAAAATGCGACCCTCTAACCGCTGCGCCATTAAGGCAGTTAAGTATAGTAGTATAGCAGTAAGTAAAGCTTAGCTTCATAAATATGAAAAGAGATTGCCGAGATACACGTGCAGAATATTGTTCGTTCCACTTAGATCTGTAGGAAATACCTAGATTAAGTTTTTTTTTAAATGTTAAACTGAAAGTAGATCTTCAGAAATAAATAATTAAAATGAAGCAAATAATTTTGTTATGCCAAATATATATAATAAATACGAATATAAATACGAATTCTTCAACAGATGTGACGTATTAAAAAACTTTATTACTTACTAAATTACAGCTACCTAAGTTATTCATTCAGGCATCAATCGTAACAATAACTAAGCATTGCACACTTAACCTTAAGGTTATGTGCAAAAAAGTCTTTAAATAATAATAATCATCAATAAGTTTAAGTACAAAGAAAGTCTAGAATAATAAAGGCATATGGAACTTTTGAGTTACTTTTCGGTCCGTCATTTTAACTTTGTGAAAGCAAAGCTCAATTTTTTGTTTTACGATTTTAACGACTTCGACAACCTGTCATTTTATGAAGTTTTACCAAGGAATATTTTCGATTTATAATGAGGTTTCAGTCGTGGGCGTCATTTCGTAAAAATTTAAAAACCAAATGAGCCACGCTCAGTAGTGAAAATTCCAAAGCCCTTAAAACAGATACTTGCAATCTTGTACTAGCATTAAAGGTGAAAAAAAATGTGTAAGGGTTTCATGTTATTGTAGAAAAGAGTCGAATAACATGTCTCAAGTGAAACTTACCAGTTTGAAACTCCCGTGGGCTCTTAATCACCAATCAATACGTAAAAACCATTAATAACATAGAATATTTACATCTTTCAACGGTTCTAGCGTATTTCGGTACGGTCTGACACTTTATTTATTTTTTCATCAGAAAATAGGTGTGGGGCGTTAACAGATTCTGTTGTACATCTTAATGTTTATGAAATTGTCTATTACTCGCAGAAGCATACACAGAAATAAGGATTTTGAACTCATTAACGGATCTTTGTGTGGTGTAGTCGAGAAATAATGAATTTGATAAATTAACTACGTAGCTTCATCTTTGTGCATTCCTGAATGACTGCCCATTTTTAACGGCTGATCTATGTGAATCTAAAGTTCAGATTCTGAAGTGAAATGATTGGGAAACTGAAGAGGAACTCAATGAAACCGCAAAGGTTTGATCAACACATATTATTATAATTGTATATGTCCATTTGTTTGAACGCGCTTTTTAGGAAATATTACGTAGTATAAATTACTATACTAGAACGTGTTGTTTTTGTTTTCGGAAAATTTTATCAAGGATTGTACAAAGTAGAAGTAATATTTTCCGAAAGAATTTATTCTAACAGAAGTATAAGGCACGAGTTCGATTGTTTTTTAAAATCAGTTTGTTATTATTTGCTCTCATTGTTTTTGTAACGTTGTCAATTTCACTAAATCTGCGAATGGTCAGCAAAAAGGGGCACAAACAAACATACCCATTTTTTTATTATTTTGTTACTGGTTCTTCTTTTGTTTTTCTTTAATGTTTCCTTAATGTGCAGTATTCTTCTATCATTTACTCTCACATAATGGCGTTAAGGTAATCTTCATGAACTTTTTTTTTAAATTAATTTTTACACATAAAGTGATTTTTTTAAATTGCTTTAAGATTTATTTGGATATTTATTAATTCTTATTTTAGTTTAGGCCATATAATACTTTATACAGCCATCACGTAGGACTCAAAAGATTTAGTTTGCTGTCTGTACTAGAACCCATTTTACTGCTATTATTGGGACACACTAAGTGCAAAGTGGGAAATGAAATATTTTGTATTAAACTCTTAAAACTGCGAATTTTATAAAAATATTTTACCACGATCTTTATTTAAGTAGTCTTATTTATATCCTTAATTTTCAGGAAAACAAAAAGGACTCGTTGTAAGTATAGTTCGTGTAGTGGTCAGTTCGCTGGTTGCTACACACAGGCGTACCGGGTTCGAATCCCGGGTCGGGCCATCCTGGGTTTTTCTGTCTTGAAACCACTCATAGGTTTCCCATTTTGTGGCAAACTTCGTCCAAATTAAAGTCGGTTGCGACCGAGTTTTACGGGATAAAAAATCTGAAACGTTAAATTCACATTTACATATAATTTGCGTTTTTATAACGTATAATTTCGATTGCCCACACAACGATAGAGTATGCTTCTGAAAATACAAATATCTTTCCGACGTACATCTATTTTCCAATTCCACTTTTAGATGTCT
Organism: Pyrausta aurata; assembly: GCA_963584085.1. NCBI lineage: Eukaryota > Metazoa > Arthropoda > Insecta > Lepidoptera > Crambidae > Pyrausta > Pyrausta aurata. The sequence goes on from OY757277.1 coordinate 8,166,701, forward strand.
TAAAATAAAATATTCGCATTTAATGGAGTCTGGAACATATCTAATTATCTTTACCCCTAAGGGCATATTCAAACATCCGAATTTATTAGATGCTATTCTTTATTTTTAGATCAGAATCCATGTCAAATGAGTCAAGCGTAATACTCTGAACCGTTATAGTCTACATTGTTTCATATTTCGTTGGAACTTCGATTAATCGATACGAATCGGTACAATTTGCGTCTAAATCCGTATGTTTTGGAAATCGTTCGCATTCCGATCCGTCACTTTCTAAGCAAACTAAATTGTGGTTAGTGTACGGTTATTTTTGCATTTTGCATACCTTTGGCGCTGGAACAAAAGGAAAAATATTAATTGCAGGTGGAATTCTAGTGTAAAGAACGTCAAACAACTGTCATACTTCTATACGACGACAGGTTGGCGCAGTGGGTAGCGCTCTACGCAGCAAGCGGTTTCAGGTTCGAATCCCGCAGAGGGCAAATGTTTCAACACACAAGGAAGATTTTTTTTTACTTCGAAACCGAAAATTTGGTGTGTTGCCCGGTGCATACTTATTTATATAGGGTGTGGACTATAATAGAAGTATTTATTATTATTAAAGGCTCTTAAAGTGACCAGTAATTAATCTAAGTGGTTTTAATTTATCATAATCTATACTAATATTATAAAGCTGAAGAGTTTGTTTGTTTGTTTGTTTAAACGCGCTAATCTCGGAAACTACTGGTTCGAATTGAATAATTCTTTTTGTGTTGGATAGTCCAGTTATCGAGGAAGGCTATAGGCTATATAACATCACGCTACGACCAATAGGAGCAAAGATATAGTGGTAAATGTGTAAAAAACGGGAGAAAGAAGTCACTATTCCACGCGGACGAAGTCGCGAGCAAAAGCTAGTGAAAATTAATTTTATTTTTATTTTCTAACAAAATAAAACGAACCAGCAATGTATAGCAATCAAATAATATGTCTAGTCATAGAACTTGACATTGTCATTTACTACAACGAGTTAGCGATTTTGACATACATTGGGGATTATAACTTTGGATTACTATATCTCTGAGTTAAAGCAATTCCGAGCACTATGACCAGGTCATGCCCAGGACGTGTAGACCAGACTCTATAGAATCATTGATTAATTTTTTTGCTTCTAATACCTGTATTGTATATTCAACATGCGGCCTGTCCCCTGCTTAATACTTTCTTTTATAATAAAAGTAAGCCATTTTAAAATTCTTTGCAAAATAATTCACACCAACTCTTGAACCTTTCAACCGAACGCCCTTTCATTTGCTATAATAAAATATCCCTACAACATAACCAACAAAATTGTAACTTTCCACTCACAACGGCTGATCCAACTCGCAATTAAGTTATTATCTATCAATAATAACTGTTATCTAAAAGAATTTAAATTGTATAGAGAGAAATCCGTGAGGTCGCTACGAATTCTTGAACAGTGAGAAAGTGTTTGATGTCAGAATATATATATTTTTTTATTTTTATTTTTTTATTTAAAAACTTTATTGCACAAATAAGTGTACAAAAGGTGGACTTAATGCTAAAAGCATTTTCTCCCAGTCATACCTTTAGGTCATGCAGAGAGATTGTGATAGAATATTAGTATTTTATTTATTAAGAATTAAAATACTCAAGGGCTATATATATAAATATTAATATATATATTAATATATATATGTATATATTAATTTATTTAAGGGCTACTTGAAATTGTCTGGATAATATCCCATTAGCGTTTTCTGTCCGCTGCTTCATACGAAATGAGGTTCCATATTTTAATTATTCGTTGGTTAGTGCTAATATGTCAATGGTGAACCAGACCTTTTGGTTAAAAATTACAGTATATCTGAGACTAAAAAATTCTGAGCTGATTCGATGCAAATGAGATGAATTGATAATACTATTTCGTTAACAGATAAAATGCTCACAAGAAGTATCAGAATAACATTGAAGAATGAGGCATGATGAACTTGGTACAAATGCAGTGGGAAAAGTTTGCTGAGAGCCGAAATGGCTCTTCTTCTTTTGCAAAAATTGGTACAACATTAAAGTACTATGAACGCTTACGCAGTGTGGTGGCTGTACGACGTGGATGCCATCTTTAAGGTTCCAGATTCGATATCTAACCGGGTTAATATTCGGGATATTTACAATCGACTACAATCCTATGAAGAGTTGAATCTGTAGCTCAAAATTACAAGAACTTTTTGCGTGGGACCAATATCGAAATTGCATTAAAAAATATTTATCTAAACAAACTCGTATTACATGATAGACACTAGTAGTGTCGTTTCTAATAAAAGGCCATTAGATAAATAGCTACTTATTTATAAGTTCTATAAAGTAATCAATTTTTTTTCATTTGAATATTTATATTTTGTGATTATAAAACCTTTTGAAACGTTACCGAACGGAATTATCTGTTGCAAATATTTTAAAATAAAACTCGAGTTCTTCCACCCATAAATGACGTCATTTAATGGAAGCATTCTCCATTATTTAACACAATACGAAACTCGCAAGTTATTCGGACGTTTCTCAGAATCCAAACCTTTCTCAGTTAGAAATATGGTCACGAAATAAGTGTCCCATAATTTGACAGAAACTTGGCCTACGTGACTTGAGTGCAAAGTGAGTTGAAGTCAGTAGGATCTTTTCAACGAAAAATAAATTTTTAGAAAGTAAAAAAAAACTCTTTGTAGGAACTTTTTCATTGATAAGATTTTTATAATATTAATCATCACTCACCGCTTTAAAAACACGTTTAAAACATACCATAGTAATGTCTTCTTCTCTTTCTTCTTTCTATTAAATTTCATAATGTGTGGTGGACAGATTTTCATGATTATTACTTTGTTAGATTCGTCTTGGCTCGAAATAGGATAAAAGCTTTCTTTCTTTCTAATAAAACAGGGCCGGGCCCGACGGGTCTGGGGGGCAAAACAAAATTAGAATAGAATAGAATAGAATAGAATAATTATTTATTCATTTGGGACCGCCAGTTGTAGAATAAATAGCAAAATAATTATGAATCCAGTGCAGATCACGACTCGAGTCACGACAGATTCACGATGATTATTTTAAATAAAAACGAAGTCTTTCAAAATATCGTCCCAAGCCAATTACTTCAATAATTGGTTAAAAATTGATAAGCTTACTTTTTGTATAGACATAATTATTGTCACTAGTGAAACCTTCACTGGCAATTTTCTTAAGACTACCAGTCCACAAATGTCTGAACAACTCAAGGTAAACCTACTGAATCTACCTGCTATGTGGTATCATTTAAACTGGCATAGCAACAGTGTTATCTGTTATCTAAGGTGTCCCTTCCTGGGGCAATGTTTGAGGAAAAAGTGTGGGACCACATACAATAGCGCGCGTGTCCATTGAAGCATGGAGAAAGAGTTCTGATGACGGAATAGTATTTTTTTCTTTTTTTTTACAGAAATGTGTGATTTCTTAATCAGTCAGGTATCAAACGACTCCCGGGAGTCGCATAACAATAGAATTTCTATTGTGTCTCGTTCACACATACTTGACGAGATACGTATGTAACAGTTCGATAGTTATTTTTATTATACTGCCAATGTGATACATGAGACATTTTGATGAGATACATGAGTTTTTTTTTTGTCACTGTGATTGGTTATTTCTAGCGAAAGTGTTTAGTTAGATTGCATGCAAATCTTAAAGTATTATATAATTATTGAATAATAGTTTAGCTTTTCTATAAAAAAAGGTAAATGCATTTTTCATAAAGAGCATAATTCGCTCTTTTCAACTCAGAATAAGACTTATCTTGGTATTAAAAATAAACATTAATGAAATTAAAATTTGTTAAAACGCGAATCTCACTACCTGCATGCCTATAAATAAATACAAACGCACTGCCTTGTTGGTGTAACGGTTAGTTTGCTGGTCACGCGGAACGCGGAGGTTCCGCGGGTTCGAATCCCGGGTTAGGCCGAATTTTGTTTCTGGGTTCTTCTGTCCTTAAAAGTTTCGGAGAGAGATTGGAGTCAGGAAGTTGGTAGTGATGACACTCTCTTGCACCTAATCACTCATCGAGTTTCATACAAAGTATGTCGGAGTCACCTCACCGAGTTAATGAGAGTGAAGGAAAAGATAGTGCACTCGTGTATTACGCACTTAACTGGGCACTATAATATCTCCTGCGTACCTGATCCACCTCTTTTGAGAGGGGCCACCATTACCGAGTACCGGTAGGAGAATATTATTAAATACAAACGGCAGCTAAACCTATTATCAATTTCGTAGAGCTATCGATAGAATAAGCCGCTCTAGCACAAGACACCATCTGTGTAAATAAATACTAAAGCTCAACGATCAGCGAAGATTATTATTAATGTCCACTTTTTATGTCTACAATTAAGTCCACCTTTGTACACCATGATTTGTGCAATAAAGTCTTCAAATTAAATTAAATTAAAATGTCCCTTAATGTCCTAAGTAAAGAAAAATCTCTTTTCCAGTAAATATTTCCATCCGACCAATTCCCGTGTCGTCCAACAATGGACACAGTCTCTCTCTAGCAACGACGTGACCTGGCTCACGCTTAGACTGGCCGTCGTCGGTCCAATTATCATATAAATATGACCACATAAGCTATTAACCACTCTTCCACTACAATTTAAGGTTGCTTTTAGTTTGAGTTAAGGAACAGACTAAGGAATTTCCCTTGCAATTGCTTCTAGCACGGAGGTGACCGGATTAAAGTGAGTTTACTATAATTATAGTAAAGCGAGGCAGAATGCAACAAGTAGATGAAGTTTTATATTGAACAGAGATTAAATTGAGTCACAAATAGATATGAAAATCTTGTAACTACATAATATAATTGAGCCGTCTAGAGAATGATATTTTGCCATTTTCAATTTTGACACAAAATGTATAGAAAAGTTGCCAGTAAGGAAGTTTGACATTCTTTCCAAACATTTTGCTTCAAATTTGCGTTTATTAATTGAAATGTAGGGGACGCCCCTCAAAATATTTATTTATTAATTATAAGTCAATACGGGTCAATACAAATTCAAAGCATCTCAACTTCTTACTTATACTAATAAAAACTTTTAATCAGTAGAAATTGCAGTTAGGATTATTAGCACTTACCTATTTACCTATGACTTTCTACATGCGTTTTATTGCATCAAAATATAGAGATTCTTCCTTCGCATTTAAAACGCGTTGTACTCGTACCTACGTCTAGTACTTTATCATGACACTAGCTTTTGCCCGCGACTTCGTCCGCGTGGAATAGTGACTTCTTTCTCCCGTTTTTTACACATTTACCACTATATCTTTGCTCCTATTGGTCGTAGCGTAATGTTATATAGCCTATAGCCTTCCTCGATAACTGGACTATCCAACACAAAAAGAATTATTCAATTCGAACCAGTAGTTTCGGAGATTAGCGCGTTCAAACAAACAAACAAACAAACAAACTCTTCAGCTTTATAATATTAGTATAGATTGTTTCATAATCAGAAGATAGTATAATAAACCTCCGATGCAAAAACAGAGGTGTCAGATACACTAAACACGTTAAACTTATATATAAGTTAAACAATATAAGTTAGACAAGTTATATATAAGTTAGACAGACAGGTTAAACTTATATATAAGTTTAACCTGTCTGTCTGTGTATCTGTTTGTGGTATCGTAGCTCCAAAATATTTTCGTTTTTTTTGTCATAGATAAGTTTATCCCGAGTGTCCTTAGTCATGTTTCATAAAAATCTGTTTAGACGTTTTTAGTCATTATTTACTGTGTGTGTTGAGAACGAAGAGCTGGGCTCTAGGTGGGTAGGTAATTCGCCATTTCTCTTAAATAATTTAAGTACGTGATTTATTGATTTTTTTACATAACAGTACATTTATTTAGAAACTAGCTTTTGCCCGCGACTTCGTTCGCGTGGACTTCAGGTTCGTCCCGTCTAGTAGTGCAAAAAATGTGTTTTTTTTACGACCTCACATTAGAAACCTCAAAAATTGTAGCCTATATGTTATTCTGATGTATAAGCTATATTGTGGTAAAGTTTCATTCAAATCCATTCAGTAGTTTTTACGTGAAAGAGTAACAAACATCCATACATCCATACATCCATACTTACAAACTTTCGCCTTTATAATAGTAGTAGGATTAATAGAATAACTTATTGTATTCTCGACTCACAAAGACAAAGACACACCCCCATCCTTCAAACATCAATGGAAAAATTCGAGGGCACGTCACGAATCACCACTTATCACTTATCTACTCGCCATAAGGTCCATGTTCGCTCAAATCTGGATGCAACCGAAAAAGCCCACCTCCATACTGCTGGTATTGCGTCATTCGGTATTATGCGTTACGATTACCACGCGGTTTTGGGGTGACCATGAATTGAGATTTTTTTAGGATAATCCCATTTTTTTAATTCAATTCAATTCAAAATCTTTATTTCAATTTAGGTCATGAAATGACACATATGGACGACAAATATACAGTGAAAAATAAATGTGCCCTGATTTAGATTTAGACACCTAAATAAATTATTACATAGTAGCATTGAGCTTGTGTAGTACGACGATAAAATATAGAATCCGATAAAATTGAAAAGGACCGTAATACGCGTAATAAATTGTTAATGTATGGCTAATTGGCTACTTCTGGTAATAATAAAATGGGATCTGTTAACATGTTATTGCAGTAAAGATCATTTGATGCTGTTCTGTTGACATGCTGTGCTTGTATCATGTAATTTTAACGTTTTTAATGTAAAAATACAGTATTGCCTGAACAAGTTAATGTCTCAGAAAATATAAATTCAACATTTTTTAAAATTACATGTTGATAATATACGTCTAACGTATCTTTCACTGTTGTAACTTAGTTTATATGTATTTAACTATGTTTTATGTGCGCATTAAAATTAATTTCCTAGACAGCATTCTATGATCATATCTGCACCTGACAGTCGCGTGATGATTTTGAAATATTAATACAGTGTGTAAATCATAGTTAAATGATAACCGGAGACATTATCGGAGAAAGATAAAGAAACGCGTGAGTAGAACGTGCACCGATGAGATTGTTCCACGAGGAGCTGGTTAAGTGGCAATTTTATCTAATCAGTTTTTTTTATTTGTAACTTATAAACTTACCAATATAACATATGAATTCATTCAATTTTTCAAAAGTAAAATCACGACAAAACGCACGCAACATATCTGCTTATAGCCAGTCGGACTGATCGCAAATGAAACCCAAAAAAAAAAGTAAATTTGTATTTTTTTTTAAATATGGCCCAAAAAAATCTTATTTTTCTTGTCGATAATTTTGGGTCTAGTATCCCGCACATTTCGTTTGATCAAATTTTGCAAATACACATAGTATTTCTAAGATATTACGAACGTTTATGTTGCACTTATCATAATGTCTCATATCTTGGGGTCTTGCCTCAAGCACGTGCGCGATAAAGAATTGATTTATTGCAATTTTAATATTACTCAAGTCAAAATTTGTTTTGTATACAAAACTAGTTAATACTGCCATTTATGTGGACATGGATTAAATATTGAACGTTTTATGGATTGTGTTGGATTTACGCTTCAGGTGGAAGTACAGACTGATTTGGATCAAAGACCATGTACGCTTTCTCTAAAAATAGCTAATAATACAGGTAATTAGACATATTATATTATAAGATTTTAATTTAATTCTCAATTTTCAGGTAATTTCAATAATAAAATAATAAACTTTTAAAAACCCTGGCAACTCCTTCTGTCTATATTTACTCCAAAAACATGTCGAATCGTGCCAAAAAAGTTAATCTATCAATGTCAAATGCCATTTTGCTTAATCTGTCAATGCTTTCGATCTTTTTTAATCTGATCTAACAGCTGATTGTCTGACAAGTATTTGACAGATTTATTAGACATCATGAAAAATTGCTAGATGTTATAAGTGCATATTACATACTACCCAAAATACAATATGTTACGGACAAAAATAATTATAAAAATGATTAAGCATTACATAAGCTATTTTAAGTGTCATGTACAGGGTGTTGGTATTTTCCCCATACAAATGAAAACATCGCCTTTTAGTTATTCGAAACTACAATACGATCTTGTAAAAAAATTAATGAATGAATGCATGTTTATTTTCATTAAAAAAAACAAATGATCGAATAAAAATGACCTCATGAACATTAGTTAGATGATGCTATAAATACGAATTTGGTTTTATGTGTAAAAATATTTTTTTCATTGTTGCTTTACTTCATGCAATGAAGATGGGAGGGAAAATCTTTTGTTGTCAATATAACTCGAGCAAGAATATGTTTTTATAGTACTAGTACATTCAGTATTTATAACTTTAAGTCAATATTCCCATTAATTTATAGATATTAACCTTCACATTATGAATCGAATGATAATTGCGTCAATGTAATAAATCAGTTCTGCGTTTATTATTACAGTTATTACGCAAATGCAAATTAATGTTATTACTGCGATATCAATTATTCATCTTTATTTTAAAGATCTTCACACTGTGTGGAGGGTTTCAGCTAAATAATATTAATTGCACTTGTAAAAAAAGCGAATGTGTCAGATAAGAAATCAAACCCTGTGTCATTGGCCAAGCGAGAATTTTGCAAGTGTTTTCTCTAACGTGTACGCTGCGTCTCCTTATCAATGATGCGAGATTGCTCTCTCAACATCCGAAGTCGATTTTTACAAATATTTATCATTCGATATCATTCGTTAACAGGGTTCAATTGCATGTATGACACAGTTACTTTTTAAAATTGCAATTAATGTGATTAACTTTTTTTAGGAAAAGCATATGGATATGTTGTTAGCATAATAGGACAAAATAAGTGTAATTAAAATAAACAAGTTAAAGTAGAAATAAATATATATAAACATTAACTAATACAGTATGAATAGGATAGTGTTAACAGTGCAGCTATAAATAATATTCACAATATTAATTGCATTCTGCCTCGTACTTGAATTCATTTAAACTGATTATGCCTACACGTGGAATACGTGGTTGGATGTGTTACCATTTGTAGTGTATAAGTTATTTCTGTTAAGTATAAGCCGTTGGTCCTGTGCCTGACCTCTCTCCGGTCGTGTCAGATTGCTGTCCCATCGGGCTATGAGAGTGAAAGGAATAGAGAGTGTTACGTCCACCGGCTAGCCTTCAGGATCAGCAGGGTAATTCTTCAATGAATACGTTTATTACAGCAGAATAATTAATTTATTGAAAGCGGTTATATTCGGTTAACAGTGACAATGCGAATGGAATGACTAGCAAAAATGTTAAATCGTAATACAAAACGTTGACAGCGCCATCACTCGGAGATCTTGAGAACTACTTCCAATGATCGTGCGGTCGATAACATTTGTCGCGTAGCGCTGCTCGTAGATCGATTGTAGTAGGTGAGTAAGTAGGCGCTAGATGGCGCCATAGGTCCGTAACATGCCCGCGGCCTTGGAAGGATCACTTCCAAAATTGAGTATAGGAACAGGATCAGTCCTCAGCATCCATGGAGTCCACAGGTAATGGACATATCTTGCAACAGGCTCGTTGAACTACTCCGTTCGCTGTGCGTATGTCGGCTACACGGGATACGCCGTCTCTTCCTGTGTACAGACGTACAACTCTTCCCAATCTCCATTTTAGAGGTGGAAGGTTATCTTCTTTTATGAGGACAAGACTGTGAAGCTTTATGTCCTCCTCATGCTTCTTCCACTTCGTCCTCAGCTGTAGCTCAGAAATGTATTCGTTCGCCCAGCGCTGCCAGAAATGCTGCCGTATTTGTTCGACTCGACGGTAACGTGTCAGGCTGCCAGTCCTCTCGTTCGTGACATCAGGTGATGCTGTTGAGGTCAGCGGTCGTCCGATGAGGAAATGTGCCGGTGTCAATGGCAAAAGGCGATTTGAATCTGCGAGGGAAAAGCACTGTATTAACGCAAACGATTTAGTAGGATAGGATGGGGAAGGAATACGACCTGGCTGACGCTGATGACTGGTGGAGCTCCGAGCTGACGTGGTTTCAGATAATGGTAGGTAGCTGATTATTCTTTCTTGAAATCCGGCTCGAAGGACCAATGTTACGTCCACCGGCTAGCCTTCAGGATCAGCAGGGTAATTCTTCAATGAATACGTTTATTACAGCAGAATAATTAATTTATTGAAAGCGGTTATATTCGGTTAACAGTGACAATGCGAATGGAATGACTAGCAAAAATGTTAAATCGTAATACAAAACGTTGACAGCGCCATCACTCGGAGATCTTGAGAACTACTTCCAATGATCGTGCGGTCGATAACATTTGTCGCGTAGCGCTGCTCGTAGATCGATTGTAGTAGGTGAGTAAGTAGGCGCTAGATGGCGCCATAGGTCCGTAACAGAGAGTGCACCTGTGTTTGCGCACACACTTGTGCACTATAATATGTCCGCGCAGTCGGTTAGTCATTGTGACTGGCCACCGAAGTCGAAATCGGCTAGGGGGACTATTATTATAAGTAATTTTTAGTTAATCATGTAACACATTTGTTTGTAATCCCTCAAATAAAAATAAAAATAAAGTATCATGACATGAGTTACATGCTCGTATGAAGGACAGAAAATTATTTTATTTTACTTATCTATTATAATACACTTACTGTGTAATAAAACAATTCGGTTGCTATTGACAAAGATATCAATAGTGGGTGTGACTTTTAATCTGTATCACGCCTCCTTCACTAACCTCGATGTCAGACATATTATGATTTTATAAAAAAAACTCATGTGAACTTATTAAAACATCAAGATCATACAAATATACACGTTTCGATCACGAACACAAGGACAATCAAATATTTAATCAGTAATCATCAGTGCAGAAAAGATATTGAATACTACTATTATTGGATTGGTAGGTTATAAATCTTTCTGAGATAAATCGATTTCAAAGACTAAAAGGATCAGAGTTGAGCAAAAACTTTGAAGTGGGAATACAGAATAAACTTCTTTACTCTACCGTTAAAATAAACAAATAAATACGCCAAAAAGATGTCATCTCTTTATGGTGTAGATTATCGAATACAGTGCGATACGGATCTTCTGGCCAACGGTGACAGTAGGAACTAACGCTGTCAAATTCAAGAATGCGCAAGAATGAGATTTTGCTACACTCGATCTTGCAAAAGTGTAATGAAATCTCCCCAATCTTACAATAGATTTTTCGTTTTGCCCTTTTGTTTTATTTTCGTACGTGTTCTGCTGTATAAACTAATAATATTATTGTTTTTAAATTCCGTAGCTGCGTAGCGCTAAACTCTTTAAATAAGTTTTAATTTTTAGTAGTTTTTATTGTAAATACAATTGTTTCGCGTCTAAAAGGTTGAACATACATGATATGCCTCTTATGGTAGAAAATGACTTCAACGACATTTCCATCCAAAAAATCTTTTCTGTGAGTGCCATGTTTGGGTAAAAATATTCGTTAAACAGCTTCCTAAACTCCCTGAATCAAAGTAGATTTTCTTGCTCTGGCTACATTTTTAAACGCTAGCGCCCTCTGTCAGTGTCATCCGTTGGCCAGAAAATCCTTGTCGCACTATAAACTAGAATGGAAAGTAGTTTGACATTTTGACAGTCAGTGCACAAAGTCGTAAGAACCGAAATATACATAAATGGAACTTAGTTATTGTATTGTAACATACTGGATTATTATTCATGAATAATATCAATGGGTGTGCCATTTTATCTGAATCACGCCTTCTTCATCCCATTTTTGTTGAATATCATGAAGTTACTTTGTGATTTGTTCAAGATAACATTAAAGTATGGTATAGATAATTTTAATTGGATTTTCCTTATCTAAGCCCCGGTTTAAGATGATTTTAATATAAGTGATGAAATCGGTAGTAAATTGCTATTAGGAAGTTCAATCAGATTAATAATGTGCATGATGTAATTTCATTCATAAATTATTATCTTCTACTACGCCGTTAAGACGAATAGATGAACTAATTATCGATTTTATATTTGACTTAATGTATTAGTATGTATATTTTATACATTAAAACATGAAAATGGAGCGGCACTAAACATCATTCATAATACTATATGTACTTAAAACAGGCAATTCTTGTTCTTCTGGATCGCGGAAACGGCTAACACGATTTTAATAACATTGTGTGCGAAAGGGGGTTGCGGAAGCAATAAATCGATGTAGCTGTGTTTAATTTATAGAAAAAATATATATCCGTGTTGTCAGCCATTGAAAAATTGCTAAACTTATTTTATTTTGATCAATTATCCCTTTATGTTCTAACGAAATATCAGCCAGGTATTATGATACACAGAAACCGATAACTGTGTAATACGACGTAACCAAATGGTTCCTATGCATAATGGTTGTATTTTTATTCATATTTCAAATTCAAATTTATTTATTGCAATATTGTACATAACATGTTTAATCTTAAAAAATCTGCATGGTAAAAATTATAATAATAGTAAAAGCAGAGTAGAGAGTATGGTCCCTACATATCATTGTCCCGAATTATCCCAGTATCGTCAAACCCATGGTCACTGTCGCACCATTCATGAGCGTGTGTAAGAATGTCGTCTTGCCTTCTGAGAAACTCCTGCGCATTGTACCACCTTTTCAACTTTATCACCATAAAAATACAGCTTAAAATCGTACGCCTGGCTTCTGTCTACTGTACATAACATCAATATGACGCTTGCGCCGTTGCAACTAGGCTTAAAATGCATTGATAAGTGTGATAAGAATTAAAAGTGGCGCGATCGTGATAAGATAACGATACTCTTCCGTCCTTCCTGCGCGATTTAGTTTCGTCTGACGAAATGTTGACTGGTATTGACATGAAGTGATTTATTATTTTTTTTGTTTTGACGATAGAGTCTCCGTTTCTTCTGCTGTTTCTTCACAAAGCCTAGAACTTCATTTTCTTGAAAAGTGTTTTTGACGTGTATTATAAGTGCCCTTTTATTGACTAACAGCTTCGGTGGCGTAGCGGTTAGAGGGTCGCATTTTAAAGCGACCGGCTGCGCTAGAGGTCCCACTGCCTCGGAAAGCACGTAAAGCCGTTGGTCCTGCGCCTGATCTCTTGTCAGATTGCTCCGGTCGTGTCAGATTGCTGTCCCATCGGGCTATGAGAGTGAAAGCAATATAGAGTGCACCTGTGTATGCGCACACACTTGTGCACTATAATATGTCCCGCGCAGTCGGTTAGTCGTGCGTGACTGGCCACCGTAGTCGAAAATCGGCTAGGAGGACTATTATTAAAAAATTAGGTATCTTAATCAAACTTCTACAAATTGCAGTTGGTTTAACACGTTCCGGGACACTACTCCAGACACAATAGATGTTTTATTGTTTTCACGCCTGTAGGCGGGCACTGTCCCGGAACGTGTTGAAGGTAACCTTCATAAATAATGCTTTAAAATAATTTCCGTTAGAAACTAATCTAACTAAGACTATGAATAATCTTACCTGCCCGTGTTTATCTTTGCAGTCTAGATGATATCTCTCTTAATGTCGGGTTTCCCAATTTTTTATGAATTCTCGAGTGCTTACCTGAAAGAAAATAAAAATAAATTGTAGGTGCGCATTACGAAATTGCGATCCCTCAAAAAATAAGCTATGTGATTTGAATTTTATTAAATGTAAAAAAAAAAAAATGTTTACCTATTTAGAAGTAGTACAATATGAGTAAATAGCAAATATGTATTATGACGGGGGCCCTATTATAAAGAAGCTCAAAATCACACAACGAGCGATGGAGAGGGCTATGCTAGGTGTTTCTCTACGAGATCGAATCAGAAACGAGGAGATACGTAGAAGAACTAAGGTGACGGACATAGCCCTGAGAATCAGTAAGCTCAAGTGGGCAGGGCACATAGCGCGAAGAACTGATGGCTGTTGGGGCTGAAAAGTTCTAGATTGGTGACCCTTTGACCAAAGCCTACGTCCTACACTGCGTATTAGGACGTCCACCGACAAAATGGACGGACGACCTTGTAAAGATTGCAGGATCACACTGGATGCAGACCGCTTGTGATCGGTCGCTTTGGAAAACTGTAGGGGAGGCCTATGTTTGTCTCTGTAAACAGGCTTATTTTTTCACTATACAAAACTACATAGAGAGTGAGAATATACAGTATGTCCTACCATGTTAGCATGACAGATTCTTCAGATTTCTGGTTATCGGCCGTATCAGACAACCGTAACCAGTAGTCAATTTTAAATGTCTTCAATTTATTATAATGAGAAATAATTTACTGTTATTTTCATAAAATTAATAATCCTAGATAATAATTCTATGGTTATTTTCAAACAAAATAAATCAAATCAGCAATGTATCGCGAACAAATGAGTCTAGTCTCCAGTCTTAGAACTTGATATTATACTTTACTACCATTTCCCCGCGTAAATAATATCACAATTAAAGTAAAGTAAAGTTTAATAAAAAATCTATCCAGTTGTTTGCGCATGAAGGAGTAACAAACATACATCCATTCTCACAAACTTTCGCCTTTAGAATATGAGTAGAAGACTACAACGATTTTGATATATAGGGTCAAATCGTTTTAAGTCATAATATTTTAACAGTGTCTTTGTATACATCATAGAAACAGAACACATTCATTATTTTTTGGAAAATCGAGATTTCATTTTTATTATTTACCTACTTTAGTAAGGACAATATCATTTTTTCAAAACAGCACTCTGACATTAAAAAGTTATATACGTCATCGGCTTCGCCTCTCTCAATTCAATGCCCACTCTTTCTTTTTCTCTAAGCTTAACCTTAATTAATGAAAAAATAAAATCTGAAAAAAAATAATTATTTTAGTCTAGAATTTCCTCAAAAACTAGCGGATAAAACCCCATAGCTTTTTCTTTTACCCCTCTATCACTTGCTTCGCGCCGCCTGTATTTTCTCTGTATAGACCAATGGTTGACTGGTAGAGAATGCTTTTAGCATTAAGTCCGCCATATGTACCTTTAGTGTAATAAATAAAATAAATAAATAGTGTTTACTACAAAATAATATGAATTCATTGTGCTAAATCAGCCCTTTAAATATTATCACTTAAAACGAGGTGACCTTATATATCGATTGATTAGGGATTAAAACTTTCGATTACTATAGCATTTAAGAGAAAAAATTTAACCATTATCACAGGCCTCACGCTGTACATACTATACAATCGTTGTTATTACAACAAAAGGGCCGCGATTTATCATCAATAAGCGAGCACTATTGAAATAAGACCAATCCTTGAACTGTCTTATCTCTCACAAGTGTGCCGGCATCAATGGAGCTAGTTTAATGAACTTCTTATCACTACAACTACGTTGTATAGTTGATGTAAGTACAAGATTTTCAATTAAATTATCAAAGTTATGTAGTACTCGTAACTGACTGTGATTTGATAACTATATTTTATACCGTCTTAAAAACTGAGGTTCTGAATTTGACCTGTATGTTTGTTCGCGATTATCTCGCGTTTTGCTTATCCGATTTTGATGCGGATTTCAGAAAAGATATCGTTACATTTAGGAAAACGTTTTACTAACTATTTTAGTTCAGTCAGATATACATATTATTTATATAGTCCCCCTAGCCGATTTCAACTACGGTGGCCAGTCACAACAATTAACCGACTGCGCGGGACATACCTATTATAGTGCACAAGTGTCTGCGCAAACACAGGTGCACTCTCTATTCCTTTCACTCTCATAGCCCGATGAGACAGCAATCTGACACGACCGGAGAGAGATCAGGCGCAGGACCAACGGCTTAACGTGCTTTCCGAGGCACGGGGGTGAAACACCGCCAACATCCAAACTCCGGGCTTCCCTGAGAATTTCTGAACAGAAAAATCCAGGTACATATTTTTGGCCCGACCCGGGAATTGAACCCGGGACCTCCGGCACAGCCGTCGCTTTAAAATGCGACCCTCCCACCCCTGCGCCAACGAGGCAGTCAACATATTATTTATAACTTATAAAAAAACAAAAAAGTATTCAAAAAAATGAACGGCCTTTAAAAACACTTAAAGAACTAGAACACTAAGAACTGAAAGTGATCGATGATACCAAAAAGCATAATATATTGTTAGCAGACCATAACGCAAACAATAATAAAAAAACAGAAAATAATCACAAGAGACAGATATTTTCTAAGATGAAGTCACGGCGGACCGTTGTTTTACATGGTGACTAATAAATAATAATACATTTTGTGTTATTTGAAACAAGTGTTTTAATTTTAACTTAATTACCATAAAACTTGTTGTGTATTTACACAAATGAAATTCATATTTCTTTTCACAGAATGTAAGTCACTCAGAGTAATGTAACTATCTAAGAAGAGACGTAAGTGTTGTACATACTTTTCGCAAATACCGAACTTTTAAATGAAGTGCATTGTACAGCGTTTCGAGACGTTGACGGCGTTTTATTTAGCTCACGCTTCAATAAATTTAATTATTTGTTGTTTAATAATTATTGAGTCAAAATTGACATTCAATTCATCTAGTTATGCTGAACTGAGAGATGAGAGAATATATCACTAATCGCTCTCATGGTAAGTAACAATTGGCACGCGTGATTTCCATACAGTCGCAGGGACATGCGCTGTCTACTTTATTATATTAGGTCTGTAGTTCTCTCATACCTAGAATGGCTAATTAATATTTTGCCGTAAGTTACGCCTTACATGTATCAATTATAAATAATTTCAAAGGACATACCGCAGGCACCTTTCTCTTACATTCTGACGCAATGTTAGGTACGAAATGATAATTGTTAGGAACGAACTGAAAATCTAGTCTAGATAGAAAAACCTTCACTAAAATGTTTGAATGTAGTATCAAGCTGTAGTGTAGGTTACGTTATGGTCATGTACTACGTACTAAAGTGATGCCACTTATTATTTGTAACTACAAGTTATATTTGGTTTGTAATTTAATTAATTAATTTATGTAATTTAATATAAATTATCTTAGTATAATAAAAAATATGCTACTTTTAAATTAACAAAGTTTTTTTTAGAAACTAAACTAAAAACAAGTTTTAATAAACCCCTTTTCCATACTTGCATCAAAAATTATTATACAATCGCGAATTATGTTACGTATTTAAGAATTTAAAAAAAACAGTTATGAACTTGAAATATTTGGTCACCCTAAGCTTAATCAAGATACTGAATAATAATATAAAATTTTACTTATTTTAATAAAAAAACGCGATGAATGGGTAGGTATCACATTCATGCGGATGTAAGGTGGTTATCAATAATTATCAGGGGTACTATGAGAATAGAAAGGTAAATTAATTGAAAATTGTATTGTGGACTTCCCACGTGTTGATAACATTCCTATCGTAAACTAAGCATTTTCAAAAACTTTTCAATAACATTGCAATGTATACTTTTTAATTCAAATGCTAAACGTCAACTACATGCTAATATTAGCAACGAGAGCAGTTCAAAGAATGTGATTTGTCTCTTTGTATGGAAACGGATAATACATTGGGTATCACAAAACAGCTCCACTTCATATAACTGATGTAATGATAATAAATATGCGCCAGACAACACACAAATTGACTGGTTTCGTGGTAAGGAATTTTATTCCTTGTGTTACGAAGTACCAGACAACGATTATGACGGGGGCGTCTCCCATAATTACTTAAATACATATAACATCCATGACTTAGATACAAATGTTCGTGCTCGTCACACAAACATTTGTCCTCAGCGGGATTCAAACCCGCGACGGCCGGCGCAATAGTCAGGAGCGCTAAACAATACACCAAACGCGTCGTCAAATGATGGTATATAGCCATTACCACCAAGTACAACCATAACCATCCCCATTGCATTTTCCTTTTTTTATTCCTAATAATAATACAAATACTTTTTAATGATTATAATTTGATGAAAACTACCCTTAAGACAGGAAATATTAGTTTATTTTGTGCATTGATAAAAATTATAATTTCATATTTATAATCGCCACAACTCGCGATGCAACATACACTATCACATCACAGTACTTACATACACAGCGACAGTGACCACACGTACACACAATCACACACTCACTCCGTCACTCATAAAGTTAACTCCCTCACTGGCATGTACTACAGGTTACTTTAAGGTGTACCTTTTTCTTTTATACTTCGCACCGAGTGAGTCATGGCTACGGTACTCAAACTTTTATAACGGGTTCGGATTTGGACGCAAGGTACGAGGTTGCAGCGAGTTGGAAGTTTATTCCTTTTATTCTTAATATTTCTGGGTTTTTTTTCTCTCTTACCGTGTACGCAAAAAGTTGCCTTATTGTCTTTTTTTTAATCTGTATAAATTCTATTTTTGACTTTTTGAATTAAATTATGCGAAACGAATGTAGCGAGCGTGTAATCAATAATGTGACAAAGTAAATTTATTCATATTTTCAACATGTAACTTTACTACCGACTTTAAAAAAGAGGTATTTAATTCGACCTGTATGTTTGTGATATTGTTTAACTTGAATATTATTTGAGTATAATGATCTAGTTAAGCTTTTAATCACGTACCTATCCAAGCCAAGTGTCGTAAGAGTCTTTATGATTGTATGTGTGTCCTCGGAATTCTCGTTTTTTTTTTCAAAAATAATAATTTAATGAGATTTCATTGATTATTTTACTTTTACATTAAACAAATTTTCCAGTACATGTATCATCAAAAACAGTAAAAACGAAAAAAAAGTTTTATTTTGTTTTAAGTGTAGTCATGTTTAACAAAGTTTTTTTTAAATAATAAAAGCTTATATCTTAACCCGTTAACAGTGCACAACATAAGCGGATTTGCTCAAAACACGCAGCCAGTGAATCTGAAGATTACTGACTGCATTCACAAATTTTAATTGTCAGCCGAGAGGTTAAGCCATGTGAAACCGGATTAGTTTTTACAAAATTATCAAAATTTGTGACATTAAATACCTATCAATGAATCATAAGAAAAATATACGTTTTTAGTAAAAAAAAATATGTTAATACTAAAGGATGTAAGATATAACCTTTGATAAAAGCTTGTTGAGGTACTAACATTCCGTGCGTAGATTAAAAATAAGAAAATAAATAATAAAATCACTGTTTTAAATAACGTCTCAAAAAATTAAGTGTCCTTTCACTGAAACTCCAGGGCCTCCCGGGGACCTGGCTTATGCTGAGTGAGGTCCTCTTGATTTGGACATCACCGACACACGGCACACCGTGGCACGCACTGCATGGTTGTTTTTTTTGTCTGTTTTTGTTTTTTGATTGTTTTTTATTTTTTTGTTGTTTTGTAATATGTTAATTTGTCATGCGATTGTGTATGTTTTTTTTTTATTTGTGAACTCGTTTAAATGTGTGTGTGTTTGTGATGTCCTAAATTAAATAAATTCATTTTCTTTCTTTCTTTCTTTCTTTCTTTAAACTTTCAAACAAAATATTAAGAGTTACTTACGATAACGAAAAAAAGGACCCCGTAATAGCAGTTAACAAATGGCCGGATGATATTAACGTGCCTTAGATCGTCCGACCTTAACCGTGAACTCCAAGGGTCGGAGGCAAGTAGATAATGGGCTTAAAGGATGACAGAATCACCCGTTGCGGATTGCGAGATGAGCTGACATGACAGTTGTTATTTTTAACGGTTAGTTCCATAATGGAACCTACTCATTTTCGGTGTGCCATTTTTGCTACCATTTTGATTGATTTCACCGACTGATTTATTTTTATAGTAACATTTTTTAAAAATTAAGTATAAATAGAAGACAAATTGAAGCATTAAGAATAAATAATTATATAATATGTTTATTTCAGTATACAAACATATTAAAACTAAAATAAAATGAGTAGTAGCATTTACTCTCTTGTGCCTAAACTAGATTAAGCTGCTAGCTCACTCTAAGATAATTTAAAAAAATATGACTATTGATATTAGACCAAAGACCTCCAAAAGTTTGACATCCACGGTCTCAAAATTAAAATACAGGTGTTCAATATAGTTGCCTACGACCGTTTCGTACAAAAAACGGACATCTTAAATCACTCCCAGCTCCGGGGCTGTCATTAAAATAATAAAAACTATCGTTAGTTGAGATAATGTTATTTACGACCTCTCACAGATAATTTGATTTGAATTTTATATTCCATGATACAAAGTCGTTATTAGCTGAAGCATGTTTTGATCCGATAAGATTTATATCTCAATTTTTGGTAATAGTGACCAAAATCAAGCATAGAAACTTTAAACATAATTTAGTGGGTGATTATGTGCAAATTTTCAATTTAAATTCTAGGGTTTAGTGATGTGACCTTCTTTTTTCTACTTTAAAAGAGTTATTTGGATATTTCATATATCTATCGTTTTTATTATAAAATTAATTAAAGAATAAATCTGTTATGCTTTTATTTTAATCATTATTTAAAAATATACACTCAATAAATCTCGCGTGTATCTACGTTTTAGCGGCATTGCATAATCAATAATAATAAGACAAGGTTATTGTGCTTTTTTTTTAAAAAGGAACTTAATATTTATTACACTACTATACTACTACTATAATTAAATAATAATAAAAGAGTATTTTTTACTTTTGATTAAAAAAAACCTTACCACATCACTATAATAATCGTTACACGATGCTTAGCAATTACCTAAATTATATTCCTATTCTTATCTATAAATCGTAAATCAAATAATTATGCACCGCCATACGAAACTGCGTGTTAATTCATATTTATTAAAGTCGTAAATCTTCTGAAACAATGTGTAATTGGCTTTAATTGAAAATTGACAGCCGTTGCCATGGCAACAAAAACCGTTACTAGCCCAAGGTTAGCCTATCAGGGGCCTTACTCTGCAATACAAAGTTGTGTTTTCCAATCTAGCCGTCCCTATCGCTCCTACAAGTATGGCCTTGCGAGCGAAAGAGATGGCGGTATTCAAAGATCTTGGCAAAGTCTGAAGAGTACGGCCCCTGGGTATAAGCGGAAGTGATTGGGAACAAAAAATGTTAGATGCGTAAAAAATATCGATGAGGTGTTCCGTGAATGTAGAGAATGAATATGAATTACAAATCATACACAATCACAATCAGTTCAACATTAGGTAAGTGCATAAATACGGATTAACCGTATCTATCATATAAATTGACAAGGAACAGACAAGAAATCGAACCCTGTGTCTAACGACATCCGGGCGCTAAGTTTGTATAGTCACAAAACACCATAAAACAAAAATACAATAATAATAACCTTATAATATCAAAATTATAAGTTTTTATGATAATATCATGTAAACAGTTAATTTTGGCAATTAATGTGTAAGAATGGACGTCGTGCTGGTTTATCCATCCATTGGCTACCAAGCCAAGAGTCAAGAGTCTGGCTCTGGAGTCAAGAGCAAACCCATATAGCTAAGATATCAGACAACGATGGACTGAGCTCTCGCCCAGAATACGCTGATAAGTATTTTATTTTTATTTATTTATTTTTAATTAGTACTATGGGTAATTTATTTTGGTACAAAAGAGTAATAATAATATTGAAGTACTTAATCTAAAAAAAAAATCCACAAATGATAAAGACTTTCAAGATCTAACTTCGCTTTTTTTCCACGACTACCAAACAGAAAAACAGATTGGTATGTTTAGCTACTTTGTATGATGATTATATTGCTAATTAGTACCTACCTTTTATTTATTTATTTATTTAAAGACTTTATTGCACAAATCATAGTGTACAAAGGTGGACTTAATGCTAAAAGCATTCTCTGCCAGTCAAACCTTTAGGTCATGCAGAGAGATGGCAATGGGTGCAGCGAAAATGATAAACAGATAAGAAATAAAAAAGCAACAATTAACTAAAATGTATAGTAAAAAAATAAACCTACATAAACTACTGCAATAACATATAGTCTATAAACATACTTAAACTTACACAAAATACATAAATTATATATAAATATACATATATACAAATATTATGCAATTATCTATTCTTTGAGGAATTGTCGGACTTTGCTCTTGAACGATAACTTCGACTCGGTCCTCCTGACATCCAAAGGCAGAGAGTTCCACAGTCGTGTTACCTTTTGAAGCTGCATGGCAAACATTTAGCGAAAACGGTGCTAGATTTTCATCCAAATTGATAAGAACCATCAAGATTTTAATGAGGAAAACCGCAAAAGGTATCCGTGCAATTATTATATTCTGTATGTACCTACTCAAACTACGTATCCACGTTTTGATGTTGCCAGTGGCAGTAACCTTCACCGAAGCAAAAAACGAAGAAACATTACCTCATTCAAGTCACCGCAGACATTCTGACGCCTAAAAGCTTTAAATAAGTACTACTGACGCCCACATACACATAAGTACATAAGTTTTATCGCAGCTATCTTACAAATTCAAACAAATGCACGAAAATTTTATGAAAATGTTGATGCGAGTAGCTGAAAACAATTATTAAAAAAAAGAAATTTTATTTAAAAAAAAATACTTGGGCGTCCATAAAAGAAAGAATACGATAGAGAATGCCATATGGCGTTAAGTCCACCTTTTGTACAAACTGTGGTTGTGCAATAAAGTATTAATAAATAAATAAATTAAATAAATGCATTATCCAAATTACATAGGAATTAAAAAATAATAATAAAGATGTAAGCCGATTAAAAGTGGATAATTTATCTGTTTTATAATAATCCACGATTATCTTCAAAACTAGATGGGTTAATTCATAATACACTTACCAAAACACAGGAATAGGCATAGAATATTCCACAAAAAATAACCACACACCAATAAGTTCGAAAACAAAAGAAATGAACAAACAGCACACCAATTTCTTCTTATCTAATTGTTGATCCAAACAGGTTTTATTACGTAATATCTACAAGAAAGCTCCGGATAAAATGACTCAGAGCGGAGACAAAAAAAAGCAAAAAAAGTGGGCGGCGAAAAAGCGCGCGAAACAGCAGGTGTGTCGAAGGCCACGGATGAAAGTACTTTGTGGTTTTGGTGAAGTTAGAGGTCCGTAATAAATAGTTGACCCCCAGTTTCATATAGATAATATTACTATGATGAATAAGTCCGAATGTTTTTAAGACGAGATTCAAAACCTGGATTGAATGTTTGCTTACAAGACACAAATGACTTTTCTGTGTTTAACACGTTCCGGGACAGTGCCCGCCTACAGGCGTGAAAACAATAAAACATCTATTGTGTCTGGAGTAGTGTCCCGGAACGTGTTAAGTGAGCTTGAAACTTTTTTAAAAAAACAGATCTCCCAAAACTGCAGAGCTGAAAACTGCAAATCACTCTGTGAAAAACTAATAAACAAAAAAGCTATTATGGTACTTAAAATAAAAGGGCTTTCCAAAGCTTTCTCTCTTTTCTAAACCTATGCAAGGACCATAATATCACGTATTCACGTCGAAATCGAAGTATTTTCTTTTTATTTAGGACAAAACGTGCTAGTTTTGTACATCGAAAAAAGGATATCTTACTACCACTAAATGGGTGCTAAGTCTAAGCCACAAATCATTAAAACCTTTCAAGCACTTTAACAGTCAACTCAATTTTATTTTATCCGACTACGGTGAAGTGAAAAGAGGCTAATCATTATTATAATAATAGTCCCCCTAGTCGATTTCGACTCCGGTGGCCAGTCATAACGACTAACCGACTGCGCGGGACATATTATAGTGCACAAGTGTGTGCGCAAACACAGGTGCACTCTATATTCCTTTCTCTCTCATAGCCCGATGGGACAGCAATCTGACACGACCGGAGAGAGATCAGGCGCAGGTCCACCGGCTAAACGTGCTTTCCGAGGCACGGGGGTGAAACGCCGCCAACTTCCAAACTCCGGGCTACCCTGAGAATTTCTGAACAGAAAAATCCAGGTATATATTTTTGGCCCGACCCGGGAATCGAACCCGGGACCTCTGGCGCAGCCGTCACTTTAAAATGCGACCCTCTCACCGCTGCGCTACCGAGGCAGTTAATCATTATTACCGAACACATGAAACACCAACGAATAAGCTCTGTTGTTAAGCGATTATCTTCAAGACTCATTAAAAAGATATTAGTCAGTATACTTTAGAAATTTTATGATTCAGACACAGAGGTGGGTTTGCAATAAAATTTTGAAGAGGTTCTTTTTGAGTAGGTTCAAAATGTTTATTTAATTATAGCTCTGTAATCTGTTCAAGCTTAGGACAAAAGGACGGACATCGCGTTCATATACCTATCTTATTATCAGATGATGAATTTGTGGTGATGCACATGACATTTCAACTCGGCTCCGCACGCAACCGATAGATGGCGCTGATAAAATTGATGCTATAAGTAGGGCAGGGGTATTTGTAGAAAAATAGTTTGGAAAAAACCTGTTCTACGAAGCTAATGTGCTTCCTATTCAGAAAAACGTTGTCGCGTACGTTATATGGATTAATCCAAAATTACTCATTTAAAAAAACCCGACACGTTACCTTAACATGTTATTTCAATATAATTGAAGAGAACGGTATCAAATTTCTAATCGATATAAGACTTATGGAATGTAGTCAGATCCCCTGATACATTTTTAAAGAACTGAACATCTTCATAACACACACTCTATTCATAAACTGTCAATGTCATCGGCACCAAATTTCGAATCGATCGGACAACTAAAAACTCGAAAAGAACTGATCTTCAAACAGCTGATCAGATCTTTAAGAACCATAGCTAAGAATACTCGGGATAAAATTATCTATGACACAAAAAAAAAACTAAACAAAAATCGGTTTATCCGTTTGAGCGCTACGATACCACAGACAAATACACAGTTCTTAATTCGTCGGAGTTATAAAAATATTGCAATGAGAAAGTAAGGCTGCATTGCACACACACACATTTATCAAACTCTTTACACAATTTACGTCTTAAAACCCTAAAAAATAATAAATTCGTTTGAAATACCTACATAATATAAGGAACCAAGGTATCATTGGTCAAAATTGTGCAAAAAAAGTAATAAAAATATATGACACGAAATTTCTTTGGCACTGCGCAGTATCCGAAGCAAAAACTGAGATGACGAAAGCATCTCTAGACCGGTTTGTTCGCGGTTTTATATACATAAAGTGTTGATTGTTTGTTGGTATTTTCATTTCATTTTCAAAAAAACTTATTACTACGTTGAACTGTTTCGTTGTTACTGTTTTATCTAGAATGCTCAACTCAATAAAACAACTTTTAAACAGGATAAAAAAAAAACAAGAAAAGAATAGAAAGAACAAGGGAGAGAGGAAGACCAAGAATATGCTATATGCAATAAGGGGTAAAGAAAATGGCGGAAGAGCGTAAAGAATGGAAAACAAACTCCACTCACAAGAGCCAAGCTCTAAAATTATATGATGAGATATCTAGACATTTGGTCACAGTACGTTATCATGATATGTTTTGTCACTCAAACATCCCATTGCTGGGCTAAAAAGACCCCAAAAGGCCTCACCGCTAGTAAGTATGGATTTCAGAGTTCATTCTCAACCACGTAGGCTTGAAGAGGTATCGAGGAGCTAACCTAACCTAACCTAACCTACCGTCAGATGTTTTACCTACCTCACCAAAAAAGGTTAATAATTTTCCAAGTTAGTAGAAGGTATCCTCTTAGGTACCTATTGATCACAAGATTGTAAAGTCGTACGGCTTACTTAATTTTAACACAAAATCTTAATAAACGGTTTGAATATTTCTTAAAACTCACAGTGCTAATTTTAATCTAATAAGATTAATAAGAAACCAAAAATTCCGCAAGGGTGGGATTTGAACCCACGAACTCTGGCGAACCGGGCCAACGCTGTTACCGACGGAACCACCGTCCAGTTCATCATCATCATCGCGCGAAATTTTATGCGATTATTTGAGAGAGATATTAGATCATTATTATCAAGAAGGTTTTTCCTATCTAGAACTTTTTTGCCCCATCGGCTGTCATTACTTTATAAGCTCAACCAAACCCAGGGCAGTAAGTAGTGCATCCCGTAACCTTGATATTGACCTCTTTCACTTTTTGCTGTAATATAAAACTGACAAAAAACGTTTGTCGTCGCAAAAAAGTGGACTTTACGCTTATGCGTGAGTAATCGAAATATTTTTTTGGAGAATTTCATAAGAAGAGGCTTGCAAAGATTTTTTCCAAAAGAAAAAAAATACAGCTGTTTGCAAATGCAAAGTATGCAAATACCTACATACTCTACTGACTCATCCAAATACATAATTGTACAGTTTTTTTAAATAGTCATTATTATTTTTATCAGCTCTTGGACGTCCACTGCTGGACATGGCCTTTCACCTCCAGTGTGATCGTGCAATCTTTACAAGGTCGTCTGTCTCTTACTAGTAGACGTCTTACGCTACTAACCGAAGGGTCTCCATTATCTATACTAATATTATAAAGCTGAAGAGTTTGTTTGTTTGTTTGTTTGAACGCGCTAATCTCCGAAACTACTGGTTCGAATTGAATAATTCTTTTTGTGTTGGATAGTCCAGTTATCGAGGAAGGCTTTAGGCTATATAACATCACGCTACGACCAATAGGAGCAAAGATATAGTGGTAAATGTGTAAAAAACGGGAGAAAGAAGTCACTATTCCACGCGGACGAAGTCGCGGGCAAAAGCTAGTGAAATAATATTATCCTACCGATTTTCGGTAATGGCGGCCCGTCTCAACAGAGATAGACCAGGTACGCAGGAGATATTATAGTGCCCAGATGTGTGCGCAATACACAAGTGCACTCTCTGCTCCTTCACTCTCATTAATTCGGTGAGACGGCTTCTACATGACCGGTGAGAGATCAGGTGCAGGACCAACGGCTTAACGTGCTTTCCGAGGCACGGAGTCTCATTACCACCAACTTCCTGACTCCGAGCTGTTTCCGAGTATTTTAAAGACAGAAAACCCCAGAAACTTTTAGCTCAACCCGGGATCCGAACCCAGGACCTCTTGAGTCCACCAACAAGGCAGACAAAATAGTGATCCCTAATTAATACAATACCTTAACTAAATGAGGTAGACTTTGTTGTCTGAAACCTAAAACTCGTGCGCCAATTCAAGCGTGACAAAACAGCTGGCTCAAAAAAGAAAACTGAATATCCAAGCTAGGTCGAGACAAAATAAGAAAATGTGAATTCGATAAATCCAGAACAGTTTTTACATGATGATGTCATGGCTAAAGCGGAATTCACACTGTTGATCACACACACCAGACAAAATGTAGGATAAAATATATTTTTAAGAATCTCTGGAATAAATACTTACTAACGCAAAGACTCGCGGCAGGCGGAGCAATAAATCACTTTTGAAACAGGGAAGGGTACGCGCTCTCACGTCTAGAACTTTTCTGCCGCAACGGCCATCAGTTCTTCAGAAACTATTTATGAACACACACAAAAAAGACAGCCAATATTTAACTGAGCCGAGTTTCTGTGGTATCACACCCTTACTTCGACTGAAAAATGTCACGTTGAGAGTTGTAATCAATGAATGCCATTGGTCAACTAATCTACTTTTGTATCTTTTGCTAAGAAGGCACAGCTCTTAAATGAAATACGATGATTTTTGGACCATTGGAGTATAGTCCTCGACCAATAACACTTCTGTCAGCAGAAAGCGCTTCCCTTTACTACCTGACTCTTTGCGCCAAAAAGGTTTCCCAGCATTAAAACCTACACTTAGCAGATTAGAAACTAGTTCCGATTCGAGTTAAGAAGCCTTATCTTAGTTTATTGGGTCGGGTGGAGACTGCACCAAGGGACGCTAGTTTGCATGCGCGTCATAGCTGTTCCGTGGAATGACCACAAAACTGAGGATTGGGTGGAAAAATAATAATTAAAAATGAAATTAAATTCATTTACATCGAGGTTACTGAGTACCAGTAGTGGATACACAAACAATTTAAAGACAATCTGAATAACATTAAATTAATTATTTGATAAAAATAAAGTTGCATTACGAATCATTAAAATGCAATTTACCTAATAATCGTTTTTACTTCCATAAGACGTACCTTCCAATCTCTAGGATTGCAATCCGTAAGAGCTTTGAGCTTAGAACTATACTATTCTAGGAGCACTTGACCTAACATAATTTCAACCACTGCTTTGTAGCAACTGCTGATTTTGGGAGCACAAACACGTCCCAACATAGACTCAACCACTGCAGCTGCTACAAACAACTGTGGGAAAATGCTGCAAAAAGAAGCAACAGATAAAAAGTCACTATTGTTAAAGTATCTGTAGGAAACCCATTCGTGTAAGTTTATTTTTCAAAATATAAGACGCGTTTTTATGCTAATATTGAATTGAAAGATCCGCTCAATTACAAAATTTCTACCGATTTTCGGTAATAGCAGCCCCTCTCAACAGAGATAGGCCAGGTACGCAGGATACAAGTGCCTAGTTGGGTGCGCAAAATAAAAGTGTACTCTCTGTTCCTTCACTCTTATTATTCGGTGAGACGACAGATCCGACATGACTGATGAGATATCATGTCATTCACCACCAACTTACTGACTCCGAGCTATTTCCGAGTTGTATAAAACCGAGAAAAAATTTCTACCCGACCCGGGATTTTTAAACCCGGAACGTCTTGGGTAGTAACCATCGAACTAACCGCTACACCGACGACGCAGTCAGTATCCAATAAATATGTAAGTATTTAACAAAATAGATTAAATTAATTCAAATTGTCCCAAGTCCCAATTTATCCAGGTTCTCTTACTTCTAGTCTTAGATACATTAGGCATACTGCTCTCTACGTAAGGGCCCGTTACAATTCAATCGTATTAAAATATCAGGCAGGTTCAACAAATGCGTAAGCATCGTAATAAATATTTAACTGCTGACGTTCGTAGGAAAATTGCATGTTTATGTGACATCGGCAAATATGATTGAATGATCAGACTATGGCTGAATATATTAGGACAAAAATGGCTAATATTAAAAGTAAAATAACCGCCTACAGATAAATCCACAAAAATACATAACGGTAAGAAGAGAAACAAATTTTGAAGGAAAGATGAGAAAAAACACTAAAAGGATTAAGATAACGAGACACGATATCCATGTAGTTAAAGCATTTCATAAATGTAACAAATACATTACGGAAAATCGGTTCTGCCAAATACGTAATGATTACAGGCAAACATACAGGTCAAACTTAGGTCCTTTCGAAGTCGGTTAAAAATACTTTCGTCTGATCGTTAGTTTTATCGATCACGAAACCGGGCCTTAGTTACCTTCTCTTGAAAGGTTTTTGATAACAGATAGTAACTCATATTTTATGTTGAAAACAAGAAAGCTATTTTCAGTCTGAAATAAACTATTCAATCAATTCAACTATTCAATCTAGAAATTCTAGGCAAAACTGGAAAACGTTGATTTATCTAGTCCTTTGTAGATAGATATCAAGAAAAGAAATTTTTCCGAAAGAAATTCAAAAGCCAATATAAAAATAGTAGAAAATTTTATTTAAAAGCAAAAATATAAAATACCTAATGACTCTAACAAAGTAAATGTACACAGCCAAAGAAAATAAGCTAGCTAGATCAATTTGAGATACAAAACGAAATCTGAAGGCAGAAATCTGGTGGATCAGTTATGGGATCATCATCATCAAAAAAGGCTCTTGTCAGTGGAGTTTTTTTGCATAAAAGCTTCAAAATAGTTATGTTAGTGTGGTGGTTCCCCCTTGCCTTCCACGCCGCTGTTTAAAGCAGGGAGTTTTCCGCCTCTTTATGCCCAGTGAAAAGCCTTTCCTGATATACTATATCTTCAGCCGAAGCAGAAGACAAAACTTCCAGGACTGATGTTGCTGCTACCCAACACCAGGGGATTGCTTATTTGATAGCGGCTTTTACTCGCCATGGCACAGGATCGTCACTGAATATTGTAGCTTTTAATAGAGAAGCCCATCCCACTAGACTCCCTATTACATTCTGGTAATCCTGTCACTGTTCGGTTACGTAATAATTTCAGCATGCGTTATTATAGCCCTTTTAGTGTTTTTTATGGGCATCATCTAGGAAACCAAATTCACAATTGCCATTTAGCGTCGTCAAACTCAAATTTTATGAAGAACCAAAAAGCACAAGCATTGCTCACAGGCGAAAATCGATATCTCAATGTAAAGTGACTAGGCTTTTGTATTTACGCTACATAAAGGTCAACGACCCGTCGGTAAAACATACAGAACGATGCCATCAAACATGTCCGTTTATCGGTAACTTTACACCTGGTAAGACGTGGGTCAAGTTACAAGCAAGCGCGTGGGAATTTTACCACACAACTTGATTGGCTTTTGTAATTCGAAGAATACCCATCATTCTAAAAATCGGTCCAAAAGGGGTGAAACGGTGGATGGAATATGAAAACGCTCACAAAGCGTCTCTATGATGAAAGCCCTGAAAGAGTTTCTAAGCGCATTTCATCTTCTATCTTGTTTTATTTGTCATGCACCAGAGTCATGACTCCAGGCTAAGTCAAACGTGGCAAAGACAGAAGAAAAAAAGGCTTTTTCACCTTTATTAATATATTTCATCGGAGACGATTTTCTCTTGGGCATGTCGAGAACATATCGACGACAGCCTCGTCTTCGGTAAACTTTCGTCCGTGTGAAAGATCCTGAACTATACACCTGGTAGTGAAAGCTCGAATTACAAGCTTCATCGTGTGAGACGGACTGCCCTAATTTCTCGGGCTGAAATGTCAGCGTTATTTGTGAGAATCAGGTCGAAGTTGCAAACAAATACGTGGAAATCTGTTGAATAGTATAAATTGAGGAACAGTTTATTTTGGTGCTATTTTTCATCATTACATTCTTGCAGATAAACAAAACGGCCATTTTGCATTATTAGACTATAAAAGTGAACATAATTACAAGCCTTTTCCAAGAGTAGATATTTATGTAAGTGTATCTTGGAATTTCATCAGCGAATACAGTATTAAGTATTCGCTAGATAAGAAAACAAGATATGTGCAAAGTTTTGATACGGTTTTTCAAATCTTTAGTTTCTAATATTATTTTAAAGCTAAAGTCTTTGTTTGTTTGTTTGAATGCGCTAATCTCTAGAACTACTAGACCATTTTTTATGTTGGATAGTTAATTTATCGAGGAAGGCTTTGGGCTGTAACATATCACGCTGCGACGAGAGGGGACGTTTCGCTCCCAAACTCAAAATGAGCAGACGCAGTCGCAGGGGGCCGCTAGTAAATAAATAAACGCGTCAACTCCTCACTTGAACCAAACGCAAAAATATACTACGCAGTATAATTTTAGCTGAGAGCTTAACGAGTCGTTTTCAGGCTTTAATTAACTATAAACATTCACTTTTAGCTACTGAGTTGACAAGTCATTGATTTAATTTAAGATTTTTTTTGTTGTTATGGATATTACTATTTTTATTTATTCAGACTTTATTGCATGCACAAATCAAATTGTACAAAGGTGGACTATTAAGTTTATTTTGAAACAGTGTTAGATGTTATCAGGGATATTGGGGCATTTCGCACCGCTAAGTTTTCGGACCGCGGTGCGAATCACCCAAGTGCTATTTCAAAATGGAAACATTCGCACCTCCAGTGGTTTAGCGGTGCAGATCGCCTAAGGTATCTTTTGAATCGACCCATTTCATAGACCACTGTGCGGTGCGAAT
Source organism: Pyrausta aurata (assembly GCA_963584085.1). Taxonomy (NCBI): domain Eukaryota; kingdom Metazoa; phylum Arthropoda; class Insecta; order Lepidoptera; family Crambidae; genus Pyrausta; species Pyrausta aurata. Next base: position 8,198,504 of record OY757277.1, read on the forward strand.
AGCCCCATTCTGACAACACTTTTGAAATTCGCCCCGCGGTCCGAAAACCTTTTCGAAACGCCCCAATATCCGTTATCAGGAATTTATAAAAGGGTTGAATGCATTCGCGCTGATTCAGACGGGCTCTTGCCCTAGATATACTTTTTGAAGAGTTCATTCCCACCCTTTCTATCCCATTCCCTTCTCTAGGAGGAACGAAAGTTTTAATTGGTTGGTACCATTTATAAATTTATAAATTCAATCTTTTTTTTTCTTACTAATAAGAAGTTAGAAAAAAGTTGTTGTTATTGTTAGCCCACTTGCGCAAGATGATTTAAACCAAGATTAGATCTTATTTCTGTCTCTAGCAACGTCAAATAAACCGACAGAGACAGAATGATGATTTCTAAGTAGTTACTGCCGATAAATTTTGTTGTAAACCTATCGCGCTTTATCGTACAATATTAAATCCAAATCGATTATAAATCGCCATTACAAAGTATGTTTTAACTGGTGTTAATGTGTTGCCAAGTGCTCGAACAAAAGACGGTAGACAAAAAAGAAAAAGACGTGTACGTGATAATAAATGACGTCACTGCAAGTCACGAGTCAACAGCCAATAAGTATTGCTATAGATATGTGTCTGAGTAGATGACGCGATCGTCACTTCAACTCAAAAATATTAGGGTCGTGGTAATCTGACTCGTATGATTAATCATTGGCTGTATTATCACTTTAAATAAATGGCTGAATGAATATTATTATGGAAAAATATACCGCCTTCAAAAAACTGACTAAAAATCTTTTTTGAAGGCGGTTTAATTTATTAAATTATTTTTTATTTCATGATTTTTAGTTATTTATCAATACCTACTAAACTACTGGACCGATTTTGATGACACTCACACTGTACCCTAAGCGAAAATATACTTGATGTCCGTGGACAAACATACAAATATACAAACATACATAAGCCATAACAGATCAACATACTCAAATTTTATTCAATTCTAACGATATCACATTCATGCAGGTCGAATTAGATACCTCATTTTTTTTAAGTCGGTAAAAAGTGAAATAAAACAACATGTGCCAACGTTTTTGAAAAAAGTGTTAATTAAGTTATGAAAAAAGACTTTTTCATCTCTCCTGTTCGAAAAATAGAACTTTCCTGTGTAGATAGCCGGGTGGAAAATAGCTTATCCATCCCTAGGGTGGAAAGTAATTTAGTTTTAATTGACATGGCATAGAGTCAAGGCCTGCAGTCAAAGCTTGGACCAAAGGTAATTGAGTCACATCATGTTATTAAAATAACAAACATTTTTGCTAAGCTATAAATTGAAAATCATATTGTGTAGGTATTATGTCAAATCGTTGATAAAGAAATATAAAATTTCTAATTTTAATTCAATTAATAATTAAAATATTTGGCCACGCCATAATGCCAAGATGATTTTTTTTTAATTTTATATTGTCAGTGTCATTTCAGGGAAGATTCGTCCAAAGCCGTTAAAACTTTTATATAAAAAAAGAAATTATTTTTGGATTCTGTTATTATCTGTGGAAAAAAATCGATCGATATTCTTTACAAAGATTTTAATTATTTGATATTTTCTGCTTTTTTGTACTCTGTTTTCATGTATTCGTGCCGTTATTCTGTTATTCTTTCTAATCGTGTTAGACGGTGTTAGTACTGTAAATCAACTGTCATATTTGTTTAAAACTTGAGTTTTCCTTTCTCGCTGAACTACATAATACCTCACCAAGACATCTACAACCATTTTTGTAAATTTAATGTTTTCCTCACAGTCGAAATGAAAAATAGTATGTTTAACTCGGGTGAAAGCACCCATTTCACTCTCGAATTATTGGCGCTCTCACTTCGTTCGAGCGCCAGATACATCTCGAGTGAAATGGGTCGCTTTCTCCCCTTGTATAACAATCTACTATTAACTCGTCAAGTATGTGTAAACGAGACACAATAAAAATTCCATTGTTATGCGACTCTCGGCATTCGTTTAATACCTGACTGATTAACCAAGTTTAATCATGCAATTAATTTTATCACACTACACGCTCGACAATAATATTCCATTACAAGTCACGTAATGTGGACTCAAAGTGGCTCACCTCGGCTCACTTGCCGAAATATCCAGCCCATAGGCTGTTATGGATTTTCATACAATATTTTGGCTCATGCCGCTCCTCACATGTCGCTCACATCGAATGAGCTGTATTGAGGTTTGGAATACAAAACCGTGGCATGGCCAGGCTAGTAGATAATGTGGCTACGCCTAGCTTAGTACGAAATGGTGGAGAGGTATAATTAGACAAGCTACTTTATTACCACATTATTAAGACGCGTCATCTATTCACAAGCATATCTACAAACAAAGCCTCCTAAAGGACCGCACGCGGCGTCCGTTCACAACTTAACAATCAATCGATGGTGTCAGCGGTCAACGAGATGCAACGGGATGCAATTGCATTGGCGTTGGCAACAGCCGACGGGTAGCAGGGTGGGCCACACACTGAGAGAATTCAACGCAAGTGCCTTAGTAATCGCTATTTTATAAGAAAACCAAAAGAGTTCCTATTCATCGATGCTAAAAGTAGGGCAGTGTGTATAGGTTGACATTTTGCATCGATGCTGCATCGCGACTGCATCGTTTGCATTGCTGCTAAAAGTCGCAGTGTGTAAAGGGTCTAAAAAATAAACCTAATTAAAAAATACATACTTCAATACATTATGAGATTATATCGGGGGAACAGAGAGAAGACAAACCTTGACTTTGAAAACCTTAGTATTCTCATTGAGAAAAAGCTCACATAAGTCTCCTTGAAAGATAATTTTGACGATAAAGCCTATGGTATCAGAGAGGGAGTTCCAGAGTATTATATATAAATAGGTTCTTAATATTATTAACAGAGATAGGAATAGGTAGGGCTTATTTACCTAAACTTCGAATCAGAACAGAGAGGAGTCGGAGTCTTTTATGATAATATTTTTTTTCCGAGACGACTGTCCCAAGATTCATATCAAGACTCATATAGGACATCATCTAAGTACATCAAAAATAAATTTTATTTGGAATAAGTAATTAGTTTATGTATACCAAACTTTGTGACTGGACATAATACAGGGTGTGAAAAAAGTACTATCCAAATTCAAAGAGGTGATTAAGAGTCGAGTCTAGAATACAGGAAAAATTTATAAAAAAATCTTGATTTTTTTGCTAGATACAGTTTTAATTTTGAATTTGTATTTTAATAATTATAGCAAGAGAAAATTTAAATAAAATAAATTTTTGTTTAATTTTTTTTATATTTAATTTAATATTTTTATTAATTATCATTTAATTGTTATACAGAACAGTTAACGGCTCACCCATCCAAACGGGCGTCCTTTAAAATAATGATCATGCTATTTTCACTAATAACAATTGATTCAAATTAAATCAAGCATTACAAAATCATACTCAAAAACATCTAAGATTGCGCGCACCTCATTCATTCATAAAAAAGCTACAAAAACAGATGGTTAGCGCCGTTGCGAGCCACCCGGCACCGAACAAAAGAACTTTTGTCTCTTTTGAACTTAGGTAGCCACACTATCTGTTACTTTCGCACATTGATAACGTGTTTTTTTCAAATAACGAGTGTTCATCCATAAAAATATCGGTTAGTAAGTCAAGTGCTTTATTTGTTTATGGTTGTCTCGGGATGCGTGCGCGTGAGCAATGATCGTAGACGCAAGTGATGTTAATGAGTGACATGACGAAGCTGACATGAGTGTGCGTGAAACAGTGCGTTGGTATTCTGAAAATAGTGTAGATTACGGAGGCGGTGTGTAGCAGAGTACCTGTGTTCAGAGCAATACAAAATTGGCATGACTTCAGATAATTTCATGCGCCCAGTGTCAGTTATTACCAGACAGATTATTTGCTATCGTGAATTATTGTAAGTAGTTGATTCCAATTTTTTAAGTACGTACATGCGTACATGCTCAATTTTGCACTGGTCCAATCACATTTTTGTGTTTTTTGACGGTCTTGGGCCCGTGGTCAAAACCACGGCTTGGCATGAATTTCTAGAACACGATTTGCTGCCTTAAGATTGCTCCTGTCTGTTTACATCAAATAATACGTGAGTCGAATTTTATTTGTCTATACTAATATTATAAAGAGGAAAGATAGATGTAGTAGCCATATTCCATAATACTTTTTGAGGTATTGTTACACTTTATCCAGTCGTAAACTTAAAGTTAACAAAGACCGATCACTTATTCAAAATATTATTATTATTTATGTACCTAATTAATGATGTCCCAACAGATGTCCTAGAAAAAAAATGTAGTAAGGGAGTCTCCGATTCTTGTCTTTGTTCTTCGAAGTTTAGGCTAATAAGCCCTACCTATTCCTATCTCTGATTATTAATGATTTCAAATAATTTGGGAGACCAGCAGTTTATAAAACTCTACATAGGTACGAAGTTTTTTCCCCTAGCCTATTTCTTTGAAATAGTCATAAAACCACATCCGTTTGCCAACAATAAAACCTGACCTTACCACAGCTATAAAACTGACCTTCTCACTTCATACTACTTAAACTATAGTTGAGCTATAGGGAACAATGTAATAATAGTCCCCCTAGCCAATTTTGACTTCGGTGGCCAGACAACGACTAACCGACTGCGCAGGACATATTATAGTGCACAAGTGTGTGCGCAAACACAGGTGCACTCTCCTTTCACTCTCATAGCCCGATGGGACAGTAATCTGACCCGACCGGAGAGAGATCAGGCGCAGGACCAACGGCTTAACGTGCTTTCCGAGGCACGGGGGTAAAACACCGCCAACTTCCAAACTCCGGGCTACCCTGAGAATTTCTAAACAGAAAAACCCAGGTATATATTTTTGGCCCGACCTGGGAATCGAACCCGGGACCTCTAGCGCAGCCGTTGCTTTAAAGTGCGACCCTATCACCGCTGCGCCACCGAGGCAGTTGCAGGGAACAATATAACACATCAAGGCAATATTATTATAAGGTACAGAAAATTTTCTTGTTTCCCGCAGGAAAAGTAATTTTAATACTGGATTCCCAACAGGAGTATCTTTTGACTACTTAAAGGGAAGTCTCAGCAATACTTTCTCTCAGATTATACTAAAATAAACGCATCTTTATTTTTTATAATTTCAATTACAAGGGGAAAATGATTTTGTGATGAGCACGAACATTTGTACCTTATTCATGGATGTATATGTATTAAAGTATTTATGGGAGACGCCTCCGTCATAATCGTTGTCATGTACTTCGTAACACAAGGAAGAAAATTCCTTACTTCGAAACCAGACAATTAGTGTGTTTTTTATGTTAATAATTACATTACAACTCTAGAACCGTAACAGATTTTAATACAATATTTGGGCCCGTGAGCCGAGACGAGTCACTTTAAGTAAACATTACGACATGTACTTAAACGTTGCCAAGCAGGTAACGTGAAAATATACCAACCCCCTTATTCATAACAACGCAAACAGTCTAATAAACCTGTTTTAACTATTACACTGTTTTGTCATCATTTGAAAGAAAGTAAGACATGCAATAAAAAAAATAAGACTAACCTATTCAAAAAGAAACCATTTCCTTGTGGCAAGGAGGCTTTAAAGCTAGTTGCGATGTCGCGTTGGATAGCTATGCTAATCCTTTGAGCTAGAAACCAGCCAGCTTTATTCTCTCGTTTATTTGAGTTATTCGTTCATCAGTGCTTATTTGACAATAGAGAAACAGACTCTAAGTAAAGATACAAGTTTATGTCAGTTTGACACCCCTACATGTACTAAACAAAAGATTGTGTGTGCAAAATTTCCATATCTCACTAGCGGTCCCAGCGAACTTCGTTTCGCCCCCAGCCCCGTCCCGCCCCAGCTCCGTTTTATGGGAATTTTCTTTGCTATAAACCTCACGGAGCCCGAGACCTTTCCAACGAATGCAAAACCGTGGAAATCGGTTAGTGCGTTCTGGAGTTATAGCGTCAGGAAGGAAAACCCGACTTATTTTTATATAGTAGACTAGATGACCCGATGAACTTCGTACCACTTACTTAGATTTATGTAAAATGTAGTTAAAACTTAAGCCGAACAAAACGAATTAATATGACAAAACTACAAAAAATTCAAGTAAAGCACAAATTGATATAAAAACGGAAATTCGTCACTTCCAAAGGACACAGTCGACCCGCCATACATTGCTTGCCCCAAAAGTAAAAATCCATGCGTCACGACCAAAACTAATTTTATGGGTTCGTTTCTTCGCCTTTTAAAATAATATAAGCCGTAAATAGCGGGGTTTTCACATGAAACGAAATAAAATGTGTGGGATCAATCTCTTGCACACTATTTAGAACAGGTCTTTCTAGATCATAGCGCCATCTGTGTCGAAAAACCGCCATCTAGGCCACCAAAACTAAAACATAGAAAACTGCCCCGCTAGGGTGCGTAACGCGTGAAAATTACGATGACGCAAACAATAGCCAACGAAAAGAAGTTCCTTGTCACAGTTTTTTTTTTCAAGTTTTAGGAAGAGGTTAGTAGGTTTAAAGGTTAGTACCTATGGGAGGCAAACGTCATTTTCCTTCTTAAAATAGCGATTGCGAGCGCTTACTTATTTAACTAACTGCCAGTTCTATGACACAGTATGACACAATATGCCATTTCGTTAAGCGGTCGTCAGTTTGCTAATAAGTGCTCGAAACCGCTATTTTCTGCCAAACACAACAATTGTAGGGGACAGGAAATTGTATTCAATCGTTGTCCTATTTTTTTGTAGATTTATATGCCGCTAGATAAAAGCAAAGTAAATTAACAATATTGTATTAAAAATTCAATATATTTTTTGAAAAATGATATAGTCAAGTCTCTTAATGCTTTTCTTTAATCAAACATAAAACGACTCTGGGGCACGATACGACCGTGTCCTTTAAGAAGTAAGTTTTTTAAATGATCGAATCTGAGCTGGTTCCTAACAGCACACCAGGTTCGCCTCCTCCGTCCGATTTCCATGATCCAAATGTCTATCTCTAAAATATCTATTTAATATAGATGACCCGGTAAACTTCGTATCACTTCGTGTTGGGGCGGCCTAATAGTAGTTTAGTAATCTGGCAATACTGTCAGTGTCACTGTCACCTAACTTTTGAAAAAAAGATTGTTCAAATGTAAAAACAGAACTTATAGTGAACTTATAGTTTAACTCCTTAAAATGCATTGTCCCTTTTGTAATAAGTGGATGGAACGGCAGAACAAAAATAATAACTGTCCAGCAGGCCTAGGATGCACGCCGTGATAAAAAAAATTCGAGGCATTTTAGCGCGTTTGTTTGTCAAAAATCGACATACCCGCAGTTGCTAACATGGCTGCCATGAAAGTCATGTCGTACTGTCAAAATTCGAAATATGACAAAATTATCATTGAACCCTAACATGCCACACATATTTTTATCGAATTTTGACATTTCGCCGTGTAACATTATCGTCCACCATTAGCGACGACGACAAATAAAAAAAAACATATTTAGAGCAAAAATATATGACTGAGTCGTGCCATATTTTATCCTCGGGTCTCAAAAAACAATAAAGTGTAAAAATATTGAAAAAAAAGTCCCCGTGGAACATATTTATTAATTTGATTTCATTATCTTTGGGCAATATTAGATATACTTTTACTAATCTGTGGGCAATATCGAGTCAATCTGTCATTGTGTCAAGTTGATCATTTTGAGCCAAATCTGACATTAAATTGAGTGAATGGTTAGAAATTGACATATCTCGTTATCGTTGTGGATAAATTTGTCCAATGTGGTTGGCATGTTAGGGAATATGATAAAATAGCATTGATCGATTAATTTTGTCATGTCGATCGAAAGTAATAGTGTGTCATGCATGTTAGGCCTACTGGAGTCTTATTACAATGTTGGCAGTATTTGCAGAACGTATACCTGCCTGTCATTAATTTGGTAAGATTGGCATCCGTCAAACATGTCAAACAACGTCAAACATAACCCATTCATTATTTTTATATTTTGAAATTTAAATACATGATGTTAAGAGCAAAGTTGATATTATGTTGTCGATTCAAAAGTCTTGTTTTAATGCGTTCTTCAATTCGAGTGGAACCGAGACTACAAATACCGTCAAATGTTTGACAGAAAGTAAGTGGTCAACTTTTATAAGGGAAAATGGAATTGTCGTTTTACTCTATCTTTCTCGCAATTTTTCCTTATTTGCTCACCGTTTAGACCTACCCTGGCCTACGACAAACATTTTAAAACCAAAATCAGCTCAATCGGCCCAGCCGTTCTGGAGTTTTAATCAGACTAACGAACATCAATTCATTTTTATTTATATAGATAGATAAGGCAATATCTTCTCAATTCCCTCATCCGTTGGCGGCAATAAAACATGACCTCACTCTAGCTATAAAACTGACCTTCTGACCACTACACTATAGTATAGTGCACTATACTCAGATGCAGCATGCACTCTTAGACAAATCAATCGTCTCGATGGCAACAGAGATGCGAGGCAATCGACGGTGTCGGGAGATCAATTGAGATGGTGACAGGGTTGCCACAAATGAAAAAAAAAAAAAAAGATTGTCCGTTAAGGGGGTCAATTTTCACACTTTTAAGATTTAAGGACACGCCATAACAATACGCATGTCAGTTTTATAATGACATAAGTAACGTAAGTCGACGACAAGAGGGGCGTTTGCGCCTTAAAACAATGGAATATCGGCATCTGCCGTCTACTTTCTAACGGCTGCCGTAAACGTCAGTGCCGTCATTAAGCGAACCTTATTTAACCTTTATTAGACACTTCATTTTCAATCAGTCAGTTAAGGTAATTATTTGAATTGTAAAATTATCGAATGCTCGAGTCTACAATCTCAATAAACTGAAAAAATATCAAATTTAGTAACATAGATGACGTGTCTTGCTCATTAGACACAGCAATGTCTGTCCGAGTGGGATAGTCTTCTGACTATCTGACTAACATATGACTGATATATGGGCAGACAATGGGTTCGATTCCTTGTCCCAGTAAGGTTAATAAAGTAGAAAAACATTTTTTTTCTTTATATTTTATCTATTTTATGGCGTAGCCCTGGATACTTGTGAGACTGCGCGGCGACAATGCAGCAGTTAGCTGATGGACTGCAGCCGTTCGCACACGTGCACACACTTCAATTGAACGATCGCTTCTCATATTCAATGAATATTAATTACTCAATGAACCATTGTGACAACCATCACTAAAATTCCTTAAGATGGCAAGAGATGGCGCTGCATGTTTCTTGCCTTGCACTAGCTATTACGTTCATTAAAAGATTTTCACATAATTTTGATTACATACTTACAGTATTGTTTCCGCCACTAACTTTTGCGCATTCCCAAGCGGTTGACTAATAGAGGATATCCTAAGTCCGCCATTTAAAAACACGCACTGCAAAAAGTTACATTATTACTTACTATAACTACGATGTAATCTTTCTTTCAGCTGGTAAGCAACTAATTTTAAATATGTAACTTTACAACTTTTTTTTATGCGCCAGACAACACACCAATCGTTTGGTTTTTGACTAAAACGTCCCGGGTTCAAGTCCAAATCCAGAGTTAGGACATGATTTTGTTTATGACGTTTTTCTTATTAGTTCCTTGATGTTAACGTTACTCAGATGAGGATATATCTGCTATATAAAAATAAGTCGGGTTTTCCTTCCTGGCGCTATAACTTTCAAACGCACGAACCGATTTCCACGGTTTTGCATTCGTTGAAAAGGTCTCGGGCTCCGTGAGGTTTATAGCAAAGAAAAATCCCATAAAACGAGGCCGGGGCGGGACGGGGCTGGGGGCGAAACAAAGTTCGCTGGGACCGCTAGTATGATATATTTTTTAAGTATGTTTTCTCTCTTTTTCAGTAGCAACCCTAGTTTCTTGTGAGACTGCGCGGCGACAGCGCTGCAATCAGCTGATGGACTTCGGCCGTCCGCACACGTGCACACACATTAATTGAACCAGCGCTTCTCATAATTCTCGAGTAGATCTATTAGTTATTTGAATCATGGATTGTTAACGAAAGTATCATTAATTGAAAGGAAAATCTTTTTTTAAATTCTAAAAACCATTTTTAAAAATACGTTAAAAATAAATCTTTGTAAAAACAGCACATAAAAATATGATGAATGTATTTATGATTGTATACCTTCTCTATGTTTTATTATTATGAAACATTATTTTAATGTCATCCTACGGCTATTTAAACGTTCCGTCATCTGTAATTTTTTTTTCGTGGAACAAAGCTGATTTAGCCAATGACGGTACAATAATATTGTTTTTTGTAAATGAAAAACGTTGAATTTACAGTTTTCTATTTTCCTGAGGCACATAATATTTTATGTCTTTTAAGCCTATTTACTATTTACTAACTAAAGTAAGTGAGTGAAGACCGTATTGTGGTATTGGCCAAATCACAAAAGCCCATACATAGCACAATAGTATAAAAAAGATTATGTTATGGGTTCAAAATCCAAAATGTCCTTTTAAAATTGATTTCACAAAACAAAAGTATCCGTTACAATGTAATGAATGTTTATTTATGCAAAAAAAAAGACAAGAATTTTGGTAATTGAAAAATTTCTGTTGATTCTTAGGCGAGTTTTATCAATGTCCTTTTGTATTTTTTTTAAGAATGCATTGCCGTTTAAGCTTTAAGGTGAGACAAACCCAATTACTTAAAGATATAATAAATATTAAAAATGGCAATAAGTAGTTCCATTGTTTATTGAATTAAATTGTCATCTGAATTTATTCATCATTTATGTCCCAAGACCTACTTTAATTTATTTTGGTATGAATACTTAGATCATGGATCTAAGTATTTTGGCATACATCGATTCAAGGCAACCTCTTTACTTTAGTAGATAAGAATACTTCGAAAAAACATTGATTTAAGTATTTTGGAATTTATTGATGCATCGCTAAATTATGAGAACTATGTTAAATTAATATTACTAATTATCTTTCGGGCTTTTTGGCAAATTTCTCTGAAAATCTTCCTTTCTTTTGATAAATCATGGCTAAGATTTGTTTTTTATCAATTTTCTATTCAAATGTTACTCCTCTTTTGCTTACGTAATATAATAGAAGGCAAATACTTACATTATTATATGGAAAATTGTATTATTCCCCTATTCTTGAAAAAGCTGATTAAGCTCTATCTATCTATACTATATCATTAAAATATTCATGGAACGATCTATTTTTAGAATCTCGACGTAGCAACAAGTTGCTAGTTGTACACATACTACAGTTGTATTGAGTAGAACCACACGATGCCATATCCATGAAAATGAAATGAATTAAAAAAATAAATGTTTAATGAATAGTTAGAAAAAGTTTCTGATTTGATTACTTAAATTAAAAACCAGAAGAACATAAATGAATAGTGTAGTATAAAAATGTATAAATAATTTTTTTGCTATTATTTATTTATGTTTCTATAACTTTTGCGTATACTTATAAGTAGTACGGAAAATACATGAAGTCCCAATGAGAACAAAGGTGGGCTTATCTCTATAGGAGATCTCTTTTAGCCGACCCATAGGTGTTGGAAATGTAATAGTTGCGGTATGTATGTATATGTAATTTTAGTGTGGTCTATTATTAAACTTTTCTCTTGTGAAGTTTTGTCGTGGCGTAAACTCTAAAAGAGTATATTTATATCAACGCATATTTTTCACAGCATTTATTGCCTTTTATAAATATAGCTCTCTAAAGACTTGCTTTTCATAAATAACTGCAGATTGAAAAGTGATCCTTCTGCCTCTATTTACTCTATGATCTACTAACAACCTAAACTATTTCTGGATCTCTAATAATGCCCTTTCTGCCATATTATGAAGCTTTGTGGATTTCTTCGCTAATAAGTTGGTAACATTGATCGTAATCAGGTATATTGTTAGAAATACCTTTCTATTATAATATACTGATCCGCTATATTTGGATGTATGTTACATAAACATAAAACTGTCTCGTTGATGTAGCGGATAGTTCTTTGGTTATGCGAAAATATGTTTTTGGGTTTTTCTATTTTGAAAATACTCGGAAATAGCACGGAGTCAGAAAGTTGGTGGTCTTGACACCCCCGTACCTCAGAAAGCACGTCATGCGCCTGATATCTCATCGGTCATGTCGGACAGCCAACTCATTGAATTATTGAAGGAACAGAGAGTGCACTTGTGTATTGCGCACACATCTGGGTACTAAAATTTCTCCTGCGTACCTGGCCTATCTCTGTTGGGGCTGCCATCCAAAAATCGGTAGAAGAATATGATTAAGCAAGCTTGAGAAAGAAATAAAAAAAAATAGCATGCAGTGAGCCTAAAATCTGTGTAGCAACTGCAATAGCACTTGTCGACACAATGGTTCATATTGATAAGACGGTCCTTAGGACAGTCAGCCAGAGAATCAAATGAGAATTGTTTATTTAAAGGCTTTTTCATCTTAAAAAAGCTCAGAAATTGCTTGGAGTCTGGAAACCAGGGGTAGTAATCGTGCCTAAAAAAATCTCACATACCTATTATTTCATTTGTAAGCGGTTGACTGGTAGAGAATGCGCTAGGCATTAAGTCCACAAGTTTGTAAAATATTGGCCGTTATGACTGTTATCGGTGAAAGAGTATATCTAATGTAGACGGTCACACTGGATGCGGAACGCTTGCGACCGGTCGCTGTAGAAAACTGGAGGAGGTTTATAGTTAGCAGTGGATGTCCTTTGTTGAACAAGAGCGTTGTTGAATATAAAAAAAAACTTAAAACTTAGGCTCGGGTGATTAATACGGGTTCCAAGGAGACTGAAGGTGGACATCAGTCGGGAAGTCACTGTTTCGTTTTGCCACCTGTCCGTTATCTCGATGGATTGTTTCCTTCAGTATGTTTTATGGCTGTCCGGGTGAGCCGGTCTGATCAAGGTCCCGGGTTCGTTGCTACGGTCATAGCTAGTTTGGTGATGATTAGTTATATCACAGTAAAAGGTATTTATGTGACAAATCTGGCAAAAAAGTCTGTTACTTTTATTTTCCGACCGCAAATAATTTCAAAAGGGGGACTATTTTGTCAAACCCGTACCCGTATACGTATGCATTTTAATCGTTTTTATAGAGAAAAGAAACTTGGAAAGATTAAACCTGAGGTAGGTTTAATCGACACATTTTTGTAATGACAAAAAACGTAATCAATGTTATGACAATAAATGGTGATGTCTACTTATTGTATGTAGTTGTTGATTTATGCATAACTGTAATTTTTCGTATCTTAATCTTTCGTTTCAAAGAAAAGTGTCTGATGACATTAATTTTTTTTTTTCAGATTATGATTTACATTCTCCCTCGATATAATTTTAAAGCATCCCTCAAATCTTTTAGCACGTATAGCCAAACGTGACAGTGACGATACATCACGATTAGCATTTTATCGAGTCGATCTCATTCGCACATACTATGTGTGTCGAGGTCACGTGACACGTCACTGTGACGTGCGTTACGGTGGCAACTGTCAATCTGTTTCTGGAAAGAGCGCGTCAAGTAAAATTGATATACACTGCTCAACAAAGTCTAGGGAACAGGAGGTTTTTAGGGAATATTTTTATTTTTATATATTTTTGTTTTAAAGTTTATATATACCAATCGATGCGCAATTTAATGCTTAATTAGTTGCGTATATAAATAAAGGATTCAGTTTTTGAATTACGAGGTAATTTTAATGAAAAACAAAGAAAGTGTATTACAGAACTAAACAAAGAAATTTAATTTAATAAAATTTCTTAAAAATTAAAACATTACAGTTAAGAACAAATATGCGGGGACTTTTTTAATAATCAGTTGGACCCCCTAAGGCATTAACAACAGCTAGACATCGTCGTGGCATACTGATTATGAGACTATCAATTGTCTCTTGTGGAAGAAGACTCCATTCTCTGGAGAGATGTGAAAAAAGTTCATCTGCTGTGTTCAAATTTTGAGGGAGATTTCTAAAATCCCTTCTCTTTAGTAAATCCCACGCGTGTTCAATGGGATTGAGGTCCGCGGACTGAGCAGGCCACTCCAGCACTTCGATGTTGTACTCGCGGAACACATCCATCACCTGACTCGCAGTATGTGGTCGTGCATTATCTTGCATAAAAATAAAATCTGCGCCCAGATTTTGTCGGTGCGGGATAACCACGGATTGGACTACCTGTTCGCAGTATCGCTCTGCATTTAAATTTCCCCTGATCAAAACGAGATCCGTCCGTCCACCCAGGCGGATTCCAGCCCACACCATGATTGTACCACCTTGGTAGGGATGCACCTCCTGTGGGTTTTGAAGCCGATTCTGCCGACCAGGAATCCGCCAAACACGCACTCTTCTTGAATCTGGATGAAATCCGAAGCGAGATTCATCGGAGAACAGTACATGTGCCCACTGATCTACGGTCCACTGCAAATGTTCACGTGCCCACAATAATCGACGTCCTCGATTTCCATGACGCAGCGCGGGCACTCTTAGTGGTCTGCGAGCACGAAGATTAGCTTCATGGAGTCTCCTCCGAGCAGTCTGGTCACTGATAGCAACCTGGTGCTGCGACTGGAGGTCTTCTACCAACTGACGAGCCGTAATGGTGGGTTGCCTCCTTGCGACATTTTGCAAAAAACGGTCTTGCCTTTCCGTAGTAACCCTATACCTGCCTCTGTGCCTTTCGGCTACATCGCCAGTAAGTCTGTAACGTGCCCACAGTCTGCAGATAACGCTCGCGTGAGAATTCAGAGCAGCTGCAACTTCGCGTTGGGGTAGCCCAGCTTCCAACATTCCTACAGCTCGAATCATTTCTTCCCGCGTTAAATGACGTCGTGACATAATGGCCGTAGTCGAAAAAGTTACGAATAACAACAGTTAATTTTGTTTTTCAATAAAATCATAAAACAATAAAACAAATTTTTATCTTTAAAATTCTCATACAGTATCACTACACAGCAATCAAAGTGAAAGATTCCCGCCTTTTACGAAAATTATTTTGTTTCTAATTTTTTTTTATTTAAAATTCGAACAACGTTTGATAAACATTCAGCCTACCTATTTACCTCAAAGAGATCAGTACTTTTTTAAAGAAGATTTTACAAATAAAGTCATATAGTTGGCTTGTTCCCTAGACTTTGTTGAGCAGTGTACATTTTATTTGTGATGCAAAACTACTCTTTTCTATCCACAAAATACGCTTTTTGGATTTTTTTATGTACTTTTTGTAGTAAGTTTTTCGTTAGAAAAGTTTATAGACAATTAAGCCATGTGACACTAGACAGGCTTACAAGTTACAAAACAAAGAAAGCCACTAATTTGAGGTCATATGGAGCTTTTTTCACAGCGCAGTGTTGCCGTTAGCCATGGCGATCGCCGTGTATGTGCATACTTTTGTCATTTTACCTACTGATCTACTAAAGAGCAGCTCAAATCCTTCCTGTTATACCTACAAACCTATTGTGTGGAGGTATAACAATAATGGTTATAATAAGACATTACTTTTTTTTCCTTTTCACCCCTTTTCAAAATTGATACCTTTACTACAAGTATCTCAATATGTCTAAAACTATCTACAACGAAATCTCAGACGCGTAGAGTACTTTGGCACTAAATATTGAGGTATTATAACATCTTAACTTTTGATCCAAAAACTTCTTGTTTCCTTCGAAAAAATCTGCGTCCTAATAAACCGTTATCATCTCCACAAAACCGCCACTCAGTTGCTAAGCGACAGTACCACGCTCACAGAAATCGAGATATTTCAAGATTAAATTAACTAACAGTCAACAGTCAGCCGTCAATTGCGAGATCTTTGTATGAGTATGTTCGAAGCGGTATGTTTCAGTTAAATCTCGATAGCTAACGTGTGGTGCAATGAAACTGGTTAAAGATGTCAAGTGACGGTTCAGTAGCTTTGTGTGCGATTTAGGTCCACTTGCAGCAAATGCTACATCTCGATTTAACGTCATGCTGTCTCTGTCATCGTCGAACATAATATGACAGAGACAGAATGACGCTAATTCGAGATTAAGCTTTTGCTGCAAGTGGCCCTTAGGACTCGAAACCCCTTAAGAATTTTTAATATGGAGCGTGTGTGAGCTGTTTTTTTTTTTAATTTTGACGAAATGTACGACTGAATCCTTCAAAATTGGTAGATCGCATTAATATAAATCGAAAATATACTTTGGTTAAACTTTGTAAAATATTAGGATTTCGAATTACAAGATGTTTAATATGTTAAATATGACCAGATATTAAATATTTAAAACTAAAATTCGAGAGTCTTTGACAGCCTGTTAACTGACGGGTTAACTTATAAAGAAAGAAAGAAAAAAAAAAACGTTTATTCAGCACCAAAATATTTTTACAAAAAATTTCCTTTAAGTTACACTTAAAACTAAACGAAACATTTTGCTCTTACTTTAATGGTAACAATTTTTGGCACTGAAATGGCCTTCGCTCAGTATGTGTCAGTGACGGCAAAAGCACGTCACGACTACTATAACACTTCTTTCTTTAAGCGTCGAGGCCCTCGGGGGTTAATAAGCACTAAGCTACCGTTGAACTATTACTACGTATGGAACTGGCATCACGAACAAATTTTGTGCTTCATGAATTGACGATACCGTTATCAACTCATAGTACGGATTCATAATTCTAAATTCAAATTTTCTAAGGAAACGTCACATTTTTTGCTTGGCATACCTTCTCTTTACGTAGTAGATAGTTACAACTCTCTGTCAGCTACTTACATTGGAATCGATTTCATCTAAAGTAGGTATAGTTACACAAATCCGTAGCAGTAATAAATACAAATTATAATTAAATGTGACACATCATTCAAATACGCAGTTGTATATTGATTACTTAATACTATCAAAACGCCGCACCGCGCTCGCCGGGTCAAATATTTGCTGTATCTGTTCAAATACTTACTACGCGTAAAGATTATTGTTATCAGCAACCAATATTTGTACTATATTCATTAATACATTCATATTATCTATCAATTGATAGGAAATAAGTAATAATACAGGAGGTTTAAGTTACAAGAATTGTTGCGATCTTTACAAGGTCGTCTGTGCATCTTGCCGATGGACAACCTAAGCTGCGTTTTTAATAAAAGGATCTTATTTCTCTAACTTTTTTTTCTGTCACAACGGCCATCAGTCATCTATTTCCACTTGAGCTCATAGACCTGGGCCACGATTCTCGACAATTGAACTTTTATCGTGTGGCAATTCGATTGCGAAATCTATAGAAATTGTGACCCTGATAAAGCCAAAACTGTGTTTTCTTCGAAAAAAAAAATTGTATCGGTGCACTTTTTTCGAATGCGTTTTGCACGAGAATTGCATGGCACCCCAGGTTACAGTTGCGGTAAATGCTATAAGTTACCTTCTCATTTCTGATTTGACTCCGACTTTCGTAGATTTGTCACAATATCGTGCAAGAAAAAGGTATAGAAATAACAGTTTCTTTACGTAGGACCAACAGTTAAGATAAGGATATGATCTAGAAAACTTGATCAAACTTACTGCGTAGTCATGCAAGGTATTCAATTTCATCATCGTCACAGACTCGTCTGATAAAATCAAAACATACCAATTGATTGGGTATGAATCAGTGTCGTAAATATGTCAATAACTCTATCCTGTTTGGGATTGTGTCTGATGCGTAGTAAACTATACAATTTGACGTCATTTGAGAGGATCTAGACGAAATTGATTGATAACAATCGATATGAGATCATAATAGAGATATAGATACAATTAAGCCAGTCAAACGCATTTAGTATCTCATTTTTGAATCCACTGATTATCTATTTAAATATAAAAAAATATATTAAAACATTAAGTAACAAAAAAAAAGACCCGCCTTACATTAGTACTTTAGTATTTTTAATTCATATAAAATTTTCCTTATAAAGTTATGTATACTTAAGTTACAGTCAAAACCCTTATACCGATAAAATATTGGGAAAAACCGCATAAAAATCAGTGCAGCAGTTAGACATAGGATATCTCTTAGTAAATGTGACTGCTGCAACTGTCGGCGAACGGTCCAAAGATGAAAGGTTCTGTCGGCGTATATATTCTAATTTGGATAAATTACGTTTTTTATATTCATTTTATAACACGCACAAAAATAATATAAACAAAATTACTTTTTGTTTTAGTTACAAATGAAATGCGTTAGTAAATGGCTTCCAATGATCGATTTTCTCACAAAAAGAAAGGGACATGAGTTTACCAGGTTTCTATTTTTGTAGCAAAGAATGTTACGTCCTTCATATTGAATAAAACTATATTTGCGTAATAAAAAGACAATTAAATAATGATAAGGGTAAATATTTTTTTATGATATGGCTGATAATGTGGGAGGGAAGCTAAAGTTAAAGTTATTAATTAGCCATATCAAATTAACTATAAAAAATACTAATCAATGTAAAATTAAACAATCAAAATTTATTTTTAATTCACATGAGTATACATTTATTTTACATACACATGACTTTGCTACCATAAAATTAGCTTAAAAGATGAATTAACTTTAAAAAAATGACTTAAAAATCAAAATAAACTAAAAAGTCCTAAAAAAACTCTTGAAAGGATTGACCAGAGGATCCATCGCAATGGTTATCTCAAGCACCATCTTAAGCGTCATTTATCTGGGCGCCGACTAAGTTAATTTTATTCGCAAATTTTTAGTGATTAATATAGCGGGGAGTGGGTTGCACCTTTTGAGCTACAAAGTACCTTACATAAGTTCTGGCGTCATAATCACTGAACTCCAAAGCGTTAAGAAGTTCCACCATCAGCTCAGCTCCACAAATAGTAACTTTCAGACGTAAACATGTCAATATTGAGATGCTAGTTCAAAAACACTATACGTGCCTTTTAGATTTGAGGGTATCAGTGAATGAATCCTGCAATAATGGCAAATAAAGTCTTGTCGGCGAACAGTCCATCGGAGAAGCGACTGTCGGAGAACGGTTGCGGAATCGCAAATAGAAAATCGTGCCACAGCTTGTACCGATGTACATATAAATTGAGTAATAAATTGAGTACCTTAAAATATTTAATATTCATCGGACCCATATTTACATTTTCATCTCATTATCTTTGTTTTTCCATGCTTTCATTTCCTTTTCCCATCCAAAGATTGCGGGTTCTTGCTGAATTCTTACTCTTTATTTGAGTCTGTTTGCTGTAAACACGAACATAGAGTTAATCTTAGATTCTATCTACCATAACGCAGTTCGTATTTTCTCCCTAAAAAGTCGTACTGTAGACATTAAACTATAGGCATTACCTGCCTTTTTACTCTTCTTATACTTTTACACTGTATTTTTGGTTCATTGTTGTTTTCTAATCCTTTTTGAACAATATTTATTGTGATTCTAAAAATGTCAAACTTTCAAAGCTCTGTTATTCTACTTTTCTGTAAATAATACTGTAAAAATAGCTGTGTTTTACCTTTGTTTGCAATTTTCCTTTAATTTGCATTGGGTGATGATTCGTTTTCCTTATTCATTAAATAATTTGCTTGATTTTTGACATTTTTTTATCTTTATTGACATGGTTGTTATGACAATATCTCTCAAAATCTGACAACTTCTATCAAAGTTTATTACTTTTTCGGGTTTAATCCTCTTTAAACCATCAGTATTCATGTTCTATTCTTGAACCTACCTGAACGGCCCAGGCCCCTATATAAGCCTGTACTTTTTTCATTCATATGATTCGATTCCGAGTTCTAATCTCGAACAGTACTAATAGTTCACCAAGTTCCAACACTCTACATTTTCCTCAAGAAGTCTTGAAGAACCGCCGGTGACTACTGAAACGCCTCCTCGCGCTAAGGGAGGGACCGGACACATTTCCGGAGGAGGATCCGAGTCCATATTGAGACTGCAGTAACACCTCCTCGCTCTAGGGGAGAGACCTGTCTCCTTCTCGGAGGAGGATCCGAGTCCATATTGAGACTGTAGTAACACCTCCTCGCTCTTGGGGAGGGACCTGTCTCCTTCTCGGAAGAGGATCCGAGACCAAGTACTTCTGGCACTCCAACTGATCATAACATTTTCTACATAGTTTTGGATACCCTCATCACTGCCGAGAGCTACTACTTCACTTCTGAGAGCTACTACTTCACTGCTGAGAGCTACTACTTCACTGCTGAGAGCTACTACTTCACTGCTGAGAGCTACTACTTCACGGCGCCTGACACTGCTGCACATCGGCGTCGCTGTTACCTCTGCTGTGTCGACCCTGCACTCCGACTCCGCCCTCTGCTGCCTCCAGGATATAGAAGATCTGAAGACACTTACCCACGCCCACTGCACTCTTCTTACACACATACATTCACTCACCATCTTTTTCCACTAATCGGTATTGTAAATATTATTTTTATTTTTATATAAATTCTGTTCCCCTCTTTTACCTCTTTTCTTAATCTTCTCCCTTCACATTTGTCGCTTCACGACAAGCTATAAACACTGATAATTACGAAGAGAACGAGATTATCCCCAAAAAAATTGTGACATCACATTTTCCAGCTGATTAAAATATGAAGATAGGTACATGTAACGATATTAGTTCTTCTTTTTGTTTAGTTTTTCTTTATATCATTAAACCAACGATCCCTATGTTACACAGACAGGCTGTTCAGAACAAACTTAAATTTAGGCCAGATAGAGTATTTTTCAAAGTATTGATATGGTAATAGCCATGTTTGTGCAAACTTTGACATTTTAGAAATAGTAACACAAAATGTGTTCTGAACAGCGTGTATCGTATATTGAGCTGACATACTTCTAAAATGTTTCTTAATATGTCATGTCCTTTATATACTATACAAACTTTCCAGTCGGTCAGTAAGATGATGAAACGTTTAATGGAACACACCCAAGTCAATATACGCCGCGCCCACCGGAACACGGCAACTACGGAAATGTCCGTACTACGGTACTACGTATGAGACCATCTCAATATCGTCACAATAAGGGACCCTACACCTAACGCTTTCTTGAATCCGCTGGTTGATTCTGCGCCAACGTGAAATTAGCAGGACACAACGACGCATGCTTTAGAAAGGTACCTTTAAGTAATAATGTATGTAAATCCATATTGGACCTTGTAAATCAACATTCGGCATGATGATTAAAATAAATATATAACTTTGCGATAGACAACACACAAACCATCTGGTTTCAAAGTAAGGAATTTTCTGGCAGCGTTTACTCACCAAAAATGGAAAAAACGCGAGGAATGGAAATACCTCCACCGATAAGAGCTCTTAAATTTGATGATGCTGTATAAATGCTTGAACACTGAACACAAGACCAGTGTCGCAGTCAAAGATAATGTAAAGGGGTCCTGATCTAGGGACCAACAGTATAACAGCGACTTCACACGCCAATCATCTGACCTACATACCTTAGGGACTGATGTCCGGCACCGGAATGATCAGACCGGAAATATGGTGTGACTAGCCCATCTTTTTATCTCGTCGGCAAGGCATCTGTTTTTTTTCTGTAAAAATAAATATGCGCCAGACTAAACACCAATTGTCACGGTTTTGATACATCCGCGCAGTTTGAGTTACCTCCCTCCCCTCTCGTCGCAGCGTGATGTTTTATAGCCTAAAGCCTTTCTCGATTTACAAGATATCCAACACAAAAAGTATTTTTTATCGGTCCAGTAGTTCCGAAGATTAGCGCGTTCAAACAAAGAAACATTCTTCAGATTTATTAAATTGGTATATATATGAGCGTCTGAGCCAAGAGAGGAATCGCTACTTACGAATTTATAGTAAATTCAAACCTTGGTCTAAAGCAAGGAGTTTAAGAAAACCTAAATACCTATCGTTCTTAAGGTTTAGCACGAAAATAAGAACTATATTAGACACTACCTAATCAAATACATTGCTCCGATCCCAAAGTAAGTAGAATGCATATGCTAATTTGTTTAATTTCAAATTTATTGATCTATAGCTGTCAACAAAATAGTTAAGTAACATACAAAACAAGATGTCGAAACTAATAACAAGTAGAATACGTCAAAAAGATGGCCGCCAGGCGAATTAGCAATTTTCTGGCTTATAGCACCAATAGTTTCCACACGACAGCCGCATAGTACCACGTGAGACTCGATCACGCCATACCGCTTCCTGCGTTACAAAGTAATATTAAGGTCAAGTCATCTTGCCGGTCGGATGTCTATTGTTGCTGTGATTCGTCGAGAACGATTATGAGAATGATAGTAATCGTCCGTGATTGGAGATGGAAAGTAGAGTTATGTTTGTATTAACAGTAAGCAGGAATTTTGCTATAATCATATTTTTTTTAAATAGTGCTTTGTTGTTGTCAGACAATGAATCGAACCCTGTGTCTTAACGCTATGCGGGCGTATGCCTATACCACTCGGCCACCGACACATTGGCAAACCTGTTAAATTTTGCCTGCTTTCTTTAACGCGTAGGCTACGCGACCTCATCAATTTTATTATCTTTTAAAAAGAAGAAATCATAAGTTATTAGTAGTATACTGAAAGATAAAATCGCTCATATTATGATTGTGAACTATTCAACCTATGAGCGTGATAATTGGCTACGAGCTTGAGCATAGGCCATGCAGTTAAGAACGGATTCTCTGAATGGGGTCAAAGCGTAGGCGAAGCTGCAGACATAAATCTTGTCATTGATACAATAATGTAATTTTATTAATTAATAGAAATGACAAGACAAACATTGTACAGAACAAAATAAATTAATAATGGTGTAGGATCAATAGTCCCATTATTGTTATATCGAAAAATAGAAACTATTTTATAGTGACTGGTACACAAATGAAGGTAGGTAATCAAGAAATAAAGATCAACCTCATTTCTTTTCATACAAACATGAACGACAGTTTAAACCCAATATGCATTCGCCTTAAACCACACTTTGCATTTCGTGATCAAAAGTAACAACAGGACAAGATTAGATAAATGCAGTTCTCTAAGTATATGCAGTTACGGTTAGAAATATTTTATACTGAGGAACCTTCTGGCCACCTTTAACTTTTAGCTGATGGCATTTGACATGGCTCAATCAGAGGGAATTATTAAATATCAAGCAAAAGAAATAAAAAAGGTTTCCTGAGAATTACTCAGATACCCCATTTTTTAACTTCATGAAAAAAAATCTTTTATTGTACATTCGGCGGACTTAGTGCGAAAATAATTCTTTGCCAGTCTACAATAGGTCTGAACAGAGAAAATACAGGCGGTGCTTATAAAGTTATAGAAGCAAGAAAAGAAAAAGAGTACAGCAATAAAGTTAAACGTAAGTAGATACTGCTTATTATATACAAATATAACATAATGTAGAACAACCTCATTCAGAGCCCTTGAGAAATTGATACCGTGCAAAATTACATAAAAATGTAATAACAGTTACAAAAATAATAATCAGATAAATTATGAATACACTCCATAATACCGCGACCTACATAAACATTTATCGATGAGTTATCAAAAGGTATTGTCTTCCATTCACAAAATCGAAAAGTGTCAATTCGAACATTTCGTACTACGTTTGTAAGAAACTGTCGTTTTGCAGAATCGACAGTTTAATTGGGATTCCAGTTAAACAATAACGAAATATCACGTGTCAATTTGAAATGATTTTAGAGACATTTAATGAGAGCAATGTAGAATGCAGTTAATTATTGTGCAATAACATTTATGGAGGACAAGAGAGAGAACAATTTGATTTTGAATCATTACTGAAACCAAGGAACTACTGACCCTCATGATTTATTGTGTTAAATAGGAATACTAGCTACTAATAAATATAAAAAAAAAACAATCATTAAAATAATATTCAGAACAAATGGCGTTTAAAAAAGGTATTAACATTACAAGAAATAGAAACGGGCCTTATTTTGAACCCTCAGGCACACCTTAAAATGCCACATTTCTTTTTTTTTTTTATATTGCTCAAATATCAATAATATACACCGCTAAAGTTGAAAGATCTCATGACAATTATAAAGTTATTCACCCTTTTAATGTGTTAACTTTGTCGAAAAAGGTAATGATGGTCGCAATCAAAGGCTCCATAAAAACTAATCGTGTGTTTATTTTGTAATTTGACCGAAATTATTTAAGAGTCAATAGCCTGTGTCCGGATTAATAGGTCGCATTAATGTCACCCTGTAAGAATATTTTTAGTTAACCGACTTCAAAAAAGAAGGTTCTCAGTTGGAACTGTATGTTTTTATGTTTGTCCGCTATTATCTTGATTATGACTGACTCCAAGAACGAAAACATGAAAAATAGGGAACAACATAGACACCTTCAAAAATCTCACTAAAGATAGTAAAATAGCGCGTTTGACTTTTATTTAGAAGAACCAAATTCTTACTCCTTTTAGTGGGTTTCTTTAGAAGGCAGTTTATTTATTTTTTTTAATTTAAAATACTGAACTAAAACTAGCCTTCCTTATACATAAAGAGAATGAAATAAGACGAGCAAACTTTTAATAATGCATTTCCAGAATCTGAGTCAGCGGGTTTCACGGTTAGGAAGATAAGATATTTTCAATTTTCTCTGTGAAAAATGCACATGTCAGATATTTGAGTAAAATGTACTTGGTTAGATTTACATTTTCGCTCGTGTGGACAGTTTCTTAATCAAATCAGCTAAAAATTTGACCAACGTAGGAAGC
This sequence comes from Pyrausta aurata, assembly GCA_963584085.1. Classification (NCBI taxonomy): domain Eukaryota; kingdom Metazoa; phylum Arthropoda; class Insecta; order Lepidoptera; family Crambidae; genus Pyrausta; species Pyrausta aurata. The sequence goes on from OY757277.1 coordinate 8,223,313, forward strand.
ATGATCGAACGAGTAAATGACCTCATTTTGAGACACTCATTTTTCTGATAGTGAAATTATTAGATATCTGAAGATTCAGAAAAATCACGACACTAATATTTGAAGTTGTCTATGTTTTGTAGTAAAGTTTCGTTTTTTTAAACTAGATCCTATTTTTTCATCCTTGCTAACGAGTCGTCATTCAATTCAAGATGACGCAAATCTTCATAACAAATATTTAATTACTAGCTTTTGCCCGCGACTTCGTCCGCGTGGAATAGTGACTTCTTTCTCCCGTTTTTTACACATTTACCACTATATCTTTGCTCCTATTGGTCGTAGCGTGATGTAATATAGCCTATAGCCTTCCTCGATAACTGGACTATCCAACACAAAAAGAATTATTCAATTCGAACAAGTAGTTTCGAAGATTAGCGCGTTCAAACAAACAAACAAACAAACAAACAAACTCTTCAGCTTTATAATATTAGTATAGATTATAATTTAATACGGCATTAATAGTTTTCTTTAGTCACTAATCTGATATTTTATTGAACTCCGAATAAAATTTTGGTTCATAAATTATAATATCTCGGAAATAAAGTAACTATAACTCTCGTGGTTGGTTTTTATCTCAAACTACTTTTTGATTTACAAAATTTCCACATCCTTACTACATCATCATCACCATCATCAAATTTAAAAGCTCTTATCGGTGGAGTTCTTTCATAAAAGCTCCAAATTGGAGAAGTAGATCCTTTCTAAGACTATGTATCATAATCTCAACTTTACTATCAAAATTCTATATCTTTAGTGACAGGACGACCTTCACCACACCTCACCTTGAACTACAGTTTAACGAACTCGCTGCACAAACCTTGGGCTGATGCGTTTGGCCTAGAGGAGATGAATTAATAGATGCAGTGAGGCGAGTTCAATGATCTTCTAGAATGATCATTATCTATGGTTTACCTAATATAGCAACTATAAAAATAAAAATAAAAAGTTTTTTTTTAAATCATCAGAATTGACAAAGTTTAGCATCCCAAAGGAATTCTGATATACCAACTTTTTATATAATTAAATAAATTACCAAGTTAGGCTGTTACTAAGCAAAAGTATAATATACATATACTGGCATCGCTCTTAAGTTCTGTTCGATTACATTAATCTTAGGACCAAGAACAATAAATAACATCAAAAAATAAACATGTAGGTACCTAATTCATCCGACAATCATCATTTAAATCATCACCATATTCTGTCTGTTGGTTTTAAATGGTTTCTGGTGATACGACTGTGTTCATTTAATATATTCTGTAAATTAATTTGAAGAATTATCTAGTATTTGCTTTGCGATTTAGCCACAAAGTGATTTTTATCTAAAAAACTATTGAAGGACGGTTTCAAATAGAGAATTATATATTACGTCTCTCAATATGCTAAAGCTCCTGAAAATCGTGCGCAAAATACTTATCGAAACCAACTGAATAGTTTCAGTAGATAAGGTGATAAGCTAATCATTTTCAATGCCTATTAGTCATTAAAAGACATAAACATCATTTATTTCTGCATACAGACCTACTGGGTACACTTATACACGTCCCAATATAAACCCCACCACTGCTTCGGGACAATTGTGGGCTAGTGCTGAGAAAAAGCAGCGCAACGAACTTACTCACTATTATCACATTGTGGTGGATAATTTATTACACTGGTTGTGGTGAACTGGTGATCAAAGCAAGATCATCCATCATCATCTTTTAAATAATCATCTACTTCATAATATTACCCTCTTATCATTAGGGTTTCTTTAGTGACAGTTTTAAATTTATTGATCGGTAAGTCTGCAATGAATTCTGATAGTTTATTGAAAAAAAACTATACATTTCTCAATGAAAGAATTACCAACCTCTCGAAGCCTGAATTGTGGAATAGCAAGCTTAGATGATTTCAAACCAACCGCATAGCTACTAGTAAGTATGTAAGTATAGTTCCGCAAAGTGTATCAAACGAGGTGAAAGTAATCAATTAACCGAAAAGTCGCCGGGCAAATAATGTTCAGCGATGTAGCAAATTTTGCTAAGTACATTTTTTATAATGTACTTTATGCCTTAAAAGTATCAAAAACTCAAGTATTTTTCAAGTTCCATAGCTAGCGACTGCAGTAAAATACATCGATAAAAAAAAAAGATTTTCAATATTCAACCGCTGGTAGTGGCACATCTTAAAACATTAGTTGAGTTACTTAACTACCGATCACGCAACCGGGCTTAAATAAGACACTTTCTTATAATCATGATGTTTCATTTAACTATTATTAACTTATTGCAAAGGCGATAAAATTATGTACCTGCCTGCAATTATAATACCACGCAATCAAAATGGATCACTGATTTAATTTCACACAATTGTATTGCTTAATACTTCGCATTATCTCCGTTGCTCATTGGTTATAAGCACGTGGTATGACAATGCGTGACGTGACCTTATTACTATATACTTAGAGGCTATAATCGAAACGCAAATCAATGTAGAATTCACCATGCAATTTCATTAAATCTATAGCGTAAATAATAAAATAACTCACCTAAAACCGGAACAATCCAATGTTACTTTATAGCGAAGTACATATAATATTGTATGCTGTGAAACACATTTAACATTTTGCAAAAAAAAGTCAAAAACTATCTCCCTCTTTCTCACTCACACATGAAAGTTCGTCACGGAATAGGGATGGGCGTATCGTCCGGTTTCTTATCGATAAACAGTCGATAAGGTGTACGTCTATTTTTCGCGAGGGCTCGCTGGGGAATGGCGATTTCTGTTGCTTTATCAGTGGCCGCAAGACTTTAGTGTCAACATGGCGCTAGTGCTGGTCTTTGTATCGATTTTCAGTGATCGAGGGATTTTGGAATGGCGTGACAATCGCGCGATATCACGGTCATTGAACTATTTTCAGATACGAGTATTTACTGATTAGGAAAATGACAAGTTACTCTCACAATACTGAACTTCAATTTTTCTGATAAGTAATTTAACTATAATAGCAGAGATCATGATTTATTTCTTTGTATAATAAATAAGAACCGGCTACATTTTTTAAAATAATACCATCATAGCTCGCAGATACAAAATTGCAATTGCATTGATTACGTACGATAGAAATAATCTACGTAGCAAGGTGTTTTTTTCTTATTATATTGTGGTAAAATCCAGCAGATATTGTCGCAAAAATAAAATAACTACTACAAAGCAATATAATTTATATTTGTTTATTTTTAAGATCAAATGAATCGTTGTTGTATCAATAGTTTGCTGGGATTTCCCGTTTTGGCTTGAAACAAAAAGAAGTGAGGCAACTCTTTAAAGCCAAATCAAATTCTTTCAAATGTGATTATGAGATTAAGATATTAGTCTTTTGGTAGGATCAGATCATCAGTATTTTTATTGACTATTGTAGTTTCGTCTCTTATCATAATATATCGATTCGTTTTTTCACTATCATAAAAGAAATCAAATCGAAACAATGCAGCAATGGGATTTAAAATTATTATACCATTTATTTTCTTTAGTTAGAAGGACGTGGAATTTCTACCATTAAATTGACAAGCAAGGTTATCGAGTTGACCGAGTGGAACCTGGAGGTCTACTACGAAAAACGAAAAACGAAATCCGTCAATACGATTATCCTTTTTCCGATCCGAAACATTTTTAGTATGGAATCCTTACTACGAAATACTTCGGATCCGCAAAACGAGTATCGTATCGACGGATTTCGTTTTTCGTAGTAGGCCTTGTGCCGCCCTCCAATTCCTTTTCTATGGTAATAATTTCAGACACCACGGATTGCATCCCGCACAATTTAAACGATAATATAGGAAATCCAAAAGACGATGACCTCAACAGGAATAGCAGTTTAGTTGTTAACAACAGGTAATCACTACCACATTATGTGATCATCATAATTAGAACAATAAATGTAAGGTTGCGAAATGTCTTCCGCGAAACACATATCTTAGTTCTTTTGCTATTATTCTCGACCTTCACTGATGACGAAGAGACGAGCATTTGATTTATTGCAATTCTAGTAAACCTGACAGAAGTAAAAATATTTTAATTGAAGTCAGAATTCGCACAATCAGTACACTATGTCGTAAAATATTGATTGAGTAAAAAAGCAATACAAATATTATGTATTTTTAATCAGCCTTTGGGCGATTTCAATATTAAAAAAGTCAGTATTTTTCACCTTATTTACATGACGTGATAATTCTATTTCGTAGGCCGACTTAAAGTTATTTTTAAATTGTAAAATCGACATATCCCATCACTATTGTGACGTGCAAGAAGGTGTGTCTGCCGTGTGCCAAAACGTTTTATCTGTACTTTGCTGTCAATTAGATAAAGTATGTAAATCTGTGAATTAGATATAAATAACCTCAAAACTGAGTTGAAGCACGTTTGTGTTCTTATTTAGGTTAGAAGTCACGCCTTTGTCCTTAAAATTAAATAATTACTAAGAATAATAATAGTTAGAGTGGTAAGTACGTAAAAATATATTGCACGACACACTACTCACTCAGAGAGAGACAAGAGAGTAAAGAGAGACAGTGTGAGATATATCTATCTAATCCTATAGCACATATACCTCTAACATACAAATATTTGACGGACTACACGTTTTTTTTACTTATACCTACTTAATTTACTCATGTATAATAAAAAAGTACATAAGTTATGCATCACAAGCACAGCGTAGGACGTCCACCGGTAAGATGGACAAACGAACTTGTAACTATTGCAGGATTACAATGGATGTATAGTCCGCTTGCATGCAACCGGTCGCTAAGGAAAACGATGGGGGAGGCCCATGTTCAGCTGTGGACGTCCTACGGTTAATCATGATAATGTATTTATCAAATTTAATCTCTAGGCTCTTGTCGGTGGAACTGTTTTTATAAGAACTGCAAATTAGTGAAGACAGTGTGATGATTTCCCTCTTGCACTTCGTAGTTTAACTCGTCAAGTATGTGTGAACGAGACACATTAGAAATTCCAATATTATGCGACTCCCGGCAGTCGTTTGATACCTGACTGATTGCGAATCAAAAACGCCCAGTCAAAAGCATTAATTATGATAATGACTTATGTATAACTCAAACGTAATATTTAGTGATGTGTGGCTGTTCAAATCAAGCCATGTCCACCACGTGGCAGCGACACAAATCGCTCTTCCCATCGTTACTCCGCTAATTGATAGCAGGAACGAGTCGTTATCAAAACGCGGATGTGTAAGCACCTGTTACATTGTAACTAAGTTTCTATTCTAGTAACTGTTTGGAAGTAAGGGATAATTAGAAAACGTTTCGAAACATTTTAAAATGAAAGCATCTCTAAAGGGTTACTTAAATAAAATTTGACATTATTATGTCACAACCCTAGTTCGCGATACGTAAGTATGTATGAGCTATTTATCATGAACAACTGGCTAAAATATCAAAATTTTAATTCCGTACCTTTTTCCTGGTTTTCTATCGTCGACAAGGTTGCACGTACAAAACACATTTTCTAGTCCGCGATTTTATTTAGTAACTTGCATAATACACCAGCCCAATCTTCTTAATTTTGTCACTGATGCAAACCCAACATAGTTTGTAATATTATGCAATGCCTTAGCGGTAACTAAGTTTTTTAAGATCCTTATGTAACACTTAGTGCGCATAATAAGGAATTGAATTGAATTAAAACAATAACACACAATGGCAGTTATTAAATTAAAACACACGGAGCTTTTACCGATCCGAACGGAGCTCATTTGGAAAATATTCTTAGTTTTTATTTGAGTACCCTAGCAAACGAAAATTGTATTACCCTCATTTAAATTAACATTTCTAATGTCTTAAACTATAGCGTTCGTTATTTATTCAGGGTTTTAATAATACTTAAAGAATAACTTTTGCATCAAAAATCTTTTAAATATTATAATAGCCAGTACTTCGTGCTTATCATTCTTATCTTATCTCTAAGAGGATAATCTTAAATTAAGCATCCTTGCATCTATCTGATTGTGATGATTAAAGATATCGCAAACCTGTGTTGTTGTGTTGTGCGGGCGCTTATAGAGGCGTTCAAAACACCGTTGTCACTACCACAAACTCTTTAATATCTTAGGCCTCATAATCAAGACCGTTGCCAAACTTCTGGCTATTTCAACAAAAAATAATACCACGGCTGGTCAATTTGCCCCACGACTAGTCACCCGTCACTCATCAGTTAGCGTCTTGGTTAGTCATCGTCAATTGCTGACGTTGAATACAGGATGAGAGATGAAGACTGATGACGCCACGTGGAGACGTTGTAACTATGCTTTATATGCCTAGTAATGGCCGCGGGAAATATTCTCAATGTTCCCAGAAACTTTTCCAATGACAAAAAATAAAAACGGGAAGGAAGTGAAATCTTTAAAACTAAGCAGCGGCTTATAATGCGATTTTTATGAATTAATTATTCTAGTTTAAAGTATTTACTATGTCCTAATTTAGTTGCACGATGGTAGGTATTAAAAACATAATAAATGTTAGAACCATTTTTCTATAAGAGATGGCGCTATGTGGTTTGAAATCGCGAAGTCTTTTTTCCGTATACCTACCTATATACTTAAAGTGTCCATGTGAAAGGTGCTTTTCGCAATAAAGGTACCGAGGCGATACAAATTCTATGCTTTTTATTCCATCTCCCCGTAGTAGTATCATGTATCATGGTACCACATATGTTATGATTCGCTACTAAAAAACCTGTTTTTGTTAAAATAGACTGACCCCAAAAGTTATTTAAAAAATCATCATATAATCTTGAAATTACTAAATGTGATATAACACATAAAATCGATTGAAACCATTATCCAATCTAAATGCATGCAGCTCAAAACAATAAATGTTTATAAAACCACACAAAACATGTCATACTCACAGTATAATCAAAAATCAATTTCCTGAATCATCACATACAGAGAAATAACATATTCAAAGCAATAGCAATTCAAATAAAGAAACGCATTATCATCTTTTTGCAATCAGTGATGTTTATAGTATTTATGTCTAGTAGCAAAAACAACTTACTATATTTTATTTTAGAAATGACCCGGTGTCTTTCCGGAAGTGAATTGATTTAATAATTATTATGTTCAAAAATCATCTTTATTATATTACTCACCAATGATGTAGACCATGACCTATGGCCTTCAGTTTCAAACTTTACTTTTTGACATAATCATTTATGTAATTGATTCACTCATATTATTAGAACTCCCTGGTTACAAATCAAAAACCTGCAGCCGAAATCTGATGCAAAATTGATATTTAATAAATTTTTAAAAATATAATCTTTAAAAAATAAAGAATTTTTTAATGTAGTTAAATATGCTACATTCAAAAAATTCTTCTAAATCATTAAATACACGAAAACACCAATTTTGTCTTAGCATTGTATTTGTCAAAAATTTTGCTTTAGAATTCGGCCGCAGAAGAAAAATCCGTCAAACCAAATCGTACTAATTTGATTAACAGAATAATATGAGATATTATAAGGAAGACTGTAAATATTCGGCAGACTTTGATGTTTACTCCACAATTTGCAAGTTCTTCCTTTACGTGTCATTTTTATTAAAGACTTATTAGCGGCTGCAGTCTGAATTTGATACTTTTTACATTTCAATTAGCTAATTTTCTGCTGCATCAAACATCCTTTTAATCTATACATTTAATAAATAAATAAAAAATATTTACATTGTTTTAGTTTTATTCAAATATTCTTCTCAATCAGTAAATACACGAAAATAGAAATGTTGTCTCAGCAATTTTTGGCAGGTAAAACCATTTTGAGACTTGCACCGCTGCGCCGGTCAAAACCAGACTTTGAAATCAGTTACTACCTACGTTATAATATAACACCAAAGAATAAAGGTACACGTAGTTACAATTTATAATAGAATCTTACAAACAAGGACACTTATAAATAGTTGAATTAACAGATTTCGTCTCCAGACAAGCTTCATTTCTATTCCGAAACTGAAATTTAGTTTCACAAGCACGTTCTTAGTGCCGCTTTTAAATCTGAAAGTACTTATTTGGTGAGCGAAAAAAGTATAGAAAATATAAACAAGAACTACTAGCTAAATTTTCAGCAGACTCTGAGTAACTGAGAGGTTTATGCATTCAACTGGATATACATTAGCAAAAGACGCAGGGTTCGATTCCGTCCTGCCTCAGACCGGTAGAATTTTTCAAGATGGAATTTTACAAAGATTAAAAAATCTCCAGTGTACATATAATAGAATGGCTTTGTTTGCGAGAAACATTCGATGATAGAGCAAAAAGTTTCAACACTTACGCCATTCCTTTATGATAACCTTATAGAGAAGAAAAAAAATAAAGATGACTAGGCAACGAGGGATTTTTGGGGTGTGTAAGGGGTATAAGATACTCAATAATATTCTTCTACGCTTTTGCATTACCACCACCACTTTTGCGACAATTTTAGGACATTGTTCGCACCCGATGCATAATAATTAAGTTATCCATTCATAAACTTTGTAAGATTTTATAAGAGAAAGAATATGAAATTATTCCGTTCTAGACATTTTGGTTAGCAACAAGCTATTTAAAGACGGTGGTAATAAAGTCACCACAGAATTTAATAAACTAGAAGGAGCTATTCAATTCGATCCATAAGTTTGTGATATTGTTGGAATTGGATAATATAAATTTGAGTATGATGATCTATTAAGTTAATTCTATGATCTATAGCTTCTAAACACTTTATATGCCAAGTTACGTCAGTGTACGTATGTTTGTATTTTAACCACGGATTTCTCGAAAACCAAAAATGATGTCGAGATTTTTTTTTTCAGTCAGATATATTCTTGCTAAGGGAATAGTATAAGTTTCATCAAAATGGAGTTGTGGATGATGTCAAGCTCACGTACAGCACAACAATCTACGCACAACATGCACCGACTAAAGTCCGTTTTTCTTCACAAGTTGAAAATTTTAAACAATCTTGACATTACTTTTTAGCGAAAACAAGATAAACACAAAACTAACAACATACGAGTACAAAGATAGTTCAACACTGAGATCTTTTTAAATTAAATAGTAAATTTATTTAATTTGCTGATATTATTTTAAAAGTTACAAAAAGATTGTTTACAATTTTGGACTAGCAAAGATGAATGGAGTAGACAAATGCGTTGTTAATTATTTTTAATAAGTTTTTTAAGGCGGTTTTTTTTCGTATTACTTATTGCCTGCTCGTTTTCTACTAAAATATCTGTTCCATAACTATCCTTCATTCGTTGTGACGGCTATGAACATAACAGTCGCAGGACTTAATTGTATAAATGGTTCATCAATTAAATACGTATTTACCACCAGGGGGTAAACAGCCTTAATTACTTATTATTTAGTATCTCAGTGGGATCCGATTAGCGGGATGGATGAAAACATATCAATTAGCTAAGATGACTTGCGAGATCACTGCCTCTGAATGTTCTCGGAAAATATGGATTATTGGATTATCGTAAGGATGCCTAAGCAAACAAATCTATAATATAAAAATGAATCGCAAAATGTGTTGATAAGCGCATGTTCGTTGAAGTTCAATGATGGTTTTTACGGCGAGAAAAATTCGAATAATTGCCGGAAAAAAACCTTAAATCAGCCCTTTTCTTTTTCCCATACAAACGTTTTCTAACTAAAACGACTACTCGAGGAGGATAATAATTACCATAAAACGGGGCCGGAGCGGGACGGGGCTGGAGACGAAACGAAGTTCGCTGGGCCCACTAGTTATAAATAAAGGTTACTGGGTTGTTCGATATGCAATAAGGTTTTTTTTACTAAACGATATTTCATCTTATTCATTAAAACCTATCATGGACTAGGCTGATGATGATGATGTTTAAAACGATCGAAATCCTATCATGGGTGCGGTCCACTCGTAGCCCGCGATGACTGCTTCACACTCCTTTCACACCGGTCCACTTGATGTATCAAGCAACACATTTTTTTCCATATTGGGCTAATTCTAGATCTTTAGAACCTTGAGTATTATTCTAATAACACAGTTTTTAGTGCCTTTTAAAATATAATACAGTAGTTATTTATATCTTATCCGACCTATAAAGGTACTGTTTCGAATAGAGAGTGACTAGTGTGTAGCTGACTATACAGGGTGTTTCATGTAACGTGTCAAGCCGATGCATGGTGATAGGTGAGTACCATACCTATCCATTTCACCCCCATGTATGTTAGACAAATATTTATAGTTAAGGAGTTATAATTTTTTTTCGATATTTTTCATGATGCATCTAGACGATATCTTTAAAAAATTATAACTTTTTTTTGGGTCCATTTTTCTCAGATATTTTGATCTCAATAGAATGCCCATTATTTTCAATATTATGAGTAAAATAATCGCCATCCTAACTTAGACACAAGATACAAAATTATTGATCGATACTAAAAAATATTGCATTAAGCAGAACCGAATAGAATTTTCAACATAAATTTAAAAATATAAAAAAGGTTTTCCATAGTTTATGACTAACTTTAAAAACTGCTTGACTTCATAAACTTTCATTACAATACAAAAAACGATCTACTTAATAGGTAATTTTTAGCTTAAATCGGCCGTTGAATGTGGCATATCGGAAATATCATGATTTTCATAACTTTTAATTTTTATTGTTACCTTTGCATATTATTATCAAATCTGATATTTAGTGTCCCTCTATGTTTAAATAGAGCTCATTTGATAACAAGTACATACATTATGTACCTACTACTAACTTTAACCACCACCATATGAGTTAATGAAGGGTCCAATTTTACTTACATTGCACTCAAAATTTCGTACTTTACTTATTAACAACAAATAAACAAGAAACAATTAAAACTAAAACATGCATCATAAAAATAATCTACAACTCATTTAAGCACAAACTAAATCATTTCCTTGTGGCGTGGGATAGCTATACTAATCCTTTAAGGTAGGGACTAGTTTAGCTTTCCCAAGCCTCAAGGAAATGATTTTATTTGTGTATAAATGGGTTGTAGATGATTTTAAGATGCATGTCTTAGTTTTAATTGTTTCTTGTTTATTTGTTGTTAATAAAAAACGAAATTTGAGTGCAATGTAAGTAAAATTTTGGATCCCTCATTAACTCATATGGTCGTGGTTAAAGATAGTAGTTCGATATTTTTCATGATGCACCTAGACGATGTGCATCATGAAAAATATCGAAAAAAAATTATAACTCCTAAACTATAAATATTTGTCTAACATACATGGGGGTGAAATGGATAGGTATGATACTCACCTATTACCACGCATCGGCTTGACACGTTACATGAAACACCCTGTATATTGAATTCTTTAGGACTGTTGAATATGTTCTTTAGCAGAGAATGGAAAGTATTTAAAGTGGTTTCTTATGTAATAATTTCAGTGGTACGGAATTGATTTAAATTAAGACATTAGGCAGATATAATAGCTGTGTAAAACCATATGGTTTATGCGCTTGAATTAGAATCTGGGGCAGCAGAAACCACTACGTCATCAGACATAATAAAATAAAACCTTTATAAGGTACCTGGGAAATAACTGCAACCCAAATCACTCACAGACATTTCATATAACTTATTCACCACTATAAATCGGGTTTCAGGTAACAACACCTTTAAATTTTCCTGAAAAAATTGCCCTCTTGATTTCCATGCTGCTTGAAAATCCGATCCGTATCATTTTAAATTGTAATTCACTTTTGGATTATTCAGTGTCTAGACATAAGTCAATTGGATTCTTGCAAAAAAGTCTTGACTTTGTAATTCAGGTGTCATCTTTAGGGATCCTCATGGTGATAATGTATTGTAATGTATTTACTGGGATTTTATGTGAAGCTCAACCAAAGCGGTATTTTCTATACAGGAAAACCCTGAACAAGTTTTTCTTTCGAATCAAACCTGGAAATTCCTGACAGAGATAAAACAATTTCTGATCCAACTTTAGAGCTCTTGTCGGTGGATTTTAGTTTCAAAACTCCAAATTAGGGATAATAGTGTAGTGGTTTTGCTCTTCCTGTATCCTGCTATTTTACAGCTCAGCCCTATCAACTGAAATATCTATAAGTTTTGAAAGTCTCCAGTTCGTTCCATTCTTGAGGATTTTATGCAACGTAATAAAATACATAATCTACAGACGAACATAGAGCCAACTCTACATCTTATTTAAAATAAATTTTGGTCTATTTCTGATATACCTGTTAAAATTTACAGATCTACAGATATTAATAACTTATGCTCACCTGTGTTCGACAATAAATTAATTGTATTTGATTTGATCTGCCTGTCGCTGAACGCTGTCTCAAAATCGTAAATAAATTAGGGAAATAGAATGCAAAATAAAGGCTACAGTTATTGCAACTAAGACGCAAAATATCTTTTTTTTTAACCGGTCCCACTTAATTATGAATCTGAGTTCTACTTTTGCTCAAATTAATGATTGATTTTTGTAGTAAGTTTTACATATCTTATTTAAAATTTTGATACGACTTTCCATTTATAGTGTCAAAGCTTTTTTACTCGCTTAGGTACATATTTCAATGATTTATAGAATAAAGGCCTGTTTCACCATCTACAAATAAGAACTAACCAATGAATAATTCAAATATGGTTCAGAAAATGCTACCACTATCTTTATCAATGCCAAGAGTATGATTCGAGTGCCAAAAGCTCTTTGCTTCCTTGTTTTCCTTCCGTCTGAAGATCACAGCGTATCTCTAAATAAGATTTGGTGACGGAACCACAAACTCTGCTATGTCTAAAGGAAAATGATAATGTTCTATGCTAACAAACATCTTCCGAAGCAGATGTTCAGCCATATAAATGACGGTCATCCCAATAATATTGCCGCTATTTGTAAAAAGTAGATTTCGAGGATATAAACATCAGTAAAAGTAAGGGTTAAAAAAATGATTTCGTGCAAAAGTTTGACAGAAAGTATAAACTCCGCATAATTTATTATTAAAACCCTTGATGGTTTTAGTTATGTGAATTTTAATAACCAGAACATATTCTGACACTGTTTATTTTTACAAGTGCAATTTATATTATTTCACGAAAATAATATCTATAAATTGCCCTTGTAAAAATAAACTGGCCGTAAATGCCATGCCATAAACCATCTTTCTCGTGCCATAAAAGATCACAGTGGTGTCAAAAGATAAATCTCATACTTATTCAGTAACAATGTTTTTTTTTATTATACCTAATAACATCGTCACCCACTGGATGCCTGCTGATGGACGTCATCCGAAAGGCAGACCCAGAAAACGATGGCGAGATGCTCTGGATCACTTCTGCGAAGACTGGCCAGCTCAGACCAGTAACCGCGAACACTGGAGAAGTTTGGGGAGGCTTTTGCCCAGCAGTGGGACAGTAATAGCTAACTAAAAATACCTAATAATTCCGGAACCGAGTTTAAATTTGTTAAAAGGACTTGCCAGTCCCAGGTTAGGGGACTTAAGCAAAAAAAGGGAAGTTATTTAGTCGTTGTGATAGCTCGTGTACTATTATAATGAAACCCCACGTTTGGCTGATGCAACAACGGTGCGCCGTGGGTCAGCTGACTAACGGCGTACGCGCACATTTGTTGTAAATTATGGCACATTTCCACAGTAGAAATATAGGTCGCAACATACTTTTGCGTAATTTTTTGATCACGTAACATTTAAATCAACTACATTTGTATTGCTTTTTTACTTTTTTGTGTAACGCTTATCGATCTAAAACTTTATTATTAACAAAACAAGAAAAAATTAAAACTAACACATGCAGCATAGAAAAAATTAGACTACCTACCCTATTCAGCACCCGCTGCATGGCACATCGATAAACCTGTTAGTCGCGCGCTTTACCGCGTCTACCTAGATAGTTTATCTCCACGTGCATGGTACAGTCTTAATATATCTATATCGCGGGGTCGTAGACAATAGTCTCTAGTGCGTACATGGCTGCAATATGGCTGCCGTTTTTTATCCAAGTTTGACAGTTTAGGTAAGTTAGCATCTGTCATATATATCGACTACTCGAGGGTGGCAGATAAAACATTAATTAGACGAAAATCCTTTAAAAACCATTTGATTTGGTAAAAATGTCTAGACGATAGCTTATTAGGTTTCATACATATTATATATGAAACCTAATAAGCTTCTACGAGTAGAAAAACGAGCGCAAAAGGCAGAGGACGGAGTCCAAGAGTTAGCTATAGACAGGTAAACCGCTTCATTGAGACTTCGCCTGCAGGGGCACATAGGTGCGGAGGGAGGCGAAAGCGCGGTGCGCGAGCGGTGGTGTGGGCGGGTATATCTGCGTTACCCGCACCCCGCTCTCGCATCCCCGCGCGCCCCGCCGCCCCGCAGGCGAGGTCTCAATGAAGCGCAATTTACCTATCTATAGCTAACTCTTGGACTCCGTCCTCTGCCTTTTGCGCTCGTTTTTCTACTCGTAGAAGCTTATTAGGTTTCATATTATATAATATGTATGAAACCTAATTAGCTATCGTCTAGATATTTTTAAAAATATAATAAACATCTACGAACTCTTTCTTACGCTTTCTACAGCCACCCTCCTACATCGAGATATGGGGGAGAGACAACCGATGTTGTAGTACCTAGCTCCTAATATTTTTGTCACCTACCTACATTAGTAGTCATAAAATTCCCAACCGTAACAATCCACTCTATGGGTTACCTACCTACCCTCAGAAAGTGCGAAATGGGGGACAGGAACAGCTGAAGGCTTTACCGGTCTCACTCCATCTGAGCGAGACAGACTACCATGGTCTCCTTCGCCCCTGTACCAAACTACCTACCTAATTCGTAATATTCCCTACCTAGTTAGTTAATCGTTACCCTACCTAACTTGCAAGTGGAAATTCCTGATTAACCGGTTTGCTATTCAAATAAAACGAGCCCTACTAGCTAAATACAATGCTTATTTACTATTGCCCCAACAGAAAATTATCTTTATTTGCATTAAAAAACCTTACAACTAATACATGATTGGGTGCCCGTAACATACATGATGTAGATCGAAACAAAAACTTTCAACGAAAATTGGTTTAATTAAACGAGATCGAACTAGTAGTTGTTCCTACAAATACTATGAAAAACAAAGTTTTGATAATGATATTTTGGCCAAGTGGAAGTAAGTAAGAGCCCGACTCGCACTTAGCCGGTTTTTTATTTATTTCACGCCACGTCTGAAATAAATAATAAGTTTGAATTAGTAAAATATTTTGTGTATTCACACTACAAAAGTCGTCAACACAAACAAAAAGAAGTTTTGGTGGTTCTTGTAAAGAAGTTTTGGTGGTTCTTGTAGTTTTTGTATAAGTAAACGGGTGAATTATATCACTTGCAATGATTCATTCCAAAATTGTGTACTAGAACTTACATGACGCCACTGCTCCACCGTTTTATCAGGCCCGTATTCTTTTAGTTAGTTTTTTAAAGCCACCCACTGCCTGTGATGCTGATTTGAGCCCGTTGGCCCTGAATACTCGCCATTGGCGAAAATTTTGTGGAGACTCGAATATAATACACCAACATCTTGAGTTGGATTTTATTACTGCGCATTCTGGAACTAGCTTAGGTTAGGTAACAGTCTATGTATGTTTTATATATGTAATGTAGATTGTTTTTTATTGTACTTACTTTGTATTTGAAGTCATTTTTAAACTTTATTTACACCACACTAATACCGCGAAACAACTCTCATCAAGGACAAAATCAAAAACAGTTTGACATTGACAGAATAAATGACAGACTTTTCAAAAAATACAGATCATAAAACAGCATTGAATGAATGATTTTAGGACAGCCTTATCTGAATGATGTAGGTGTTGGCAGCATCAAAAACTTTTTTTTTTTAATACGGCAACTCCTTAGTGTCGCGTATATAAAACTATTATCTACGGTAGAAAACTTACCGCGCTGTCAAACCATGCACTGTTGAGCGATATAGACTCGCGATGGTTTAAAATCTTTATCGCGTCGCGCGCGACGCGACAAGCAAACCCATGCAGCGGCTGCAGAAATGAAACCATTTTCTTGTGGCAAGGAGGCTGTCTTATCGATTGCCACTTTTGTCAAGGCCCACTAATAATAACATTTAACTCATCCAACTTATATATTTATTTTTTGTTATAAGAGAAAAGTTATTTAAATAGATACAATTTTATAGGACAATATATTATTTTTAGTACCTTTTCCACTTTGTACGTAACAAAAATGTGGTTAATGCAAGTTAAACTAGCATACAATTATTTAGGTGGCAATTTACTGAACCATGCGTTGGCCAATATGACATGAAACTAATTCATATATATATAAGATTTTATCAATTTCTTGCTTGTTACGAATACAAACATTTGAAACCCAAATGAATAGTGAGGTATTTAAAGGACAACTTGCATTATTTGTATCAATTGAGTATACATAGTAGAGTAACCGCCATGACTCGACATAAGTAATTCATTATCGTATGTCTGTACGTTATGTATGTATATGTAATTGCTCCCATTAATTCATCCTTGACATTGCCACGTCACATCGATCGTAGAGATAGATCACAATCAGTATGACGCAATGTATGAATGAGCTTGCACTTCTAAATGTATGGACACTCGCACACACACACACACACCTCTTTTTACGGCCCGTTACGTATAATAGTATCTCTGGGTCTTGGAGGTATTAGAAATGGATAGTCACTTAGTTGTTTTAATCTATGTCTGAGGAATTACTAATTACATTGATAAGCAAGGTGTCAGATTCAAACCTGAGAAATTTTTA
Source organism: Pyrausta aurata (assembly GCA_963584085.1). Taxonomy (NCBI): domain Eukaryota; kingdom Metazoa; phylum Arthropoda; class Insecta; order Lepidoptera; family Crambidae; genus Pyrausta; species Pyrausta aurata. The sequence goes on from OY757277.1 coordinate 8,240,207, forward strand.
AATTAAGTCCAAAAAGCTTCGTGAACCGTTTTTTTATAATTAATTTCTTCAAATTTAAATAAATATGAATCCTGTACTTGATTCCTACTTTAATCCGAAACACAGGTGTTCATTAGGCATGCCTGAATCCTAAATTTATCATAACAACCAGAAATTAATAAACTAAATAATTCAAAAGACATCGTAGATGGAATGAAATAATGAGTAAAAAAAGTAATGAAGAGTAAACACCGCCATGAAGTATGCGTTTCCCTGGTGTCCTGGTGTTGGGTAGCAGCAGTACAGGCAGAAGAAGATAAAGTATATCAAGAAAAGTTTTTGACTTGGCATTAAGAGGCGGAAAGCCCCTGGCAATTTAACTGCGCTGTGTGGAAGGCAAGAAGGAAAACACCACACTATCTTCTCTAATTTGGTCAAAAGTCTAGCTCTATAATTTTATCATGATAATTTCTCTACCTTAATGTATCTAGATCAAAGCACACACACTTACGACTTACCTTCAATAGACTATACTTGTCATTTCTACTGATAACTGACACCAACTGAATTTCATTTAGTTTCAAACTGGTTGTTATGATTTATGATGTGAGATTTGTCAGAAAGGTTCTGATTATTCCAGTAACATCTTATTGCTTGTATCATTGAATTTAGGTTCTAACCAAACCTACAGTAAAGATAAAATAATAATACAGGTCAAAATAATTATATTTTTGGTAATTGCGGCCCCTGTCAACAGATATAGGCCAGGTACGCAGGCGATATTATAGATAGATGTGTGCGCAATTCACGAGTGCACTCTCTGTTCCTTGAGACGACAGTCCGACATGACTGATGAGAGATCAGGCACAGGACCAACGGCTTAACGTGCTATCCAAGGCACGGGGGTGTCATCACCACCATCTTTTTAACACCGAGCTGTTTCCGAGTATTTAAAGATAGAAAAACGCACAAACAAATTGCGGCTCAATCCGGGATTTGAACCCAGCACCTCTTAGTGTGTGTAGTGGTAGTGACCAGCGAACTAACCGCTACACCAAAGAGGCAGTCAATAGGTCAATAGTAGATTATTTAAATTGTAAAGCAAGTTTATTTAAAATAATGACATCAACTCCAAAATATCTTGCTTAACGTAAAAACTAAACAAATCAGCTATTTGCTTATCTTCTACTATCGGCCCGCCCGCGACTTCGTACGCGCGTTTTAGTTTAACTCCGTTCCCATAGATCGTAGCGAAAAATTATAAGCCTATACCTATACGCATTAAACTACTTCTATAGCTTTCCCTGATAAATTAGCTATCTATCATATTCTATACCCTTACCAATAGTTCCTGTGATTAGCGCCTTTAAACAAAAAAACGAAAACATCCAGTTTTAAAATATATACATAGAAATGCGTACAGATAAATGTTATATTCGACGACGCGTTTGGTGTATTGGTTTGCGCTCCTGACTATTACGCTGGCCGTCGAAGGTTCGAATCCCGCAAGGGGCAAATGTTTGTGTGATGAGCACGGACATTTGTACCTAAATCATGGATGTTATATGTATTTATGGGAGACGCACCCGTCATAATCGTTGTTTGGTACTTCGTAACACAAGGAAGATAATTCCTCACCACGGAACCAGACCATTGGTCTGGTGTCTGGCGCATATTTATTTATTTATTATATTTTATGTACACTCAACACGCAGCCCGGTCTTTAATTACGGTTAGTTTTGTTACGGTTATAGCGAATACTCTACTTTCTTGAATTCAAATCGTAAATTCTAATTTACGATTCTATCTACGCCATCATCATCATCATCAACACCCAAAAGCCGTCCACTGCTAAACATAGCCCCCCCACGAAAAGTTGCAGATTGGACACCCTTCGACCACAGGAGCCACGTAGAATGTCCACCGACAATATGAACAAACGATCTGCAATCTACACTGGACACATACCGCTTGATACCTACCCTTTTTGAACACAAAACAATATTATTTACTATTCTAAGGATTCTAAGGAATAAAATCTCTTCTAGAGAGCAACATCAATAACAAACATGTGTCAAAACATTCTGTCTCAGATATGTCAAATGATTGTCAAAAATGAAATAAAAAATATTTGAATCATAAGCACCAAGAAGTATTGATATCAATTTTGTAGCAAATCATCCCCAAAAAAGCTTTCTACCCCTTTTTAACCCCGTTACAAGATAAATTTAAATAAAATTTGATACACATTTTTCGTTATTATTTTTAAAGAATGTTTATGCAAAATTTGAAGTAGATCGGACCAAGGAATCACACTTTCCCATACAAACTTTGCACCCCTTTTTCAACCCCTTAGGGATGAAATTTCTAAAAATCCGTTCTTATCGGATCCCTACGTCATACAAAGAACACACCCTTCAAGTTTCAGGTCTCTACGACCAGCGGTTTAGGCTGTGCGTTGATCCGTCAGTCAGTCATTCAGGACAAAGCCTTTTATATGTATAGATAGAAGAAGATAATATAAAAATGAAACGCAAAATGTGTTGGTATAGGCGCATAACTCAACAACGCCTGGATCAATTTGACCAATTATTTTTTTAAATGTTTGTTGAAGTTTAAGGATGGTTTTTACGGCGAGAAAAATTCAAATTATTTCCGGAAACACCCTTAAAACAGCCCTTTTATTTTTCCCATACAAACGTTTTCTAACTAAACGTAGAGTCAAGGAAGATAATAAACCCGGGGCGGGACGGGGCTGGGGGCAAAACGTAGTTCGCAGGAACCGCTTGTTTCCCAATAGAATGTTGTATAAAACTCTACATGTCTTAACAAGTCACATCTTTAAGTACACTTAATATACACAACTATTCATTCATAAAATCAAAATCAAGAATCGTCGCATTTTTTTTACTCATGTAGCAAAAAAACACGTGTTCGAGTAAAAAAGTCGATACGAAGAAAGATATATAAAATGTGTGTTTGTTTAGACTAGCTCTGCCCGTGACTTTGTCTGTTTGGTATTTTTAAATAGATGTCAAGTTTGTTGGATGATTGCCATTCGTAAGTAAAGCCTAGACATAAGATTATGCTTTTCAAATCATTGTAACTTATAAACAAGTTAACGTGGTAAAACCAGATCGTGTAACGAAAATTAAAGCTCAAAACAGGGTAAAGAGGGAATTTTCTCTATATCTTTTCGATTACTAGGCAAATATTTAAAATGCATCATCTTCTCTAGGTTGCATTTGCATCATCACTTAAAATCAGAGGTTCTGCTAGAATGTCAAACGATTAAGGAAAATGCTCAAACGCATGGAAATGACAAAAGCGAACGACATTGAAATGTCCTAATGTGACACAATTATTTCAGCTTTTCGTCTTATCTTTCGCCACTCGTTAAGAGCTAAAGGTAGCGGCCAAATATTTGGCTATTTATAAAAAATACACTCATTAAAATTCAAACTGACGAAATAAATGTCACCACGCGGAAAATAGTTAACAGATTACTAATTGCAAAGTTCATCCGCGACAGACAGACAGTCCAATTTTATTTATAGATACATTTACTCGGAACTCCACGACACGCGTTTAAAATAATGCCGTATGTATGAATCATAGTAGTTCGGCATGCCATTTAATATATGATGCAATGATAGTCGAAAAAACGCAATGTGAACTAGATTATTTAAAATAGTTTTGCATTGAGAAGAGGCTTTTTAATAACTTTCAAGCACATTTGTAATCGTCCGTGAAACACTAACACAGAATATAAAAAATACACTACGCTTAATTTGTTTCAATCGAACTTTTCTCGTGTTTAACCGAAAAAATTAAGTAATATCAACTCGTAAAAAAACTATCGCTCGCAAGAAATCTAAAAGCATATGAATCGTTACCCTGAGAAATCGAAAACATTTTTTTCAAAATTCGATCAGTGCACTGCACTGGCCCCTGATCACTTTAAAAATGACTAAAGTTAACCAATTCATATTTCAAGATCGACTTCTTGTAAAAACTTGACAGGGTTTTTTTCCTGCTAAAACCATTTTCCTGATAAAACTGAAACTCAACACGCTGAAATATTCTAATATTTCAGGGTTTAAACTTCTGATGCATTATGCATTTACGATTTAAGAGGAAAATTTAGCGTCATTTCGGTTTTCAGATGGGATTTGCCATATTTGCTCTGTTTTCGAAATTAGTTCGAATAGTTTGAGACGTACATGATATATTTATTTTCTAATTCAGCTTTTTCCAATTGAAATTCAATAAATAATATACTAATCTGGCTAAAATAACCTATTTTGATATAAAGTGGGTGGTATTGGAAATTGATTTAAAGTGGGTGTTATTTTTTATACATATATTAAATTTAATACCTTTTATTTCGGACAGAGTCCACATTAAAGTAAGAAGTCAAACTTCCATTTTAAATGGGTTTATTCGGCAACTAGATAAATAATTTAAGTGACCACTACAACGACATTGTAGCTGCTAAAAAAAGTAATCAGAGTATATACAACTATACGACAGATTTACAGCCTGTTTCACAATGTCTGAATAAGTTGTCAATAGCATTTACTGTCCATTACTTCGTACAAAATGACATTCCATATTTGAATTACTCGTGAAACAAATCCATATAGTAATTTTAATAGTAATATCGTATTGTTTATCAATGAATTTAAAACGTCAACTACAACCTACCTACACTAAACCGATTCGATTAAATGACATCATAGCGGCTGACAAAGTCCGTTTTTTTTCACACCAAACAGGAAAACCATAAATTTTTATTATCTTATAACATCGAGAATAATTAAAGAACAGTTATTCTAGAGATTAATTATCTTCCGCCTACTACTTATTTGTAGCAATTATCAGAATGGCTACCGTTTAACTGATGACGTATATTTCTTTGAGATATTTAAGTGTAACAGGAAACTTCATAAAAAATGTGTAGTGGGAATTATTTGATTATACTAACTGGGCAGTATCCCAAGTTAAACTTGATACATGTCAATTAAAAATATTTCCATATAGCGTGGAATAGTTTTTACTTGGAGCTAATTTTTGTATTTTTTTTGTTCATATGTTTCTGAGTTTAAGCATTTAATAGTAGATTGTTATAGTATAACTTGTATTATAAGGATCTTCACAGCTCTCAAAAAGGGGCAGTATTAAAAGAAAAAAAATGTCAAGGCACTATGGCGGGCAATCGACATTTTTTTTTGTTTTCTTTAATTGCATAGTCTTTATTTGTAAATTTTTATATCAACAATAGTAAGAAACACGTTCTTTAATGTATAGCTACGCAAAGATGTATGGAAAGCTTTTATTTGAATTAATATGATGTGACTCAATTATCTTTGACTCCATACCTGTAGTAACAATTAATACTAAATTATTTTCCACCCTAGGAAGGGAAAAGCCTTTTTTCCACCCGGCTAAAAAACATGAAAATTCAACTTTCCCAGCAGGAGATATGAACATTTTAAAACCCAAGTAATTACTTGGGTTTTAAAATGTTCATATGTGTATGTGTGTTTAAATGTTAATCATTCAATTGAATGCATGCAATAAACCTCCCGTATATTGTCTAATAAAATCAAAGGGCTTACATTTCCCTTACATCTAAATTAAGCATTACTGTTATCTCTCACAATCTAATTTACTTAAAATGCAAACAATGCATTCTCTTTTCATGAAAGCAACGTTAGCTTCGCTAAGTTTTTCTCGATTTTAACTTAGTAATAGGATAAGCGGATATTCAAGCCCCACATTGTTATCACGAGACACGTGTTAAAATACATACATAGTACAGTATAGTATACAGCGTATGAGCTGTAATAGGAGCAAAAATTTTAACAGGGATTGTGTGCAGGCGCCGCGCGAGTTTTCATACATTTCGAACGCCAACGGTCGAAGAAATATGCTTGCGGGAGAAAACGTTTTTCTACCCGTAAACCTTTATGGAATGAGACAAATTTGGTCTCATTCGTTTTTATACATCCTGAACTACGCTTGTACGTCTTCGATTTTTTGTATAAAGGTTTGATTAGTTAAAAATTAACGAAATTACGAAGTTTTTTTTTAAGTGAATGTTTAGGTTCTTATATTTTCTGAAACATACAATATACAAAAAAAAACATTCAAGCATAGTTTTTCCAAATATCTCTAACATGTAAAAAAAAATATCAAAATCAGACAACGTTTAAGAGGTGAAAAACGTTTTCTCTTTTTGTAAGGAAGCTTGCGCGCACACGATCCTCTTAATCAATGATTCTACAGAGTATACGTTGTTACCTTGACCTGGTTATAGAGCTCTAAAATGCTTTAACTCGGAGATAATTAATCCAAAGTTATAATCCCAAATCAATGTATATCAAAATCGCTAGCTCGTTGTAGTAAATGGTCAAGTTCTACGACTGGACAAATTTGTTTGCAATACATTGCTGGTTCGATTTATTTTGTTAGAAAATGAAAAATTATTTATTATTTATTATAATAAATTAAAACCATTTAGAATTAATAAGTGGTTACTTAAAGGGCCTATTATGTAAAATGTTTGCTCCTTTACAGGCCACATAACGTATAGCATACAGGGTGTAAAATAAAATCAGCGTGTTAAAGAAGGGAAAGTGGGAAGAAAAAAAAGGAGTAGCCTAAACTTTAACTATGAATTCATCCATTAGATACCTACCAAGTTGTCATCTTACTTATACGGAGCATGATATATTTTTGGGTCGATCATGATGACCTTCTTTATGTGTATTTATTTTAAGTAATTAGTAAAATATTCATATATTAACCTCCTTTCATATGAGGATTGTATAAAAACACATAAGGATTGGGTATGATAATCGTTTATACCTACATTAATTTCTCAAGATCAATGACGCTTTTGAACAGACTTCACATAAACTCGTTTTTATTTCAAAAATCGATTTCCGACCCATTTATATTAAACCTTTATTAGTAAAGAATTATTTTTTTCTCTAATTCTAGATAATTATGTTAGCGACCATTCCCTATTATTTGTCAGAGATTTAAGGTATAATTATAGTTTTAAAAGATACTTGGCCTATGCTTAGACCGGCACGTACGCCACTGCAATTTGTCATAAAAATTTGTTCTACCTGACTTTTAACACGCTAAGCGAGAGGTTAAAGGAACAATTACAAGTTCGAGTTAAAGCTATTGCTAGATTTATTGGGAGCTTTTTCCTTATGGCTACTACGAATTGTTGAACAATTATGAAAGTAATTACACCATTTTGATAGATACATTGTTATATAGGGTGTAATCTAGGAAGTGGCAAGTCTTAGCTGGTGTTTATGATTATGAATCTATGCCATGGACAAAAATTCATATAAAATTAGAATTACGTACGGGTTCTTACCTTGGGAGTCTTTCTACTGAGATGGTTTATTTTTTTATTATTGTATTCTTCTATTATTTCTTTCTTCTATATTTTCATCATCTTTGAGGGATAGCTCAAAAAAAAAACAAAGCACTTGTGTCCCAATAACTTTTATAGGAAATCTTCACATCATCATCATCATCATTATCAGCCGAAGGACGTCCACTGCTGAACATAGGCCTCCCCCATGGCTTTCCACAACGACCGGTTGTGAGCGGTCTGCATCCAGTGCGATCCTGCGATCTTCACAAGGTCGTCTGTCCATCTTGTCGGCGGACGTCCTACGCTGCGCCTTTGGTCGAAGGGTCTCCAATCTAGAACTTTTCTGCCCCAACGGCCATCAGTTCTTCGCGCTATGTGCCCTGCCCACTGCCACTTGAGCTTACTGATTCGCAGGGCTATGTCCGTTACCTTAGTTCTTCTACGTATCTCCTCGTTTCTGATTCGATCTCGTAGAAAAACACCGAGCATAGCCCTCTCCATCGCTCGTTGTGTGATTTTGAGCTTCTTTATGAGGCCCATAGTTAGAGACCACGTTTCGGATCCGTATGTCATCACTGGTAACACACACTGGTTGAAGACTTTCGTCTTCAGACACTGAGGTAATTGAGACGAGAAGACGCTCTTACGCAGCTTCCCGAACGCTGCCCAGCCGAGCTTAAAAACAACAAAGCACCTGGCGAGGACGGAATCACAGCAGAACTTCTGAAAGCGGGTGGAACACCGGTACTCAAAGTCCTTCAGAAGCTTTTTAATTCCGTGCTGCTAGAGGGCATCACACCTGAGGCATGGAACAGGAGTGTGGTGGTGTTGTTCTTCAAAAAAGGAGACAAAACCTTATTGAAGAACTATAGACCCATCTCACTCCTGAGCCATGTCTACAAGCTGTTCTCAAGGGTCATCACGAATCGTCTCGCACGTAGGTTTGATGACTTCCAGCCTCCCGAACAAGCCGGATTCCGAAAAATCTTCACATAAACAACTGCATTTATTACCAAATTACAATTGATAAATATTTATCTAACTGCGTCACTGCGTTTGTAATAATATCTAAACATTACATTATACTTTTTAACCCAATTACTCGTATGAAGACTCGTTGAGACTCTACTCTACAATACTTTTAATATTTTTTTAAAATAAATAAATATAAACATTGGTCATATATTGCTCTGATACTAAAGCCTAAATCTACATAGATTCGACCAAATCGAGCCCGGGACCACAGAGCGGCGATGCCTCGAAACCCAGGGTCCTTAGCTAATACACCACACAATATAAGAAGAAATATGTAATAGGTATCGATGGCATTTGAGTAACAGTTCAAAACGACACACCCTATATTTTTGTATGAATTAACTTACACTTAGTTTCGAGTTCGGTAATTTGTATGATAGTAACAACATTTTTCACATAGTTTTCGTCATCCTGTTCCCTCCTTCCTCGAGTGACAGCGACGGCTATATTCGAATATAAACATACATCGAGTTACACTGTAAGGCATGTTTCGACATACGATATCTCGTTGCTTCTCAGAAGCGCACCTACTATCTAGCAACTAGTATGTGATGACGTGGGACCGCGCCTCCTTACTACGTATTAAGTGCGGGAGACATGTGTCACACAATGGAGGGGGGTGCAGTAGGCTACATGGCTATTTTGTACCAAAAAAAGTAAAGTCTTACTGAGCAAAGGCATTTATTTCATCTTATAAGAATACATATGCATCACTTTAAGTACGAGATGGTATGAGCCATACTCCACCCCGCGGGCTCAGTGCGAATTAGTGGAGGGGTGTTTGCAATTAAAGCGACCGACCTTGCCGTCAGATGTTATCAAGCCGCGCCTTTGTCAATTAGGCTCGCTCTGTTTGGGCTTAAAAACAAAATGTTTGTACCTAAGTCATAGATAAATAACTGTGTTCCGATAACAGATTCCACTCGCATTCAAGTACCATATAGAGTCGGTGCCATCGCATTGGCCATCTCAAGAATCATCCATCAAAATAATGTCCTAAAAAAATAGAGTCCTTACTTTTAAAAAGTTCAGTTTTTTTGTAAAAGTTAATTTTTAGAATTTTCCATTCCTCGTCTACAATCTTAAGCACTTTTTGTATGAGCCTACCGATCATTAGTTTAGTAGACGCACGTGCCCCCTCAAATATCTAAGCGATGACAACTACCTACGGTTGGCGACGGGCTACTGATAAGACGTTCAACTATGTTTTTTATACGTCTTGTGTATGAGTATTTGACTTCCTTCCTGATCACCGTTCAGCTCGGTCAACTAACTTGACTGGTTGATAAATTTTGGCTACTCTATAAGATTTTAAACTTTGTTGCATTTTTAAACTAAACTTCACAATTTCACGGGATTTTATGCAATTTTCAATTGCTTAAAAGGTAAAAATGGTATTTACCCTCCCGACGTTTCGACCCGGATACACGAGTCATAATCCGAGACCATGACCCATTTCTACCTTTTAAACAAGTGAAAGTTGCATAAAATCCCGTAAAATTGTGAAGTTTGGTTACTCTATCGTACTTTACATAGCGCGTAGAACTGATGGCCGATGGGGCAGAAAAGTTCTAGATTGGAGACCCTTCGACCAAAAGCGCAGCGTAGGACGTCCACATACAAGATGGACAGACGACCTTGTAAAGATCGCAGGATCGCACTGGATGCAGACCGCTCACAACCGGTCGTTGTGGAAAGCCGTGGGGGAGGCCTATGTTCAGCAGTGGACGTCCTTTGGCTGATAATGATGATTATGATAATCGTACTAGGTACGTGTTTTTGGACTTCGTTCGAAATACTTTACTCACTAACCTATTCTACGGAAATTTTTATTGATAAAAAACTATCCATAGGAGGTTCGCACCCCTCAGAGTTCAAAAGCATTAAATAAACTCTTTGCAAATATGTTGGTGCTCATTAAAATTAATATAATTTTCATTGTATATAAGCATAATAATAGCAACTAAGCAGGATTTTAGACTATCATACTTGTATACCTGTGCGGTCGAGGTCACATTCGCACCTAACCACTTTTCAACGAAAGCCGCTTGCACACACGACACACTTTAAACAAAAGATGACGGATGAGTTTATCAACATTCTTTTCTTTACGCGGTCGCCGGCGGCCTATGTATCCGTGAGGCTTTAAGTTGGTTAGGCGAGATAAACCTCTGTTCCTTGGTTATTGACTAATCTTATGACATGTTATCATAGTAACTTATAACATAAATAAGTATAATGTTAATCGAATAAAAATTATTAGGTAATATAAATACCAATACACTAACTCATTTTATAATGAAGTAGTTTGTAGGCGGTGGGAATCTTTGTAACGTGATATATTAATTAACCAGGTATATTTAATTTGCATACACAAGACCGACAAGAAATGATCGTGTATAGGTAACTAAGGGCCTTCTCTTATATAATAATTGTATATATGTAGATGATTGATCTTTTGGTATAGAAAACTACATATATATACATATCTAAACAGAAGTAACTAAATCTTGTGATTATTAATTATTTGCAAGTAGAAGCTAAGTCAAAAAGAGGCTTATTGCGTGTTTAAAATGAACACATAATTTTTATTTAAATGATCAATATTTTTTTTCACGGAAGGTTTAAAGCTTTAATTTTCTTACGTATGTAGAGATACAAGTAGATTTTCTTTCAGTACTTAATTACTTATCAGCTATAGTTACAATGTTAACACTAAACTGCTCGATATGTCAATTAGTTATTAACTTAATTGGTTTTAGTTAGACCCCGTGGTTCAGATCACGTAGGTGTTGTTATCAAGTGATGATAAAGTTCATATGAGATGTAGATTTTTTTAAGTGTAGCAGATAAAAAAAATATTTCTCTTTTTAAATGATAGTAATAAAACCTGGCAAGTTACATTAATTCCTCTGTTTGTGCCGAAATTGTTGGTTAGTGGGAAAGGAACTTCCCACACATTATGAAAGGGTTGGAAGTCTCCACAGTCAAACAAATCTACTCGCAAATAAAAGTTGAATTTGTTTTTATATTATTTATCAAGCAAAGAATAAAGTCTATAAGTTAAAAGTACCCCCCTAAAAATAGGTAAAGACTTAAATAAAAAAATATATGTGTATAGGCTTATAATTTATTAAATACCAAAAACCACTTGCATGAAATCATAAAAAATATACCTAAAACCAAGGATTTAAGTATATTTTAGGTATTATTATTAATTATACGTATTAAGTTTTAGGTACTACAACCTACTTATTCAAAAACAAAAACAAAAGTTTCCAATGAAGCGATGTGCAATGGCGAGTGAAGTCGCTAAAAATCGTTGCAGTCAATAATTTTGGTTCCATTATCTTTTTATATGAAACTCAGATAATAAGAAATTCCCTTCAAATTCACAGAATAGTATTGACGTCAAATTATACATAAATGCGATCTTGCAAATACTACTTACAATGTGACAGGTGTCTTTAGGTATAATATGTACAGTCAACATCGGAAAATATATTTTGTGTGGGTTTTTGATGAGTAAGTAACTATTCACACACTCAAAAAAGTGAAACACCTATATTATTTATCATCAACATCCAATTTCAGAGCTAGCATCATATTTTATACTTATTAGTCTATTTATAAGTAGGTACCCAGAAATTAGGTTTTTCATAAATCTTTCTCCTATTACAATAAGTTGTCGTTGCAGGGATGATTTCTACAAACGAACAAATACTTACAGCGTATTTACAGAAATACGGTTATGACGGAATAATACTATTCATACCTACTTATCAATTATTTGCAGTCATTTAACCATAGTTTAACCGCCCGGAGATAATTATAATTTTTTAGTTGTCAATTTTGATAAACCATTAAAAATGCATGGAAAGAAAGTCAATTTTCCTGACTTCGACAATTCTCTTATGATTACTATCAAAACTGAAACCTTAAAAATAGCATTTCATCTGCAGTGAAAATTGGTTTCATCATCCATTATTTTACCTAGATGTTTTTCTATTTTACTGCAAAAACATAAGAGCTTATTATGACTAGAAAATATTTTCCCAGATAAAAAGTGGCTTATCAGATTAAACTATTTATTCCTACGAGCTAGTCAGGATTAAAATGTTATAAATAGCTTCTTTTTAAAAGAAAATGAAAAGTAAAATGTATTTTAGTTCGTCTTATAAAATATTAAGTATTGATAACTTGTTTATCTATTATTTGTAAAAGCGATGTAGGTTTATAAGAAGGCGTCAAATTAAGATGTTATGAAATCCTCCATCAAAGAGACATTATGTAATTTAGCTAAAATAAATAGGGAAAGCAGCGTAGGACGTCCACCGACAAGATGGACAAGGTCGTCTACCTTGTAAAGATCGCAGGATCGCACTGGATGCAGACTGTTCACAACCGGAAGCACCTCTTGTGTGACAAAAAAAAAGCCATGGAGGAGGTCTATGTTCAGCAGTGGACGTCCTTCGGCTGTTAATGATGATGATGATGATGAACTAGGGAAATTAGAATAGTATTTCTCTTGCATTTGTCTACTTATTAATTGGCGTAGAATGTTTTAAAAGTTAAAACTTTGTGGTCAAACACGCTTAAAATAAAACAGTTTACTATATAGTTGCACTTTATGAACTTATTATTAGAAAGAAAGAAAGAAAAAACGAACATCTACTTTTAGGGTCTAAAGCTCTAAGATCATGGCTTGTAGGTAAAAATTACGTACGTAAATATTGGAAACACACAATTATGCAAAGGCATTGTATAAATCATGTATCAAACTACTTACAATCTCTTTTAAACGCTTTAAAATAAAAATAATTATCAATGATTAATTAACCAATGCTTCTCTCTAATAATAATAATATAACGTGTAACCTTGGCTCTTACTTTTTGGTGACATCAATCAGCATACAACAAACCATTTGTGTATTATTTATTACCTTATTCAAAATAGATTTTTTTTCATATCTTTTTAAAAGTTTCAAAGAAAATTTAACCCTCGAGAAAACCCCAGAAAAAAGAAGAAAGTTTTCCACACGCACACAAAGGCGTTCATCCCGCAGGAGCAACTATTTAAGAGCGGACCCATCTCGCACACACCATTCAACACTGAATGCTCGGTAGAGAAGCACGTGTAACCAGTTGTGTCTGTGAAGTGATATTACGTGATACCTTGGATATACGGTGAGTTTTGTAACACTTATGTGGTATTTTGGTGTGTTTTTTTGATTATGGCGAACTTTTTTGGATCGTGTTTTTTGTGATAAAAAGTTTTTCATAAATCTTTATATTTTGTAAAATGATGTTGAAATTTGGTCTAATACATTGTATTACTGTATTTTTTTATAGATTTCATAATAAAAATATTTATAAAAATTAAATTTACCTATGACATTTAGGTGGAGTCTCGTTGAAAATTTTATTTAAGTGCACGTAACCGGGTACTTGTTAATTTATTTTAAGTTGCTAATATTAATAATTAATTCATAAGATTATGACTTATTTCTTTACATTAAATAATATCTTATCTCCATCTTTTAGTTCTTGCAAAAGAAAACTATTAATTTACTAACTTAGTACCTATATCTTATCTTTTGCAATAAACATGTCGTAAAACATTTCCTTTACTATTATATTTTTATTTATAAATTGATCTGATAAGCGAAATCAATGTCAAATGATAAGAAAATGGAAAACTTCAATGGTATTTAGCTACCGTTTTCCTTGTTATAACGAAAGTGGAAAAAATATTACAAGCATCATGTTTAACATGCGTCATAGCCTACCTATTTGGTACATGTACTTATTTAAGGTTCCATATTAATAATTGGTTTTGAATCATTGAATTTACATTACGAATTTTTCTTGCTCTATTTTTTATTCGGATTAAAGGGCAATGCCGGCATCTTTTTTTTCAAATACAACTAAGTTGAAAATAAAGTTAAATTAAGTATTATTGATCTCCTAATTGAAATATCCAATAGTTATAGTTAGTTTTGAGTAGATTTTAAGTTATTAGTTTTTGCATGTATTTTCTTTAACCTTTTTAGTTAGTTCTTGTATTGAAATAAATGTACGAGCCCTATAGTTACATTTTAAATCAAACTTTAGAAGATTAGCTTAAAAACGTTTAAAAGTTCAATGGATAAAAAGCTCTACACGCGTTATTAATTTTTAAGCTTTCACTAAAGTTTCAATGACAGGAAACGTGAATCACAGAAGATATTCATATTGTAGTATAAACTTTTCAGGTGTAAGATAAACTTCAGTACATAATAATATAGACTTTTTAACTCATTTATCGTTATAACATAACTTTTATTCCACTTACGTATTCGGTAGGTATATGAACCATTTAGTTTTACTTCGTTTTAGGTCAAACAAAAGTTTCACAATTAAAATTTTAATAGACTACTGATAAAATAGCCAAAGAGGGACTGAAACTAGATCGAACAATCGTAGATATTTTATTAATTAGCCCTATTTCATTTTCATACTAAATTACGTACTTACTTTTTGTAGATCTGACTTTTAACAATCATTCACGATGGATGGCTTAATTGCTATTGCAAGTTTGTGACCCAGTACTCAAGCAAAACTTTTATAATTTCCAGGTATACAACTTTTTAAACTACTACCGCCATCTATCGTCGAATAGCAGAATGATCAATTTAGTGTCACTACTCGTCGCCGCGGCGCTGGTGTCGCTCCAATGCGGCCTCGAGGCATACGCGCAGATTGAGAGGAAAAACGATTTGGACAATAACCTACAGCCTAATGGTGAGTTAAATATTAGTTTATTTTTTTAACGTAGAATGGTAAAATCGAGTAAGTAAAAACTTTTACCAGAAAAAGTTAAAAAAAAGTACCTATACCTACTCTGCCGTAATTCCGGAGTAGGTAACGTATGATTTCATAATGCAGTACTTATATACTTATATAAATCGATTGAACCATATAAATAAGAAAAATCTGTGACAATTTATTAATATTATTTCCGTAAAATTTCCATTATTTGAATCGCCTGAGAATTGGTAAGTTCACATAGCGCGAAGAACTGGTGGCCGGGGCAGAAATATTCTATATTAGAGACCCTTCGACCAAAGGCGCAGCGTAGGACGTCTACCGACCAGATGGACAGACGACCTCGTAAAGATCGCAGGATCAAACTGGATGTAGACCGCCTGCGATCGGTCGCTGTGGAAAACCGTAGGGACCATGCAATGTTAAGAAGTGCACGTCATAAGGCTGATAATGATGATGATGAAAAAAACGTTTAAAAAACATTAAGCATAAATAACAGAAATCTACTTACCGGGAATGTAGCAGTTTATTCTTCGGTAAATTTTAAAACTAAAATGAGAATTTTAAATGAGGTAAATTAGAATACATAGAAGTACATGCTATGTCGATATTAGTTAAAACAGATTCTATCCGGAATCATGAAAAATAGACAGGTACTGAATTAAAGTTCGGGTCATTTCGTTAAATAAGCATTATTTTAAAAACTAAATTTCCGTATCAAAATACATTATCAAATCAGATAATGTGCTTTAGACCGTGTGCCAGATGTCTTTGCTTATTGACTTACAAATGTTTAGACCGGGCTACATTCATTATAAAGTCAAATCAATCATTTCTTACTTCTCAGACTCGTGTATACTATTATTCAGTTTATTCTTGAGTCGTGAAAAATCAATTTTCAATTCTCGGAACATTGGAAAGTGTAATTTTTTCGTTATATCATTCCGATTTCCTGTATGGTCGATCAAAATTTCACATTTTACATAAATTTAAATTAAGTAGGGACTAGAATATATTATATATAGAATTATGCCCTGATCACAATAAGATCAATTTGTTATACCAATTTAATAATAATATAATGAATTAATTTATCATCTATGTATTACAAGAAACTACCCTCGTGCCTTATTCATGCGTATCCAATATTTCAGCAATGTAACAAAATTAAAATATTTAAATAATGGTGCAACTTTAAATATTATCGTTCTATTTCTTTTGTTTCTTTAACACTTTCTAGACGACACCTGCATTTTTTCTGTTTAGATGGTTGATAGGAAGAGAATGTATTTGGCATTTAGTCCACCATATGTACCGTTTGTTTGTGCATGCAATTATTATCATTATCATAATATTTGCTTTCTTTCGAAGTTAAATATACAGTACTTTCAAATTCACACTATAGTATCTTCCCACTGAACTTTTCCGGTTCGCGCATTCAAACACGGATTCCAGGCATTCGACAACTTATTACTAACAAGAAAATCTATATCAATTCCAGTGGTCCCGACCAAACGGCTTATGTTCCGTCCCTACGTCAAGATAGAGAGAATGTCCCCGAAATCTATCCGGATCGCCCCCGGGACTCGGGTGGAACTGTTTTGCGAGGTTGCTGGAAATCCAGCGCCAACCGCGCAATGGCTGAAGAACGGGGAGCCCGTAAGTGATGTAAGTATCTTAACTATCTATAACTAGCGGACCCAGCGAACTTTGTTTCACCCTCAGCCCCATCCCGACCCGGCCCCGTCCGCCCAGCTCCGTCCCGCCCGGGTCTTGCCCAGCCCCGTAATTCTAAAAGTTAAGCTGTCCCAGCGTACACCTAACAGCGGCCCACCTGGTTCTAAGCTACCTCCCCACCATTACGCCCCGGCCCTGTCCCAGCCTCGTCTAACGGGATAGAAAGTATCCTATGTTCTTCTCCTGGTTTTGAGCTACCTCCTCACCAAATTTCAGCCACATCAGTTCAGCCGTTTTTGAGTTATAAATAGTAAGTTATAATAGATATAGATTTTGTTCCCTCAGCCGATTTCGACTACGATAGCCTAACCGACAGCCTTTATCGTGCAAAAGGGTGTGCACAAACACAGGTGCACTCTCTATTCCTTTCACTCGCTATGCCCGATGGGACAGCAATCTGACACGACCAGAGAGAGATCAGGGCACAGGACCAACGGCTTTACGTGCTTTCCGAGGCACGGGGGTGAAACACCGCCAACTTCCAAACTTCGGGCTACTCTGTCAATTTTTGAACAGAACAAACCAGGTACGTATTTTTGGCCCGAACCGGGGATCGAACCTGGGACTTCTGGCGCAGCCGTCGCTTTAAAATGCGATCCTCTACTCTAACCGTTGCGCCACTGAGGCAGTTAGTTCTTATATACTACTGGTCTGATTTAAAAAAAAATATGTGTTGTATAGCTTAACTCAAAACGCGCGGACACTTTCGCGGGGGACCGTTTTAAATAAACTACGTGGATGACCTACGACGTAGGTATGGATCGGCCCTAAAGTTGGACCATTTCGCCCCCGATAATAGTCCAGATAGCCCCCGAAGTTAGTTCGGATAGCCTCCTAAATAGGTTTGGATCGACTCGGATTGTAAAAAAAAGCCTATAAATATAAAAATGTAGGCCAAGTTAACTTTACTGATATTTACATCAAGATACACCAACGTACATTATCCTCATCAACAAAAAAAATCGCACGCTACCGCCTAGTTCATATTTTATGAATACTTTTCGTTATAGACAATATTACATGGTGCTAATACTGTAATAATGTCATTTTTTCTAATTAAACTTATCTATTTCTCTCTTATTTCAGTACGACGAAGTGAACGAAATCATTAACATCCATCCATCCAGCCGGGTCCGACTGACTTCCAAGCTGATTGTGAGCTCAGCAGCCAATGGAGATGAGTTCACGTGTGTCGCAACTTCTGGCCTGAACCAGCGAATGGGTACCACTACCGTCTTTACTGTTGGAGGTAAGATAAAAGATACTTTTCACTACATTTTTTCAGCAAAGGCCGATCACTGGCCTTAAAAGAATTGGGCCATATTGGAGGACAGCATCGAATTTACTTATTTTCAGTTGATATGTAGTATGTAAATACCAAAAAGAGAAGTATAATTCATGTTTAGACAGATAACTCTTTATTGCACACAACATTAGTGAATTTGCAAATTTGTTTAAAGGAAATGTACATTCAGGCGGTCTTATCGCTATAAGCGATCTCTCCCAGACAACCTTTGGGTAAATAAATTATGGGTTTATAGGAAGGGGTATTTAATGCGTAGTTAATGAAGAGCTAAGTGAAATATAAATATATATGTATAATGAACTTAACTATTAGCAGAAGCTTATTGATTATGAGTGTTTTTTTAAATCGAAGATATATCTATCTTTTTTATCGTCAATTAGTTACTCATTATTGAATTTGCATCTACTATTCCTACAGGCGCTCACAAATAGCCTAAACATAAATAAAAACCGGCTCCAACGTTTATTGGGCTAGATTTTATAACGGTATCTATAGATTAGTAATTAACTGGTCACACACACACACATAAAAAACGAGACTACACTGTTTTTTTTAAAACCTATGTCATCCCACTGCTGGGCAAAGGTCTTCCCCAATACCTTCTATTGGTCCCTGTCAGCAGTTAATGACACCCAATCTCTTTGCAAAGCTGTTCAAGTCGTCACACTCTTTTTAGGTCTACCTCTTTTTTGACTAATTTTGTTTATATTTAACTTGTTTCCAGAAGAAGAAGACTCGAACATCTTCACCCTTGAAGGGCTGTTCCGTAAGCCAACTAAACCAATCATCACAGAGTACTACAACGACATTCTTCAGGAAATCGGCAGCAGCGTCGTCCTGCCGTGCCGGTACCACAGCGGGTCCAAGGCTGAGGTATACTGGCTGGACAGCAGTGACGAGGTCGTGTACGGGAACTCGAGGATTAGGGTGAGCTTTACTTGTCTTTTCACTGAGGATTACCAACTCAAAATTCACCGATCGTTAAATATTTCTTTCGGATATTGTGAGAGACTCGCAACATTGATAATGTCAGTCAGCCTACGCGGTAAAAAAAGCACTTGCAAAATTCAACAGGCTTGCCGATTCGTCGGTGGCCGAGTGGTATAGGCATGCGCCCGGATAGCGTAATACACAGGGTTCGATTTCTTGTCCGACACAGTTGTTTTTGACAAGTGCACACAATCAGTCATTGATCAACTATAGTAGTATTACACACTCGCTTTCATTGCGACCACAAATCATTCACGCGCTAAACTACGCCTCCCTATAAGGCCTGTGAGTGTGAAAGAGAGATAAGTATACGCTCTCGCAGTCCCACGTTTTGCTGCCGCAGAGGAAGCGAGTGTTTAATATCACTATAACTGTACCCTTACCATGAGTTTAGGTCGGTTTTACTCGCAAGCGACGACGTAACTTTTAGTATGGAAAATTTTAGTTCTGCAAGTGACCGCTAGGGTCGCTGTGCTGTGCTAGGGACGTAAACTCATGCTCAGGGTACTGGGCGAAACCGACCAGGCGTTGCTACATTAGATAGGTCTATGAAGGCCCGTTAAGAACAATTCCTCTATAACAATTTATTTTAATTGGCTACAGGTACTGCCAACCGGCGATCTTCTAATAACCAACATCCAATGGGAAGATATGGGGAACTTCACTTGCACAGTCAAAAATAAATATGGGAAGGACTCGGTGGCCACTTTTCTGTACCCTATGAAACAAGTAAGATATATTTTTTTTACTATGAATATTTTAACAAGATTAATAGTGGATCTTACGCCGTAAAGTACGTTTTCCTATGCTTGTCGAATACTGTAACAACTTTGACATACCTTTTTAATAAAACGATCCGTTTAAAAAAAAGATAAACACAAAAGTCACAACCTATGTAAGGTGGATAAATTATAAAATTATTTGTCTGATATATTTGTAATAGTAATAAAAATACTGTTTAGAATTTTGGACAAGCAAATAAAACCGAACTTTAGATATACCAGCTATACACACCAAACAATATCAGAAAATATACTAATAGGGGAAAAATACTTAACTCGTCAAGTATGTGTAAACGAGACACAATAAAAATTCCATTGTTATGCGACTCTCGGCATTCGTTTGATACCTGACTGATTTTTAGAATCTATGATCACGTTTTATTCTTAAAAAAACGCTTTTAAAATGTAATTTTCTTTTGTTGCAGTACTAAGCGTCGAAATATCGCCTACAACGAAGTTACCCGCCGAAAGTGACAATGATGTTCCTATACTTAAGAGTACCTTAACTTAACCGCAACTTAAATTATTGCTAGGCCTAAGTTACCCACCATTGATTTATATTATAGGTGTAAGCGAAGCCTCAACCGTTTTAAAAAAGAAAAAAAACTTCTTCAAACTGTTTGGGATAACTTTTATCTATAAGAAGGAAGAGGGAGAAGTTAATTTAGTAAGCATCTATACTAATATTATAAAGCTGAAGAGTTTGTTTGTTTGTTTGTTTGTTTGTTTGAACGCGCTAATCTCCGAAACTACTGGTTCGAATTGAATAATTCTTTTTGTGTTGGATAGTCCAGATAGCGAGGAAGGCTATAGGCTATATAACATCACGCTACGACCAATAGGAGCAAAGATATAGTAGTAAATGTGTAAAAAACGGGAGAAAGAAGTCACTATTCCACGCGGACGAAGTCGCAGGCAAAAGCTAGTCTGTAATATAAATCAATGTACTTACTTATCCGACTGGAAAATTGTTGTATTTTTTATTTATTTAGTACTTAAGTTGTAAATTATTATTTTTTAAGTTTATTTTTCGATGACAGTTTGTGCCAAACACGAATTAAATATTATAATAAGTCGAAAGACAAATTAATAATTATTTAATAAAAATACATAAGATATCATGATCTCAATTGATACGTAATTGAGAATAATTAATCAATATCTATTATCTTATTTTATAACTCGTATATTCAGATTCAATTCCTTACCACAAAATCATTTCATATTTTTTTTTACTAAATCAAATATTATTATTAATATCAAATATATAGGTAATATTATATTTCCTACAATTCAATTCAAAATACCGAGTAAAATTAAGCACTAAGCTTAAAAATTAAATATCGACAAAATCACAATGCATTTAAGTTTAAGTTATTATATTAAGTTATCTTGTTTAATATTGTACTTAACTAATTTAAGAATTTATTTTTAATTTATTAAGTATTAAATTATTTACATAAGTTTGAAGATTTTTTTAATCATAAAATATGTGTGTGTATGTTGTCTATATTACGATTATAACATGGTCTACTGTGATTTGAAATAATAAATGATTTAATATAGAAGTCTTGGTATTTATGCATTTTCATTTAAAGTTACAGGGTTTAAAAACTGATAGAGTTTTGTAAATATGGTCGAAAGTATTAAAAACATCATGAAAAAGTAGGCTGTATGGATATGGATATTTTGAAGTCGTTAAACCCAACGAAAAATAACCTAGAGTCGATTGCATATCATTTTATAAAATGCATGGGAATTTGGACATCAAGATAAACGGCCGATTTAAAAAAATACATGCAACGAATATATTATAATTTATACAATACGTACTTGTACATTTTTAAGGTCAAAAAACCCTTACTAGATATATATTTTTAACTAGGTTAAGGGCATTTCTAAGAATCAGTATCAGGGGTAGTATTGTTTTAAAGTCTCCCATGTCTCACCGAGGGAAAATCCTTGGTGTTTTAGTTCACACACTATTTAAAATGAAGTTGTCACAATTTAATTAGACATAATAATGTGTTAAACCTCAACATGTGCGATGACTATGATATGAATAACTCATACAACTATTTGTCTACGTAACTGTATATTTTGACTGTTTCTGAAATCGCATTTTTTATAGTCATGACTTACACAGCTCGAAAGGTACAACTAACTAACTAAAAACTAACTAACTAAAACCTTTTTTATATTTTTAAATTCATGATGAAAATTCTATTCGGTTCTGCTTAATGCAATATTTTTTAGTATCGATCAATAAATTTGTATCTTGTGTCAAAGTTAGGATGGCGATTATTTTACTCATAATATTGCAAATAATGGGCATTCTATTGAGATCAAAATATCTGGGAAAAGTGGACACAAAAAAAAGTTATAATTTTTTAAAGATAACTCCTAAACTATAAATATTTGTATAACATACATGGGGGTGAAATGGATGGATAGGTATGGTACTCACCTATTACCACGCATCGGCTTGACACGTTACATGAAACACCCTGTATATATAAAAATGAATCCCTATTTCCCTTGGTCACGGCATCACGCCTGAACGGCTGGACCGATTTCGCTAACTCTTTTTTTGTTCTGTTCGTTATTATCAGGAGAATGTTTTTATATAAGAAAAAAATATATAAGAACGGGGCTGGGATGGGACGGGGCCGGGGGCAAAACGAAGTTGGCTGGGTCCGCTAGTTAATAAATAAATATGCGTTAAACAATACACCAATTGTCATGCTTTCGAAGTAAAGATGTAGGTATACTGTGAAGTGTGAAATAGTACTTAAAATATTGATTATTCTCGGGATTTATGCCTTATTTTGCAATTTTATGGAATCGTATCTTATAGGGAACTAAATCCATCAAAAAAATATACTTTATCAGCACAAGTTACGCAGAAGAAGTGCTCAAATTATATGTAGGTATAGGTAACTAGCAGTTTCCGGCAACTTCACTCGCGCGAATATCGTATCTCACAACATATTATGGTAATTGTAGCTAATGTGCTATTCCAATGTATAAGCTATATTACTGTTAAGTTTTAACGTGAAGGAGTAAGTAACAAACTTCCATTGATTCTCACAAACATTCGCATTTATAATATTAGTAGGATACATTTGTCGCGCGTGCGCATGTTTGTAGTTACTTCAGTCGTCAAAAGATGTCGCTGGCGTAATTTAACTCGCGGTGAAGCCATGATTTTTCAAATAATAGTGTTGATGACCGAGTTACTGACAATGGTAAAAAAGAAGCAAGAATTTTTGAAGTCGCTTTACTTGAAAGGCGATATAATTTATAATTAGTTAAGTCATTAATACATTACTAACCCGGTTTGGAACAAATAGCTCACTTTATGTCCGCCAATTTGTTTTTTTAATGGTGGCCGTCTTTTTTTTATTAGTATGAACGTAGCAGTTGTTGTTGAGTTAAAAGAGCCATCGGTTTACTCCTTGAGCGCAACTGAGGTTTAATTTGGGAGGTACAATTATGTGGCTGGCTGTTTATTAAATACTTTGAGACTTTGACTATGTTGTGTAAAAGAAAGTGGAAAGTATTGAGGGTCGTTTCTTTAATTATTATCTCGGAGCTACAGAAGGGATTTAAATTTAAGCACTGGGCAGCGATGGTGTGGATAAGACCCTTGGAGGAAAATCTTGAGAAGTGTCCTAGAAGGTGATTCTATATGTTTGTGTAGTGTTGTTGTCGCAAGGACAGGTATCTGCTGCTACGATGTTATTAGGATAATTGTACAAAAAATCTTCGATTTGAATGATCGAAAGTTAATTGTAATTAATGGCAGCCATGTCTGAAATCTACAAAAATCGATAAGCGACATCAATATGAATCTAAGATTGGTATTCTTGTTTTACTGTTCTGGCTTTAGAGTTTTAGGCTAAGCAATAACAACATTCATTTATCTATAGACATAGATCATATAGGTAACTTATAAATAAAAAAACTACACATACGCGCTTCTGTTACACAACGTCTAGGTTTTCTGAAGATGTGGCGTGATTGCACCTACTTCAGTCGCTAAGCTCAGTCACCTAAAGACCAAAAAGCGTCAAATTTTATTACTATCATTTAAATTGATACAGATCTAATTGTCTAAACAAACTGTAAAGTAAGAGCTCAGGCAAAGGTCAGGATGATGTTGACTATTAATGAATAACATAAGTAAAGGGCTAGATAGTAAAATGTCGCGTCGACGCCGAATCGTAGCAGCGAATGTATAAGGTAATAAAACATAAGAGGAAGCGATTGCGGGAAAGAAATCTATACGGAACTATCCGCCATATCATAAATCAATATTATCAGATCTATCCTATGGCTAATATTATAGAGGTAGAATAAATAACCTTAATTTCGAGCATCTTCATAGGAATGATTTACCACAGATATGTACTATCGAGGTAACCGCTACCTTACCTGAGCCAAAATCGTTTGCACGACCATTCCTAAGATTATGAACCCAGTCACTCCGTGTGAAAGCAATGTCCAAATGTTTTTTTTTTTCAAGTATTATTGTCAAGCAAAGCTACTTTATAACAGGCGTTAAAGCGCTACGTGTAGGTCAGTTAGTGATGAACATAATTTTATTTATAATATACTTTTGATATATCGTAATAGCTTGCACTTTATTAGTTTGCTCTCTGTAAATCGCTAAACGCTACCGCTCATGCCTGGCCACACGCACAAACAGACGTGGGAACTCAATGGCTCCTGATTATTCGCCGAGACATTCGCGATCCGTGAGAAAGGCCCAAAATATTGGAGCACGTATTTGAATTACATGATGGCTAGTATAAATAAGAAATATACCAAAACTTAGCAAAATATAGGTAACGAATAGTTCAGATATAGAACGTTCGGGTCGAACTCGAAACACGAAATACAAATATAATTAAATCCCTCTCAACTCACTGCTCGACTTTTCATTCTTATTTTATTATTAAATTAATTAATTAAAATCATCTTTATTCAGGCAACATAAGACCCAAAAACCATAACAACAAGTAATATTAATTGAAATTGAATATTGATATTAAATAAATGAATAAAAAAATGGTTTTAAAATTTACATACATATAAATTAAATTAAAAATGACAACAATTTATAGAGTAGTTTGAAATTAAAATTTAAGGTATAAAACTATCTCTCAAATTTAAATTACAAATTAAAATTAGTTGTATAGTCAATTGAATAAAATCTTTAAACACGAATTGCCGTCACATGTCTTTTCGAATAAGTAGTGCCGTATATTAGGGCAATCCAGCCGGCTTGCAATCATGGCTAGGGTGCCGTTTAATGTAAATATTGTAATGCAACGCGATAGTTTGAAAATCATGTCTTGTCGGTCTAATGATGTCACGTTATCAATAATGTCCGTTTATTTAAACAGAATTCTTTCAACTAAGGTGAGACGTATAATTAGATTTTGAAAAAAAGGTAAATCTTACAGAGTAAGCTCGTGTAGGGCTTGAATAAGCCTATCATATGAAGAAGAAAACTTTGTGCGTGTCGTGACATCCTCCAATAACTACTAGCAACCGAGGTTAAACAGATATAAATCTCTATACAGCAGATGTTTGAGATATCTCAGATTCCTTTACCAATACACCTGTCACCGAAACTAACCTCAATAACAAATATTATCAATAAACGTATAAACGCGGTTCGTGTACGCCAACCGTAGTTAAACTTAACCTTTGTCAAATGTTACCCGGTCAGGCGCAGGCTGCGAGCTTTGAGCACAAGGAAAGTTATGGAGTCGTGTGTTATTTCTAACTCGCAAAATATTTAGGATAAAATTAGAATGGATTTCAAAGTATGATGATAACAAAAGATATTTATCTTAAGGAGGTACTGCATAAAGAGTTTTTTACATCTTACCTTTCTTTAAGAGCAAGTGAATAAAAATAAATAAAGCATTTTACTAACATTTGTAATACAATCAGATGCATTTATCAATCACAAAACTTACGTAGACCATAAAAAAAATATTTGTAACTTAACGAATGTAAGATACACAGAATCGCTACCATAAATAAAATAAATAAATATGCGCCAGCAGACCAATTGTCTTGGTTTCGAACTAAGGAATTTGCTTCTTTGAGCTACGAATATTAGACAACGATTATGACAACCGTGTACATGTACTATGAATATTATGGCTTAAGTTTTCTGTATTTTGGCACTTAAGTAATATGAAACGAAACTCTTCTTAATCATTTTCGTTATTTTTTTAAATAAAAATCAGTTTTTGTTGTTCTGATATTTCAGAAACAATTAAAGTAGGTATATTTGTCTAATAAAATGCTCATTTGCTCGGACTATCTTAAGGACTCCTAAGTATAACCAAAAAATATATAAAAAAGACGAGTCCACACACGGCTCTGTTCGGAACTCATAGCACGCGGCAGAATGTGAGCGTCTCCTTGGAGCCGATCTGTCGCTGGGCGCGCCTTTCTTTGAGTTCCGACCAGACTCACTCGTACTTACATCCTGTACATTCTTCACTTATAAATAGACCACTCATTAATAGAAACGAGGGGATATTTACGGTCACGGTCTTTCGCGCCTAAGCACCTTAAGAGCCAAAATCTCTTCCACCTCGCGTCATTTTTAGGGTTCCGTAGCCGAATGGCAAAAAACGGAACCCTTATAGTTTCGTCAAGTCTGTCTGTCTGTCTGTCTGTCTGTCTGTCTGTCTGTCTGTCTGTCTGTCTGTCTGTCCGTCCGTATGTCACAGCCACTTTATTCTGAAACTATAGGCATTACATAGCTGAAACTTGGTAGGAAGGTGTATTTTGTTCACCGCTTTTCAATTCAGATACAAAAAGTAAGAAAAAATAATATTTAAGGGGGGGCTCCCATACATGAAACTAAAACCAAAAAATTTTTTTTTACTCAAACCTATGCGTGTGGGGTGTCTATGGATAGGTCTTTTAAAATGATATTGAGGTTTCTAAAACCATTTTTTCTAAAAGTGTAAGGTTTGAGATATAGACGCTTCCAAAGTGGTAAAATGGGCGTCCCCCCCCCTCTAACTTTTGAACTAAGAAAGTGAAAATTTTGGAAAAAATATATGATGTAGGTCTCAACAAAAACTTGCAACGAAAATTGGTTTGAAGGAGATCGAACCAGTAGTTTTTGAGATATTGCACATTTTTATCAACCGCAAATATAACTTTGTCTTTCATACAAACACTATGAAAAACAAAGTTATTTTTGCAGTCGCAATATATTGTGATGTTTTCGTTAAGTGAAAGTAAGTGGACCCTGAATTCAGTTAAGGGTGGCACGGAACCCTCAGTGCGCGGGTCCGACACGCACTTAACCGGTTTTTTGTTTGAAGTGCCGCTCGTTTTTGTATCGAGTGTGCATGCGATTTTCGTTCATAAGGGTTATAAGCAAGAGACCACATAGAACAACTAATGTAACGGGAATAGATATGCAGATAAGAAAGCCTAAAAAGTGGCAATGGGCTGGGCACAAAGCGCGAAAAACTGATAACTATTGAGATTGAGACAGATAGTTCTAGATTAATTATAACTTACTGGATCAAAAGCGTAAAATCAGCGTAAAAGTCCACCGGAAAGATGAAAAGACGACCTTGAAAAGATCAAAATTGCTATGGTAAGCTATGATAGAAGTCTTGAGTTCTTCGAATAAACAATGTATAAGATTCAGGTGTATTGAAAGACAAATACTTTACGAGAAATACTTACTTTACGAAAAATATTAATGTGTACAGGTTATATAAAAATCTATACTATAAGTACTTTTTAAATTTTAAGTTAAAGAAAATTAATAATAATAAATAAATATGCGCCAGACAACACACCAATTGTCTAGTTTCGTGGTAAGGAATTTTCTTCCATGTGTTACGAAGTACCAGACAACGATTATGACGGGGCGTCTCCCATAAATACATGTAACATCCATGATTTAGGTACAAATGTTCGTGCTCATCACACAAATATTTGCCCCTTGCGGGATTAGAACACGCGACGGCTGGCGTAATAGTCGGGAGCGTTAACCAATAATACACCAAACGCGTCGTCAGGAAAGCTTCCCTCTAAAAGCTCTCGAAATAAATTTACAGCGGAAAATGAGGTTATCTTTATCTAACTTAAAATGTTATTCAGAAGAATGTCACAAGCTCAATTGTTATGTAATGAATGAAAGCTTGAGAATCTTTAATTTAGATAAGCTGACTAGTCCAATAAACCTGTATTGTAACATTTTGACTTGGGGTTAAAATAGGTTTTCTCAATACAAAAAGAACATCTCTGACATCATAAAAGCCAAGTATTCTCAATCACCCTCGAATATTGAATAACTGCTGATTTGTTATTTTTTTTCTATTTGGTTTGTTAATAATATCAATTCATTCTAACTTCTAATCTTTAACTTCCACACTATGCTTCGATATATAAAATCATGTTATGTACACTATTATTGGACTACAGTTTTGTCTGTAATTTAATTAGAACCCTTATTTATAAGCTAGTTAAGACTGTAATCTGTTTGTGTACTTCATAAATAAAATAAAATGTCGTCCAGTTTTTTAGCCTCAGTTTATATCGAAGAAACTGACAGTACCGTTACCATGAGCATACGACGGTTTTACTCGCTAGTGACTACGTAAAAAAGTCTATGGAAAATTGCACAGCGCCCCTAGTGGTCACTTGCAGAACTAAAATTTTGGCCGAGTGGTATAGGCATACGCCCGGATTGCGTAAGACACGGGGTTCAGTTCCTCGTCTGTCACAGGTTCACAGTTGTCTTTTTACAAGTGAAATTTATATTATTCAGTTTGTATGGTGACAAAACACTATAAAAACAAAAATAAACTATAAAATTTTCCATACAAAAAGTTACGTCGTCGTGAGAGAGTAAAACCGACGTTAACTCATGGTTACGGTACAGGACCCACAATGATGACTTAATACAGAAGAGAGACTAAGCTAACTTTTGACCCTAGATGATTGAGATCAGACTAGAATTTTGACACGAGATTTTTATCTGTAACTTTTGTAACTTCAGTATCGCCTAAGGCTTTCGCGGGCAAATAAGGACGATTGTGAAATATTGATCGGATTGACCCGTGGTTCTATTTATTACGGTTAGATACTTATTTACTTTTCTTATCTCTAGTCACGATTATACAGGGTGTAACTGGGAATGCAATTGTATATAACGAACATGCCTTTGCCTTATTACGGCTTTTTCACAAATAAATAATAATAGTCCCCCTAGCCGATTTCGACTACGGAGGCCAGTCACAACGACTAACCGACTGCGCGGGACATATTATAGTGCACGAGTGTGTGCGCAAACACAGATGCACTCTCTATAGTGTATTCATTCTAGATTTCAATGTATGGGCGAAACGGCAAAATTTATAATTTTAGTTTGTTGCTGCTGTGTTATAGCTCTAAGTGAGTACATTATAGAACACAACTCTCCCACCCCCCCAACCCGCCGCTTCACCCCTCCCCCCCCTTGATAAAGGTCCCAAATTTCATATTTCCTCTATTTTCAGGAAAACTATACAAGCTAGGACAAAATGGTCAAGGACTAAATTATTTGTCAATAAATTACCTACAAATAAGTATTAACATTCATTTTGATACGAGTTATAGTTTTTAAGCTA
The DNA here is from genome assembly GCA_963584085.1 of Pyrausta aurata. NCBI lineage: Eukaryota > Metazoa > Arthropoda > Insecta > Lepidoptera > Crambidae > Pyrausta > Pyrausta aurata. Next base: position 8,269,919 of record OY757277.1, read on the forward strand.
TGGAGCATCAAAGAGTACTAAAAATGATCGCTTAGCAGAAATACAACATTTAACACAAAATAAACAATATAATTTATAAATTTTGACAAGAAATGCGTTTCTGTAGTACATACCTATCTAAAACCAATCAGTATCGTCATTGTTATCTTCTAAGGTTTGTCGAATCTACTAAGGCCCCAATGTGTGCATATGGTGGAACAACGGAATGCACCTTTAACACATCCACATATTTTTCTGTAGCCATTTTTGCAGCTGCATGATATTGTTTTCAGTATCAACTGTAGAGCTTGATCAAAGTATGCATTGAATGCTGACAAGCTGAAGAAGGTGGTCTTTTCATAATAACACCGTATTGTTCTTGAGAGTTGGTCAAGAAGTGTAGTTGTACCTAAATGTTTCGTAACACGATTATACTTTTTTCGGTTTGCTTAGCCCCATACTATGCAAGAATATATTTTTCTCCTGCCTTTTTACCTCCTCGCGTTAGGCATCAGGATTTATTGTATCTTGCAAGTCGATGTTATATGTTATTGAATAGACTGAACCTTTCCTGTGCCTTAGAATGCCGATATTATGTAGTACGTCGAAAAGACATTGTCGTAGTGGTTGGGCAAGACATTGATGTTGGTTCTTTTACTGGGACTGACTCCACCACGTAAGAATATATTCTACTACAGCTGCATTCTACAACAAAAGAAAGGTTCAGTCTTTCCTGTTTGGTAAAAAGACCGAGTTGAAAGATACAATAAACGTTTAAAATAACCCGGATGCCTCACGCAAGCAGATAGAAGAGGCAGGAGAAAGATATATTCTCGGATAGTATCATAGTAGGTACCTAAAAAGTATAAACGATATACGAGAGGTCCACTTTTACAAAAACATTGATCTGAAGAACAATACAGTAGTGATATTATCAAAGTTTCCATCTTCAGGAGCTGCTTGTCAGAATTTAACACATAGGTACTTTTCATCAAGTTCAATTATGGCGAGCAAATTTATTTAACCCAGAAAACTGAAGCTGGAAAATTTTTTTAACTTCGTACCCTAAATACCACATAGGCACCAGCTCCACAGTAGATACTTAATATAGTATCAAGCAGCTGCAAAAAAGGCTACAGAAAAGTATGTGGATATGTCAAAGCTGCATTCTGTTGTTCCACCATATGCATACATTGGGGCCTTAGTAGATTCATTATTTTATTCGACAAACCTTTAGAAGATAACAATGACGATACTGATTTATTTTAGATAGGTATGTACTACAGAAACGCATTTCTTGTGAAAATTTATAAATTATATTGTTTATTTTGTGTTAAATGTTGTATTTCTGCTATGCGCACATTTTTAGTACTCTTTGATGCTCCATAGCTTAAAAACTATAACTCGTATCAAAATGAATGTTAATACTTATTTGTAGGTGATTTATTGACAAATAATTTAGTCCTTGACCATTTTGTCCTAGCTTGTATAGTTTTCCTGGAAATAGAGGAAATATGAAATTTGGGACCTTTATCAAGGGGGGGAGGGGTGAAGCGGCGGGTTGGGGGGGTGGGAGAGTTGTGTTCTATAATGTACTCACTTGGAGCTATAACACAACAGCAACAAAATAAAATTATAAATTTTGCCGCAAAAAAATCTAGAATGAATATACTACTATTCCTTTCACTCTCATAGCCCGATGGGACAGCAATCTGACACCACCGGAGAGAGATCAGGCGCAGGACCAACGGCTTTACGTGCTTTCCGAGGCACGGTGATGAAACACCGCCAACTTCCAAACTTTGTTTTTACCCTAAGAATTTCTGAACAGAAAAACTCAGGTACATATTTTTGGCCCAACCCGGGAATCGAACTTGGGACCTCCGGCGCAGCCGTCGCTTTTAAGAGTGACCCTCTAACCGCTGCGCCACCGAGGCAGTTAAAACAATATACCCTGTATCTAGTTGATAATTTCGTCTCGCGTGATTTGTTCACACTGCGGTCACGACAAAGATGGCGACTTTGATTGTTGCTCTGTGGATATTATTTATTACTGCTATTTAGAACTAAATATATTTATTACCAGGTCTAAATACCAGGCTTAAGTGCCAACGTTCATGTGTCGGTCGTGAAGGTAATTATTTATTGTTATTGGTGGAGACATACCTAATTAGTTGGAGGTGCTTTCTTAATTAGTGCGTCTTATTATATAGTTATTATTGGTTAATAATGATACTCCATCTTACAGATCATAACTAGGCAGTGATGGTATTCCTATTTTAACAACTCTTATAGGCATTGGGCTGCGTTTCCACCAGAGATGTGCGAGGATGCGTTGCGAGGGATGTGTTTGTAAAGAACCAATAGAATCGCTTCATTTACCTCGCCTCGGTCAGCACAGCTCTGGTGGAAACGGCTCAGCGGAGCTAGATTTTGCGCATACAAAACAAGCGAGGAATGTGTGCGAGGGATGTGTACGAGGGATGTGTGCGAAGGATGTGTACGAGGGATGTGTGCGAGGGATGTGTTGCGAGGAATGTGTGTTGAGTAGGTTTGCGCATACACCGCACCCCCGTCGACACACATTAATGCGCATTTTCACAGCTCCGCTACACATCCTCGTAGGCACATTTTCACAGCACAGCTTTGGTGGAAACACCCACACATTTCCACAGCACAGCTAGACATCCTCGTACGACACATTTCCATCGCACATCTCTGGTGGAAACGCAGCCTTAGGGTTGTTAAGATAGGAATACCATTAGGTAGGTACTAAAAATACCCTTTTTGATCTAAAACTCGACAAAGATGTTCCTACTCCTGGAAAATAATTTCAGTAACGAATAACCTATCGCGATAGATCGACTGTCTCGTTAGTAGCGGTACACTACCCTTGAGGTCCAGAGTTCAATACGGGGTGGGACCCATGTAAGTTTTGCGCACACATCTGAGCACTACGTACGAGTATAATATATCTTGCGTATCTAGTCTATCTCTATGGTTTAGCAAGAATAACTACTTGGCCCGCTGTTGCATAAACAGACGGGTAGAAGGCGCTAACGTCACGCAATTTATTTTTTATTTTTTTTTAATCATTTGTTTCAGGCAACAAAGGCCCATACAATATATACCTTAAAGACTAACATAAATATTTAAATAAAAACACAAAAAACATTCAAATAATACACTATTTTGTCGGCGTAGTGTTCCGCAACTTGGTGTCAGGTAGCCGTCCACGAAACCGACGATATACGACACCCCTCGGCCAAAATTCTTCTTTTGTGAAGGTCGACAGCTGTTCAATGACGTATTCCTAAGAGACCAAGAATTTCGCGCGGTCGGACCTACAGCACGGTAGCTCAATTGGAAGAGCAGTTGGCCCGGTAAGCCAGAAAGATGCTGGTTCGAGTGTCGCCCGTTCGCAATTTTTGGTTTCTTATTTCATCTTTAAGTAGTCTATCTCTGTTTAGGGGGGCCGCTATTACCGAGAAGGGAATATTATCGCGATAAATGTCAATAAAAAGTATGTCGTACAGTTTTCAAAACTCCATCTTTTCTTAAGAGTCATGAATTTTCAGGTCCTAAAAATAGCATATTACTTATGTAGCTGCACTTTTAATACATTTTGGACATACTTAGTCAGGTAATAGAAAGAACGGATGGGTAATTGAAAGACAGCCGTTCATTATATTATATTATATATATACATATAATAAGACTGTAAAAGATCGATTTCTGTACATTGAAGATTTTTATGAAAAATTGTTACAGGGGGTCTTAATTACCGTAATAGAAGCCAAAACAACAATTTTTAAAATTTTTGTCTGTCTGTCTGTCTGTCTGTCTGTCTGTTTGTCCGGGCTAATCTCAGAATCTACTGGACCGATTTTGATGGGGCTTTTTTTATTTGACTCAGCATTACTTGGAGAGTAAACTAGGATAGAAATAATCACGCCAATAGACTTAGGGGGTAGGCAGAAAATATATATATATATATAAAAGAAAGTCGTGTTTGTTACAACACTTATAACTTGAGAACGGCTGAACCGATTTGGCTGAAAGTTGGTGGGGTGGTAGCTTAGAATCAGGAAAAGCATATAGGATTCTTTTTGTCCCGCTAGACGGGGCCGGGGCTGGGGTAGCACGGGACCGGGACGAAACGGTGGGGAGGTAGCTTAGTACCAGGAGAAGGACATAAGATACTGCATATAGGATACTTTTTGTCCCGCTAGACGGGGCCGGGGCTGGGGTAGCACGGGACCGGGACGAAACGGTGGGGAGGTAGCTTAGTACCAGGAGAAGGACATAGGATACTTTTTATCCCGTTCGATGGGGCCGGGGCTAAGGCGGGACGGGGCCGAGGCGAAACAATTTAAAATAAATGTGGGTGGAAATGAATCTGTAAAGTGTTTTAATTCAATGTGTAGTGTTTCCTCCATATTGGTTTGTATAAATTAAATGAATATTTGGTACTTTATGGTACTTGCCAAAGTATAACAAAACAGTGCCATGAAAAAATTTATATTTAGATCCATTTTTTCCACACAACAAAGTAAAATGTTAGTAAAGTAGTAGTTTTTTTTTGTGGCAAAGTAGTAGTTAAAAGTAAAGTAACCATATTATCCTATCAAACAAAGGAATTCCTAATCGAAATACAAATTGTGAACGTCCAAATAATCGGTATGGTCATAATAATTGATCACCTTTGATGTACCTACTACTTGCTTCTTATTGTTGTAATATGGCCAATTTTAATGATAAGTGAGTACTAAAATGTACTATATAAATACTTTACATCTTGCGTACTTATAAGTACTTATACTTAAGTATCTTATTTGTAAAATCATAAGCCTATAAATTAAAAATTCTATCCAAAGTCACTATTCCACGCGGACGAAGTCGCGGGCACAGCTAGTAACACATAATACTAAAACAAATACAACCTATTACACTTCAGCGTTCCACATTCAAACATAACTTTAACTTGAAGGCTAAATGTAACTGACACCTTTGCTACTAACACTTCAGTAGTGACTGACTGACAGACAGATGGACAGACGGACAGTATAGAGCAACCGTGTGGATTTTTATAGGTCAATAATGTAATTAAGCAACTACAAAAAGCAATTGAAAAATCTACTATATAAAAATAAGTCGGGTTTTCCTTTCTGACGCTATAACTCCAGAACGCACGAACCGATTTCCACGGTTTTGCATTCGTTGGAAAGGTCTCGGGCTCCGTGAGGTTTATAGCAAAGAAAATTCCCATAAAACGGGGCCGGGGCGGGACGGGGCTGGGGGCCTGGCTCGCTGGGACCGCTTACTCTATACTTATAAATATTGACCGTATGCTTATGTAGACCTTATACTTATAAATATTGTAAAATAATAAATAAATAAATAAATATTATGGATCTGGCACACAGACATTAGTTTGCCGTCAACAAAAGATAGTAGCTGCCGTCATTAAGCCATCGACTACCCTTTGATTTGCCGTCGACATATTAACAGTTAACCGTCAGTGTAGCATCGACATAGTATTGACACAACGTCGCAACAGAAATGTTTTAATTACCGACTGAATTGCTGATTTCGAGGTTGATAACATGGGTTTTAGTCTGTTACCTAGCTAAGGTATAGGACTTGAAACTGTACCCATCCTTAAGTTGTTTTCAGGTCGAAAGAACTAGTCATCATCATCATCATCATTATCAGCCAAAGGACGTCCACTGCTGAACATAGGCCTTCTTCACAGCTCTCCACATCGACCGATCACAAGCGGTCTGCATCCAGTGTGATCCTGCAATGTCATTAAAAATAGGGCTATTATCAAAATCAATATTTAAAAAAGGTAAATAATGAAATCTTAGGCACGAATCAAAAATTACGCTTTTGATTATCACTAGTTTTAATGAAAGCTTTCATTAATATTGAGAATATTATAATCAATCAACGCAATTCATAAATCAAAAACTATTAATTGAAATTTATTGTTAGCACTCAACTAATTAATTACAACTTTATTATTTGATTATTAACGAGTTTAGTACTAGTTCTTTCAGGTGGCACCTCTATTTAATTTTAAATGATCTATCCATAGACACCCCACACGCGTTGTTACAGTTCCATGAATGAAAGCCCCCCCTCAAATTTCATATATTTTTTGTAAGGAAATCGTAAAGTGGTTATCAGTATTTACTACCCTACCAAGTTTCAACTGTGTAACGCTAATCTATACCAATAAAATGCTTTGTCCTGAATGACTGACTGACTGACTGATGGATCAACGCACAGCCTAAACCGCTGATTGTATAGACCTGAAACTGGGAGGGTGTGTTCTTTGTGTGACGAAGGGATCCGATAAGAAAGGATTTTCAGAAATTCCACCCCTAAGGGGGTCAAAAAGGGGTGCAAAGTTTGTATGGGACAACCAGATCCCTTGGTCCAATCTACTTCAAATTTTGCATACACATTCTTTTACAAAATTGACGGAAGACTTGTTTTGTATTTTATTGAAATTCATCTCCTAAGGGGGTTAAAAAGGGGTGCAAAGTTATTATGGGGGTGATTTGCTTCGAATTTGATGTCAATACTCTTTAGTGCTTACGATTAAAATATTTTTTATTTCATTTTTGACAGTCATTTGACATAATCTGAGACAGAATATTTGACACATGTTTGTTATTGATGTTGCTCTGGAGGAGAGATTTTATTCCTTAGAATAGTAAATAATATTTTTTTGTGTTTAAACAGCGTAGGTATCAATCGGTCTGTGTCCAGTGTAGATTGCAGATCGTATGTTCATATTGTCGGTGGACATTCTACGCTGCTCCTGTGGTCGAAAGGTGTCCAATCTGTAACTTTTCTGCAAACTTTTCGTGGGGGACCTATGTTTAGCAGTGGACGGCTTTTGGAACATCCAAATGATGATGATAGTGGCGTAGATCTTTACATAGTTGTCCCTTTCAATTTACGATTTGAATTCAAGAAAGTAGAGTAGGTATTCGCTATAACCAATAACCATAAACAAAGCTCAAATTCTTTGATTAAAGTAAAATAGCGGAAGATAGGTGACGCGCCACTTGAAAGTGGACCGCTAAAATCAGGCCCCCGTCGCCTAATTTCCATTGGATTGCGTGTGCGGGTGACATATAAAAGACGTGTGACGTAAGGAATGTGTAGTGCCATTTTTTAGCTGACAATTAGTATGACATGCCGTATCTACCGCTATTTTACTTTAATCAAAGCTTAAATTCAAACTCTTAAGGTAGCGAGAGAAGACTTGAGGGAATTTGCTTCTCTCACAGCCTGTATGTGACATGATGCTGTGTAAGTGCAGAGAGTAGCCTGGTCATTGTAGTACCTGAAATAAATATACGATTGACGATAGGGCGTACGAAGTCTTTCCATTTCGTTGTAAAATAAAAATAATAATATCCCTGTGTAAGTTTGACCATTATACCGGGCTACATGTTGTGTGTACATAAAGTATATAACATTTATTGTCTGTACGCATTTCTTTGTTATATATTTTAAAACTGGATGTTTTTGTTTGTTTGTTTGAACGCGCTACTCACTGGAACTATTGGTAAGGTTATAAAATATGATAGAAAGCTAATTTATCAGGGAAGGCCATAGTTTAATGCGTATAGGCTTATAAATTTTCGCTACGATCTATGGGAACGGAGTTAAACTAAAACGCGCGTACGAAGTCGCGGGCGGGCCGCTAGTAGTTTTATAATGATGTGGCTTTGACATACGAAAAGACAGACTTGTCAAAACTATCGCCAAATAATTATCGTATTGACGTTTTTCCTTTTTCGTAGTAGGCATTCTAAGCTCCTAACCGCAAAACTACAAAGTAAAACCTATTTTTTCTCAGCCTTGGGCGTGGCGCGCGTGATATGTCGAACCTTAGCCGTCAAAATGCACTTATCGCGAACATCTTTGGAGCATCCTGTATCGTTGTTAAAATACTGATGGTGTGAAATGTCAAAAAATTGGTTTTTAAAGATTTTATTGCACAAATAATGTTGTAGATAAGGAGGACTTAGGTAACTTAAGGCTAAAAGCATTCTCTGCCAGTCACCTGGCAATGGATAGATAGATATATAAGATTTTTTTTAGATCCTTGGTACCTATACCTATAAAGTTAAAAGTTTCATAAAAATGCACATATCATGTAATACTCAGTCTTGATACTAATATTAGAAGATTTAAATAAAAGCGACTGCAATGCAACCTAAAAGTAGAGTCATGTTTTTCTATAAGCACACAAAACTCAAATAACTCTATAATAACTACTGTTACTTTAACCTCAAAGCCTACAATAGGTTTCTATTTTGAAAATGTTGACCTTTATACCTTATTGGTTACTAAGATATAAGAAGAGAACATAGAATAGATAGCGAGGAGTGAAAGGTACCAATTTTCCCTATTTACTCTGGAACAAAGAATAAGATAAAACCATTATTTTTATTTGACATACGATCTATAAATCTTTTTCTTCTTCTTCCTAGCAACTGTCCCGTCTGGTGACGGGGTCTGCTTTCTGACTATTTTTCCTCCACTTTGCCCCATCCTGGACGTCGTTCTCGGTTAAGTCACAGCATACATACGGTCGATAAATGGGGGACAAAAATCTAAATGGAACATTCAATAAAGGTATTTACTTTATTTAATGTCGCAAGCAAAGCGTTTAACTATTTCTTCGGTATGTCGCAACAGTATTTTAAATCGCAAGTAATTCGAATCACAATACTTCACCGTACTCTCAGAGGTATGGAATGCAACATTTCATCACTGAATTCTAAGTGAATTAGCACAGCCATCTATTGTATTGTCAAGGATTTTATTATTCTATAACAAGCTACACTTAAACATATACTTGAACTATAATGTTCGGAACGATGTTAAAAATGAATCGGATGGTAAAAAAAAGATGAGCGTTGAATGTACGCTGAATAATGGTGCGATGTGGAACGAACTTTAAGTTCATGAACGGTCTAGAAAGCAGTCACGTATTATTTTTATAGGTGTTTTTTTTTCTTGCAAAGTAATTAAAACTTTATTTCAAATCTTTTAAAAAAAAGTGTCATAATACCTAGCGCGTTGATGTCTTTTGTATGAAAATTATGCTCTTACTTTGGTAGGGCCTTATAATAAGTATCTAAGCACTTGATACGGTATTGATGAAGTTGTGAAAAATAAAAAAGTGATCTTCTAATATTACGATCTTGTGAAAACACGAAAAATATTCAAGGTAGAACTGTTCATCTCGTTATATGTTGTCAAAAAATCTGTACTTGTAGTATTTCTAAAATAGTTTCAAAGTTTTTATTTAAAGTTATATTTGACTGTATACTGCAAAAAGTAATTGGCAGAATTGGAACTTCACGTTCTGATTAAAGATACATTTTATATTTTGTATCTTTCTATCGTTTGTCAGCCCTGGTGATCCTAAAAAATAAATATATTTTACTAAATACTCTGGTTTTTTTTTTAGAATTAAGCCTAACCATAAGCAAGTCCTGGCCAAATACGAGTTTCAAAGGTGAGAAAAGTCCCATTTTTGTAATGATCTAGCACTCACTCAGTACACGGTTAAAAAACCTCATATTTTTTGTAATAATGATTGAAATTCATAGACTCACTAATTCTACAATGCCTAGTACTAAATCTCGCACCACAATTCACTGAACCACCATTCACAAACTATGTATAACTATGCTCTGAATTTGACAAGTGCGCAAGGCCTGGCCTATCACGACCGCTACACATCATCGCATAGCGATGCGGCATCACTCTGAATTAATTAAGATGTTTTGAAGACTTTATAGTTTGCTAACTGCCTCGGTGGCGCAGCGGTGAGAGGGTCGCATTTTAAAGCGACGGCTGCGCCGGAGGTCCCAGGTTCAATTCCCGGGTCGGGCCAAAAATATGTACCGGAGATTTTCTGTCCAGAAATTCCCAGGGTAGCCCGGAGTTTGGAAGTTGGCGGTGTTTCACCCCCGTGCCTCGGAAAGCCCGTTAAGCCGTTGGTCCTGCGCCTGATCTCTCTCCGGTCGTGTCCGATTGCTGTCCCATCGGGCTATGAGAGTGAAAGGAATAGAGAGTGCACCTGCGTTTGCGCACAAACTTGTGCACTATAATATGTCCCGCGCAGTCGGTTAGTCGTTGTGATTGGCCACCCTAGTCGAAATCGGCTAGGGGGAATATTAAGGACTATTAGTTTGCTGAAGTTATTTATGCCCTTAGCGAGATAACCTATCTAACTAGACAACCCAGAAAATAATAAATAAATATGCGCCAGACAACACACCAATTGTCTGGTTTCGTGGTAAGGAATTTTCTTCCTTGTGTTACGAAGTACCAGACAACGATTATGACGGGGGCGTCTCCCATAAATACTTAAATACATATAACATCCATGACTTAGGTACAAATGTTCATGCTCTTCACACAAACATTTGCCCCCTGCGGGATTCGAACCCGCGACGGCCGGCGTAATAGTCAGGAGCGCTAACCAATACACCAAACGCGTCGTCAAGAAAAGAGCTCTCTGACGCAAATGTGCTAGGAGACCTGACCCCAGATGAACTGAGAATAAGAGCTGTAAATGATGATGAAGATCTATGTTCTTAGTAAAAAGTTGTATGCAATGATTTTGCTTGGCGAAGAGGGTATATGGACTGAAAGGCAGATTGCGTGAATTACTGAAAGCATTTATAAGACTTACCTTATAATAATCATGACTTCGACTCCTTCTTAGCCGCACTTGGCTTGGTCTGAGTCAACAGCACATTATAAATAAATTAAAATAAAAAAAAATACATATTTTAAGTAACTGCCGTAAATCACCAAAATCTCAGACAATTTGTGGAATTTTTATGTATGTAAAAACCGGCCAAGTGCGAGTCGGTTTGAGTAAAAAATTTTTTTTTTTGGTTTTAGTTTCAAATACAAATACAAATACAATTCTTTATTTGCCAGAATACATTAATACAATTTACAGAACAGGTCAAAAAATTCATGTATGGGAGCCCCCCCTTCAATATCATCTTTTTAAATTTTTTGCACCTGAATCGGAAAGCGGTAAACAGGATACACCTACCTACCAAGTTTCAGCGGTGTGATGCTAATAGTTTCAGAATAAAGGGGCTGTGACATACGGACGGACAGACAGACAGACAGACTTGACGAAACTATAAGGGTTGCGTTTTTTGCCATTCAGCTACGGAACCCTAAAAATATGAATTCAGCTAAGAAGTTATAGTAAGCCGTGTTTTTTTTGAGTTAAGTATGTGGTTTATATAGGTTATCAACTTATCAACAGAGCAGTGACTGTATGCAATTTACTGCCATGACCATTGACTGATGGTTTTCACAAGGTTGCCTTTTTTGTTTCTAACAAAAGTTGCTAAGCTTTTGTACGTAAAACAAATTATTTTATAAGCTTCATCATTTAATTGTTTTTATTACTCGTAGCTCATCAAACAAAAAACATTGGATGCATTCAAGCGTTTCATTCAATTATCGCCCAAAACACTAGCTGACGGCAAGGTTTTGTAGTCACGATCCGCTAATGCATTCTGTTTGTTTAAGATTCATTAGTTTGATCAATAACATGGACCTTTGAGCTTTTTAGTATAGATAGACTATGGAGTATTATTGTGACCGTCGAGATACGGAACCCCATAAAATTTACAAGTATTGATATATAGGAGATGTATGGCCTTAGAACTTGTCATTTGTCTATACCCTCCTTATTTCTTGTGTATGTGGTTTAAGTTTATAGCTTAAATAACCTAAACCTTTAATAAATAAATAAATGGAAAAGATTTGTTTAGAATAAGATATTTTTAAGTGAAAAATGACATAAAATAGATGACTGGGCACCTAGGGACCAAAATTGTCAGTATTTGGACACCCTTAAATTCCATATTTAAAAAAGCAAACTCGCTAGGAACTAGTGCATAAAATTAAAGACAATCAGATCCTTGACTTGAATCCGGGACAAAAATGAACAAGACTGGGATTCCCCTAGGTAGTTAAATACTTATCGATTCACTCAACACGACAGTACCCGGATTTTTGATTCGAATACAATAGCATCAATATTGTTGCGTTGCTATCACGATTATTTGCGTTAAAATATTTATATTTAAATAAATCTTATTTATTATATGTATTCGTCATTTGGTTTTTTTACCTACATCATTGCCTTGTAGGAAACACAGAAAAACTTTAAAGTATAATTCATTATATTTTGTATTTATAAAGGTTTATCACTATACAAACTAAATAGTACAGTTGGCATGGGTAAGACACAAGGTTCGATTCCTTGTCTGACAAAGTTGCTTTTTACAAGTGCAATTTATATTATATAAATATTAGGTAGATATGTTATATGCCTTTTTGTACAAAATATGGTTGTAGCATTATTAATGCCCTATAATGTGTGATAGCGATACAATTTTTTAATAAAACTAATTTCCTTACATATTACACTTTTACTACGAGTATGAGTTTTTAACTTTGAAACTTGGCTAACAGTTACTTTGACATGAACATAACTACTAACAAAAGGGTAATAAAAAGCCCTTCATCTTATTCACTCTCTTTATCTGCGATAGCTATTACAAACATGTAACGATAATTTGCCTCACCCGGGCATCAAACCTTGAACCCTTGGCAGCATGCTACCATATAATTTGCCATGAGGTCGCGAAGCAAATTATTTTTTTCTCTAATAGGTCACGGATCTCGACTTAGTGTTTATTTTTTTTATTTTGCTTACTTGTGGGAATCATTTTGGGTGAGGACTAATCTATGGTTTAAAATTGTTAAGTTTTGTTCAATGACGAAGATAAACGCCTAAATGTTTGTTTTATTGGTAAACGTAATAGATCATAATTATATCTAACTGAGGGTATTGAGTTTCTTAAACAATTTATTGGTTGTTACTACCAATTTGCTAAAGATTTAAATTACTGTAAATTATAAGGGAAATGAAATACGCTATCTGTCTTATAAGAAAAGGGATGAATTGAAAACGCGGTTGTTTACGTTACGGTTTGTTTAAAAAAACACCTTATTTTTCATACGAGAAGTACATCGATTAAATGCCTGGAAATCAAATGACAAAAAAAATACAAAGCTACTTATGTATTAACAACATGATGTAGGGGATAAGGGATTGTTTTAAACTTTCATGGTCATTAACATTAGAATAGTTAGATACGGGATTGCTACCATGTACCTTATTATTTATGAGCTTCATGGCGCTTGCAACGATGCCGAAATATCGGAAGCTCATAAATAATAAGCTTCATGGTAGCAATCCCGTATCTAACTATTCTAATAAGGGATTGTTTGATAAACTATAGTTTATCTCAGCTATATTACCTTTCCAACCAACCTCAAGTAATAAATTAGTTACTAAGCAAAAAGCCCGATAATGTCGTGTTAAGATAACACGCAAATTAACTATTGGACATTTATAATATTCATTACACAACTTGATAATTACTATAGATAACCATCTTATGCAAATTAATATTACAATAGAATATGTTTGTTTGTTCGTATGTTTGAAGTGTGTTGTGATTAGGTTAACTATACTACAAGGAAGATGGAACTATAACGACCTATAATAAGCTACTGCAGCAAATATAGAAAAATATTAATATCGATTCTTATCTGGGGTAAGAGAAAAACAATAAGTTGCTATATTTAGAATACTTTACCTAATAAAAAATAGTCCACCAAAAAGGGCTCTTAAATTGAGTGATCTTTAAACGGCACATATTTTTTTTCACTGTTTATTTGACGTTTATAAGTGTCATTTCATGACCTAAATTGAAATAAAGATTTTGTATTTAAATCGTAGGAAATCAACTGCTCACAAGAGCCGCCCTCAAAAATTACTCTAAAGGTTCTAAACTAACTTATTTATTGCATATTTTACACAAAATATGGCAGTCTTATTCATTATTTCAATTAAATTAGAAATAAAAAATCAATGAATATAAAGATAACAAATCAAGTCTTATGATGCTACTTAAGAAAAAAATGAAAGTACAAAATCTTATTTAACTCGTCAAGTATGTGTAAACGAGACACAATAAAAAATCCATTGTTATGCGGCACCCGGCAGTCGTTTGATACCTGACTGATTAAATCCATT